>CM042141.1:33571397-33576397 GCA_023376005.1 Doryteuthis pealeii | reverse complement strand
GTACAGCGTAAACAGAACGACAATACTCCTGTTTGCTACTTATTGGGAGTTATGCAAATATTTAAAGTATACCAATAAGATTACAATAAAGAATTATTAGCCATAATTAGTCACGAATTCTTCATTTGTATTGGATAAAAAATCCCTTTGGTTTTGACTCACAGAAAGACCACCAAAAGCTGCTTTTAGGCTTTACTAATTCATGAGAAGTCATAAATTGTGAACATACCTGTAGCTAAAAAAATGGTAATTTATGAGGAAGTGCGTCCCTGTCTCCTGCCTCAGATATTGCTACCCTGTGACTATTAAAATAACGTCCCCAGCTATGTCGGTGTTACTTGAAAGAAGACAACCAACTTAGGGCGTTAAATGCATTTTAGAGGGGGGCTTCTCTTTTTTGGCGTAATTTATCGTAATTCTTGTTCCTTTATAGAAATTTGTCGTAATTCTTGTTCATTTATAGAAATAATATAGATAGATATGAACAAATGGAGATAGATAGATAGATAGATAGATAGATAGATAGATATTTTCTACAAGTAAATGTATTTGTGGTATGTCGTTTCTTTTTTGTCGTAATTCTTGTTTATTTAAACTAAAAACAAGACATTAAACAAACATGAATAAAAGAAAATCTGAGACGACAAAGCTGGGGACGTTATTTTGATAGTCACCGGGTAGCAATTTATGAGGCAGGAGACCGGGACGCACTTCCCAAAAATTTTAATTAAGGTCTGTTGATATAGAATCAAGGGATCCCCATGGAAAATTACTGATGAATGCTAATAACCCTTGATCCCTTAGAGGCGTGCGGTTGCACGACGTGACAGACACGTGGTTTTGATAGTTAAGCAGATTCGAGCCAGTTTTGTAGGAGAGCAGACGTGTTGTTGGCTCTCCCGGGTGCGGTCTCTCACCGCGGCGGAATCAAATATGGGCTGAAAAAAATTTGATCAAGTAAAACCAAGTGTTGTGTAAATCATTAAGATAATGTTAACCACAGCCCAGAAGATTGAAGAACAGAAGAAGAAAATCAAACCATAACAGTAGATAGAAGTCAGCCCAGACCCAGACAAGATGGCGGCCAGACAAGATAGAAGAAGGAGCAGTAAGCAACAAGTAGAAGTTAATAAGTAAGTTCTACTATCTCTAATATAAGTATCTGTCTGTCTCTGTCTGTCTGTCTGTTTGTCTGTCTTCTCTGTCTGTCTGTCTGTCTGTCTGTTCTCTCTCTCTCTCTCTCTCTCTCTTATATACCCGAGAATATCAGAATAGTATATATAACTATATAACACTTACAGTATCCAAACTTGTGATGCCAAAGAAAACTATTCATGTAGCGAGAGGGGAGAGTTACCTCGTTAAGCAATGAGGGTGCGAACCTGTCTTGCATACAGGATGAGTAGAAACAGAATATATGGCTGCCTTAGCACTAAAGTTTAAATCTGCTCGATCCCGAAGCAAAGAGACATGGCCAGAGTAAATTTGCACGTATACGTTTTTTCTCAGATCGCACAACCTAGAAGGAGACGAAATGCTTTGCCGGGCGAAAAAGTTTGGCGGTGGACCTAGCAGTTGAAGAAAGCGATTAGCCTAATCAATTTCGCAACCAATGATTAATAATAAAAAAAAAATAAAACCCTATTCCAGCACATAATTCATTACATTCTATTCTATTCTTTTCTTATAAAATACAGTGCAATTCTTTTTATTTGAATAAACGTAACCAAAAAATCAGTTTTTATAGCAAAGTCAAGCTACTATGATTTTTAAATAATTGATTTGCTGGCAGGTAGTGTAGGTTATATTAAGATATTTAAACGGTTCTCCCAAAGGTGGAAATCATTAATGTCAAATAAGCTGGAAAAACAATGACCTTTAAGGGCAGTTTGAAAGTTTGACTCTCACTGTAGGGTTGTAAGTAAAAAAAAGTAAAGTCGTCGTGGCGGACTAATGTCGGTATCAGCCTTTTCAATAGCGCTAGACCAAGGAGTTTATTTTAGCATCTGAGGTGGAGCGCCACACCTACCATCAGCTCCTCACTTTACCGCACACATCCCTGTACTACTCATGCGCTGAGTTGGCGAGGGCAGGTATCGAACCAAGAACCTTGTGATTCCTAGCCGAACGCTCTACCGACTGAGCTAAACCGGCCCTTAGGTAAATAAATTCATAGAAGTTAGAAGATAGATTTTTCGAAATATTAAAAACATTTTTATATGGCGGATTTTCTTATTTAAAAGACATTACAAAAATACTTCGAGTGTTATTTTTTTTTTTTTTTGGGGGGGGGGGAGTGGTGTAACGGATTAATGGAATTTCAGTTTATTTCAATGGGGAACATTGATTTGATCGACGAGGAAATTGGAACGAATTATCCCAGGACACAAAAACCTTCAGGCACCACCCTCTATCACGTATATGATAAAAAGGTTTGAAGGTTTGTTATCAGGTGAATGGGGTCGGGAAAATCATATAGACGCTAGAGTTTTGACATGACTAGCCGATTGATCAGAAGGGCTTCCCGGACGCCCGTCTAGCCTAAGTAAGTGAATGTTGGATGTCATGGACTGATCAACTACCAGGATCCATCCTTAAGCATCACGAGTCACCACCCATGGCCTACAGGCGACCCCATTGATGGTAGGGGTCTTACTCCTTTGCAGATGTGTATTCTACAGATGGTGTATTCTACCGCCCCGGCGACAGGGCTATATTTCAATTTTATTTTATTGTACAGAGAAGAATTTATTTATTGAGATTACATTAATTAAAATGAGAAAAATGTATTGATTTGTGTTCACTTTGACTAACAGCTGCGCCCCACAGGAAACAATTTGTGACAAAGGTGAAAGCACGACTGTATTTTATTCCAACATTTTGTCATGTCGTTTTCCGGATAAATCTAAAATAACAGGAAGAAAGAGGAAAATAAAAAATAAAATAATAGACAAACATTACAAATAATTTTATTGGTGAAGTCAATCTATTGATATTTTACAAAGCCATTTAATTCATTCTCCTCTTTCAATGTTGATATGGTTTTCTATTAAAAAAAAACTAAATTACATCCCCTAGCATTTTCCTATCTGCATGACCTAATAGAAATTGTACCATCAGTTTGTTTATTTTAATACATATCTAAAGTTTACATTTCAAAATTGTTTTATTTTTCAATCCTTTAATGAATTTGATGATTTTACATACTTAGGGTACAAACTCGCTGACATTGAATTTGTTACTCCCACCCTCAGGCAATATGTTTCAAAAATCTATTTTACATCGCCCGGAGTGTGTTTTTATATTGTACTAGTTTACTTAAATATCTAGTCTATTTAGTTTAAGGTATATTTTATGAAGCAAATGCATAACTATCAAATACAAATGATTTGAGTCTAATTATTTTGTATTATTTTTGGGGTTTTTTGTTTTTTGTTTTACTGTTGTCCACATTATTGGACTAATCATGTTTAAGATGTACTAGAAATCACCACTTTCCCAAAATCAACAGCAGGCATTAGCTAATGAAAAACGACAGATTAAGGTCGTTAGTAATTACCCTGAAGTCAGTGGCTGACTGGATTTAATACCAGAAGGAACACTGCAACTGGATTCTCAACTGCAAGTACTACACACTTGTTCTTCCAAGGATTTCAAAGAATACGACAGAAATTCTACTATTTACATTAGACTCTTTTCTACCATTTGATTTACCAATAGGAGACCTAAACGCGTAAAATGCCCACCAGAATTGTAACATATATCTTTATTATTATATACACAAAGATTCGGCCGATGAGCCTTCCGGCCTTCTTCAAGTGTTTCTTTTCGAACTCGTGAACCTTCAGTTAAAATTGACATGAATAATAAAGGAATGCTCATTTTGCATTGATGGTGGGACGGCTAGACAATTCCTCTAGGTTCTCTCAAAATAGTCTATAATGCTAAAAATCTAAATCTCTTCTGTTTTATTTCCTGATATAATATATATATATATATATATATATATAATATATATATATATATATAAGTCATGCACAAACACGTGTTGTGACGTTACGTCTCATCAGTGCGGCTCAAACTTTTAAACAGCTGCTTGTAGCCGGGTTCGAAACCCGACGGAATTTTCGTCTGCCAAGTTCCTTACCCTTGTGGCCATAGCGGTTGTCAGTCTGGGGTGAACAGTTAATTGATACATACTTACGGGAATATGTTTTTACAATCACCAGAGAACTCAAGTCTGTAAACAACACAGGCAAGTAACGGCTATATATATATATATATTATATATATATATATATATATATATATATATATATTTAAGTCAGGTCTCGATCCCGGCTAGAGGTAGCTGTTAAAGTGTTGCCACACTGATGAGAGGTGAAACCTCAAAACACGTGTCTGGGATTAACTTATTTATTACATATACTCCCACTATTGTTGAGTTCTCTAAATAGGGATTTAATTGTAAATTCACCGTCTGGTGTATAGATAACCCTCACTTTGTTTACAAAAGTTAGAGGACTCTCGTGAATTCATTTCCGCTTAGAAATTTATCAAATTAAATAGTCCCTAAATTTGAAAACCAGCTAATAGCCGTATAGGTAAGAGACTTGGCATACGAACATTCAGTCAGGTCTCGCTCCGCCTAGAGATAGCTGTTAAAGTGTAGCCACACTGATGAGAGGTGAAACTCGAACACATGTCTGTGGATTAACTTATTATATATATATCTATATATATTATATATATATATATAATATATATATATATGAAGAAACCAAGTCAACATCTATAATTGTTATTATTCTATAAATTTGCCGGATATAGTATACTGATTTTGACATGAATTTATTTGTTTACACATTGTCACCTGTCATACGATTACTCTAGCATCAACTTCTCTTGTTTTTAATAACTCATTTTTTTTTTCTCAGCTACTGGCCTCATTATATCATAATTTAGAGTTTTGAAGCAATACATTATTTCATAATACCGAC
>CM042141.1:33496208-33571297 GCA_023376005.1 Doryteuthis pealeii | reverse complement strand
AGAGAGATAGTATAATATTGTGTCATAATAAATAGAAAAATCCTGTTACTGGAGAAGGTTGTATAACTCAACTTTAGTATAATATATATATATATATATAATATATATATATATTATATATATATTATATATATAAATTGAAACAGCAACCTCGAGAAAGCAGCTGTACGGCCACCTTCACATTCACCCAAACGAAGATCCGAGTAAGAGGCAAGACACGCGGGACACTGCTGGAGAAGCAAGTGACGAACTCATAAGCGACGTCCTCACTGTGGGCCAGCACATGACGGCCAGTGTGGGCCGAGCCAGCCAAAGTTAACTTAATAGTTGTGCGGATCGCAGCGATGCTGCATAGAGGACCTCCAAATGATGAGGCGATAGGGACGGATGGAGAAGAGATTTGTCAATGGATATCCATGCTGAACCGCGACAAGATGATGATGATATATGCATGTAATACATATTTATAAAAAAAAGATGGTTCGCAAAAGGATTATTTTTTTTTTAATTTATTTATTATCTTCATATGGACACGTGTTTAAGATCTTTTGTTATGTTTTCAAGCATTAATTAACCATATTTTGGCAGATATGTTAATTAGGTACATGTGTGATTTCCTGATATTGATTGGTTGTGTGTGTATTGTAATCTTACTTCTTTGTTTATAACGGTGTATATATTCCGTTCAACCGTTATTATACACCGTTATAAACAAAAAGTAATTACAAAAACACACACAACCTATCAAATATCAGAAGATCAACCATGTACATATTAACATTCTGCCAAAATAATGCCTGAAGAGATAACAGAAGATCTGAAACACGTTCGCATAATGTAAGATGATATAATTTTATTGAAAAACATAATCCTTTTTTTGCGAACCTTCTTTTTTATAAATATATTAATTTTCTTCCCGTTGGACCCATAACGAACACTTTTATATATATATAATATATATATATATATAATATAATATATATATATATATATATATATTACAAGTAAATGAAGAAAAACTTAAACTGCTTTTCCTTACATATTTATTTCAACCGTATTAATACGGCATCTTCAGGTAATCACAAGAAATGACTCTTCTTCTCTGGAGTAAGAGTCATGATTATGATTATGACATAGCTGGTAGAAATAATATTAGTGCACTGATGGGCCTTGAGGGTGAGTGCCGGCGCTTGACCTCGATCTCACTTGCGTTCTGGGGTATGGAACGTGAGAACAGACAGGACCCTTCCGGTTTAAGGGGTGCAACTCAGTTAGTTAAGAGTTAGAAGTTTAGAAGAGAAGCTAGCAAGATGTGAGTCATCACTGGCGTGTATTCGTCTGGTTCTGGGGTTCTACAAATAAAGTAACATATCATCGCTAAATCGATGTCTTGTGGTTATTCTAAAAGCTAACAATGACACATGGGCTTCTGATAAGGAAATGATCCACAGAAATCCAAGACCCGAAATCCTCCAATAGAAGAACAGACGAGACCTTAGAAGATATATCAGACCAAGATAGATGATCAAAGAACCAAGCCGGCAAGAAGAGTAAGAACGACCAGAATAAGATAAGAGAGTATATAACATATAGATAATTAGTGTCGTAAAGAAGGGTATACAACAATCAAACATTAAAAAGCCAAATCTGTCCATCCATTTACACCATAGCTTGAGGAAGAATAATTCGGATTCATCATCTTTCCCAGGGTGTTTTAGCGCTAGGGGAAACGCCAACAGCCTGTCCAAACAGTCTGCAATCTAGCCTGCCGTGTCAATTTTCTACAATGGTGAACTTTAACACTACGTACCAAGGTAAAAAAAAAAAAAGAGAAAAAAAGAACAACAACAGAACGAAAGGGAAATAGAGGAAATATTGGAGGAATAAAAAGAATCAAACGCAGCAAAAACAAAAACATGAACGTACAACTGTGAAATATTTTAAGGTTTGATTTGGTTTCTTTGTTTAAGGCATATCAACCTTCAATGGGTTTTAATCTTTAACCAATTAGCTTTTGTAAGAAGAACATTTTGTGCGTCTTATTTATACACCACATAGCTAGAGAGATTAGGGGTTCCTTTCTCTCAACGGTAACTTCAGTCCGAATACAATAAAAATTCTTCTTATTTTCTTATCATTTGTTGTGTCCTTAAAGGGATACCAATCAACAGGGTTGTAGTCGAAGTGAAATGAACGTCCAACAGTTGTAATTTAAGAATGGAGGATTTTTTATTGCACGAAGAAATACAATACAACAGACAATGAATAGTGAGACATAGATGACTGGAAATTCGAACTCGCTTATCTTGTTGTCAGAGCTTCAGCAAGTAGCCAACTCACGCCATGCGAATCCCCCCTTGGACATAAAATAAGAACATCGTCAAAAGAAGCATAACAATTCTGTAAGAAAGGAATATACACAGGAAGAAAACACAGAGAGGAAAGAAAATGAGTAGGAGGAAATTCAAAGGGAAGTACAGATGAAGATAACAAGAAAGATAAGAGGAAAGAAAAATGAGATAGGAAAGAAGGAAGATAAAGAATGAAAGAAAAGAAGGAATATAATAAGTGTTGTGTCTTATGTGATAGACAATCAGACCAAGGTTTGAGTCGACTAGGAAGGAACGTCACACGTTCGTAGATTTAAGATCCCACACCGCCTCGTTTTTTTGCAGAGGGATACAATAAGCAAGACATATGGAATACTGATGTAAGACGTTTCTATCCTGAGCCACCCAGCAAATGTCGTGACATTATATATATAGTCAGACCACATGGGTTGTGGAGAGAGTGTGGAAGTATCCATTAAACATAATGATGGGATGATGATGAGATGATGTGATGGATGATGAATTATTTAATAATCAATACTCTATTAAGTATTCCTATCTAATGGGCAAATAATTTGTTACTTCACTCATGGTTTTCAATGTAATTCCTATCTGGTTGTGGTAACTTAAGGATACAATCAACAAGGTTCTAGTCGGGTGGAAGGAACAGGTCAACACGTTTCGTTAGATTTAAGATGAGGGGTTTTATTGCAGAGTGATACAATAAAGACAAAGACAAATGAATAGTGAGGCACGTTACTAATCCTCGAAGCGGAGCCCATTATGATAACTTTTGCTCACTATATTAATATAAATAGTGAAACCAATAGGTGATAGGGAGTGCGTGGAATATTCCCATTAACAACATTACTTAAGACTATGTTGGTCTTCTGATCTTGAATTGGTGATTGAAATACAAGTACTGGAACAGCAAAATCTACAATAAAAAAAGTTATTATTTTCTATTATTTGTTGTGTCCTTAAAGGGATACAATCCGACATGGTTGTAGTCGAGTGAAGGAACATTCAACACGTTCGTAGATCTTAAGATAGAGGGGTTTTATTGCAGAGAAATACATAAGGAACAGACGGAATAGTGAGACACGCACTTAATCCTCGATATCCAGCCAGTCTAATGTCTTGCTCACTATATATATAGTCAGATCCACATTAGGTGAGAGAGAGTGTGGTATAGTTCCATTAACAACATCCAGAAAAAAAGCATATTGTCAATAAGACAGACAAGGAATTAGTGGAGAACCCGCTACTAAATCCTCGAATCCAGCCCAGTATAATATCTTGCTCACTATATATTAGTCCAGACCACATAGGTGATAGAGAGTGTGGTATATTCATTACAAACATTCGAAAAGAAGCATTATTGTCAATTAAGACACGACAAGGAAATAGATGAGACCCGCTACTGAATCCTCGATCCAGCCCAGTTATAATGTCGTTGCTCACTATATATATAGTCAGACTAAAATAGGTGATAGAGAGTGTTGTTTATATTCCATTACAATCAACAGTATCAGAAAAGAAGCATATTGTCAATAAGATGAGGACTAGAATAAGTTGAGGACCAACGCTACTAAGCTCCGAATCCTAGCCCAGTAAATGTTTGCTCAATATAATATATCAGTCAGACCAATAGGTTGATAGAGAGTGTGTATATTCCATTACAACATACAAAAAGAAGAATATTGTCAATCAGACAGACAAGCACATAGTGAGACCCGCGGGTACTAATCCTCGAGATCCACCCAGGTATAGATGTTGCTCCTATATAGTAATAGTCAAACTTACCATGGGTGATAAGAAAAGTGTGGTTATATTCCATTACCACAAACAACGAACATACAGACGGAAGAAGATTCAAAGAGAAGATAAAGAAAAAAAATAGATACAAAAGGAAGTAGAGAAGAACGACGATTCCGGAGATGATTACCACAAGAAGAAGATACAGAAGAAAATAAAGAAGGAAATCCAGAAGGAATGAAATCGAAGAATATAAAAGGAAAGAACAACAAAAAGGAAGATACAGAAGGAAGGTAAAGAAGGATACAGATATGGAAGGAAAACAGGAGAGGAAAAAAGAGAAATTAGATAAGTGAGAATTTGGAATAAGATACTTAAACGCCACAAAAAGAGCTGAAGTTAATAACGGGAGGCTATTACGTGTTTTTAACCAGAAGATGCTTCAGTTTTTTGGATTAAATTGCCCAGGAGATGAGAGTCTTAAACAAATAGTTATCACTGGGCAGGCAGTTCATGCCCGACAGTATTAATTATGGAAACCCGCCAAAAAAAAAAAAAAAAATGCATCAACATAAAACCGAAAGAAAAAAAACCAAAACAAAAAAGCCTATTATGTATAAAAGAACATAAAAAGATTTAAAAGAATGGGCTTACGTCAGAAAATAACAGTTCTGAATAGAAAATGCACTGGGACTTGCACCTTTATATTTAACATGATTAAGAAGCTATAAAACATCGACAAAGGCAGAATAATTGACGATTAAGTAGAAGCAGAATAAAGAAAGATTCTATAAGAGCAGAGATATAGAGATAAAAAATACATGGAGTAAAGATGAAATAATTTAACACGCGCGTTGTAAAAGTTCCATCTCATCTTTTTTAACATGTAGGAAATCTTAGAAAGTGTGCCCCGTGAATTTTACTTTATTGATTTAGAATTGTTTCATATATAATATAATCATCCCACGATCGCACATCCATATAGATTTTTACACACACACACACCACACACACATCACACCACACAACATATATATATATTATATATATATATATATATATATATATATAATTAGAGAGAGGAGAGAGAGAGAGAGAGAAGAACATAGTGTGTCAAATAAACTATTCTTAACATAGAAATATCATTTCAAATCTTCCCTCTCTCTCTTCTCTCTTCTCTGCTCTCTCTCTTCTCTCCTTTTTCCTCTCTCTCTCTCTCTTCAAAAATTAGCAATCTATAAAACGAAGAGGTTCGAGATATATAGAGAGAAGAGGGTGATAGAGAGTAACTAAGGGATGGTCGTTTTGATTATTGAAATTATGACTAATTAGAACGATTCAAACAAATTTTTTCAAACATTATTCAATCGTAAAAGTAAGAATATTTAGTATAATTTTCATGCCATTAAACTTAAACAGTAAAAAAAGCCTTTAGGAAAACAAAGTTGATTAACTCAGCTTTAAGTATAATATAATAATATAATATAATAATATAATAATATAAAATATAATCAAATATATATATTATATCATAGTATATATATTATATTATATATTATATATATATAAGAGAGAGACAGAGAGGCATCAGACAGGCCGAATAACAGGGACCAAAGAGAGAGAGAGAGAGAGAGAGAGGAGAGGAGGAATAGAGAGAGAATGGAGAGAAGTATAAAGGTATTCTTAAGTTTAACTTAGTTTTGGGTTGAATTGAGAAGTAAAATAACTTTGTTCAAATTAGTATGTCTGCTTACATAGCTTTAACCCAAATAGAAAACTTGTGTTTCATCACTTAACATAAATACAAATTTGAATATTTAATACTCTTCATTGTTTATTCTATTTTATTTCAAACTTGATTGTCTTCCTCAATATATTCATGAATTGAAACAAAAAAACACATTATTAAATTAATGTTTGTCAATGTTTTAAGTTCTTTGAGATAATGACGAGAATAGTTCGATTCAAGTTCAATTGATCAGGTTATTTTATGATAATTGGTTTGGTACTCTATGAGGAAATTTACATTGAAGTCTTAATTAAGGTAATTTTTCACTTAGGTTTGTCAATCTAGCATAAAATTGTGCGTGCGCATTACTCTGAAATGAAACTTAATTGTTATTAAGAACACATTTTATGATATGTTTGTGTTAGAAGCATCAGTCGTATCTGTATTGAAAAGTTTCTAGATTTGTTTATTCGCAGCACACTTTCAAAATGGTACCGTCCTTGTTTCAACAAAGTGAAAGTCAGTTGCTAAATACTTACATAAAATTATTGAAAAGAACTTAATGTTATTAGGAACATATTTTATGATATTTTTCTGTTAGAAGCAATGCAGTTGTATTGTTTTCGAAAAAGTTTCAAAATATTTGTTTTATTTCGCGCACGGAGGACTGTTCAAATATACGGCTTGGTTCAAAGTGAAAAGTCAAAGGGAGGTTACTCTAATGCCTTATTTGCTAGGTATTCTTTGACAACTAATAGGTGAAAATTACCGAAGTTTATGACAGGAATATCATCAGTTTACTTTTTAATTTAAGACGAAGTAGAAAAAAGGTAGAAAGACGTATTGCCCACAGGGTTTGTTATATTGTTGTTAGTCACCTTCTTACTATTGAGCATCATGCAAAGCATACCAATCCGCTTGGCTGCGGAAAGACCCCGCCCTTAAATACTTTACGGTGGAACTCGCAGATGGCTACGCGGAGGGCAGGAGGCTCCCAAAAGCAGTTCAAAGACCATATTAAAAACCGCTCAAGAATATGGCACCATCAACACATTCCAGCCTGGAAGATTTGGCCTTCAAAAAAAGAGTTGGCGGAGCGTGCGCACAGAAGCTGAGCGGCTCAATATCGATATTAACAATGGCTGCAGATCGACGTCGTGTGCGTGCCGGAACCGCACTAAATGAAGATGGAATTTTCCGCTTGCAATGTGTGTGGATCCGCAATCTGCAAGCCGAATTGGCACTAACTACCACCAGAGGGTCCCAAAAACATTGTCTACGATGGACTTCTAAAATGAAAGACCTTTCAGCTTTTAATATCTTGCTATTAGTCTAATCCTCTGCTAATCAATCTATCTTCTAAGTGTGGTTTAAGAGGTTTAATAATACAGTCTTGAATAACTAGGTTCGTGATGTTATCTAGATTATCAGCAAACGCAGAATGTGGGATTTGTCCTACCTTTGCAAAATAAGGCACTGAAATTCATCTGAAACATAAAGGAGTATTTCTTGTCCTTAGGAACATATAACCACATTTATGGTTGTTGACAGTTCCTTTGGTGTGCTCAGTATTCACGGTATCAAATTGATTCTCAAGGGAAACCTTGGAGGTCTCTACAAAGTCTTAGATTACCCTGCGATAACGTTTTCCACTCCACGGCTTCGATCGAAACGGCAAATAACTGGCTTAGTGATCGAAGCTTTGAATTGTTTTTCACCTCCTAGCTGATCGCTGTTGGTCTGGGCTGGTGGCTGAATTCTTCTTCCTGTTATTCTGGATCTAAACAGGGCGTCTAGTGTTCCTTGCTGACTTTCGTTTGTTTCAAGCTCATATGTTATTTTCATGAATCCCATACCAACAAACAAACGGCGTGGAGATTTTGCTCATTAGTACGAGCAAAGACAAGAAGGCACGCCACCTCCGCCCCTTAACCTGTTTCTTTTAACAATATATCTCTCTATTCTCCCTGCTCACTATCTCTAATTTCTTCCCCTTCTGATTCTCTTCTCTTTCCTCTCCAATGAATTCCTCAGAACCATCAAAACCTCATCCTCACTGAACGCTTACCCGCCAGTTTTAATAAATAATACAAACATTTGAAATATAAACTTTAAATATGTATTAAATAAAACAACTGAATATAAATATATAATACGGTCTGTATTTATTAAAAACTTGTTTTTAAAAAAACAATGAGGATTGTAACTGTGCAGTGTTCAATTTTTGAGTGTATTTATTCTATGTTATGACGATTTTGGGTAAATGTGACGTAAGCAATGACGTAATTTCTTGTTATAGACAAAAACCGGAAGCGAATTCTCCATTATTAATAGAAGATAAGTTGTTCTTAAATGAGTTTAGTTGCAGCAACGATACTTATCGAACTTGAATATTTTTAAAAAGCGATATATTTGACCCCAAAGGCGAGAGCCTAATAGGTACTACCTTTCTGGTCAGTATGTAACTTGGAATAATAACAATGTAGGCACTATGGGGATTGGCCCTATATTTTTACGCATGTGGAATTGGAATAATTAAAATATTAAGTTATCTTAAACAACAGTTTTCAATTGTATGTCATGAGTTTAGAATTAGGTAAACAAAAAGAGACAATCGAATAATATTAGTTTAGAAATATTTTATGAACAATAGAAACAATGGTTTAAATTCGCGTGGGAATATTAGCGCCAATCGAATGTACCAAAATCATTCGAATATTGCATATCTCAAATCACCTGATATTGGATGAATATTTTAGCTTAAATGATCACGTAGACAATGACAAAAAGGAAATTAATAAAATGGCCCATAAGAGCTGAAAAACTGAGAGAGTGGGCTTAGCTCTTACCAGACTGGACAGATTGGAGCTGATGCTCCTAATCGACAGTAGGAGCGAAAGTTCTCCCCAACATCGACACAATGGGGAGAGTCCGCTGCCTAAGACACAAATATGATATATCAGGTTTGGTCTCGTATTTTCTTTTCCATTTTCCCCCCTCTCTCTCTCTCTCTATCTCCTCTCTCTCTCTCTCGTCTCTCTCTCTCTCTCTTCTCTCTCTCCGTTCGCTCAAAACGACAAATTTCATTACAAGTTTCAATCACAGACAAAAACTGCTTAGAAATGTTGACACAACCAATCGCACAAATATAAAAAATGCATGTCAACACTTGTCACAAGAAATCACAACTACATACAGACCATACAAGTCTGCAACACCGCGAAGAACATTGATATACATTGTAATATAGTGTATATAAGTTTGTTTCTTTTATCAATTTTTGTCTCTTTTGTTTTCTATGGAAACTTCATTCCGTAGTCTTATACATTTAATTCTGGGAAACCCATAACTGGATCTCATTAAACACTCACCGAACGACGCACGGATCCTACCAGCACACTTCACACTTCCCAGATGCTCCACAACTGGAGCTTCAGCAGCAGATACTGTTTAAGTCATTGCCAAGACATCCAGTTTTTTTCATAGGATCTTACCTGTGTCCAGCGATACAGTCAGCAACTATTCTAAGACGCACCGACAAGACGATACACACACTCACACACACAAACACTTACCTCAGACACGCGCATAAAATTGGACTAGATAGGGGAAAAGAAGAGGTGGGGACGAGATAGGGAGAGAGAGAGATGAGGACAGATGTATAGAATAGGATTAGACTAGATGGGGTGTCTTAAGTGTATAGTAGATAGATAATGATAGAATGATGCGGTTTTGACCTTAATAGCGTTTGTTTGTACCTTTCTTTCTAACGGTTACTGCATCCTCGTCTTTCTCTAAATATGTTGCTCTGATGATGACCGATCTATTAAAAACGGTCGGAAACAGATTTCTGTCAGCAATTATATAACATCATTGTTTTTTTTCAATAATGTTAAATTAATAGATAATGATGACAGACAGATAGATAGGGGCACGATTGAGAGGGATTTAGAAGTTACAAGAGAGGACTAACAGCAGAGAGATCAGAGATGAAAAACGAGAGATGAATGAGGGGGAGAGAATGGAAGAATAAAAAATAAAAATGGGCATAATTTAAAACCTGAATTAAAATAAAATCAATGTGGAGGTAAACTAGATTATTCTTTTGAGTAGATAAAATGCTCATGAGATGAACATAACAACGTGAGTAGAAGAGGGAGAAAAAAGAGAGAGACGAAAGAGCGGGAGGGTGAGAGAGAAAGAGAGACAGAAGGGTTAGAGAGAGAGAGGGGGAGAAGAGAGGGAAGAGAAGAGAGAAAGAGAGGGGGAGAGAGAGAGGGAGAAGAAGGGTAGAGAGAAAGAGAGAGGAGAGAGAGAGAGAGAGAGAAATTAGTTTGAGTTTGTTTTGTTTTTGTTTTACGGCATATCAACGCTCAGTGGCCTTTTTAATGCCGATAAAGTTTTGAAATAAATCAATGCTTAATGGATTAACTATAATTTTTAAAAAAAAATTACATTTTTCTATTTAACGCCATAGATGGACCCTAACAGGCTACTACCACGCTGGGTCAGAGTGAAACAGGGAGCAATGGTGATGAAGGGGTGCTCCCAAATTCCCCAACCTCCAAACTGGAACTAACCATCAGAATAGAGTTTTTAACGTCTTTCCCAGGACATGTAGACCCGCCGCCACCGCCTTCTAGCACCCATATGAATAAAAAGGGGTTGGGGCTTGCCATAAGGGTAAAGGGTTGGGGCAATCATATTAGGTGCTAGGGCTTGACGTGAACCAGTCGATTGATCGGAGAGAGCCTCTCCGACCGCCCGTCTAGCCCAAGATAGGGCCAAAGTGGAGTTATTGCATGTCATGAACTTGCCTTCATCCACCTGGGCTCTATCCTTAAGCATCACGATCGCCACCACGGCCAACAGGTGGCCCATTGGGGGAGTCTGCAGAGGTGCAGTCGGTGCATCTCTAACGGCCCAACCGACAGGGCGAAGGAGAAATTAGTGTTTTTGGTTTTTTTGTTGTTGTTAAAAAGAGGTAACATTCGGGTAGAATGGTGTATTGATTTAATTAGGTGAAGAGCACAAAACAGACAGTGCAAAAAAAAAAAAAAGATATAACAAAAAAAAAAAAAAAAAAGGAAACGAAAGAAAGAAAATAAACGTAATTGAAATAGCAATGAAACTACCAGAACATTTCACAGCTGAAAAACAAACAAAAAAATGATGAATAATTACGACGTACAAAGGTTCTTTTTTTTTATTCATATAATTGCCTTTCTATCTTTTATTCTATTTTTTTTTTTTTCCGCATTAGCTGAGCTTTGTTCAATATTTTTGGCAAGTCTGTGTACCCCTATATTTTTCTATGGATTTTCCAATTACGACGAGGGCGACGGGAGAAAGTGCTTACTTACTTTGGCTTTGAATTCAATTTTTCCCCTCTTTGCCACAATAATTTATCCTCGCAAAATAACCACAGGGATTTGCATATGGATGCTGTACCATTAACCCTCATCCATTATTACCGCCAATAGTACATTGAAGATTTTCACAAGAGTACAGCGTAAACAGAACGACAATACTCCTGTTTGCTACTTATTGGGAGTTATGCAAATATTTAAAGTATACCAATAAGATTACAATAAAGAATTATTAGCCATAATTAGTCACGATTCTTCATTTGTATTGGATAAAAAATCCTTTGGTTTTGACTCACAGAGAACCACCAAAAGCTGCTTTTAGGCTTTACTAATTCATGAGAAGTCATAAATTGTGAACTACTGTAGCTAAAAAATGGTAATTTATGAGAAGTGCGTCCCTGGTCTCCTGCCTCAGATATTGCTACCTCGTGTGACTATTAAAATAACGTCCCCAGCTATGTCGGTGTTACTTGAAAGAAGAACAACCAACTTAGGGCGTTAAATGCATTTTAGAGGGGGCTTCTCTTTTTTGGCGTAATTTATCGTAATTCTTGTTCCTTTTATAGAAATTTGTCGTAATTCTTGTTTCATTTATAGAAATAATATAGAATAGATATGAACAAATGGAGATAGATAGATAGATAGATAGACATAGAAGATAGATATTTTTCTACAAGTAAATGTATTTGTGGTATGTCGTTTTCTTTTTTGTCGTAATTCTCTGTTTTATTTAACTAAAAACAAGACATTAAACAACATGAATAAAAGAAATCTGAGACGACAAAGCTGGGGACGTTTATTTTGATAGTCACCGGGTAGCAATTTATGAGGCAGGAGACCGGGGACGCACTTCCCAATTTTAATTAAGGTCTGTTGATATAGAATCAAGGGATCCCCATGGAAAATTACTGATGAATGCTAATAACCCTTGATCCCTTAGAGGCGTGCGGTTGCACGACGTGACAGACACGTGGTTTTGATAGTTAAGCAGATTCGAGCCAGTTTGGTAGGAGAGCAGACGTGTTGTTGGCTCTCCCGGGTGCGGTCTCTCACGCGCGGAATCAAATATGGGCTGAAAAAAATTTGATCAAGTAAAACCAAGTGTTGTGTAAATCATTAAGATAATGTTTAACACAGCCCAGAAGATTGAAGAACAGAAGAAGAAATCAAACCATAAAGTAGATAGAAGTCGCCAGACCAGACAAGATGGCGGCCAGACAAGATAGAAGAAGGAGCAGTAAGCAACAAGTAGAAGTTAATAGTAAGTTCTACTATCTCTAATATAGTATCTGTCTGTCTCTGTCTGTCTGTCTGTTTGTCTTGTCTGTCTCTGTCTGTCTGTCTGTCTGTCTGTCTCTCTCTCTCTCTCTCTCTCTCTTATATACCCGAGAATATCAGAATAGTATATATAACTATATAACACTTATACAGTATCCAAACTTGTGATGCCAAAGAAAACTATTCATGTAGGCGAGAGGGGGAGAGTTACCTCGTTAAGCAATGAGGGTGCGAACCTGTCTTGCATACAGGATGAGTAAGAAACAGAATATATGGCTGCCTTAGCACTAAAGTTTAAAATCTGCTGATCCGAAGCAAAGAGACATGGCCAGAGTAAATTTGCACGTATACGTTTTTTCTCAGATCGCACAACCCTAGAAGGAGACGAAATGCTTTGCCGGGCGAAAAAGTTTGGCGGTGGACACCTAGCAGTTGAAGAAAGCGATTAGCCTAATCAAATTTCGCAACCAATGATTAATAATAAAAAAAAAATAAAACCCTATTCCAGCACATAATTCATTACATTCTATTCTATTCTATTTCTTATAAAATACAGTGCAATTCTTTTTATTTGAATAAACGTAACCAAAAAATCAGTTTTTATAGCAAAAGTCAAGCTACTATGATTTTAAATAATTGATTTGCTGGCGAGTAGTGTAGGTTATATTAAGATATTTAAACGGTTCTCCAAAGGTGGAAATCATTAATGTCAAATAAGCTGGAAAAACAATGACCTTTAAGGGCAGTTTGTAAGTTTGACTCTCACTGTAGGATTGTAAGTAAAAAAAGTAAAGTCGTCGTGGCGGCTAATGTCGGTATCAGCCTTTTCAATAGCGCTAGACCAAGGAGTTTATTTTAGCATCTGAGGTGGAGCGCCACACACTACATCAGCTCCTCACTTTACCGCACACATCCCTGTACTACTCATGCGCTGAGTTGGCGAGGGCAGGTATCGAACCAAGAACCTTGTGATTCTAGCCGAACGCTCTACGACTGAGCTAAACCGGCCCTTAGGTAAAATAAATTCATAGAAGTTAGAAGATAGATTTTTTCTTCGAAAAATATTATAAACATTTTATATGGCGGATTTTCTTATTTAAAAGACATTACAAAAAATACTTCGAGTGTTATTTTTTTTTTTTTTTTTTTTTTTTTTTTTATTTTTTTTTTTTTTTTTTTTTTTTTTTTTTTTTTTTTTTTTTTTTTTTTTTTTTTTTTTTTTTTTTTTTTTTTTTTTTTTTTTTTTTTTTTTTTTTTTTTTTTTTTTTTTTTTTTTTTTTTTTTTTTTTTTTTTTTTTTTTTTTTTTTTTTTTTTTTTTTTTTTTTTTTTTTTTTTTTTTTTTTTTTTTTTTTTTTTTTTTTTTTTTTTTTTTTTTTTTTTTTTTTTTTTTTTTTTTTTTTTTTTTTTTTTTTTTTTTTTTTTTTTTTTTTTTTTTTTTTTTTTTTTTTTTTTTTTTTTTTTTTTTTTTTTTTTTTTTTTTTTTTTTTTTTTTTTTTTTTTTTTTTTTTTTTTTTTTTTTTTTTTTTTTTTTTTTTTTTTTTTTTTTTTTTTTTTTTTTTTTTTTTTTTTTTTTTTTTTTTTTTTTTTTTTTTTTTTTTTTTTTTTTTTTTTTTTTTTTTTTTTTTTTTTTTTTTTTTTTTTTTTTTTTTTTTTTTTTTTTTTTTTTTTTTTTTTTTTTTTTTTTTTTTTTTTTTTTTTTTTTTTTTTTTTTTTTTTTTTTTTTTTTTTTTTTTTTTTTTTTTTTTTTTTTTTTTTTTTTTTTTTTTTTTTTTTTTTTTTTTTTTTTTTTTTTTTTTTTTTTTTTTTTTTTTTTTTTTTTTTTTTTTTTTTTTTTTTTTTTTTTTTTTTTTTTTTTTTTTTTTTTTTTTTTTTTTTTTTTTTTTTTTTTTTTTTTTTTTTTTTTTTTTTTTTTTTTTTTTTTTTTTTTTTTTTTTTTTTTTTTTTTTTTTTTTTTTTTTTTTTTTTTTTTTTTTTTTTTTTTTTTTTTTTTTTTTTTTTTTTTTTTTTTTTTTTTTTTTTTTTTTTTTTTTTTTTTTTTTTTTTTTTTTTTTTTTTTTTTTTTTTTTTTTTTTTTTTTTTTTTTTTTTTTTTTTTTTTTTTTTTTTTTTTTTTTTTTTTTTTTTTTTTTTTTTTTTTTTTTTTTTTTTTTTTTTTTTTTTTTTTTTTTTTTTTTTTTTTTTTTTTTTTTTTTTTTTTTTTTTTTTTTTTTTTTTTTTTTTTTTTTTTTTTTTTTTTTTTTTTTTTTTTTTTTTTTTTTTTTTTTTTTTTTTTTTTTTTTTTTTTTTTTTTTTTTTTTTTTTTTTTTTTTTTTTTTTTTTTTTTTTTTTTTTTTTTTTTTTTTTTTTTTTTTTTTTTTTTTTTTTTTTTTTTTTTTTTTTTTTTTTTTTTTTTTTTTTTTTTTTTTTTTTTTTTTTTTTTTTTTTTTTTTTTTTTTTTTTTTTTTTTTTTTTTTTTTTTTTTTTTTTTTTTTTTTTTTTTTTTTTTTTTTTTTTTTTTTTTTTTTTTTTTTTTTTTTTTTTTTTTTTTTTTTTTTTTTTTTTTTTTTTTTTTTTTTTTTTTTTTTTTTTTTTTTTTTTTTTTTTTTTTTTTTTTTTTTTTTTTTTTTTTTTTTTTTTTTTTTTTTTTTTTTTTTTTTTTTTTTTTTTTTTTTTTTTTTTTTTTTTTTTTTTTTTTTTTTTTTTTTTTTTTTTTTTTTTTTTTTTTTTTTTTTTTTTTTTTTTTTTTTTTTTTTTTTTTTTTTTTTTTTTTTTTTTTTTTTTTTTTTTTTTTTTTTTTTTTTTTTTTTTTTTTTTTTTTTTTTTTTTTTTTTTTTTTTTTTTTTTTTTTTTTTTTTTTTTTTTTTTTTTTTTTTTTTTTTTTTTTTTTTTTTTTTTTTTTTTTTTTTTTTTTTTTTTTTTTTTTTTTTTTTTTTTTTTTTTTTTTTTTTTTTTTTTTTTTTTTTTTTTTTTTTTTTTTTTTTTTTTTTTTTTTTTTTTTTTTTTTTTTTTTTTTTTTTTTTTTTTTTTTTTTTTTTTTTTTTTTTTTTTTTTTTTTTTTTTTTTTTTTTTTTTTTTTTTTTTTTTTTTTTTTTTTTTTTTTTTTTTTTTTTTTTTTTTTTTTTTTTTTTTTTTTTTTTTTTTTTTTTTTTTTTTTTTTTTTTTTTTTTTTTTTTTTTTTTTTTTTTTTTTTTTTTTTTTTTTTTTTTTTTTTTTTTTTTTTTTTTTTTTTTTTTTTTTTTTTTTTTTTTTTTTTTTTTTTTTTTTTTTTTTTTTTTTTTTTTTTTTTTTTTTTTTTTTTTTTTTTTTTTTTTTTTTTTTTTTTTTTTTTTTTTTTTTTTTTTTTTTTTTTTTTTTTTTTTTTTTTTTTTTTTTTTTTTTTTTTTTTTTTTTTTTTTTTTTTTTTTTTTTTTTTTTTTTTTTTTTTTTTTTTTTTTTTTTTTTTTTTTTTTTTTTTTTTTTTTTTTTTTTTTTTTTTTTTTTTTTTTTTTTTTTTTTTTTTTTTTTTTTTTTTTTTTTTTTTTTTTTTTTTTTTTTTTTTTTTTTTTTTTTTTTTTTTTTTTTTTTTTTTTTTTTTTTTTTTTTTTTTTTTTTTTTTTTTTTTTTTTTTTTTTTTTTTTTTTTTTTTTTTTTTTTTTTTTTTTTTTTTTTTTTTTTTTTTTTTTTTTTTTTTTTTTTTTTTTTTTTGGGGGGGGGGGAGTGGGTGTAACGGATTAATGGAATTTCAGTTTATTTCAATGGGGAACATTGATTTGATCGACGAGGAAATTGGAACGAATTATCCCAGGACACAAAAAACCTTCAGGCACCACCCTCTATCACGTATATGATAAAAAGGTTTGAAGGTTTGTTCAGGTGAATGGGGTCGGGAAAATCAGCTCGATTGATCAGAAGGGCTTCCCGGACCGCCCGTCTAGCCTAAGTAAGTGGAATGTTGGATGTCATGGACTGATCAACTACCAGGATCCCATCCTTAAGCATCACGAGTCACCACCCATGGCCTACAGGCGACCCCATTGATGGTAGGGGTCTTACTCCTTTGCAGATGTGTATTCTACAGATCGGTGTATTCTACCGCCCCGGCAGACAGGGCTATATTTCAATTTTATTTTATTGTACAGAGAAGATTTATTTATTGAGATTACATTAATTAAAATGAGAAAAAATGTATTGATTTGTGTTCACTTTGACTAACAGCTGCGCCCCACAGGAAACAATTTGTGACAAAGGTGAAAGCACGACTGTATTTTATTCCAACATTTTGTCATGTCGTTTCCGGATAAATCTAAAATAACAGGAAGAAAGAGGAAAATAAAAAATAAAATAATAGACAAACATTACAAATAATTTTATTGGTGAAGTCAATCTATTGATATTTTACAAAGCATTTAATTCATTCTCCTCTTTCAATGTTGATATGGTTTTCTATTAAAAAAAAACTAATTACATCCCCTAGCATTTCCTATCTGCATGACCTAATAGAAATTGTACCATCAGTTTGTTTTATTTTAATACATATCTAAAGTTTACATTTCAAATTGTTTTATTTTTCAATCCTTTAATGAATTTGATGATTTTACATACTTAGGGTACAAACTCGCTGACATTGAATTTGTTACTCCCACCCCTCAGGCAATATGTTTCAAAAATCTATTTTTACATCGCCCGGAGTGTGTTTTTATATTGTACTAGTTTACTTAAATTATCTAGTCTATTTAGTTTAAGGTATATTTTATGAAGCTAAAATGCATAACTATCAAATACAAATGATTTGAGTCTAATTATTTTGTATTATTTTGGGGTTTTTTGTTTTTTGTTTTTACTGTTGTCCACATTATTGGACTAATCATGTTTAAGATGTACTAGAAATCACCACTTTCCCAAAATCAACAGCAGGCATTAGCTAATGAAAAACGACAGATTAAGGTCGTTAGTAATTACCCTGAAGTCAGTGGCTGACTGGATTTAATACCAGAAGGAACACTGCAACTGGATTCTCAACTGCAAGTACTACACACTTGTTCTTCCAAGGATTTCAAAGAATACGACAGAAATTCTACTATTTACATTAGACTCTTTTCTACCATTTGATTTACCAATAGGAAGACCTAAACGCGTAAAATGCCCACCAGAATTGTAACATATATCTTTATTATTATATACACAAAGATTCGGCCGATGAGCCTTCCGGCCTTCTTCAAGTGTTTCTTTTCGAACTCGTGAACCTTCAGTTAAAATTGACATGAATAATAAAGGAATGCTCATTTTGCATCTGATGGTGGGAACGGCTAGACAATTCCTCTAGGTTCTCTCAAATAGTCTATAATGCTAAAAATCTAAATCTCTTCTGTTATTATTTCCTGATATATATATATATATATATATATATATATATATTATATATATATATAAGTCATGCACAAACACGTGTTGTGACGTTTACGTCTCATCAGTGCGGCTCAAACTTTAACAGCTGCTTGTAGCCGGGTTCGAAACCCGACGGAATTTTCGTCTGCCAAGTTCCTTACCCTTGTGGCCAATAGCGGTTGTCAGTCTGGGGGTGAACAGTTAATTGATACATACTTACGGGATATGTTTTTACAATCACCAGAGAACTCAAGTCTGTAAACAACAACAGGCAAGTAACGGCTATATATATATATATATATATATATATAATATATATATATATATATATATTTCAGTCAGGTCTCGATCCCGGCTAGAGGTAGCTGTTAAAGTGTTGCCACACTGATGAGAGGTGAAACCTCAAAACACGTGTCTGGGGATTAACTTATTTATTACATATACTCCCACTTGGTTGAGTTCTCTAAATAGGGATTTAATTGTAAATTCACCGTCTGGTGTATAGATAACCCTCACTTTGTTACAAAGTTAGAGGACTCTCGTGAATTCATTTCCGCTTAGAAATTTATCAAATTAAATAGTCTCCTAAATTTGAAAACCAGCTAATAGCCGTATAGGTAAGAGACTTGGCATACGAACATTCAGTCAGGTCTCGCTCCCGCCTAGAGATAGCTGTTAAAGTGTAGCCACACTGATGAGAGGTGAAACTCGAAACACATGTCTGTGGATTAACTTATTATATATATATATATATATATATATATATATATATATATATATATATATATGAAAGAAACCCAAGTCAACATCCTATAATTGTTATTATTCTAAATTTTGCCGGATATAGTATACTGATTTTGACATGAATTTATTTGTTTACACATTGTCACCTGTCATACGATTACTCTAGCATCAACTTCTCTTGTTTTAATAACTCATTTTTTTTCTCAGCTACTGGCCTCATTATATCATAATTTAGAGTTTGAGAAATACATTATTTCATAATACCGACATGAAAACCTGCTTTTAATAGATTTAGCGATATTCCGATTAACAATATAAAGCACTAGTGAAAAGGAAAACATATTTTAATATAAAAATACAACCACAATAAATAGAATAAAATCGACACATCTCAAAGAGTGTAAAATTAATTACTTCACCATCGATTGCTTAAGTAGTTGAAGTAGCTGTCTACTTAAAATAGAACTTTTTTTTGTTTTATTCAGTTGAAAGCATCCGAGTTTTACAAATGGCATACGGTTAGTTTTCCTCAACACGATCTGATTAGCCCGGCCCGACAGCACCATGGCTCTGCCTCTCATATAACTCTATGACGTGGACTCATCAAACGATACACTGATTTCTTGTTTGTCGATCAAATATTGTAATAAGGACGGACATTTTTTTTTATCGCTGAGATCAAAAGCCAGAGTTTGTCATCGGATCTGATTGATCAGTGGAAAGGAAATCAAAAATAATGAGCTGCATTGATGGAACAAATAAATTAATCAAATCCATATAGAATTATTCCTATTATTATTTTGTTTTATTTATTCATTACCGAAATGGCTACTCAAATATTTTGAACAACTTTCTCAATTTACCAGAACAATAAAGCATTGTTGAATTGCCTCGTTACTGAAATATATATTTATCTAATTGATCACACACACACACACACACACACACACACACACATATATATATATATATAGATAGATAGATATATATATTCCAAAAGCCTAGAGAAGAAATCTTCCCTTTTTTAAAACAACCTGTCGCAGTTTGAGAGCTCAATGTGTGCTCTTATTGTTAGAGTCACCGAGCAAATTTATAGTAGTAAAGAAATAACACAAACTTAGAGATTATGCAAATAAATAACACAAGACAAAAAGATTATGCAAAATCTCTAAGTCTTATGTTATTTCTTTACTTATATATATATATATATATATATATATATATATATATATATATAATATATATAATATATATATAATCCAAAAATCCAGAGAAGAAATCTTCCTTACGACATAGGATTTTTTTGAACGTGTCGCAGATTGCAGAGCTCAATGTGTACTCTTATTGTTAGAGTCACAGAGCAATTTTATAAGTAAACATATATAAAAAGACTTAGAATGTTTGCCTTATAGTCTATTTCAGGAAGATTAGACAATGTGTCTGACTCTCTCAAATCATCAGATGCGAATAAGGAATTCTTTATTACTTTTAAGGCATTTGAAAACAGATTATTTTAAAAAATTATTGTCCTGTTTCCGTCTGCTGTGGGGCATATAAAATATATTTGACCATTTGTTGTCCGTGATTTGTTAGGAATTTCTGTTAAATCAATCTATTTCAGATTTCAACTACGGGACAACCCCAGTTAATTTAGATTTTATTTATTTACACATACATACACATGTACTCATACATATACATAGCCATACATATACATATCCGAATAGACATACTTAAGATTTATCCATCATTCGCATCTGATGAATTGGGAGTGTTAGACACCTTGTCTAAGCTTCCTGAAATAGACTATAAATCAAAAATTCTAAGTCTTTGTTTCATTTTTACTTATATATATATATATATATATATTATATATATATATATATATAATATATATATATATATATATAAAATGAATATATATATATATATATATTTAAAAAGGAAAAGTTGACTTACCGGTGAATTTGGTCACGATGGTTAGTAAGTCTTCCATATATATATATATATATATATATATATATTATATATATATATATATATATTCCGTAGTTAGGGTCTTTCCATGTGTGGTTTAACCAAGCTGATGCAGGTAGACCATAAGGAGAGCTCAATGTGCCTAATACCAGTGAGTAGAAGGACAGAGCAAGATATTTAGTAAATGAAGAAAAACTCTCAACTTGCTTATTAATACGGTTGAAATAAATTATTGTAATGAAGCAAGTTTAGAGTTTTTCTTCATTTACTAAATATATATATATATATATATATATATATATATATATATATATAGAGAGAGAGAGAGAGAGAGAGAGAGAGAGAGAAAGAGAGATAGAGAGATAGAGAGATCACTATACTAGGAAAAGCAATGTCAGCTCTAGTTTGTATTATTATTCGAATTCATTCTATCTGAATAACTGAAATATATATATTTTATAAAAACTAAGACTAACACTGCTTTTCCTAGTATAGTAAAAGATATAGATATCTTTAACAGTGAAAAATCATTTAACTGCGATTTTTCTTCTCGAGCCAAGAGGATGAAGTGATATATATATATATATATATATATATATATATATATATATATATATATATGAAAAATAGATGGAAATTAATCCGACAGTATGAAATTTAACAATTTGAAAAAACATTAGCAATTACATAACAAACATCATATGTTTTTTCAAAATGTTAAATTTCATACTATCGGATTAATTTCCATCTATTTTTCATATTTGTCAAAGGAAAAAACAATATATCTGGAATTTTACACCTTGAAGACTTTCATCTAAATTCTACGGACTTATCAACACCACAAGTAAATTTTGGAACTCTAACATCTTTCTTCAAATTAAACTGTGGACTTGTATATTTTTAACAGCTGAAATATATCCTATACTATTTTGATACCCACTTTACATTTTTTATATCATTTTTACAACAGACTCTTTTGAGTTTTACTATAAACTATAATGCTTCTGATTTTTAAAAATTAAAAATAAAAATAAAAACAGAACATGCATTTTTCAAAATTTCAGCGGTTGAATTCAACGTTCGTTTTTGTAAACAGTCTTTTAACGGATATCTTTCTTCCCGTCTATGTCGCTCCTTGATGAAGACCAACTTATCGATTTGGTCGAAACAGATCTGTCAGCAACTACATAACAAACATCATATGTTTTTTCAAAATGTTAAATTTCATATATATATATATATATATATATATATATATATATATATATATACCAAACTTGTTGGTAAATCCTCGCGGTGAGAAAAAAACAGCAAATAGTTTGATTGTAAAAATATACTACCAAACATCAACTGGGAAGAAAAAAATGTTTGTAAAAAAAGAAAAGACCAAGATAATCGTACCAGCAAAAAATAATCTATTAGTACAATATTTTGGCCAAAAGAAAAAACAATTTATATGCATATATATATATATATAAGATATATATATTCATACAAACCCGCCAGGAGACTAAAGCTAATAAGTAAAAAGTGCTCAATACCTAAGTAAATCAATTAATAAAGATAAATCTAATGAGTCAGACGAACCTACTAAAAGTTTCGCTTAATGCTCTTCAGAGCTAAGATCTGACTCTTAGCCCTGAAGAGCATTAAGCGAAACTCTTAGTAGGTTCGGCTGACTCATTAGATTTATCTTTATTATATATATATATATATATATATATATATATATATATATATATAGAGAGAGAGAGAGAGAGAGAGAGAATCTGATGATACGCAACAGTATAGCAAGTGTTTGTTATGTAGTGCTCAAGATGAAATGATTAATAAAAAAAGGGGAATGCAACAAACTGGCACAAAGGGAGTGCAGAATTAGGCAAGACTGGATGGGAAAGATGGCCCACTTGAAATTGCACAAGAGATTAAAATTTCTCCATCGTAAAATTTCTAATCACCCAACCACTCCATACAAAAAGGATGCGCCACAAGATCATTTTTTTAAATAAACTATTTTTTAAAAGTTATCTAACAATGCTGGGGTATAGTAGTGCTATGTGTTGGTGTTGATTATCGATTTTAACTTGCTGTCACTTGTCCGCTGCTTTAAATATAAATGTTGCGAATCAGTGTGATATATAGGATACAAAAGAATTACGATGTAGAGGATTGCCAAGGCACTGGTTAACCGTCTAAGAGATTATCGGAGATTAGTTTAGAAGCTGTAGACAAGTAATATAACGAGAAGAGAGTGTGCAATAATCACCAAAGTTTAGGAGTGGTTGACTCTTGCCAATAAAAGATCCGAGAAACACCTTCACATTGCTATGTCGTTTCGATGGAGTTAATTGCTCAATGAATTTAATGACAGAATCATAGAGACACAGATCCGTTAATTTCAAATTAGATTCCGTACAGTAATACATTAAACAATACAGCCAGTCTGATGTTATAATGTAAATCCAAGGAAGCGCGTGGTGCCATGGTTAAAGTCATGGGAAATGGACTCGTCACCCGAGTTCAAATCCTGGATGTAACAATTGCATTTAACTTTGCGCTAATACCCTTGGGAAAGGTATGAATCCTACTCCCCCTCCAGCTATGGATAAATAGTAAGGCAGACTGGGCTCTTTAATCTTGGTTAGGCAACCAGTCTAGGAGAAGGAAGACTCTGAATTCAAACCTGTTGAACTCCGCTTAAGAAATTGACCTTGTGTCACATCCTGCTCGTGCGGAGGGGTTGGTAAATATATATAATGTAAATCCAATAAAACTAAATAACTCAAAACTTTCTGAGCCAATATTTGTCAAATTAAGACTTGTCTAGTTCTTATCAAATTATCCGACTATTAGCAGGACCTGTGGATATATCACAGTATGATAATTTCAGTTTTACAACGTTTATATGTTTACTTAAGAGCTATTTTAAAATAGTTAAACTTGAAAAAGGTTTAATAATCTTGATTTAACTTTCTCTATGTCTCTGAATGTTTGAGATGAGGCTTGATGATTAGTATTATCTGCGTTATTCGGACTATTGTCCTCATCTTCATTGTTATCTGTACAAAGTTTCGGACGATATGCCCTCCGGCCTTCTTCAGGTATTTCTTGTCAGACCCGGGAACCTTCTCGGACTCGGAACCTTCTTTTTTGGACTCGGGAACCTTCTTTTCGAACTCGGGAACTTTCTTGTCATAGTCAGGAACCTTCTTGTCTAAACATAACATAGAAACAATAACATAGAAAAATAATTAACACAACTCCTACCCCAGCTATGGTTAGTGGAATGAGAACAAGATACCCCCGTGGACTGAATAAAGGGTTAGGTTCAAAGTTCCGTGATGGCTCCCGATTACGACAAGAAGGTTCCCGACTACGACAATAAAGTTCCCGAGTTCGAATAGAAGGTCCCCGAGTCTGAAAAGAAGGTTCCCGAGTCCGAGAAGGTTCCCGAGTCTGACAAGAAATACCTGAAGAAGGCTGGAGGGCATATCGGCCGAAACGTTGTACAGATAACAATGAAGATGAGGACATCCGAATAACGCAGATAATACTTAACTTTCTCTCTCTCACACTTTTCTTTTTCTTTCTTTGCTTTCTTAAATCTTTTCATTATGTTTGTTTGGAACAGATTAGCATTATCGCTCCGCTTATATCTTTCCCCTACTTTCTTTCTTTCTTTCTTTCTTTCTTTCTTTCTTTCTTTCTTATTATATTCTTTGTGAGTAATGGTGATGAAGGGGTACTCCAGATTCCCCAGACCTCGAAAATTGGAACTTCAGCATCAGATAGAGTTTAACGTTATACTCAGGAGATTAAGACACTCAGCCACTTGATTCGTATTGCACTTGTTGATCTTCTTCATTCCATCACTAGCTTTATCTGTTGGGCTTTAAATACACCGACTGAATCCCCTGTAGATGTGCAAGACTTCTCGAAAAGACACACTAACACAGATTGGTTGATATTACGTTAGAATCAACAAAACAAACAAATGTAATCTAACTGGTTGGGTCTTACCCCATATCAACTTTTATTGAGTTATTTTATGCCGGAGACATTTCTTAATACTTGATATGTACTAAAATAGTTTTTTAAAATAAATTTATTTTAAACATATTTTTAAACTCTTTTTTTTCATTTAATCCATATATAGTACCCTAACACGTACACTATTCCTGGTCAGAGTATAATTAAGCTTAATAGTGATAGAGGGGTATTCCATATTCCTCCAGAGCTGTAGAATTTGACATACACAGGACATTAAAACCCTCAACCACCCCTCTTACCACCCATATTATGAAGGGGATTGGGGTTTACCAAAAGGGCAATAGAGTTGGGACAATAATATAGGTGCTAGTGCTTGACATGACAGACATCTTGCCTGAGTGGGGGCCAAAGTAGAGTGTTGCATGTCATGGACTCCTCAGACACAAGGATTCCGTTCTTAAGCACCGCGAGTTGCCACCCACGATCAACAGTTATCCCACTTTTGGGAAGGAGTCTTACCTCTGTACAGAGGTACATTATTTGTATTCTACAGTCCCAACTGATAGGGGGGTACGCCGACTAAATCCCGTGCAGGTCTGTGACCTCTCTAAAACGTATGTCCTAGGTATAGATGGTTTGATATACCTTTTAGAATCAACTAAAGGAGGTTACCCAGTGTCGCCTGGGTAGAGGGGTTGTTTAAAGTGTTAGTCTATTATCCATTATTATTGAACCGCTAGTGGGATCTTCGCAGGATGTCCTATTAAAATCCTTTTGAATGTAATTGTATTTCTCTAAATTATAAAAGTGAAGTTGTGATATCAGTATTACTACTAATAATAATACAGTTAATAGTATTAACTCTAAGATAATTTCCAGCATTCAGCGTGAATACGAGTTCCCCAGCCCCTAAAAAGCCAGGCTCTTATATATTATTAGATGAGGCAAGTTGTCTAGTTTAGTCCTTCCTGTAGAAGCTCTTATTACTTATTGGAACATTCCATTTCTACTCTACAATCTCACCGAAACGTCTGTGACCTCTCTAAAACGTATGTCCTAGGTAGGATACTTAATGATAGATGGTTTGATATACCTTTTACAATCAACTAGAAGCGGCTACCCAGCATCGCCTGGGTAGAGATGTTTATTAAATGTTAGTCTATTATCCATTATTATTGAACCGCTAGTGGGATCATCGCAGGATGCCCTATTAAAATCCCTCCGTAAAAAAGACCTTGTGTTGATACAGCCACCCTGAAAAGAAAAAATAATGTCTACTATTTGAAATATCAAATGCAAAAAATGTCATGCTGTTATGATTTAACTTTTATTTTTTAATTATATTCACAACCTTCATTATTTCTGATCAAAAAGCAAGATCTGATGATTGTGAATGTGTATATACATTTACTCCGAACATACAGTACTAGCTTCGGTGGTACATATACTAAAATTGGAACGATACAGAGAAGATTAGCATGACCCCTGCGCAAGGATGACACGCAAATTCGTGAACATTCCATATTTTTAAAACAAATACGAAACAAATACTACCAAACAACAAATCTAAAACAGATATTCTACCAAATAAACCCAGAAAAACTACTTGGATACATAAAAGAACACACATCTACAACAAAATCTAAAAATCTTAAAAAAAAAAATGAAACACAAAAATATATGTTAAAAAAAATCATCTAAAACTTTCATTTACAAAAAATGTAAAAAAAAAACCTATAGAAATTAAACATTATCACCAATTCATTTCAAAAATGTAGTCGGCATTAAATGACCCATTGAGGTTGATATGCCGTAAAACAAGAAAAAATCAAATCAAATCCGAACATACATACACCCGAGCATACATACACATAACTGCTCTTTATATAGGTATAGATGAAACGAACAAATGTAAGCTAACTGCTAATCTCGTGTCTAACAAATATCAAAGCGTTTCTCTGCGATTCAAGAAAATTCTGTTGAGTGGGCTGGGGGCACCCCGATCGAATCTGTTTCGTATTGTTCATCTTCGTACAAAAGCTGTCATCATTTAGGAATTCTGAAATAGAATTTTAATCGGCTTATCCCATTTCTAAACTGTCATCATCATAATGATGAATCCATTTTTTTTTGTTTTTCTTCAAGCTATCAACTCATATTGAGATTGAAAACGATAAAACAAAGTTTTAATTAAATTCTTGATAAATGATCGCCAACTGTATCTTGCATCCTTTTTGCTTGAATTTTTTCAATCAGCCTCCAGCAAGGTGAAAGCTGTTTATTTTCAGATTTAATCCGCAGTAAATTTCAAAGTAATTAGTAATTATTCTCTTATAAAGCAATTATTGAAAGGGCATTAAATCGAGTAAAAAAGATACAGTTTTAAGATTAAATGAATGTGGAGGCGGGGATTACGAATTCCTGAAGTTGGCTGCTGATCAATCATTTGATATATTCTTGGAATAGAATTGGTTTTTAAGGTAATGGTGCCAGTCTTCATTCAATATAAACGATTATATAACTTTAAACGTTAGATATGTGTTGAAAAAGATTTGAATGTAGATATAGTTTTGCATTGTAAGCGAATTGCACCAGGGCCTGAAAAGATTAATTATCAAATATTCCGGTTATGAATCCCCCTGAGATTAATCGTTGGTTGGTTGGTTGGTTGGTTGTTAGACGTTACGGCATGTCAATCATTGTTGGGTTATTTGATGCTGAAGAATTTTTGTTTTCTTCATTCTCGATGGTATTCAATTTTTTTTTTTCAAACTCAATTTTTAAAAATTATTTTTAAACACATTTTTTATATTTAACCCATAGATGGGACCCTAACGGATACTACCACTCCGGTTCAGTAGGTACCTGGTAGTAATATAAATAAAGGGTTACTCCACTATTTCCAGAAGTCTAGAAATGAAGCATCACTATTAAATGTAGTTTAACGTCATACCTAGGAAAATTGGATGGATGGCACATAATGAATACTCTATAATCCCCAGATTTCTTGGCGTCCTATAGTGGTGCAATGATTTGCACGCTAGTCTCGCATATCCCATAATACTGCAAAACGAGTTCCATCATGCCCCTTACTTGCGACCTTGTGTCTTTTGGCGAACGGGTCGGGTAAATACCTACTCCTCAGATTTCCAAAACTAGAGCCTCAAAATTAGATACAATTTTGAGTCCTACCCAGGATACCCCTTTTTGAGGGGTCTTACTCCATAGAAAGGCCGGTTTACCTCAGTCGGTAGAGCGTTCGGCTAGAAACCACAAGGTTCCTAGTTCGATACCGGTCCTGGCCAACTCAGCGTATGAGTAGCACAGGGATCTGTGCGGTAAAGTAAGGAGCTGATGGTAGGTGTGGTGCTCCACCTCAGACGCCAAAAAACAATCTCCTTGGTCTAGCGCTATTAAAAAGAGGATAAACTTCCTCGCTGACTAGCTGATACCGACTTTAGGCCGCCCTGACGACTTTTTTTACTTTTTTACTCCATTACAGGCATATTCTAAGCCCCGTCAACAAGGCGAATGTAATTTGCGCCGTATGTCTTTTTTTGCATAGGGGTAAAATTCCACTAGATGGACCACCTGTTGACCGTGGGTGGTTACTCATTATGCTTAGGACGGAATCTTTTGCGGTTAAACACTCCATGACATGAAACACTCCACTTTCGTGCTTAGTTGGGCTCGACAAGCGGTCGGAGAGAACCCCTCCGATCAATTGGCTGTTCACTTCAAGCCCTAGCACCTATATGATTGTTCTGACCCTATTGTCCTTATGGCAAGCCCACAAGCATTTGCCTCTCAAAATGAATTGTTTCGGTATAAAATAACCCGAAAGATGTTGGCTAAAACTAACAAACCAAGTTATAACCAGTTACATAGACAACTAATAACTAATTATCATCCTTTTGAATGTAATTGTATTTCTCTAAATTATAAAAGTGAAGTTGTGATATCAGTATTACTACTAATAGTAATACAGTTAATAGTATTAACTCTAAGATAATTTCCAACATTCAGCGTGAATACGAGTTCCCCAGCCCCTAAAAAGCCAGGCTCTTATATATTATTAGATGAGGCAAGTTGTCTAGTTTAGTCCTTCCTGTAGAAGCTCTTATTACTGAATGGGACATTCTATTTCTAGTCTACAATCTCACCGAAACGGGTGCCTTATTTCTTATCTTTTCAAAATGATATATTTTTAAACAGTCGATTTTTACATAAAATGTATGAATCGCAACAGGAAGAATTTAAAATATAAGTTCACCAAGTAAAAGTCATTGTGATTTTTCCTGCATTATTGTGTTGTATTTATTTTCAAGCTGATCATTTTCTATAGAATTAAAAGTTATTTTTATAAACTTCTAGTATGTCTACAAAACAATGACATTTAAAATTTTTTAAAAAATGTCCTGGTGGATAACGTATTAGATTGCGACGTCATACTAAGCGAGTTCGAACTCCAGTCACGCGACCACCCTCCATGTATGGGTTGAATGATACCACTACTGTTCTTCTTCATGTATGAGCTTGACATTAAATAACTGTTGTGATGTTAGTTCAACAGTAAAAAAAGAAGTCAAGTCGAGGTAGGGTAAAAAGAGACAAGTGTATTTACAATAAGGTACAAGAACGGTTAGCTTGCCGCTAAACAGTAACAGTACGGTAACAGTACGGTAACAGTACCACCTTTTCACTCGGTGTCTCACTATTTATAGTGAGAACCGGTGGATATTCTCCACTGTAGGAACGGCCGGTATAACAATAACCCATGACGGTTTTTATGCCATGAAACAAAAACCTTACAGTGTCTTTGCTTGTGCTCATCCCTAAGAGAAACGTAAACAGCCCCGTCGCAGATTTGAAATCGGCTCACCTTGTCAACCTAGAAGTCATGGCAAAAAATGAGTGACTTCCCACTCACCCAGACTTTAGAATTTGAGCTTCACCACCTATAAAAAGTTAAAGAAGGAATGTGGGATTTAGGGGGTAATTCCCGAGTAACTATGGAGCAGGGAGAATGATAAGGTACAAAGAACAAGGAAACTACGGCAATATATATTTATATTTACCAACCCCTCCGCACGAACAGGGTGTGACACAAGGTCAATTTTTTAAGCGGAGTTCAATAGGTTTCAATTCAGAGTTTTCCTTCTCCTACACCGTTTGCTTAACCAAGGTTAAAGAGCCCAGTCTGCCCAACTATTTATTCATAACTGGAGGGAAAGTAGGATTCATACCTTTCCAAAGGGTATTAGCGCTAAGTGAAATGCAAGTACCACATCCAGGATTTGAACTCGGGGCGACGAGTCCATTTCCCATATTTCAACCATTACACCACGCGCTTCTACGGCAATATAAATGCGTCTGAAAGGATTTTATATGCATTAATGCATAGGTGACTCACCTATGACACGAACATGGACTTACCCAAAGGGTATATATTGACAGAGCAAAGCTACTCCAGTGTGAAGCATCAGATACACGTTCTTCGTGTACGCTGTAACAAGGAAACCCTTTCTTTGTACTTTGATATATATATTGCTGAATACAACCTGTTCTCTACATTTTATCGCCGTGTTGAGTTATTATTTATTGACCCTTAAACAGGTCATAACAGCTAGATAGAGAAAAAATAAAATGGAAGAAAAATAGCATATTTTAAAATGAAAATATCAAAATATGTCGTAAAGAACACTATTACTTACCAAAATGTTTTCATTTGATTTTGAATTTGAAATGTGAAGGTCCCAAAATGTAGTAATTGTGTCTTAGAATTTCTCGTTGAGAATATTCTGTGAACCCTAACCATTAAAATCTAAAGGAAATAGGTTTGAAATTTTTTTTAAATATATTGATTGAACAGATATTTAGTGTTTATGCTGCTTAAACTAGTGGTAACGATATTTAAGCTCCGAAACGACGCTATTTTGTGTTTATACATACCACAATGAATATGAGAACAACAATAAGAAATATCAAAATTATTCACATCAAGCCTCATATGAAAAATACAGACAAATAACATATAATGTTTTCGTTTGGTTTCTTTGTTTAATGGCATACAAACCCCCGAGGTTTATTTAATGCCAAATCCATCCTCGCAGAAGAACATTAGCGGTAATGTTTCCTCAATAGCTGGATACTGGGGTATAAAATCTGTTGAATGTTGAAGCACAAAAACAAAAACGAAATATGTAAGGTCTATATATGAAGATTCCAACAGAATAGAATATGGGCATGTTTCTATTATTCCCTGACATTATGTGAGCATTTAATGGGAAAGATATAATGAATTCTGTGAATGAGTTGCAAAAAAAATATAGCAGTCCATTGCTAGTTCTATTCAATCCCCATTTAATAAAATCAACATTGTTTCGGGCAACAATGACAATTTTTCTCCTTTATGTCAGTTGGAGTTGAAAGCAAACATAGAACAATTGATAGGATTTCTGTGTGAAAAGAAATGTCATAGATGTGTTGAATAATCCAAGGTTTAATATCAAAGGGATTTTACTTGATGTTTATGAATACTGAAATGATACGAGCCAATATTTCGGGGAATATAACAGGCCGTATGGTTTGATCAAAAATATTGTTAGAATATTAGAAAATGAGTTTATTTGTTTTCCGATTAAGTTGGTTTAACAGATGTGTGTGTGTGTGTGTGTGTGTGTGTGTGTGTGTGTGTGCGTGCGTGTGTGTGCTTGAAATATTCAGGGAGGCACGTAAAAACCAAGGTAAAATTTCATAATTCTAATATTTCCCTCTTTATTCTGTTAAAATCTCATTGCGCTAGTTTATATATATATATATATATATATATATATATATATATATATATATATATATATATATATATATATATATGTGTGTTGTGTGTGTGTGTGTTTGTGTGAAGTAAATACACACGTGGTGTGTTTATGATATGGCTTTTTGGGAGAATATGTGCTTAATTAAAGTCGTACCTAATTTTGAAAGTTAATTAATTAGTTAGGACATATTCTCCCAAAAATTGTCAGCTAAAAAAAAGCCATATCATAAACACACCGCGTGTGTTTTACTTCTCATACTGTCCTGTAGAATTCACTATAAGAGTAATAGGAACCTACTTCTAAAACAAAACGAAAGAAGGTCCGGTTGGTGTGGGGTAAGACGCTCGTCTGTCAGCTTGACAGTCGGGTTTCGAATCACGCACAAGGCGGTCTTTCTATCTATAGTTCTGCTGATGAGGCCTAATAGGCCGAAATGTACATACAGAGATTGATTTTTCTCGATTTGTTAGCCTTACATAGTATGACCACCTAATTAATTGATTAATTAATTATTAATTAATTAACTTTCAAAATTAGGTACGACTTCAAATATATATATAATATATATATATATATATATATGTGTGTGTGTGTGTGTGTGTGTGTGTGTGTGTGTGTTGTGTCTGTACTGCATGAACGACAATTAGACACAAAGTCGGTATCATAGCGCTAGACCAAGGATATTGTTTGTGAGCGCATGAGACGGAGCGCCACAACTACCACCAGCTCTTCCCTTCCCCCACAGTTCTCTTTACTACATATACGCTGAGTTGGAACGGGGCGGTATCGATCCAGGAATCTTGATGTCCCCAGCCGGAAACTGTACCGACAGAGGTAAACTGATATATATATATATATATATATATATATGAGAAGTAAACAAACAAACAATGTGTTTGATATGGCCTTAGCCGACAAATTTTGGGAAAATATGTCCTTAATTGAAGCCATACCTAATTTTGAAAATTAACTAATTGATAATTAATGAAATAGGGGGCATATCTGTTCAAATGTAAGACTCTGGTGAAAATTGGCTGATGTATTTGCCATATGTCATGAACCAAGTACTTTTTGCCCTATCGTGCGCCACCTCCAAGGTATTTTGAAATCGTACAACAATGGGCTATTCCATTTTCCATTTATATAGGTTGTGTTTATTATTGTTGTTGTTATTATTATTAGTGTTATTATTATTATTGTCATTATTATTACTAGTTTTGCTATTATAATTTTATAGTAATTATAGGCATTTTAGAATGTTGGTGCTATTATCAAAGTTTATTTTGCTAGTTTTGGATTTTTGTGTCTAATATGCAGTGCTTCTATTTAACTATATATGCCTACAAGAAAAATGCTGCCTAAATACACGCACACACACACACACACACACCACACACACACACACACACATATACATATATATATATATATATATATATATATAGAGAGAGAGAGAGAGAGAGAGAGAGAAAGGTAGATAGATAGATAGATAGATATGCGTATGTTTATATATATATATAGATATATATACTCATATATACATACGCATAACTATACATATATATGTAAATATAAATAAATATATATATATGTGTGTGTGTGTGTGTGTGTGTGTATACACACACTCATATACATTTGGCTTTTTCTAGCGAGTGCTATAGGACATGAGATGATCAAGAGAAGTAAGTCCTTGTCCGTAGCCATAAAATTCTGTTTCAAGGCATTGTCTCATTCGAAATAGAGATAATTTCACTTTGTCACTCTTCTCTTAGAGGCTACGTTGACAATACCCTCTAGTGGTGATTTGCAGTACTATTTGCAGACACGGGAGATAATTACCTTTTGCGTCTCTTGGTGACTAAATAGCAGAACTGTGGCATGTTTCATCCCTGCAAGCTTGTATGTAGCGTGTTTTAATCTCTACGGGTCGCCGATTCTATTTTCAACGACAATGCCTATATTGCTAAGCGTGAGTATTCTTGTGCAAGTATGATATTCCGAATTTTGTATCTTACCGGCATGCATAAAAAGATATCACATCGTATCGAAATATTTGTTCATGCACTCGCCTCAAAATGTATTAAACGTAGAAAACAAAAATAAGCACAAAAATGGAGAAAAGACCACCTTGTGAGTTGGTAGGAAGGTTGTTAGATTCAATATAGAAGGGGGAATATACGGGGCGAAATAGACCTTCGAATCAACAAGCTCCCGCCGAGGGGGAACCAAAAACAAACGAGTTTCCGTCTTCTCACAAGCCAGACCCTCTGTTGGTCAACACATTCTTCGTCTAGTAGCTGGAAAATCCGTCGTCGTGTCGAAATAATCTAGCAGTTTAAAATCACATTTCCTATTTAGTTTTGTTTCTGTTCGACTAAAATCCATTTCTTTACTGAAAAGTGCTTCGTCGTCGAATGTTTCTGCTGCTGCTGCTGACTGCCCAGCGCTCGACTCACTTGTTATTTTATGGGCATATTAGCCAAACATCCGGGCACATCAGTCGAACCTCGCGTCCGTCCAGTGCCCAAAATTGCATTTGTTTTTGCATGCGGGAGGACGCGAGTTCGATCCCGGCAGGCAAGACAATGTCTTGCTCTTTTTCCTTTCTCGTTCTCCGTCACATTCAAGAAACCAATCTAATCTTTTGCTGACCATACGTTCTAGAGTTTTGTAAAGACAGCTTGTTAGTGGATTAATGGATGAAGACTGTTCAAGGTATGAGGATGATGGCAGCTCGTTTCCATGACAGTGTGAGTCTACTATTATTCCAGGTGTCATTTTGTAAATAGTCCAAATATTTTGCGGTAGTTGCCTGAGAAATTCCTAGTGAATTTCATCCGGTGTTGTGAGAGTTTTTGTTTGCTTTGGCAAGGCCAAATTATAATTTCCAGTGTCCATTATAATTTCCAGTGTTCTCTGATTTACAATTCGGCTTCTGTATTTCTGTCTTATCTTCATCATCATCATCATCATCATCATGTAGCGCTAGTAGCACGGACTATCCCAGACAATCTCTCGCAAACCGTTCCTATCATTCATTGTCCCCGACAGATCCTATTCGCAACATCCAGTAGCCGCGCAGAATTGATCTATGTACGTTTTTTTCTGGACGGCCTACTCTGGAATGCCTGTGTGATGGCTTCCACAGAAGAACGTCACTTATGAGTTCATCCTTGCCTCTCCAGGAGTGCCCAGCGTGTCTTTTCGGCTCACGCAGATGGTTTGTGTGATATGGGGCAGGTAGCCGTACAGCTGTTTTCTCGGGGGTGTTATTTCCACGTTTTGTTTAGATTGCGCGCATTCTTGAACAGCTCCCATTTAGCTTATTCTCAAGGCGCTTCGTAAGGGTTCAAGTAGTGCAGCCGTACATTAGCACTGATACAACTACGGTTTGGAAGGATTTTCGCTGTTGAGAATTTTTTGTTGGCGTTCTTAGAAGAGTAATTTACTGAGAAGGTCTCAGCCAGTGTATCGGTATTATCTTTTATATTGAGAAATTTGAGAATTATTTTTTATGAGAGCCGGTTTAAGTGATAACATGGGAGGTGGGAGAGCGAGAGTTCTTAAAGAAATTTGTTTTTGTCTGATGAGAAGTTTACCTTCTCCTAGACAGTTTGTCATATGAAAGTTAAAAAGACCAATCTCCCCTACTGATTATCTATAGCTGGAGGGAGAATAGGTGAATTCGTACCTTTTCCAAAGGTATTACCGCTATATGAAATGCAAAAATGGACACGACGTGACGAGTTCAAATCCTGGACGAGTCTATATGCATTTCACATAGAGCTAATACCCTTACGGAATTTATGAATCGAACTATACTTCCTCCATATATTGGTAAATAGCAGGGCAAATTTGGCTCTTTAAACTTGGTTAGGGAACCAGACTAGGAGAAAGAAAACCCTGAATTCAAACCTGTTAAACTTCGCTTCAGAAATTTACTTTATGTCACATCCTGTAGGGAGGGGTTGATAAATATGTATCTGAAATGCAAACAGCCGTGTCCAAGATTTGAACTTTTATGAAGTGTATTTATTCAAAATAAATTTCATAACCATGTATCATTATTGTCCATAAAAGAAACAGGAGAAGAACGGGTCTACTGTTCAAAGAACAAATACTATAGCGGACGAGAATTGTTTTTTTTTTTGTAATGTCATGTGACATGTCGTGAGGCTTTCAACACACACGCCCATTCTCTAAGGGAGATAATTATATATCGTATCAATTCAAAAGAATAATTAACTTAACATTTAAAGAAGATCCTGCTAACATTGACGCTGCAGAATAATTTTTTCTATCTCACGCATTCATTTTCAGTCACCAAAAATTGTAGAATTTATCTAGAACACTCTGAGAATTATGGTAAATTTAGATAAGTTGTCACCTCAAATTGGGCCAATCAAAAATCCCGACTCAGGGAATCGGTAAAATTCCAAACGAAGGATTAAGAAATAAAATAAGTGTATTTGTGAGCAATCCAAACTTTTACTTAGTGAAATAACAAAATCCATTTCATTCAAGTTGTGCCATTAACTGAGACGTAGGCATTCAATTAGTATGTATTGATACATATCATGATACACTTATAAGAATTGAATGTGTGGTTTTGGGTTTTAGATGCCAAAAACGTCTTTTATAATACGTTAGAAAGGCTTCAGAAAAAACTTCCAACGTAGGCGAAAACATACACAAATAAAGAAGTACAATATAACAATGCATATGTTATTGTATGAGCACATGGAACATGATATATATAACAAGATGCAAACAGTGAAGACGAAAGTCTTTTGAAAGTAAGAAAGTGTTCTTACTGAATATAAGAGCCACTTACTTGTGCATACTCCACGTGGTAGGATCTATACAGTGCTACGTATACACATGGGTACAAGATTTTTATGCGATATCTAGATGATATTTTGGGTCCCGGTATATTATATATATCCATTCTATCATAAAATGTGCTTTAATTGTAAGAAGATATCTCAAATACTATTCTCGGAACATTACATTTTCTTTTTTTATAATACTATAGGTTCTTTTGAAAAGCACGCGATTTATACTATCCATCCGCCACGGGAAGCCCAAACGTATATTTTCATAGTTATAATTGAGTTTAGAATATTTATCTTTTAATATGCCACTGATTTGAGATCTTTTTGTTTTTCTACTAGGAACAAGAAATTACAAAAGAGAAAGAATATATTTTTTTTAAATTGAGTTGCGTTGAAATCAAGAAAGGAAGAGTGAGTGTCCATTTCTAGTTTCCATTTCCCTGTGGTAAACCAAAATAATTCCAAACAGCTGATTTATTTTTGGTTCGGTGCGGTCTTTCTAAAATTAATCTAAAATTAATCAAGGGGAATCTGCCCCTGCCATATTTTCACTCACCTGCAATCAAGTTATCTATCCTGCTGCTCCTGATTGAACCTGAGCAGTGTATCGCGATATGCATCTGTTGTTTATCAGGGTAGTCCACCAGGGGCCAGTAGGGGATGGAGAATACACCGACTGTACCTAAGCAGAGGGGTAAGACCCGCTAATGAGGCCACTTGTTGTTCGTTCGTGGTAACTGTGATGTTTAAAGACGGAATCATGGTAGCTGAGCAGTCCGACATGCAACGCACCACTTTGGCTTTTACTTAGGCTAGACGGGCGATCGGAGAAGTTCCCTGCAATCAATCGGTTAGTCACGTTAAGCACCTGTATGATTGCCCTGACCCTATTGCCCTTATAGCAAACCCCTACTCCTACCCATTTTATCATGTGTGTGCTAGAGAGCAGTGGGTGAGGGTCTCAATGTCGTGTTTATGTCGTTAAACTCTAATTTGAGCTGGAGCTTTTGGAAGTTTGAGTACTCCTTCATTGCTATTACACCTAGGTTAACCCTATCTCGGAATGGGAGTATTTGTTAGGGTCCCATCTATGGATTAAATAAATAAATAGATGAGTTTACAAAGAATGTGTTTTAAAAAAATGAGTTTGAAAAAAATTAATATCGAACAAAAATAAATAGAACAAAATGTCTTCAGCTTAAAATAACCCAAGAGTTGATATGCCTTAAAATCCAACAGACCATCAAACTAATCAACCACCAGGGCCAAAGCCAAATGTTGCTAACAAATCCAGTGCAAATGTCCTTTTTGTTTGTTTCAGCTTTGTCTTTATATATATATTCTTTCCTTGATTGCCGTCTTTTCTCGTTGGTCGTTCCTTCCTATCAGGGTAGTCCACCAGGGGCCAGTAGGGGATGTAGAATACAACGACTGTACCTAAGAAGAGGGGTAAGACCCGCCAATGGGGCCACTTGTTGTTCGTTCGTGGTAACCTGTGATGCGTAAAGACAGAATCCTGGTAGCTGAGCAGTCCGACATGCAACGCACCACTTTGGCTTTTACCTAGGCTAGACGGGCGATTGGAGAAGCTCCCTGCAATCAATCGGTTATTCACGTCAAGCACCTATATGATTGCCCTGACCCTATTGCCCTGCTAGTAATTTTTTCTCACGACTGACAGAAATCCCGGCGTTTTATGGATCTCTCGCCAGAACCGCACAAGGACCGTTAAAGAACACCGGATTAGTGCCACTTCTATACAAATCATTCCGATAACTTGCGGCAGGCTCAAAAGCTTTATTAGTAAACCAAACGTTGGGAGATCGATCTACAGATTTGCCCCATACTCAAACTCGCTTAACCTGTAAAAACAAAAGATCGTGGATAAGAGTGGAAAGTTACTACAATTTTGGGAAGACGAGTGAAAGGCTATCTGTTATTCTATGATTGTTCAATGGATGCCAACAGGCAAAGAGTGAGAGAATGAGAGAGTGGTTAGTTGGCAGTCTGGGCTGAGTGGTTTAAAGAGAAAAGACGTAAGATCCGGATCTGTTCTCCAAGACATTTCTACTTGGGATAAAATGAATGAGCTCAGAAAAACAAAACCGTTTTGTGTTTATTATCAATTGCACAAACAGAAAAAAATTCCGAAAAATTTCAATTAATTTCCAGATTCAAAGAACAGCGAGAATGTCATCCAGCCTAACAACAGACACAGAAAGACCGATACCGAATATCAGAGACCCAATCAGTTTCAGCCACGCGAACAGTTTAGCATAAGATAAGCGTAGAATTATTACTATTACGACATCAAGTCTTACAATCAAGCCCGCTATGGAAAAACCCTGCCTGGGTAATGTTTTACTACAGTATCGTATCGTGACCTACCTAATATTCGACATGAGCAGAGCAGAGTCTTGTCGCACTCTGGATCCTTCTTGAACTTGGAAACCTTATTTTCGAACTAGAGAACCTTCTTGTCGAAATCAGGAGTCAACACGAACTTTGAACCCAACCCTTTATTCAATACACGGGGAAAAAGAAGGTTCCCGATTTCGAGTAGGATCCAGAGGCCGACAAGAAGGTTCCAGTTCGAGAAGGCTCCCGAGTCCGACAAGAAATGCCTGAAGAAGGCCGGAGGGCACGTCGGCCGAAACGTTGTACAGATAACAATAAAGATGGGGACAAAAGTCCGAATAATCCAAATAATACTAATTATCAAGCCTCATATAAAAAATTCAGAGAAATAGTGATTGTTTGTGTTTGTTATTCACTTTGTCCTTAACTTTTCCTCAGATTTGTTGGATTTTTTCGAATCTGTTATTTTTTTGATACCTAATGTTCAACATTAGCGGGCTTCAAAGATGTATACTGAAAGCGAAGTTACATGTTGACGTCAATCACGAGTCACAGCATGCACAAATCTGAGTTCGACGACCGAATCAAAGCAAATTGAACAAATAAACGACTAGATAAAACATGACAACGACATCCAATAAGATCAACAAACACGCTTGACTAAATACGCTTAGCTAAAAAAGACAAAAGTTTAAAAAAAACACCCAGGCCTAAAGAATTTACAAATACTACGAAAAACGTTGTTATTTCTATTTAAACATAATAAAAACAAACTTTTACTATTTAGTTTTATTGCACTAAATGTTTTATGAAATAAACATCGTGGATTTGCAGCTTTTCCTGTTTTGACATGTGTGTTTACGTGCGAAGTATTTTTTTTCTTTCTGCTGCTTGTATCACGAGAAAAAAAAATTTAAAAAAAAAAATAGGAACAATCTTTGTTGGGTAGCATGAAGCTAAAGGTAGAACTTGTCCTATTCAGCTCACCCCCAGCATCAAGATGGGAAGACATGTTACCGACAGATACAACTCCGCACTGAAATCAACACACATTTCCTCCTCATTAACATCCTAAGTATAAAGACGTGTCGACAGTACGAGACACACACACACACACACACACAGACACACTCCTCTCTCTCTCTCTCTCTCTTCTCTCTCTCTCTCTCTCTCTCTCTCTCTCTCTCTCTCTCTCTCTCTCTCGGGCGCGTTTCAAACCCCCTCTCTCTTTCTTTATCTTTTCTCTCTCTCTTTCTTGCTAAAAAACACATATACACACACTCTCTTTCTCCCCCTCCCTCTGGACTCATCCCTAACGGCCATTGCACTTGCTAGGCGACACAAATTCTAACACAGTAGATGAGATATTGCTACTAAGGTATATGAACTGGTCTACTAATTTCAAAGGCTTAAAATTTAAAGAGGATTTATTAGCATCTTGATTTATGCATCTGAGTTTAAGTAGAGACCAATGTCTATTACTGTCTGCTCCAGGCAATGCAGCGGAGATTCTGTTTAAGCATCTGTGTAGCCTGTATTTGTGATAGTTTCAATATAGCCATGTTAGTAGTACTGCATGGCTGTACCACTTGGACTCTGATAGAGAAAAAGCCTAATAGGAACTACAAAAGGATGACATGAAAAAATATTGGAAGCAGCACCTTAAAAAGTCGGTGGTATAGCCAATTATCTCCTATCACAGACACCATCGAAGCAAGACAAATAATGGACATTGCTGGAGACTTACACATGGACAAACTAATATAGGCCAATATGAATTATCTGGATGTGCGGAAGACCCAACGGTTGACAAGAGAAAATTATGGAACATTGTTGGATTATTTTGTCATATAAGGTGTGCTACAATCCACGACTTAAACCTATAGACTCTGCGTGAACACGTGGATTAAACCCAGCCAATCAACAGCTCAAATATGTGGATAGTTGACTATCTAAACGCCTGATCTGAAAACCGGTTCATTTGCACGTATTCGCCATTGCCGAACAGACCGGCAACCAAGAACTTTGCTCAACCGGAGGATTCTAATCAACACTAAGGGACACCAAGGAACAACCAAAGGATCTTAACCAACACTAAGGGACAGCGAGGAACAACCAAATGATCCTTCACTACTGACATCGCTCTGCTTAACACCAGGGATCTCAACTGTAAAGTGCTCCTTTCCGATCTGAAAAGCCGTTCATTTGCACGTATTCGCCATTGCCGAACGGACCGGCAACCAATGGACTTTACTCAACCGAATGATTCTAATCAACACTAAGGGACACCAAGGAATAACCAGAGGATTTTACCCAACACCAAGGGACACCACAATGAACCAAATGATTTTAACCAACACTAAGGGACATCGAGGAACAACCAAATGATTCTTCACTACTGACTTAACAAAAGGGATCTCTGTAAACTGCTCCCGTTTGAAGATTAAAAATGGACACAAAAATTGTAACAGAAATGTGCTATCATACCGATCTGATGTTGGTGATGATAGCAGTTGTTTATAAAAGATAAATTTCTGCACTTAAATCAAAGAACAATAGCAGAATATTTTTTCACAATGATTTTCTGAATTATTCAGACAAAACTTTCTTAATTGTTCTGGCAAAGCAATTTACTAACAGACTAGCAGAAAAAATATTCTGAAAAAAAGAATTCTTCATTTAGAGTTTCCATCAGCGCTTATATGTTTCATATGTTACACTCCAATCATAAACGTTAGTATAAAATCAATATATATATATATATATATATATATATATATATATATATATATATATATATATATATATGTGTGTGTGTGTGTGTGTGTGTGTGTGTAATTAAGCACTAGAAATCTTTTCTGTAATAAAGTTAGTCTTATCCCAAAATCAAATTTTGACAATTAGTTGATTACATAAGATTCAAGATTGGGTTTTCTGTTTATTTTGTAGACCTATGTAATGATATTATACCCTCTATTCTGTCTGGCTTCCCTCAACACATAGCGAAATTTATCAATTTAGATAAGAATATAACTCACTTTTAAACGCAACACTATGATAAGCGCTATTGTGATTTGATAAATAATACGGCTATCATTAAAAATACATAATGTCAGTCTTATAATAAGTTTGGGGTGTTACTTTATAACAAAGGAAAAGCCATTAGGCGTTTGCTTACACGAGCTTATCACATAATACACAATAATACGCAACAGATATCTATTTCTAAAATATGATATCCTTCCTTGTCAATGCACATATTAAAATTGAGGATTTTGTATATTAAAACTTGACTTCAATAAAAGACAACGAACATTTATGTATAACGATATAAAGGTGTTCGTGGTGCAATGGTTACCATCGTAGAAAAGGGACGCGACGAAACGAATCTGTTTGCATTTCACATAACAGTAATACCTGTGGTAAAGGTATGAAAACCAAGTAAGCTTCAACCAAACTTCAGCTATGTAAGTAGGAGAGATTGTGTAGCAATGCGCCTTCTTTACCGGCACTAAATAGGTATATGTTATATACTGGTATTTTCACTAACCAAATCAGCATATAACGTTATATACCTTTCTTTAATTCTTACTCTGTCGTCTATTCTTCTGACCGGCTTTGGTTCTGATCGTCTATCCTATCTTGATCTGGTATATCTTCTAAGGTCTCGTCTGCTCTTCTATTGAGGATTCCGGGTCTGGTTTCTGTTGCTAGGGGTTTCTTGTTATCAGAAGCCCTGTGTCATTGTTAGTTTTTAGTAATAAACACAAGACTTCGATTTACGATGATGTTACTTTATTCGTAGATCCCCAGACCAGACAATCTGCGCAGTGAGACTCACATCTTGCTAGCTTGGCTTCTAACTTCTAACTGACTAAGTTACTTACTTAGTATCCTTAAACCGGAAGGGGGCTTTCTATCGGGGTTCCGTTTCTCATGGTCTATCCCCAGAAAGCAAGGTCAGAGTGAGGTCAAACGCTGTCACTCACTCTCAAGGTCATCAGCTGTACTGATCGCCATAATGATTTCTACAATACCTTATAAATGTATTAGGGATCCAATAATTATGTAACAATTGGGCTTTTTGACTTTGATATGGCGACTGTTCTCAAAAGCAAACTCCGAATTCAACCCTGTAAATCTCCGCTGAATGTAAAAAGTAAGAGACAATCTGAAAGGTTATGATCACACGCACACCAAGTGTCGACAGGAAACATATCTTTGGTTGAACCTTCTATGAGACTGTCTATATCAAAGAAGAATGGCATTGTAGATATTTGAATCTATGGCAGTATGAGTAATAGTTCTCTAGTTCTTAGGGATTCCGAGGTCACCTTTTTTCGGGATTGGCAGGATACAGGCTTTTTACACATTTCTATACTGTATTTTGTTTATACTCTGCATTGCATAACCGAATAAGTTATTTGATTTCCATACTTCAGGAGGAATTTTCTACTTTTGATTGTTTATAAAACGTCGGTAAATTCATCCTCTGTAAAGTGTCCAAGTTTAAAGTCTAGATAGCTATTAATAATATTTTGAGTAGTTTATCTGTAATTTGAGTAGGTTTTCAAGGCAGATTCTTTAAGTGTTCTTTCAACTTCAGGAGTCTATATTCTTGGTGGGCATATTTTAGCTACAATCTTGATATGATTTTCTTACCAATAACTTTACTGTCTACCATGTTAAATGTGATTATTCGATACTTTATATTATACACCGTATCATCATCATCATCATCATCAGCAGCAGCAGCAGCAGCAGCATTATCATCATCATCGCATTGCAGTCTCGGAAAACTATATAGTTCTTGTCCTCTGAAGTTACAGCGGCTCAGTGACTGTGAAGTCCAATGTTCGAAAAACATTCTCGACCACAGATGTCGCATGTCAAGGATGTCCCTGAAGATGTTGATGTGCCGGTGCTTTGTTGCTGGTGCTTTCTTCTGGACCCCTTGGCTTCATAGTCTTGCACTAGGGTGACTTCAAACAGGAACAGTCCGCTACGGAGAGCCTGTCGCCACTGAGGGCGGTCATGAGCCAAATTTTCACAGCTAAAAGGGGTAATGCCAAAGCAGCTGATATCATTCCTGCAGACATGTTTAAAACGCAGAGGCGGGCGACAAATTTGTCTCTTACCAGACGAAAGATCTGAATATAGTATGTCCTTCGGGATTCGTCCATCATCCATCCGGCGGACATGGCGCAACCATCGGAGACGACGCTGTCTCAGTAGAAAACACAAGCTTATATGTGTAATATATATATATATATATATATATATATATATATATATATATATATATATACATACCAACCCCTCCGCACCAGCAGGATGTGACACGAGGTCAATTTATTAAGCGGAGTTCAACAGGTTTGAATTCCTTCTCCTAGACCGGTTGCCTAACCAAGGTTAAATAGCCCAGTCTGCCCTACTATTTATCCATAGCTGGACGGAGAGTAGGATTCATACCTTTCCCAAGGGTATTAGTGCTAAGTGAAATGCAATTACCACATCCAGGATTTGAACTCGGGACGACGAGTCCATTTTCCAGGACTCTAACCATTTCTCTCTCTGTGTGTGTGTGTGTGTGTGTGTGTGTGTGTGTGTGTGTGTGTGTGTGTGTGTGTTCAGACTTTGGAATCGGTTTGGATTGAAATATTTGTTTTTAATTACTGGAAACCCTGTGTCTGTCGCTGCTGGTCTAGAAGAGGAAAATATATAAATTAGGTTTCGATCAAAGAAGCAACAAAAAAAATATCTGATTTCAACAAGTCGAAATAACAGAAAAAAGTTTTAATCACAATGCTTTTTTTTTTTTTAATTATTTTATATAAAAAATAAAACTCTTTAGCCACTAAGGCTCTCAAGCAATCCATATCTTTTTTTATAAATTTAATTATCTGTCATCAAATTTTTTATATTGCTTGATTTATAGTCGATTACAGTAAACATTGATTCTATAGGAATAGAATTCTGCTCTGTAATTAATGTAATTTTATTTTTTGTTGTTTTAGACAAATATTTTGTGATATATTTATTCAAGCACTATAAACAAAAAAGAATTCAAAATTTCAATTATATTTTCCTTGCCAGTATTTTTAAAAAGGTTTCTTTATATAAGAATTATATATGCGTCTATGATATCCGCATATTTATATATTTACCAACCCCTCTGCACGAGCATGATGTGACACAATGTCATTTTAAGCGGAGTTTAACAGGTTTGAATTCAGATTTATACTTCTCCTAGACTGGTTACTTATCCACGGTTAAAGAGCCCAGTTAGCCCTACTATTTAACCATAGCCGGAGGGAAATATATGGATTCATACCTTTCCCAAGAGTATTATCACTTTGGGAAATGCAAACAGCCACGTCCAGGATTTGAACTCGGATCGACGAGTCCATTTCTTACGGCTCTGACCATTACACCACTCACCATGTTACCAGCTGGGGAGGTAATATACGCTGACTTCACATCTGCAGAGGAGTAAAAAATCTGCAATAGTGCCACCTGTATGCCGTGGGTGGCGATCCATCATGCTTAAGGACGGTATCCTGGTGGCAGAGCTGACCGTGCCATGCAACACTTAACTTCTGTCATTACTGATGCTCACCGCGTGGTCGGAATAGCTCTCTCCCATCAGTTAGCTGATCACGTCCACCCTAGCACCTATAGGACTGTCTCAACCCTATTACCCTCATGGCAACCCCAACCCTTTTTCTCATATAATGTGCAAGAAGGTCGTGGGTGACGGTCTTAGTCTCCTGGTTATGACCTTAAACTGCATCTAGTGGTAAAGTTCGAATTCTGGAGAATTTCCAATACGCTTTTATGGTCCTTACTCCCAGGTTCACCCGGAGTGGTAGTACCTGTTATGTCCTCCTCTGTGAGTTGAACAGCTAAAAAATGAGTATCAAAATTGTGTTGAAAAAATTGAGTTTTAAAACAAAAATTGAATACCCAACAAGAATGAAAAAATATATAAATGTATTCGGCATAAAATAACCTAATAAGGCTTGACAAGCCATAAAGACCAACCAACCAATCAATCAATCAATCAATCAACCAACCAACCAACCAACCAACCAACCAACCCAAGGTTTAACATAGCATAAAATCCAACCAACCAACAACCAATCAACCATACAAGGTGTTCTATCGTGGATAATATACACAGAAATAGTAAAAACAGTAATATAAAACTAATTTTCTGAAGACGCATACGTAAACAAACGAGAACACAAATATACATTAATATATATATATATATATATATATATATATATATATATATATATATATATATATATATATATATATATACCGTATTTTTCTGACGATAAGGCGCACCGGATTATAAGACGTAGTATCAGTGAACGGATCTATTTTTATATATAAGGCGCACCGGAATATAAGGCGCATAAAGCAGAACAAAGCAGTTGGATAGGTCAGATTTATTCAAGTCACTAAAAATAACTATCAATATTGTTCACTTGTAACACACAAAGAACAGAAAAATACGCTCACTTTTTCAATCATTCCTCTTCTACAAATCCGTCAAATTCTTCATCTTCGGTGTTGGAGTTTAAAAGTTGGGCGATGGCGATGTTGATAGCGATAGCAAGCAAACCTGAATCCCTTTCATCATCTTCTGAGTCAGTCTCATTGCTGTTCGAGGTCACAAGGCCTAAGCACAACCAAGGTTCATACATAAGGCGCACCGGATTATAGAGCGCACTGCCGATTTCTTAGCAAATATAAGGATTTAAGTGCGCCTTATAGTCCGAAAAATACGGTATATATATATATATATATATATATATATATATATATATATATATATATATATATATATATTAAGCAAATTTGAAAGAACAAGTGTTCCAAAAATGAGATGAATTTATTTATCGACGCTTAAAAGTTTTGGTTTCTTTAAACCTGCATCAGGATCTATTAAGGGGTGAAGAAATTGATGGATATTTTGTAGATGACAGGAGATGAAAAAATTTATTAAAAAAATTGTATTTGTTCAGCGTTATATTTTTGAAAGAAGTGTCGCGATCCTCACACCTGACATCTGATGATAATTCATCTCATTTTTGGAACACTTGTTTTTTCAAATTTTCTTAATGTTGTCGGATTTATTTCCATATTTACTCCCATATATATATATATATATATAATATATATATTATATATATATAAAGATGAGTAAAAATGAGTTCCTCGGATAAAAAGAGTAAAATACACCAAATCTATCACAATAACAACAAATATTTTTCATCAAAAATGATCTAAGTAAATATATATAAGGGAGGCGTCAAACGTGATATTGTAGTAAGTGAGTTCAAACTCCAGTTGATCTATTACACGCACTTTCGAACTAATACCCAGGGGAAAGTTATGAACCTTTATAAAGACTCGAACACCAACTTCTATGAAATTGAATTATATACATCGAATTTAGCCATGAGTTTTGACGCCATTAATCTTTAAGGAATCTTTGAATCTTTTCTCTCTTTCAAACTTGCTGCAATCCGTTATTTATATTAAAGATTTTTCCCGATCTCTTTTCAGAAAACTTGTAGAAAATCATAAAAGAATACACCTTAAAGTTTCCCCTGAACACATCATCAGTGATGTTATCTCAAGATCATTAGGCTTTTCGGGTCTTTGAAAATCATACACCTTCACCTGGGTGACACAGCTTGTGTTAGTCAGCAACCACCTTGTGCTTAGGGGACGAGATCTCAGCAGCAAATAAACGATGTTGCTCACTTTGAGGCGCCTTATGCTGAACATCAAATCAAATGTGACTCTAGGCTATTCCCCTCCCATAAGAAAGAAGGAATCCAAGCAACTGGTTTCCTCCGTCAACTATTTTTCAAGGAGGAGGTAAAATGGCAATATTCTGAATATGTCAGGTCTCCGCAAGACGCAGACAAAAATCCGGTTTCATTTCGAGAAGTTTTATTTTGTAAATTGTAAAAAAAAAAAAAAATAAATAAATAAAAAAACGTGAAAAGTCAATTAAAAAAATCGTAAAAAGATATGGCGTAAGACATTTAGTTATTTTAATGAACAAACTATTGAAGGTTAATTTTTTTTTTTAGTATATTTTCAGCTTCACACCATTTACTGTCCTATTCTGAAAAACAAAAAAACAAAAAAAACTTCTATACCTGTTGACTTTTTTCTTCTTTAAAGTAAAAACGTAAATATCGATGATAGTTTGAAATTCAAAATAGAAAAAAAACATTTTCCCCCACACTTTAAAAATTCTTTTTTTTTTTTTACTAAATTTTAGCAAATATAACTTTTTAGGGTTTTCTTATCTATTGGAAGCATTTTGGCACAAAAAGACAAATATTCATTCAAACTCTTTGATCGTTCCCTCTGTCTATTTCCTCAGCCGGAGCTGGAAAACTCTCCAATGCACAAAAAAAGAAAAGAATAAACAATAAATAAATCTGTCAATTCCTTTTCCAGAGAATTTTTTTCTGTTTAAATGCAACGGCATTCAAACAATCCAATTAAGTTACTTTTCGCGGTATGGTTTTTCTCCCAATGATGATATAATAATAATAAGTAATACTCGTATTCCTTAATTGTACGACCGTTCTTGCAACACCCTCTGGTTAAAAAATGAGAGCATCCAAATCGTCCAAGATGAAATGCAAAAATGTAATTCCTGATTAACTGATGTTGCTTATCCACCGTCATTCAAACAATCCAATTCAGTTGCTTTTCTCCCAACGATGATATAATAAAAATAAGTAATACTCGTGTTCCTTTATTGTACGACCGTTATCATTTTGAAATACCCTCTGGTTAAAAAAGCATCCATCCAAATCGTCCAAGATGAAATGCAAATATATAAATCCTGATTATCTGATGTTGCTCATCCGCCAAATTCTTATTGCTCGTCAGTATAGTCATCTCAGCTAAAAATCGATCATTCCGTTTTTATCATAAGGAAAGAAAGAGAAGAAAAAGGAAGTAAAGAAAGAGAGTAGAGGAAATATAGTGAAAGGGGAAGCGATAACGCTAGCCTAATGTTTCAAACGAACATAATGAAAAGATGAACAGAAGCAAATAAAAAAAAATAAGTGAGAGAGAGAAAGAAAGAAAGAGGTAGAGTGTGTGTGTGAGAGAGAGAGAGAGAGAGAGAGAGCGAGAAAGAGAGAGAGAGAGAGAGAGAGAGAGAGGGAGAGAGGGAGATTTAAACCAATATTTTAATATATTTTTACATATTAAACTATGTGGCAATAGCTCTTGAGTAAACATATCAAATGTTGTAATAATCAAATTATCATACTGTGGTATGTCCACAGGTTTTGCTAGTAAAAATAAATTCCATTTGAGTCATGGCCAAGTAAAGGGCCAAAGTAAAGAGTTGCATGTCATGGACTACTCAACCACCAGGATTACATCTTTAAGCATCACGGGTCGTCACCCACGGTCAACAGCTGGTCCGATTTTGGTGTTCATGATGATACTGATTCCTCAAAATTAGCATTCCATAGTTAAGATCAGTCCATAATTATATTAATGGTTCTATTTAGGATGGAGAGAAGTATTCTAATTGATATTTCATGGGTAACAGCTGTCTATGAAGATACCGATGCTTCTACTTAGAAAGTAATTAATAAATCTAATTATAATTTCATATATAATGATTATCCATAATTAACCATGATTATCCACGTGCATCTCTTTGGAAAGGAAAGGGTGAACGATTCTAATTAACACAAGGCATTTAGTTCAAGCAAACAAAGGCATCGTGAATTTATACTTCAGCTGAATGTTAGTGAAAATTACTTTCAATTAAAGTGTATCATTCTAATAAGATTTTCGCAATGATGCATACCTTTTACTCTGTATATATATATATATATATATATATATATATATATATATATATATATATATATTGGAGGATATGTGCTTAATTGAAGTCATACCTAATTTTGAAAATTAATTAGTTAATAATTAATGAATTTTAGGCGGGCATATATGTTCAAATGTAAGGCTAATCAAATCAAGAAAATGTCAATCCCTGAATGTACATTTCGACCTATTAGGTCTCATCAGCAAGGTTATAGACATGGGAGACTACTAAGCTGACAGGCGGAGATTCTAACCACTACACAAGCTGGCCATTCCCAGATTCTTCGTATGTTTTGAACTTATTTAATTCCACTTTTTATTGACTTGCTACCCGACAGTATGAGAGTGAGTAAATAAACAATGTTTCTCGATTTGTTTAGCCTTTCATTTGAACATATATGCCCGCCTAAAATTCATCAATTATTAACTAATTAATTTTCAAAATTAGGTATGACTTCAATTAAGCACATATCCTCCAAAAATTGTCGGCTAAAAGCCATATCAAATAAACACACTGTTTATTTACTTACTCTCATATATATATATATATATATATATATATATATATATATATATATATATATATATTGCTTGCTTTAGAAGTCCGTCTCAGACGACAATGACGTCACGCAACAGCTGTGGACACTCTGGTGGCTAGTTAGTCTAATTCTTGACTTGTAGGTGCGTTCACACACATTGCAAGGAAATTTCCCATCTGAATTTGTTGTTTCATGACGATGAAGACGTCGCTGCTCAGCAGTTCTGTTAATCTCGATATTGAGCCGCTCAGCTCCTATGCAGCACACGTCTCGCCAACCCTGTCTGTTGGAGCCCAGACCTTCTAGGCTTGAAGGTGTGAGGTGCATTTCTTCAGCGTTATCTTGATATGGTTTTTGAACCGCTTTTGAGGGCTTCCTGTCCTTCGCGTGCCATCCGCGAGTTCGCTATAGAAACCAGACAAATCCGCCGTTGCACTTGACTTGTGAGAACTTTTGTGTTGTTAAAGACAGATCGCTGGTAAGTGAACTCTTCTGCATATTTCACTGGTTGGTGGTTAATGAGAAGTTCCTGAATCGGAGGTTCACATGCTGAGAACTTCTGTTTTCTGAATATTGATGACAAGTCCTGATCGAGAATAGTCTTCAACTACAGCATTGATGATGCTCTGTAGTCCATCTGGGGAAAAGCTGACAAAAGCCGTATCATCTACATACTACAGTTCGTGTACAAGAGTGACAAGTGTTTTGGATTTCAATCTTCGTAGGTTAAAAAAGATATATATAAGCATAAATTTGTTTAAATTGCAATAAACAGTACTTAGTGAGAACTAAAGACATATTTAAAAAACGAATCTACGAGCACAAAAGAATCATGAAAAAAAAACGATCAGTTAAATAATACATTAACGAAACGCCTTCTGGAAACTAAAGAACTTTTCATTTAAAGAATGCAAAATGTTAGTTAACATACTGGTTAACAAATTAGTTAACAATACCAGCAATAAAATAAGGATGCATGGAGTATAGTGTAGGTAAAAGTACTGAGCGTAAGTTGTGTTAGTGAGCATCATAGAGAAGATTAGCCTAGGCCTACGAGAGGTCCCAAAATTTTGGAAAAAAGGTGCGTCCTATATGCCATCAAATACGGTAAATTTGTAATTTGGGAAAATTTTATTATTTCTAGTTTCTACACACCATCTCCTGAGAAATGTGTACCTTGAACACCAAAACCATCATAGAGAGAAAAACTTTTTTCTATAACTATATATATATATATATATATATATATATATATATATATATATATTTGAGTTAATGTGGCGTGTATGGAGTCAATACCTGGTTATTGGCACTTTTTCGCCTATGCATGGTCTTAAGGTAGGCGATAAACATTCAGTAACCAGGTGTTGACACCATCTCCACGCTACCTTATTTAAAATGTCAATGCTATTGAACACTGTCTGCGTAGAAATATAGCGCTCTTATTATGTAATATATATATATATATAATATATATATATATATATATATATAATATATATAGATGACTTTAAGAAAAAATCTTTGTAAGATATTCATAAGAGAGGAAAAGATATTAAGAGGTTGATTTCCAAGGCTTCTTTCCTTCCCGTTATTTTATTCTTTTAATCTTTTAAATTTTTATTCTACAATTGATTCATCTTCTCTCTCTCTTCTCTCTCTCTCTCTCTCTCTCTCTCTCTCTCTCTCTCTCTTCTCTCTCAATATATATATATATATATATAATATATATATATAAGTACAATCATATCCCTATATGCAGATATAAATGTATATGTATATATGTATATATGTATACATATGAGCACAATCATAACGTCACACACACACACACACACACACACACACACACACACACACATATATATATATTATATATATATATATATATATATATATATATATATCGCATCTTAAGTGCATGTCTTGTTTTATCTCACGTAGAAACCTCTGAATATTGAGACGTGCCACTCAGAATACTTGCCCTCACACAAAAAAAATAAAGTAAAAACGGTAGAATGAGCAAAAATTGACAGAAGCCAACTGGAAAAAATTACCCACATAAGCATGCCCCATACGGCAATGAAAAAAAAATAAACCGAATGAAATAAAAGAAGCCACCTGATTGATATTTTCAAGTTTCGTGTGACGGCCGAGCAAAGTAACAAAAAAAAAGTGAAAAGAAAAAAAAGCAAAGAAAGGGAAAAACAAAAAAAAAACGAGTTCGCTTAAAGAATGAAATATTTTCGTCTAAAATGAAGCGAAAAACGAAACAAGAAAAAAAAGAAAAAAAATGCGAAAATTAAAAACAGACGAAAAACGAAAAATAAAATGGCTGTTTATGTCAGTTATCCCCCAAAAAAATCTTTCGTTTTAGCAGGTCTTTTTTTCTCCTTTTTTTTTTTTTTGGCATCAAAAATATACACTAAAAATATTCTCAAAATATTTGTTACGTTTCGTAACACTGGACGGTTTAGACACGCATCAGGAAGAACACGAGGTGTTATAATACGTATCTATTATGCAAATCAGGTGCAAAATATTACAACATGAACGTTATGACCTAACAGCAAATGGAGGATTGTTAGGGTAGCGTGGACAATTTTTTGCTGATGCAATTTTCAGACAAAGTTCACTTTATTTCTCACCTATGCCATTTTCGCACAGGTGATAAACTGTCAGGGACCAAACACCATTGGCTTCAAGTCCACGTTAGTCTAACTTAGATACACGTGCTCTATCAACGATATTGAGCAAAATATTTATGAATAGATATAGCACCCTAACATCTCCTCCACAGAAAACGACGTTAATGCACGTATAGGAATGGCATGGGTCGCTATAAATAAAGTATCGGTCATATGGAAATCCAATCTTACAGACAAGTTAAAGAGACAGTTCTTCCAGGCCGTTGTCGTATCAGTGCTGTTGTATGGCTGCACCACCTGGACCCTAACTAAGCGACTAGAGAATAAACTAGATGGGAGATGCACAAGAATGCTTCGGGTGATCCTGAACAAGACGTGGAAACAACACCCCACGAGAAAACAGCTGTACGGTCACCTGCCACATATCACCCAAACCATCCGAGTAAGACGGACAAGACACGCGGGACACTGCTGGAGAAGCAAGGACGAACTCATAAGCGACGTCCTCCTGTGGAAGCTAGCACATGGGCACGCGAGCGTGGGCCGACCAGCAAAAACGTACATTGATCAGCTCTATGCGGATGAAATATGAGGGCCCTTTCGTCCGGCTCTTTTCAGGTATTGTCGCAGGTGGCGATTAAAAGTAAGATTGTATATAAATTAACAGAAATATTCTTAGAACGAATGGAGGGAGAATGTTGAGTTTGAGGGAGAGAAAAAAATTTGTTAAACCCCTCAAGTTACGCCAGGATTGGAAATATCTCCCATCAAATAAAGGGAGTGTCTAGGTCTTTGTCTACACTGGGCGGGGCGGTGGAATAAAATATAAACATATATATACATATATATATATATATATATATATATATATATATATATATATATATGTGTGTGTGTGTGTGTGTGTGTGTGTGCTGAAAGGAAAAATAAAGGAAAGAAAAGGCAGATTGAATAAAAAGGAGATTATTTTATTTATCCATTCAGCATTTTCTTTCCTTTATTTTTCCTTTCAAAATACCATCGGTTTCGCTTCTATTTTCAACATATATATATATATAGAGAGAGAGAATTTGAAAATTTGCTTTTGAAGCATTGTTAAGTAAAGTATATCATTATTTATAATTTTGAAGGCAATTACAATGCGTATATCGTCTAAAAATTCGATAATTATTGAAAATAATCATGACAAGCAAACTCGGCAAATAACGCTCGCGACATGGAACACCGTACATCTGTTTCAACTTTATTAAGTCTTATCAGTGGCGTATACATACGATGTCCCACCGACAGAGATCGAAACCGAGAACCCAGCACGCAGAATCAGAGATTCTACCTCTGGGCCACCAGACCGTCGCACACGAAATAAGCCGAATTAATCTGTCAATGATAAACACGCCACTACTATACATAGTACAGTGAGCGTACAAAAAATCTCGATACTTTTTAGACACACCTTGTATATGTGTATGTATATGCATATATACTCTGTCTTATCCTTAAGTTTGTGATTTTCATAAAACATTCTGTATAAGACTCAATATTTTTATGAATTCATCTTCTTTTATTTCCTGACCACCGACTATACACACCCGAGTTGATCTTTACCCAACCTGTTTGCCACGGATATAACATATTTCCCAAATATGGAGCAACTAGCAAGATTCAGTAGTAGGGATCGTGAGAAGCAGTGATCTGTCTCCATACACAATGGAAGAAGCTAAAACTGCTCTCAAGAGACAGGGAGTTAGAGACCTTAAAAGAATTATAATAAGGAGAGAATAAAGAACCATAGAAATGAATACACACATTTTCACTTTCAACAACAGAGACTATGTACTAGAAAGAGTAGAACAATATATCCCAAACTTCCTATGATCAACAAAAACGATATATCAAATGAACTAACTGAAACCTCCTCAAAACATTTATCAAGATAAAACGGAATACAAAAAATCTTAATCTTAAAACAAAAAACAGAAACCCCTCCAATCAATCGGATGGTCTTGTCAAGCCCTAGCACCTATATGATTGCCCCAACCCTATTGCCCTTATGGCAAGCCCCAACCCCTTTTATCATATGGGTGCTAGAAGGTGGTGGCTGCGGGTCTACATGTCCTGGGAATGACGTTAAACTCTATCTGATGGTGAGGTTCCAGTTTTGGAGGTTTGGGGAATGTGGAGCACCCCTTCATCACCATTGCTCCCTGGTCCACTCTGACCCGGAGTGGTAGTACCTGTTAGAATGTTCATAGTGTTTGGGGAGACATAAGGGATGGTGACATTATGGCTCCACTCATCTTCCCCTAAGGTGTTAGACTCAACACAAAGCTCTACATCAACTGCATGGAGGAGACAGTGTTGTCCTAGAAAGAGAGGTTGGCTCCCGGAAGAACCCGTATCTCGCAACAGAACCCTGGGTAAATCCACGTCAAATCATTCAGAAAAAAGTAAAATTGTCACCCAACCCCTTCAATTTTTCTGAATTTTCTCCAGGTGTGGAATATGTATAATAAGTTTATACAATCCCCAAAATGCGAACTTCCAATTCCAAAAAGTAACGGAGTTATGTCGATTTTTAGCATCCAAAATTTGGTGGGATTGGCGAAAAATGGGGACTTTTGTAATCTGTTTTAGTCTGTAAAATGAGTTCTAGAACTTCCCTACTACTAGAAATTGGTTTATAAATGTATTTTGCGCGAGAATCAAAGAACGCTATCAGAAAAGTCGTAAATCAACCAATTTTAAGTTAAAATTCATGATTTGTTCATATCAATATCAATATCCTTATGTGGCACTGCGTGTACGACAAAAAAAAATTTCTATTATTATTTCATATATATCGAAAATTATTTGTACCAAAACGATAGTTTGATTTTTGGAGTAGGGAAGCTCTAGAACCCACTTTCCAGACAAAAATAGGTTACAAAAAGTCGCCATCTATCGCTACCCCCACCCCCAAATTTGGAGAGCTAAAAATCGACATAAATCCGACAATTTTTGTAATTGGAAGCTCAAATATTGGGGATTGTCTACATTTATTATAATCAATACTTGATCAATCAGAAAAATTGAAGCGGCTGGTTGACATTTCCTAATGATTTGACATGGAATTACCCACCTCCTGCCCCATGCCATACAAGCAGGGCAATCGAGTCTTGGATTTAAGAAAGTTTCTCCGACGAAATCATCCCTAACATCTAGCCACGAAAATACCCAGATCGGGGTCCTCTTGATATTTATGTGTGGAACGCGGCTGAACAAGAAACCGAAACAACGTTTTTGTAACACCAACTATGAACTGAAGTCACGGCTAACTATAACTACAGCATTGACCAATTTGTATATGGGAACCGACGGAAAGGCTTGCAGTATATTTGGAAGTCATTTTGAATGGTTGAAGCAAATGGTGATTTCTTTGAATAAAATCAATCCATAGATATTTTCATTGGATATTTTTAAACCTAGTCGGTAAAGTGAGATGTCAGTGTTATTTTCCTTTTTGTGAATAAGCCCATCACATCCTCTCTCTCTCTCTCACTCTCTCTCTCTCTCTCTCTCTCTCTCTCTCTCTCTCTCTCTCTATCTATCTATCTATCTATCTCTATGAGCTCCTAAGCGTTATTTCTAAATATTTCAATATGTAAAAAGTATAATGATATTCATTTATCCACTTCTCTCTCTCTCTCTCTCTCTCTCTCTATCTATCTATCTATCTATCTATCTCTATGAGCTCCTAAGCGTTATTTCAAAATATTTCAATATGTAGCAAGTATAATGATATTCATTTACCCCCCTCTCTCTCTCTCTCTCTCTCTCTCTCTCTCTCTCTCTCTCTCTCTCTCTTTCTTTCCTTCTTTTAATCTTTTCATTATGTTCGATTGAAACAGATTAGTATTGTCGTATCACCCCCTCTCTCTCTCTCTCTAACTTTCCCCTACTCTCTTTCTTTCTTTTTAAATTTCTTATATTTTTTGCGTAGCATGTCCTTTTCTTAACTTTCTTTCTTTATGATAAACAATGTAATGGTCCATTATTTAGCTGAGGCAAACGTATTTTCTTGCGCATACCGACATAATGACGAACATTCAATTAAGGTAAGGGATAGAATAAGTATTTTCAGTTGGGGGTCAACGTAAAATAGTAAAATAAACTAGCACTATGAAGTCAGTAATATTAACAGAATACAATACTAGGGAGGGGTAAAAAAAGTCTCACCTTAATATACAACAGTTCCGGTGTTGTGGACGTTCTTATTAGCTGACCAGAAGAACCAAGGAAAAGATCTCTGCCTTTTCATAAACTATGGCACATGCCGTAGAGAGGAGGAGGGTGCCCATTGGCTGGCGGTACTCGAAGCAAGTAGCACTGACCAATGGGAAGCCACCACCCAGCCTCGGCATGGCCAAATAATCTCTTATAAAAGAACACTCTTATAAAAAGAACACTGACACAAAATGCCATGTGGCGAAGCCACACAATGCAGTAGCAGAATATTGCAGGGATGCAAGCCCGAAATTTTAACATTTTGGACTGGGTCACCTGTGCGAACCAGTATAATGTTGAAAGACCCGAAACTGGTAATGATCACAGGAAAACCATTACTGATGAAGCATTCCAGCGCATCTTAAAGATGTATTTTCCAAAAAATGAGGCGACGACACTCATAAGAAATAAGAATCCGGCCGATTAGCAACAATAAATAATCAGGATTTACATTTTTGCTTTAACTCTTGGATGATTTGGACTTTCTTATTCTAACTAGAGGATGTTGCAAGATGATAACGGTCGTAGAATTAAGGAAAAAGAGTAATAATATATAGCTATATAACTAAGCAGATGAAAAAGAATGCGGAATGAAAAGACAACCCATTCTCATGAATACGCATTCATCTTTTATTTCCTGACCACTGACTATACACATCGAGTAGCTCATTCGGTTAGAGCAGTTGCCTAAGAATCGCTAGGTTTTTGGTTCGATACCGGCCCTCGCCAATGGTACGTGTGGCAGTCCCCCTCAATGGAAAAACAATCTCTTTGTACTAGCGCTAGGGAAAAGGGGATAGACCCTCTCGCTCTATGACTGATACCGACATTAGGTCATTCCGTCGGCTTTATAGCAATATGAAAAAATGAAATTTCAGTGAATATTACTACTACTCGAGTTTCACGAATATCGATTTTTCAAAATGCCTGCAGTTAACGAAAGAGATAGTTCTATTGCCATTACGCACACAAATTGAAAACCTTTTGTTAATGATTATCTATTATAGAAATGCATTGAAAATCAGAAAGAAAAGGATTGATTATGGTCATGAATAGGGCTATTACATGTATAGTGTAAATCCATTGTAAATGATTTTACTATAGAAAAGTATTGTAAATGATTTTACTATAGAAATGCATTGAAAATCAAAAAGGAAAGGATTGATTATGGTCATGAATAGGGCTATTACATATATAATGTAAATGCATTACTAATGATTTTATTATAGAAAAGTATTGTAAATGATGTTACTATAGAAATGCATTGAAAATCAGAAAGAAAGAAAAAACAGAGGAAAGTGTTTGATGTTTCCCGTTATGCGCATAATTAGGGGACAGTTAGTTCATATCAAAGATGACGTGAACGGGACATTTTAAGGGCTGCACGTTTGTTTTTGCAGTTGACATAATTCACTTCCTTAGTGCTTTATTTTAAAAGAAATGTATGCGACAATAACATGTTGTTGATTGGATGAATTTTACGTCATGTCAACGCTTGTTGGGTTATTTGGGGCCGAAGGTGTTTTGTTTAATTAATTGTAGATGGGTATTTATTTTTTAAATCATAAACTTTTAAACACGTTTAAGCCCCTTTTTCTATTTAATCAATATATGGAATTCTAACAGGCAATACCACTCTGTGTCAGAGTGGACCTGGGAGTAATGGTGATGAAGGGATACTTGACATATCACAGTGCTCCAGAATTAGAACCTCACCAGTAGATGCAGTTTAATGTCATACCCAGGCCACCAAGACTCTCAGCCACCGCCTTCTAGCACATGATAAAAAGGATTGGAGGCTTGCCATACGACTAATAGGGTTGGGACAATCATATAAGTGCTATGGCTTGGCGTGACCAGCCGATAGATCGGAAGGGTCCTCTTCGACCGACTGTCTATCATAAGTAAGTACCAAAGTGGGGTTATTGGATGTCATGGACTGACTGCACAATCACCAGGATTCCGTCTATAAGCATCACGGGTCACCAGCTACGACTAACAAGTGGTCTAACTGGGAGGATTTTATCCTTCTGCTGAGGTTCAGTCGGTGTATTCTTCTGTCCCAGCCGACAGGGCGGAGAATTTACTTGTAGAAATGGAACTAGATGTTTATTAATTTTTGAAATGAAAACAAGACAAGATATTACTTTAAAAAAAGAGTCAGCTCATTAATTACAATAGAAAAGGGGAAATGTGTTAATTACTATTATCTGCGTTATTCGGACTATTGTCCTCATATTCATTGTTATTTGTACAACGTTTCGGCCGATATGCCCTCCGGCCTTCTTCAGGTATTTCTTGTCGGACTCGGGAACCTTCTCGGACTCGGGAACCTTCTTTTCGAACTCGGGAACTTTCCTGTCGTAATCGGGAAACCTATTGTCGTAATCGGGAATCATCATGGAACTTTGAATCTAACCCTTTATTCAGTCTGCGGGGGTATCCTATTCCCATTCCGCTAACCATAGCTGGGCTAGAGGCGTTAAACTGTGTTAATTATTATTCTATGTTACTGCTGCCCTTGACCAGGATTGAACCCGCACTCTAGAGATAACTGTCACTTAAAACTGTCTTAACCTAACTCCTTTATCCACTAAGCCATGTGTCAAATTGGATGGCACATTGGCCGAATCGTTGTACAGATAACAATGAAAATGAGGACAATAGCCCGAATAAGGCAGATAATACTAATCATCAAACCTCATTTCAATCATTCAGAGAAATGTGTTAATTAGTTTGGTTCGGTTTGGTTTCTGTGTTTAACGGCATATCAACCTTTGTGGGTAATTAATGCCAGATCTATCCTTGTAGAAGAACACACGGTGCTACTATTCAAAACATAGCTGGGTAGGAGGGATGTATACCGTGATACTCAAGGATAGAACCCTGAAGGCTGCGCAGTCCATCACATGCAACAAACCACTTACATCCTTACTTAGGTAAGACGGGGGATCAATCAAAGGACATGTTTTTCATTTACACCGTCAATATGCGGTTGTTTTTTAGCGGTTAGTTTTATAATTTAAAAAAATATCTAAAAATCGTCCGTTGTTTTAACAGATATTGACGGTGTAAATGAAAAACATGTCCTTTCTTAATCGAGATCAAAAAGGGGTGCCTAAAGGTCATATGGTCAAAGTTTTGTATACTCAACAAGCGTGAATAGAACAAAACGTCTTCGGCATAAAATAACCGAACAAGGGTTAAAATCCAACAAATGAAATGCTCGAAGGAAATATCTGGGGTTTTTTTTATTCAGAAGAAATGAAGAAGAAAAGATTAGTGATAGAAAAAAGTACGAACGAAAAAAAGAAGGAAAACTAAAAAATTAGAATTAAAAAAAGGTTTTACAAAGGACATACCGAAAGATACGGAAGAAATATATGAAGAAACGGAAGAAGAAGGAAATAATAAAATAAAAAAAGAAAGGAGAAGAAGAAAAGGAAAAGAAAAAGAATATGAAAAAGAGGGAAGGCAAGATGTAGAAGAAAAAGAAGAACAAGAACAAGAAGAAAAAGAAGTTGGAGGATGAAGTGAGGAAGGAGAGAAATAAGGAAGAAAAAGAAGTAGAATCCAAGAAATGAAATGTTGATATAATTGGCTTTCAGATTGTCGTTATCTTCAAACAACAGAAAGAGATGTTCATTAAATATCCTTTCTATCACTGATCCTTGTATAAAACACAATTTTCCAAAACAGTAAGATTTCTCATTTCCAGCTTTAGTTCTAATTATATTAAGTATTTAGGCTTATTCATTTTCAGAACAAAAACTCATATCTGTTTATAGTGTGAATTTAAAACTTGAAGGAAAAATAATCTTTGGCATAGAAAGTTCAGGAATAAAACAAAAAGATATAATTACAGGATTTACAGAATCTTTTCTTTTTTTTGTGAGTATTTATTTGTCCGTTGAAAAAGATAAGATAGAATTCAGAAAATGTTCCTCGATAAAAACAACGGTTTATCAATATAGAACAAAACATTCTTAAAAAAAACCCTATAGGGTAGTAAATATTGGGAGAGACTGAGCATGGTGTAATGATTAGAGTCGTAGAAAATGGACTCTTCGACAGAGTTCAAATCCTGGATGAGGCTGTTCGCATTTTACATAGCGCTATTAACCTTGGGTAACTAGTCATCTCCAGTGGATAGGAGGGTGGACTGGGCTATTTAACAATGGCTAGGTTACCGGTCAAAGAGAAGGAAACATCTGAATTCAAACTCCGCTTATCAAATTGACAAAGGAGGGCATCCTATTCGTGCGGGAGATTACAGATTAATAGAAATCATTAGCAGTTATAAATCTCTTGTTATCTTTTATTCTTTACATATTCTTGTTGTTGAGTTTTTATTTTCATTATTGTTATTGTTAGTACTTTTTCTGTTATTAGTATTTTTATTATGTTTTATCCAGTATTAAATTGTTTTGATTTTTAAAACTTTGTTTAATTAATCTCTTAATATATCATTGATTTATACCCTTATTCTATTTTTCCTATTGATCTTTTCTTATGGAAAATTAGTAGTAATTTTTAACTCCCTCTCTGACTAGATTTCATTGACCTTTGGTCCTTGCTCGTCTCCATCATTTTTTCTTTATAAAAGGTCGTGCGTTCGATCGATGTACAAAAATACAAACAGAGACACACATACAGATACTTTCCACTCCCATAGTAGAGCACTGGGGGGGGGCATTAATTGAAATTTCACCGTTTGGCGTCAGCCGTTACTCGCCTGTCGCTGTTTACAAATTTGAGTTCTCTGGTGATTGTAAAAACAAACCCACGTAAGGGTTAGGAACTTGGCAGAAGAAAATTCTGCCGGGTCTCGATACCGGCTAGAGGTAGCTGTTAAAAAGTCGAGTCACACTGATGAGAAGTAAACTTCGAAACACGTGTCTGTGAATGACTGATATATATATATATATATATATATATATATATAATATATATATATATACACTTTGGTGCGGTACCAAGTTTCTTGGTACAAGGTTATTCTAGGCTGGTCCTAATTCTCTACCAGTAGTTTGCTGTAGAGTTCAGGTTCCGTAAGAGAGCTCAATGTTTAATCATTGTAAACAGAGCAAAGTTATTTGGGAATAAAAGGCTTTAAATACCATGGGTATCGTGGTTATGGACCATTTCCACTCGCGAGTATGCCCACGAGCTTCTTCAGACCACTGATATCTAAAGAGGCTCGTGGGCATACTCGCGAATGGAAATGGTCCATAACCACGATACCCATGGTATTTAAAGCCTTTTATTCCCAAATAATATATATATATGTATATATATATATATATATATATATATATATATAATACTAATGTTCTAAAATGCCTGTAACTACATTAACAATTTATACAATTATAGTAATGTTAATATATATATATATATATATATATATATATATATATATATATATATATATATATATATATATATACGTGTGTATGTATGTGTGCGTGCATTTTGCTTCAACGATGCAAGATGTGTATAATGAGATGACTAAGGGGGGACCCTGAACGTGACATAACCGCGAATTTCAACTAAAACATTTTCAGATGTATAATGATTCTGTGTATATGTTTGTATATATGCATGTATGTATGAATGTATGTACTTACTTTTGTGTAGGCATGTGAATGTATGCGTTATATTCAGGAATAGAAACTTATTTCCCTGCTAAAGATTTTACATATCCCATCGAATAAATAAGTGAATAAATGCTCAAAAACTGAAACCAATTTCTTTACTAAACCTTCCTGCTCTGCCCTCTCACCTCTGGACTGTTTCCAAATGACCAGCTGCCACTGGGCTGACTAAAAGCCTCGTGTCTTGCGAGAAGAAAAAAAACCTGCTTCATATGGAAGAGGCAGATGACAGAGGAGGAATAAGACAGAGGACGAAGTAAATAAAAGACAAAAAAATATAAAGGTAAAATAAAGAAAGAAAAAGAAAGCAAAAAAGAAAGAAAAAGAAAGCAAAAGAGAGAGAGAGAGAGAGAGAGAGAGAGGGGTGAGAAAGAGAGAGAGGGGTGAGAAAGATAAAGAGAAAGGTTTGCAAAGAAGGAGAAAAAGAAAGGAAAAGAAAAAGAAAAAGAAAAAGAAAGAGAAGCAGTCATTGCCAAGAAAGTGTCTGAATGGACCGGTAAGTTTGAAAAATCTTTGTGGCAAAGGACCAGGCGCACAATGGAATATGCAAATGCAGTTATATGTCTTGTTTCCTACCAGACATTTTTTTTCAATTCTCACTAAATATATATATATATATATATATATATATATATATATATATATATATATGTGTGTGTGTGTGTGTGTGTGTGTGTGTGTGTTATATATATATGTGTGTGTGTTTATATATATATATATATATGTGTGTGTGTGTTTATGTATATATGTGTGTGTGTGTTTATATACATATATATGCATGTGTGTGTGTTTATATACATATATATGCATGTGTGTGTGTGTGTGGTGTGTGTGTGCGTGTCTTTATATACATATATATGCATGTGTGTGTGTGTGTGTGTGTTTATATATACATATATATGCATGTGTGTATGTGTGTATGTGTGTGTGTGTGTATGTGTGTTTATATGCATATATATGTGTCTGTGTGGCCGTGTGCTTATTTGTGTATATACATGTGTGAGTGTTTGTTTATATGTATATAAATATGTGTGCATGTTTGTTTATATGTATATGTAGGTCTGTTTGTTTACGTGTATATATGTGTGTGTTTATATGTATACATATGTGTGTGTATTTTTATGTATATATATATATATTTGCGTGTGTGTTTATATATATATATATGTGTGTGTGTGTGTGCGTACGTGTATGTGTGTGTATTTATATGTATATCTATGTGTGAGTTTCTGTGTCTCTGTATATATCTGTCTGTGTGTTTATATGTATATATAGTGTGTTTATATGTATGCATATATATATATATATATATATATATATGTATGAGTGTCTTTGGTTATATATATGAATGAGTGTGTGTGTGTTTATTTATAAGTATACGTGTGTGCTTCGTTATATACATATATATATATGTGTGTGTGTGTGTGTGTGTATGTGTTTGTGTGATGTTTATATCTTTATGTATGTCTGTTTGTTTATATGTATATATATATATGTGTGTGTCTATATGTATACATATGCGTGTGTGTTTATATGTATACATGTGAGTGTGTGTGTTCATATATATATATATATATATATATATATATATATATATATATATATAGGGGGTATTTATTCCTTTGAGCCGTTTCCGATTTCCGATTATTGAGCGGCCATTTTCAATTGACTATTTCTTTCATCATTTATGTAGCTTAATAGTGACTCGTTCTTTCTGCACCTGCTCTTACTTGGCCTCATCTGTTTATCGCCTGTTAGAGACGTCTTAAAAATGACGCGTTTCCCTCGGCATATATCATTTAGATATGGTGCAACATAATCTGGGATTATGATAGTATGCACAACGATAATTCAATAAATAATTGGTTGCTGGTTACTTTGATTTTACGGCATGTCAACCCTTGGGATATTTTATGCTGAAGACATTTCTCATAAATTTATTTCTCCATGTGTATACAAAAAACTTTGATTATATTACCTGGGATGAATAAAAACATGTGGAAGGATATAATTGAAAGAAAATAAACTTGTATAGAAATCTGAAAAATATATATTTTTTAAATACACTGTTGTTACGATTTTGACGCCATTTTTATTCTGCAGGTGAGAGCACTTTATAGTGGATATCTCTTATGTTAAGCAGAGGCTGATCCTTAGTGAATAATCCTTTGGTTGTTCCTCGGTGTTCCTTAGTGTTGCTTAGAATCCTTTGGTTATCCCTTGGTTTTACTTAGTGTTGAGTAGAATCCTTTCGTTGTTCCTCAGTGTTCCTTAGTGCTGGGTAGAATCCTTTGGTTGTTCCTCGGTATCCCTTAGTACTGGGTGAAATGCTTCGGTTGAGTAGAGTCCTTGGTTGCAGATCCGTTCATCCGTGTCGAATACCTGCAAATGGACGGCTTTCAGGATCGGTGATTAAATCGTTAACTAACCACGTATTCGAGCTGTTGATTGGCTGACTTTAATCCACGCGCCCACGCAGAGTCTATAATTTAAAGTGGCGCACCTTATATACCAAAATAATGTAGGAAGCGCGTGGTGTAATGGTTAAACTCATGGAAAATGAACTCGTCGCCCCAAGTTCAAATCCTGGATGTTGTAATTGCATTTCACTTAGCGCTAATACTCTTGGAAAAGGTAAGAATCCTACTCTCCCTCCAGCTATGGGTAAATAGTAGGACAGACTGTGCTCTTTAACCTTGGTTAGGCAACCGGTCAAGGAGAAGGAAAACTCTGAATTCAAACCTGTTTAAAACCGCTTAAGAAATTGACCTTGTGTCACATCCTGCTCGTGCGGAGGAGTTGGTAAATATATATACTAAAATAATCCAACAACTGTAGAAAAATAAGGCAAAATTATGGTTGGTTGGTTAGATTTTACGGCATGTCAACCCTTGGGCTATTTTATGCCGGAAACATTTTTTGTTTTATTCATTCTTGTTGGATATTCAAATTTTAAAATGATTTGCTAAATGTAGTAGCTTGAAATACTTTAAGTCATGTAATTACGTGGGAATTATTAGTATCAGAGAGGAACACTTGAATGTACGTGCAATTCCACTAACGAGCATAATAATAGCAACAAAAATGTAAGAACAAATTACTAATTGGTATACTATATTTTGAGAAATCATCTAAATATAAATAGCTAAGTCCCAAATCAATTTATTATGTTCCTAAGTATAAAACGTATTTTTATCGTAAAGGAAATAAACATATGCTATAAAAATCCAATACAGAATCAAACTAAAAAAAAGACTACGCTAGATTTTTGTAAAAAGATTTTTCCCCATTTACTAAACCTTAAAAGACGAGAGGAGATTTTGGTTGGTTGGTTGGATTTTACGGAGAGTCAACTCTTGGGTTATTTTATGCCGAGAACGCTTGTTTTATTCCTTCTTGTTGGGTATTCAGTTTCTTTAACTCATTTCTTAAAGAAATCTTAAAAAACTCGTTTTTTTATTATCTATTTAACCCATAAATAGGACCCTAACAGGTAGTATTATTCCAGGTCAGAGTGTAGTTGGGAGTAATGCCAATGAAGAGATACATCACACTCCTCAAAGCTCCAGAATTGGAATCTCACCCCTAGATGCAGTTTGACGTAATTATCAGGAAACCAAGACCCTCAGCCACCGCCTCCTAGGACAATGATAAAAAGGGTTAGGAATTTGCCATGAGAGCAATAGGTTCTGGCCAATCATAAAGGTGCTAAGGATTGACGTGACCAGCCGATTGGTCAGAGTGGGACTCTTCAACAGCCAGTCTTGCCCAACTAAGTTCCAGTGAAGTATTGCATGTCATAGACTGATGAGCTACTAGTATTTAATCATCATGAGTTGCCACCCACAGCCGGCTCCATTAAAAGTTCTTACCCCTCTTCAATAAATCCAACTGTTATAATAAATAGGCATAGCTTATCATTTTCCTAAGGAAGTGTAGATAGGATTTAGATTAAACCGTAAACTCGTCGAAAATCACTAAGCGTTTAACGGGCAAGCTTTGAACCGAGGTTGACCTGAAACAGGGATCTGATTGGCACAAGAAGTCAAGTTTTCAGGTGACTCCTTGAAAACCCCTGAGTAACATCTCATACGAAGGATAGACACTTGATCGAGCAAAAGAACTAAGCAACACAACCCTTTCCAATAAACGATAAGCACGAATTTTCAAGCCAATCAAACTGTTGCTTTATGACCCCACTTAAGAGGTGTGGCGTTATTATTGCTCATTTTCAGTGGTAACCCGCGTAGGACCATCAAACATTTTGTTCGCTTGTCAAAAATAACTTTATTATGGCAGTGGTAAATACGTATAGTAGTAAATCGCCGACGCAAAGAGAGAGAGGGGGTAGAGGCAAACTAGAGAGATTTTTTTACGTAAATGGTGATGCGTCATAAAGAAGGAAAGAAAGTGAGACAGAGAAAACTGGACGAATTGTGTCTATCCACTCTTCAATGGCCTAAGTCGCGGGTGTTTGATGTCCTTATTCCTGTGGACTCCTCGCTTCTCGTCTACCTTCTTCCAAATCTCGGTCCTTTATCATATCAAAAATGTTAATTATTCAATAATTTCTGTAATCAGTTGGACAACGACAGCATTTAACCAAAATATCAGCTGATTATTAGTCACAGGGCCGGTTTAGCTCAGTTGGTAGAGTGTTCGGCTGGGAACCTAAAGTTTCCTGGTTCAATATCGGCCCTCGCCAACTCAGCGTATGAGTAGCACAGGGATTTGTGCAGTAAAATGGGGAGGTCCCCCTTAGACCCTAAAACAATCTCCTTGGTCTAGCGCTAGTGAAAAAAAAAAGATAGACTCCCTGGCTGTCTTGCTGATACCGATTTTAGGCCACCCAGGCGACTTTTACTAGTCACCTGTAATATTCCATTTGCGGATGTTTGCAATATTTTGTATATTTCATTTGTAAACAACCCGTTGACACTCGGATTGTTTTCATTCCAACAAAATATTTCTCTAACATTATTTTCTTTCTCTTTTCTTTCTTTTTGAATCCAGATCCTAAATTATAAATTACAACTAACTAAAATGATTACTTGAGATCCCTAATTATCTTATAAAACGATGGATTTAAAAAAGATATTTGTTATTTGCTTTATCAATAGGATGCTTGCGGATAACAGAATATCAAGGTATTTCGATTGTAGATGTCCGATAGAACAATGTTCATATTCAGGAGCATTGATTTTGTTCTTTTTTTTTTTTGAGAAATATGGTGTGAAAAAGTAAAGAAATTATATCAACCCAACAGCAGTTAAAGAATTGGAATGGTGGAAGATACTGGAAAAAAGAAATTGAAGAAATACGATTCGCAGTGCTGATAATTAGTTTTTGTTATGCTTTTTTAAAAAAAGATCTGAACGTTGCTGAGATCAAAATGCTGTTAATTTTGGATGTGAGCGTTGATAATTCTTTTTCTTTTTTGTTCTCAGTATTATTGCTTGTTATTTTCGTATTTTTGTTTTGGATTATATCACCACTGCATCACTATCAGGTACACAGAGATAGATAAGTACATAGAGAGAGAGAGAGAGAGAGAGAGAGAGAGAGAGAGAGAGAGGGAGAGAGAGAGAGAGAGACTGATATATATATATATATATATATATATATATATATATATATATATATTATTTGATAATTTGCTTGAAGCATTGTTAGGTAAAGTATATATATATATATATATATATATATATATATATATATATATATATATATATATATATTAAATTGTGGGTTTCGCGTACACTGGAGTACTGTCTGTTTGGAAATAGAGCACCAATTTCATCTACAATATATCTATATATCTATATCTATATCTATCTATCTATCTATCTATCTTTCTCTCTCTCTCTCTCTCTCTCTATATATATATATATATATATATATATATATATATATATATATATATATATATATATATATCCGTGAAATGAAGGAAAAACTCAACACCGTTATTCCATAATAAATTTATTTCGACCAAAATTGGAGCCTTATTATTATTCCATAATAAATTTATTTCGACCAAAATTAGGGCCTAATTTTGGTCGAAATAAATTTATCATGGAATAACGGTTGGGTTTTTCCTTCCTTTCAAGGATAAATATTGCTCTGTATATAATCTAAAAAGATTATTATACATTGAGATCTCTATAGTGATTTAAAGATTCACTGTATTTGTACATACTGGATCATACAATAATAATACAATATGTCTTACAAATCATATATAGAATCATCCCTTCTTACCAAGTTTTGGATACCACAGACACACACACACACACACACACACACACATATATATATATATATATATATATATATATATATATATATATATATATATATATATATATATATATATCCGAGTGTAACCAAAAATTATCTACGAGAAAAGTGTCAGGTGACAGTTTTCCTGAAGATCCTTTTCGATAAAACCTTGATAGTTCACATTTGTTTGTGATTCAATTCTCTTGACCGGCTATATGTATTTGAGGTTTCGTAACTCATTCTAGTTTTTTTTTTCCTTTTTACCGTGTACATGCGTGGCGCCCACTTCTGACGACGAAATCTCCAGGTCTAGCGCAAGTGAAATAGGGATAGACCCCCTCGATGTCCGGTTGGAGCCGATAATAAGCCACTCCGCCTACTTCACTTTTTTCTTGATACAATAGATTGCTTTTTTTCTTATTTAATAAAAAAAAACGCATAAAAAAATTGATAATTGGAATAGAATCGATTTGTAGCAATTCACTTTATTCAAATGATAAAATTGATTTGATATACGAAGAAATTTAGTTACGTGTGGAACGGACCAACCTCGTAAGTCAAGGTACCACTCCCAAGAAAATCAGATTTAATAAACAACGTAAAAAAAAGTAATAAATGCATTATTCTTTCGAATGCAGACAATAGAAAAGCAACAAAGCCAAGTTGATTCAGTCAGGCATCAGGGAATGTAGGAATAGATCACAAAGTGATTTCTATGTTTTACTTTTTTTTCTACGCAAATGAAGAATTGATTTTATTTACTAGATGAAATAATAGCTATGTTATTTGAGAATATTTAACCTTTTTTTAAAAGGAAAAAAAAAGACGATAATTTCTTTACAACAAAAAAACGGATAAAATTAATATTTAAAAATTGCCTATGCGTCGATTTTCTTTTGAAACTCTCAAAGTTTCTATTTACATTCCTGTAGCGCCGAATGTAATGGTTAAAGTCATGTAGCGCGTAGTGTAACGGTTAAAGTCATGGGAAACGGACTCGTCGCCCCAAGTTCAGATCCTGGACGTGGTAATTGCATTTCACTTAGAGCTAATACCTTTGGGAAAGGTATGAATCCTATTCTCCCTCCAGCTATGGGTAAATAGTAAGACAGACTGGGCTCTTTAACCTTGGTTATGCCACTAACAATAAGATTTATTTTATTTTTAAAACAGAACACGCATTTTTTAAAAGTTTCAGCATTTGAATATAGCGTTTGTTTGTAAACAGTCTTCTAACGGATATTTTCTTTTCCCGTCTGTGTTGCTCGTGAAGATGACCAATTTATCGATTTGGTCGAAACAGATTTCTGTCAGCAATTACATAACATCATTTGTTTTTTCAAAAATTTTAAATTTCATAGATATGTGTGTATATGTCTGTGTATTTGTGTGTGTTTGTCCGTGTTTATTTCTTTGTGTGTTTGTTAGCGTGTGTGTTTGATAGTTTTCTTTTCTATATATTTTGTTTCTAAAATGAAAAACAAACAAATACCGGGCATCAAAAGCAAAGACATCAAGAAAAACCCTTTTGCAGGCCGGAGTGTAAATCTATTTGAAGAACCGTTAGTTTTACAAAAGCCATAAAAACAACAACAACAACAACAACAACAACAACAACAACAAAAAAGATGAATTGTTCAAACAGATGAAAAATCTTCAAATAAGAAAGAATAAAAAAAGAAAACTGAAAGAAAGAAAGAAACAAATGAAAGAGAGGGAGGTGGTAAAGAGAGAAAAGGGAACAAGCAAGAAAGAAGTGAAGTTTTTTTGACTGTCAGAAATAGTGCGGTATTTCGGAATGCTAACGTGAAAGACAACATCAAGAGGCTCGAAAGACAAGTCGATAAAACAGGAGAAACAGCCACGTCATACCAAGAATAACTTGACCTCTACCGGTCCAAGATTTTATTTGCGAAAAGGACAGAGGCTTTAAAAAGACTCGTTGGCACGCATCTATGAAAGCTTATACAAATAGTTACATCTATGACTGTATCTATACACATACATAAACCCACAAATATCCCCATATATATATATATATATATATATATATATATATATATATATTATATATATATACGAACTGATTTGACATTTTTCTCCGACCCAAACATCACGGAGTAAATGAGCTCTGATGATGATTTTTGTAAAATCGAAATATTGATCAATATCAGCTATGATTATATTATAAATTGTTTTCTCTTTAACAGCATTGTGTGATGTTTTCATTCCACCTTTTCACACTCATACTGTCGGATTCATTTCCTTTCTTTTAACTTATATATATATATATATATATATATATATATATATATATATATATATATATATTACGCATGCACTATAATATTATTATAATAATATTATTCACCCACCCCCCTCAATTAACTCGACCCGCCAATATACATCCCCTCCTCCCCCGCATCACAACACACGCCGCTCGCATCAAGACATGCAAAAAAAATACACATCCACACACCCATACGCACGCAAACACAAACGCTCGCACGTCAGCATTGATAAATGTCACACATTCACAGAATAATGTATTATGTGTGTGACCAGTTACCACGCGTACACAACCTTTATGCTGTCCATAAACACTCTCATACGTTCAAATTACCACCACATACATACGCATATCATTTTATCCAATCATACACATCCCATGTATCACTCGCTTTTCTCGTTATTCTGTGATAAAAATTTCTTATCACCTTCCATATACCAATAAATGCCCTGAAGATGATCTAATTAATAGATCGAAACACTGCAGCGTCGGCCAATAAACTCACCACTTAACCTATTTAAACCTGTGTTTTTCATTTTTCTTAATATACTACATACCGTCGGATTCACTTCCTTTCTTCATATATATATATATATATATATATATATATATATATATATATATATATATATATATATATATGTATTATCCGAATACTGCTTCATACTTTTATTTATTTTAGCGTTTGCTCATGTGTTGCAATAAACTATTTAAAGAAATAAATATTTCAACTTATGTTGTCTTCTCAATTTTGTTTAAGTTCGTTATCTCATAATTTTTTTTCTAAGTGTGTTGACTAAAACTTTGATTATATTACCTGGGATAGAAACAAAATGTGGACTGATATAGTTGGAAGAAAATAAGCCTGTATAAAAGAAGAAAAAAATAAACTGTAGAAAAATGAACAAAAATGTTTAGATTTTACGGCATATCAGCCTTTGGGTTATTTTATGCCGAATATGATTAATTGTTTTAATTTCTTTTTGTCAGGCATCCAGTTTTTTTTTTAAACTCATGTTTTGAAATTAATTTTTATCTATTTAACCTATAGATAGGACCCTAACAGATACTACCAATCAGGATCAGGAGAATGGGTATAATGATAATGAAGGCATACTCCACTCCAGAAGCGGAAGCTCACTACTAGATGCAGTTAAATGTCCTACCTGGGTCACGGGAAATTTATGTTCAGCGCGTGTATATGTGAAATATAGATGAATGAAAACAAGTCTGGTGTGTGCATGCGTGCGTGTTTGGGGATGATGATGATGTAGGCCTATGTATGCGTATACATTATTATAGTGAGAAAATTATTCAGCCATAAACACAAAGACCTAAGGCTCATATAAATGATATATAATTTTTTTCCACTTTCGAAAATTTCTTCAATCTCTTTACGGAAAACCATATCTTTTCTCAATTTTCTTATGTCTGAAGGACCCTGGTATGTTCATCCAGCTTCCAGAATCTCTCTCTCTCTCTCTCTCTCTCTCTCTCTCTCTCTCTCTCTCTCTCTCTCTCTCTCTCTCTCGCTCTCTCTCTCTATCTCTCTCTGTGTGCCTATTCTGGAGAGAGTTTGTACTGGAGATGCAAGAAATAAAAGTACTGGCTGGGGGGTATTTGTAAGAAAAGACAAATAAATAAATAATCCTGTATAAGAAGGTTTTGTGCTCGGCCGGGATCGAGTTTTATATTTTTTCCATTTTTTTCTAATTGGATCACCATAACGGATGAAGAAATTCAAATACGACGGTCGTTCAAAAAAATAAGGGACTTGTTTTTCGAATACAACAAAATAATGTTTTTTTCAGCATTTCTTTACGTAAATGTAAACTCTGCATTGTGTGGTTTGTAGCAAGAAAATATTTGAATCCAGTCAAAATTGTTTTGAGGCTATTCAAAATGGTGATAAATCCTAAAGAGTTCTTCAGGCTTAAACATAGGTTTATCATCAAATTCTCAATGACTGGTGCAAACCATGTGAAATTTACCGAAGAATATGTTTTTTGAATGGAGAGGAATATATTTGTATATGATTGTAAAACAAAATGGGGTAAACATGGATTCGCCACTAAGAGCCTGAGTCAAAAAGATCGTCCATCGAGTGGAAATACGTGGACTCTCCGTTAAGGAAAAAGTGCAGAGCAGCAGTAAATAAGGTCAGACTGACAGTCTTTTGGGACATTGAATGACACTTCACCTATAATTTTCTTTAAAAAATGAAACTGTAGACAGTGCTTCGAATTACCTACTCCCTATGAACAATCCATTTTATTCCTTGAATAATCACCATATATATATATATATATATATATATATATATATATATATATATATATATATATTTGAATTTAACATTTTTGAAAAGACAAATGATGTTTATAATTGCTAACAGAAATCTGTTTCGACCGCTTTAATAGATCGGTCATCATCAAGAGCAACATATGAGAGAAAGACGGGATGAACAACCGTTAGAAAAAAAGATACAAACAAAACGTTATTATTCAATGCTGGAATTTTTTAAAATGCGTGTTCTGTGTTAAAAATAAAATTAATTTCCATCTATTATCATATTTGTCTAATGAAAAAACAAAATATCTGGATTTTTACACCTCCGAAGGCTTTTATTTACAACACTACGGATTTATCAACACCACAAGTGATTTGAAACTGTTCATCTTTCTTCAATTATGCTGTGGACTTGTAAATTACTTTTTTAATAGCTGGAATATATCATGAACAATTTTGATACTCATTATACACTTTTATATAATTTTACATCAAACTCTTTTGAGTTTTATTATTTACTATAATGTTTCTGATTTTTTGAATAAAATTTATTTATTTTTAACACATTTGATTTTTCAAAAATGTTAAATTCATACTGTCGGATTAATTTCCATCTATTTTCATATATATATATATATATATATATATATAATATATATATATATATATATATTGTTGAACAATGCAGCCATTTTTTGTCTGTAAATTTTGTTCCTTGTTCTTTTAAAATTGCTGGGTTGATCTAATTATATCTGGCGAAAATTGGCTGATATATTTGCCATACGTAATTTCCTTAGTACTTTCCGGCCTATCGCGGTCCATCTTCAGCGGTAGTTTCATAAACCATACAACAATGGGTTGTTCCATTGTGCTCTTTTTTTATATAGAGGTTTGTGTTTATTTTTATTTTATTCTAATTATTGTTGTTGTTATTATTATTAGTGTTATTATTATTGTTATTATAATCATTGTTTCCACTATTATTATTATTGTTAATATTATTAGTATTATTGTATAAATTGTTTATTTCGCCAGATATAATTAGATCAATCCGACAATTTGAGAGGACAAGAAACAAAATTTGCAGACAAAAAAATGGCTGCATTGTTCATATGCCCAGAAATGCTGCCCTAACATACATAACACACATACACACACACACACACACACACACACACACACACACACACACACACACACACACCACACATATATATATATATATATATATATATATATATATATATATTATTTGTATTTTTGTATCATATATTTTTGTTTTGGATATAATCGTCTCTGCATCGCTACCATGTACACAGAGATATATATGGAGAGAGAGAGAGAGAGAGAGAGAGAGAGAGAGAGAGAGAGAGAGAGAGAGAGAGAGAGAGATTGATTAATAACCAACAATAATGAATAAAAGAAAACTTTTTCGGCATGAAATAATCCAAGGGTTTTCATGCCGTAAAATCCAACCCACTAACTAATATGTCCAGATTAAATTCATTTTTTGTTAACTTTTAACAATGAGGTGTTGTTTACAACTGAAAAGCAACGAAGACAACCTTCACACACGTCAGAATCCTTACCACACACACACACACGCTACAAGGACAAGTATTCCTATGAGGGTAAGTAGCCTTTATATAATAAATACGTTTCGATTAGATATAACACGGATGTTTTAGTAAAG
>CM042141.1:33481208-33493708 GCA_023376005.1 Doryteuthis pealeii | reverse complement strand
TATATATATATATATATATATATATATATATGGTATGGGTAAATAGCCAGGGCAGACTGGGCTCTTTAACCATGGCTGTTAAACTCCGCTTAAGAAATTGATCTTGTGTCGCATCCTGCTCGTGCGGAGTGGTTGGTAAATATATATATATATATATATAATATATATATATATAATATATATATATCAACCCCTCCACACTGATGATTGGTTACCAAGAAACTTTAAGTTATAGAGTGTGAAACCATAATATCACCATTGATTATAAATCTGCTCTGCTTTATTAGCATTGAGCACCTTTACATGCACAAATACTTTTCTCATTTTTTCATTCACTATTCATTATATTATATATATATATATATATATATATATATATATAATATATATATATTCTAGTACTTCTCCGAAATAACCTGTACAAGCTGAACCACTACTGCATATCCGAGGGATGGCATCTAGGAAGATTGGGGGCGTGTATGTTTACTCATACAAAACGGTGTTCATGCCTTATAACAACAGGGATATAACTCCACACTTTATAGTAAGCCTCTATAAAATAAGCAGACAGTTTACATACCTCGGTAGTAATATCACATCTACAGAAAGTTGATGCAATAAACTCATAGGAAAAGCATGTTACTGCTATAAACAGATTATCAATTCAATATGAAATTTGTGAATCTCATCTTATAAGATAAAGCGAGAATCTTCCAAGCTGTACTGCTTGGCCGTGATACTATATGGCTGCACCGGACTTAACAAAAACCTTAAAAAAAAAAGCTCTCGAACTACGCTGGATGGTGCGTGTTGTCTTTGAATTAATCATGCGAAAATATCACTTCATGAAAAAGCAGCTGTGGTACGGTCACTTACCTCCTATCTCACAGGAAACCACCCAAAGTGTGATGAGCAGACTATACTGAACCTGCTGAAGGGCCAAGAACGAAGTTCATAAAGTGAGCTTCTCCTTTAAGGACATTTACACATGGACACACCAATTTGGCCGACAAGAAAAATCATTACTTGATCAGCATGACACTGGATGCCGTAAGGAAACGCTGTCAGTATGATGCACCAACGGGACGGTGAAGAGAGAGAGAGAAGAGAAAAGAGAGAGAGAGGAGAGAAGAGAGAGATAGGAGTCATGGCGTATCATGTTGTCAGCACGACCTGGGTTGATGAGATGATTGATGATGAGAGGAGAGGATGATGATTGATTTTCTTAGGTATGCACAGACTGCCTTTGGTTGCCTTACTGTTTCCTGATGTTGCTTAAATGGCCAAACGCGATCTCTATAAGTACTTGAACAGGAGGCGCGTCTTCGTTAATGGTTATCGTTCGTTGGATATGAACTCGACGAACCCAAGTCAAATCCTGGACATGGTGTTTGCATTTACATGCACTAATACCTTTGGAAAGTATGAATCTACTCTCCCTGGCAGCTAAGAGTAAATAGTAGGAGGACTGGAATTCTTTAACCTTGGTTGGCAACCATAAGGAGAAGAAAAAACTCTGAATTCAAAATTTCCAAGTCGATTTGCAAAGAAGATAATGTTACACAAACAAGCTTCTTCTCCTTCTTAACAGAATTACTAATACATCATGGATCAACTGTTACAGGGAACCAAACTTCATTTGGAGTTCGTCTCAATATTACTGTTCCTCTGTTTATATGTTGTAACTAGATCACACAAACGCACATCGTATCAAGATTTATGCTCGAGCAATAAATTCAAAAATGAATTCAACATAGGAAAATAAAGCAAATCCAGTTTATTTTCAGTATGTGAATCGCTGGACCATCATGACCTTTAGGTACCCTTTTCTTGCACTCGATTCAGAAGATAATATTTTTCATTTACACCGTCATATCCGGATTGTTTAACATGATTTTTAGATTTGTTTTAATTTAAAAGTAACCTCTAACCAACCCCCTTACCATACACCCTAACCCAACCCGCAGACCCCTAACCCTAACCCCGTAACAAACAAACCTGGATATTGACGGTGTAAATGAAAAACATCCCTCTTGAATCGAGATCAAAACGGGCTACCTAAAATGTCATATGGTCGTGAAATGTTCAATCATAAATGTTGTATTTACCCAACCTCAACCAAAACGTCTTTTAGTGATACAACTGAGTTTCCGTTTTCTATATTTAACCACCGACTTAAAAATTGACCTATGATGTCATACCTAATTATGTTATTGGTTTGTAAATATATACTGTTATATATAGTATTACACATAGCTCATTTTTGCTTTATGTAGGGATCACGGGGAACCGGTGCGTTCAGATCTGATTTCACAGAATGACAGCTATGAACAGTATTCAGTAAAAGTTTTAAACTTTAGCAAATTACGTACGTCAAGGTCGAAATTGATAGATCCTGGTAAAAAACTAAAATAAAAATAAAAACATTAAATCTACTGAAAGCAATGAATGACCTTGGCTCAGTTCGTCGTGAAATTGATACTGAAAAACGGTTTTTTTTCTTCTTGAGAAGACAACTTCTACAAAACAATCACGAAGGGAAAAAGAGAATACGAACAGAAACTCTAATAATGCCATGTCTTCACTTAAGTAAAAACCGATGTCAAAGATTCGCATCTGCGCATGCGTCAAAACGAAGAAGAAGAAAAAGCGAAAACGAAAACGAGGTTGGTTTTCATAACAAGGAAAGAATGACTGCCATTGAGTACAATATATTCATTACTTTCTGCATCCTGAAGGAAGACAAGGTTTCGATCAATCAGTCCACGACATCAATCATATCGCCAGTGCCAGTGGCAGAAGAATCACAATAATCAATCTTTTTTTTTCTTCGTTTTTTATCATCAAAGTCGCCATCATCGTCTCCATTACCGCTGTAGTTAACATTATGTGTAAAAGCAGCAATCCATTGCATCTACACGTTATTATAACTTGAGATACCGTCAAAGTGTTGTTTAACATCGTCTTCAAAAGGAGAGGACAGAATAAACACTCACACATACACACACAAATATATATATATATATATATATATATATATATTATATATATATATATATATATATATATATATATATGTAAGAGCTGTATTTAGTTGTTATAGACTACAATACATTTAAAAGTGTGTTTGCTACCATCAGTTTCAAAGCAGTGTATTAGCCACTACATAATCTTCTGGACGTGACTTTTTGTTTTATTAATTCCTTGTTAGGTATTCATTTGTTGTATACTCTCTTTACTTCTATTATTCTTCTGCTCATCTTTGGTATATTACTTTCTTCTTCTAGTGTCTGGACTTCGTCTTAGGGACTTCGTGTCTGGTCTTCCATTGGGGATTTCTCTTTATCAGAAGCCCTGTGTCATTGGTAGTTTTTAGATAACAACCCAAGACTTCGATTTGCTTTAGATCATATTCTATTCCGAAATCCCCACCAGACTACCTGCGCAGATTCAGTCGGTCGTGCGCTTAACACGACTTACCACCATCGTGGTTTGGCCGATACTGAACTAAACTTTCTTTCTAATCTAAACCGGAAGAGGGTCTTCTCCACCGATTCTCACGATATCCCCCAGAAGGAGGATCAGATTGAGGTCAAGCCGAGTCACTCAATCCTTCAAGGCCGCCGGCTGCAAATTATAACAGCCATTTTGGTTTCTACACTAATGGCACATAAGTGTTAGGAATCTAATAATTATGTAACACATTTTTAACTAATGTTTGATCTATTTAACCCATACATATGGCTCAAACAGGTACTACCACTCCGAGTCAGAGTCTAGGAATAGTTAAAGGATACGACACACTCCCAAGATCTCTACACCACTAGATGCAGTTTAACGTCGTACCAAGGACGTATTTAATCAATTAATTCCATTTGAATCCCAATACACGAAGAGCTCCATGTTAATTCCGTTTAACTAAAGATGCGGAATAATTCCGATATACCTAATAAACACAGTTTTTTTTTAATATCGAAAATGATTATGTTGTCTAGCAATATGTTTTATAATTGTTTAATTAGCTTGTTTAATTCTTTGCGCACACGGTAGCGAGCACGGTGGCACACACGGTGGCTCGCCCACAAAAGTACAAAAACCGATGGTTATTTCATTATAATTGGACAGAAGGAATAAGATTACAATAATAGGCAATTTATGAGGAAGTGCGTCCCGGTCTCCTGTCTCATAAATTGCTACCGGTGACTATTAAAAAAACGACCCCCATACGGTGTTACTTGAAAGAAAACAACCAACTTGGGGCGTTAAATGTATTTGGGGGGGGTCTCTTTTTTTGTCGTAATTCAAACAAAATAATATAGATAAATAGATAGATATTTTCGACAAGTAAATGAATTTGAGGGGTGTCGCTTCTTTTTTGTCGTAATTCTTGTTTATTTAAACTAAAAACAAGACATTAAACAAACATGAATAAAAGAAATTACGATAAATAAATAAGAATTAAGACAAATTTCTATAAATAAATAAGAATTACGACAAATTACGATAAATAAATAAGAATTACGACAAAAAAGAGAAGCCTCCCCCCTAAAATACATATAACGCCCTAAGTTGGTTGTTTTCTTTCAAGTAACACCGTGGTTGGGTTCATTATTTTAATAGTCACCGGGTAGCAATTTATGAGGCAGGAGACCGGGACACACTTCCTCATAAATTACCCAATAATAATAATCTGTACTATCATTTGTACAAACCGAGAGAAAATTTGGGATAGTTATTGTTGTTGTTGAGATTGTTATTTTAACTAAGAGAGTTCAACTAAGTTGTTGCTGTTTTAATTCACGCTAATGCCCTTCGAACAATCATGAATTTCATCCCATGTGGGTACATAGTAGGACAGACTAAGTTATATAGCCTTGGTACGTCTAGCAGAAGAAAAAAATTCAAAATGTCGCAGTACCAAATTGTGATATGTTGTACATCTGTGTACTGCATCTGTACATGCGGTAGTGTCACCCTCCCGGGATCGGCATTCATTCAATGATACTGCTTGTTCAGAGGGTCGCATCAGCTCTCAACGGGCTGGAGATGTCTCGTGCTGTTTTATCGCACTCGGCTACTTGTATTAACAACACGAAGACGGATCTTTACCGGTATAAGTATTTATTTTCCTTGGATATATATCGACCCGAGCTCGAAGGGACAGGAAGAATAGAGACAGAGATCTCATCTGCCCGAATCGGCAGATGACATTAAGTGGGACTAGCTTTGCTACTGATAACCTCAAATGAAAAAAAGAACTCTGAACCCCAAACTCCCAATTCGGACAGCTTATATGGGATTCAACTCGTTTCACTTGACCCCGCCTACTTACGACCGAATACCTAGGCCTAGGCCTACTAAACCATTCATTCTTCCGGTCAGACCACCCCTGCGCTTTCTCTAGGGTCGGTCTCGTGAGTTTGTAATTCCTCCCGTTGAGAATCTACTAAAAAGTTATTAAATCTAATTCTTATCCTTGACAAAGGACAGGAACATTAAAAGAATTGATATACAAGGGTGAGTAAAAAAAAATGCCATTTTGTTTAGGACAGGTATAATTACCAACACAAGAACATGTATCATATATCAAAATGAAGCTGGTCCTCTGTGGATCACATCTCTACTTCTCCACATAGTCACTGTTTTTTTCAATAGCAATGTTCCATCTTTGAATGAGAGCATGTATCCCTATCCTGTTAAATTCTGGTGATTGTTCTTTAAGCCACTTCTTAACTAAAGATGTCACCTCCTCGTCACTGAAATAATGTTTAACTCTCAAAGCCTCTTTCATTCCAGTGACGAGAAAGGGAAATCTGTCGCTTGAAGTACCCATTTAGTTGTTTTCTCCCCATTTCTATTTTTTAGTATTTGATTTATTTTTGTTTGTCCTCATATTGCAATCGATTTTTTGGGCTGCTGTCATTAGTCTTTCCTTCCTTTTATTAGTGTATTCTTCAAGTGGTTGGATTGTCGTATCTACACTGTCTTCAATGTCGGAGAGACCCTTTCACCCTTCTCTTCTTGACACATATAGTCTGTCTATGTCGTCTTTCGGGTGTAATACCTTGTGTATGGCCATGAGTTTCCTTGTCCATTGGTCCATCTGCCGGAGCTCCTCTCTTGTCCATTTTAGGAATGGTCCCGAGTATCTTTTCAGAGGCACAACCCATTTGTTTATTTCCTTTATAAGGTTTCTGCACCATAGCTTTGTCTTTTGGCGCTTTCCTGCTCTTCAGAAGTATTCCTTTCTTACTTTTTCTTTCATTTCTGTTAGTTTGATGGCGTCTGCTAAAAATATTCCCAGATATCTATAATTCCCTTTTTCTCCGAGTGTCCTAATTTCTTCTCGATTCGGTAGTTCCATTCCCTTCGCTGTTCCGTTGTTTTCTTTCTTCGTCACGAGCATGGCACAAATGTCGATGCCGATTTCCATCCATATATCTTGGTTATATATTCTTATGTTTTGTACAAGGGTTTCTAGTTCTTGTTCATAAATTTGTAATTTAGTATATTTGTATCAGCTGTACTTTACTTAAGTATATGATTAGTTATTTCTTAGTTTTTAACACCAGCATTAGCTGATGGTATTTCCCCGGAGTCTGAGTGACAACAAGTCTCCTCAGGTCTCCAGGATTCTTCTGAGTATTCTGGCAGATTGCAACAGTGCAGTATTCTGGATGGTCTCAATTCTTCCTCTGATTTCCAGATTTTCGAGTCCTTTTTCCAAACTTTTTTGTTCCAAGTGCACCAACTACAATTGGTATCACTTTGACTTTCATATTCCATAGCTTTTTCAATTCTCTGGCAATGTCCAGGTATTTGTCTATCTTTTCGTTTTCCTTCAGCTTCACCCTGTGATCTGCTGGCACTGCAAAATCCAACAGTTGGCAAGTTCTTTCTTTTTTGTTAATCAACACTAGGTCTGGTCTTCTTGCTGGGATAAAATGATCCGTTTTTATCTCAAAGTCCCAGAGAATTTTATGCGTTTCATTCTCAAGAACAGATTCTGGTTTATGCATATACCATTTTGTTGTATGGTCAAAGTTTAATTTCTTGCATAATTCCCAGTGGATAACCTTCTCAACCCAGTCGTGCCTAGCTTTGTATTCCCGTTGTGCTAGTTTGCTATATTCACTCAATACATGGTTTACAATCTCATCTCTGTCACCGCACAGTCTACATTTACTGTTTTGTTGCGTCTTATCAATTTTTGCTTTGATATAATTTGTTCTTATGGTATTTTTTGTGCAGCAATTATCAGTGATTCAGTTTCTCTCTTGAGGTTTCCTATTCTTATCCACGTCCAGGTCTTTTTATGTGCAATCTCTCCGATTTGTCGTTTGAAGCGTCCATATGATTGTTTTTCTTCCAATCTTTATTTTCTAGTTTTTGTTGTTTTTCTGTTTGTCCATACATTACATCTGCTGTTGTTGGCTGCCATAAGCAATCTATCTTTGCTCTTTTTTGTCTAGTCTCCGATTTGTTGGATTGTGGCCTTTACGCAGTCCGCTATGTTGGTAAGACCTCCTCCCCATTCTTTTCTTGATACATATAATCGATCTCTATCGTCTCTAGGGTGTAGAGCCTTGAGGATGGTCATAAATTTTCTCGTCCTTTGGTCAATGTCTGAGTTCTTTTTTTGTCCATTTTAAGAATGGTCCAGAGTATCTTATAATGGGGACATGTATTAATTCCTTGGATCAGATTTCTACTATTGAGTTTGGTTTCTAGGAGTTTTCTTCTTCTCTTGAGGTATTCGTTTTTTAACTTTTCTTTTCATTTCGGCTTGCTTGATATTGTCCGCTTCCAAAATTCCTAAGTATTTGTAACTTTCATTTTCATCAAGTGATTTCATAGTGTCCTGATTTGGCAGTTTTATTCCGTCTTATTACTAGCATAGCACATTTTTCAATTCCGAATTCCATCCTTATATCCTGGTTATATATTCTAATAGTTTGTACTAGGGTTTCCAATTCTTTTCCATTTTTTGAAAACTTCAATTCCCAAGGATTCCATATCCCGTCCTTTAGTGCATACGAAAGAAGCCGAACAAAATGGCGAGCTGTCCAAATTATCAGGAATCTTTGAAGTGAAAAATACTTGGAGGAAATTGACGAATTGCTTCATGCAATTGTCATGCATCAAAGAACAGCAATTGTGTTTTTTGGTTGTTTTCCTTTTTCCACAGTACGCTAAGTGCGCATCGACTTTTCGCCATAAAATCATTTGATGATGAGTAAATGGCTGCCACATGAAGCATGCAAAAGAAATCTATGAATTTCTACGCATGCGTGGTTCTGTGCACGCGTTACTTCACAGGATTGACAAATGGGTTTTTTAGTTAGTAGGAAATTTCCATCATTCGGAACCAGGATCTGAAACAATAGGGAATATTTCCTAGGAGGAAAGATAAATAAGTTTAGGATTCATGCATTCTCTGAGACTGTTTCCGCATTTTCAACAGTGGCTAGTTCCATTATTGAAGGAGTTAAGATCAGTTAAATGTTAACATCTGCGGTCTTCAATGGTAATTCTTAAAATCACCAGGATATGTTCTTCAATATATATATATATATGTTTTTGGGAGAATAAGTGCTTAATTGGAGTCGTACCTAATTTTGAAAATTAATTAATTAATAATGAATTAGGCGGGAATACCTATTAAATGTATGGCTAAACAAATCGAGAAATGTTTAGCCATACATTTAATAGGTATTCCCGCCTAATTCATTAAGCACTTATTCTCCCAAAAATTATCGGCAAAAAGCCATTCCAAACAAACCGTGTTTACAACTTATCATATATATATATATATATATATATATATATATATATATATATATATGTGTGTGTGTGTGTGTGTATTCATGTATATACATATGTATATCTCTACTGCTATCAATGTTTGAACCCACTACCAATTCCTACTACCTTCCACTACCAATTCTTACTACCTCTCACTACCAATTCCTACGTTACTGCTCTTTGTTTTAAAAACGAGACATCCGAAACATCCCATCAGTTTCACACCTGAAGATGGCAGATGGACATGCGCTCGTGATGAAACCTTTGGTGGATTGCTACACCAGTTCCAACCTGACATTAAAAAGATGGCCAGAAAATTAGAAAGGGTCGAACAAAAACTCGTCCGACAAGAATCATCAGTACAGTTTAACGAAACATATATATATATATATATATTATATATATATATATATATATATATAGAGAGAGAGAGAGAGAGAGAGAGAGAGAGAGAAAGAGGGGAGAGAGAAAGAAAGAGAGAGAGAGAGATAAAAGTATTCAATAGACAGGTAAGTTGGAGGATGATTCTATTTGGGATCATCTATACCTTCTCTATATGCATAATGCATGTCCATGCAAATTGCAGACCTATAGATTCATACAATGATTATTTCAAGAGAACTCAATGTCAAATAATTATTAAACAGATTATATACGGAGTTATAAAACTCAAAAAAATCGACATTTGGGAATTATAAATTTATTTCGGCCGCTAACTCCATAAATGAGCCCAGTCTCCTCAAATAGTCAACACAAAAAGGAGAATGAAATATACTAAAATGGAGGATAAAACAAAAATGCTTTTTTCCTTCTTTTTTTTTCTTCTCTTAGATTCTTCCACATTCAAAAAACATTTTTTTGTTATTTTTTTTTCTTCATAAATTTTTTTTTATACATTCTATTCAAGGCTAGCACACAGAAAAAAAAACCAAAAAAAAAAAAAAGAAAAAAAACACAGAAAATAAGAAACCAAAGAAAGGAAAAAAATAACATAGCTAATGAATGAAGCGAAAGGAAGAAAATAATAAAATGATCTATATAAAAAGAGACAGTTCAAATACTATAATACGTAAAATGGTCACGTGGCAGCAAATACTTTCCGTTTGAACTATTCTTTGTTGTATAATTAATGGAAAAAATTTGGCAAATCTCGGTAGAATCGGCATTAGTAGTGATTTTTTTTTTAAATATCTTCTTTTTTTTTGTAACACGTGATAGGATTAATGAATAATTAATGGTACTATTTTTTACCGAACAATTTTGATTTCGATGATTATGTGCTGCGACTCATCGTTATATTTTTTTCAATGCTTTGATCATATTTTCTCTTCTCGAGATTTTGCAAAAATGCTGTGAAATTCTGTGGTATTTCTGGTGGAAATTCACCAAAGAAAACGTGCGAACAAAGAGAAAGAAGGATATTGGTTAAAGATTCAAGCCGTAAAGAAACCTCATGGTTATAAGGAATCTTGTGTTTATATTGTCAAGGGGTTAAGAAGCCTCGTGGTTATACTGGCCAGTCGTGAAGAAGTACTGTGTTTATAATGTCAAGGTTGAAAGAAGCCTCATGGTTATATGGTTAAGGCGTGAAGAAATCAAGTGTTTATATGGTCAAAGCGTGAAGAAAAATGTTTATATGGTTATGGCGTGAAGAAGTCTTTTACTTATATGGTCAAGGCGTGAAGAATTCAAGTGTTTATATGGTCAAGGCGTGAAGAAAATTATTTATATGGTTATGGCGTGAAGAAGTCTTTTACTTTTATGGTCAAGGTGTGAAGAAATAAAGTGTTCATATGGTCAAGATTTGAAGAAGCTTTGTGGCTTTATGGCCAAGGCGTGACGAAAAGTGATTATATGGTCAAGGCGTGAAGAAGGCTCGTGTTTATATGGTCAATGTTTTAAGTAGCTTTGTGGCTATATGGTTAAGGCGTGAATAAATCAAGTGTTTATATGGTCAAGGCGTGAAGAAGTCTTTTAATTATATGGTCAATGTGTGAATAAGCATTCTGGTTATATGTTTAAGGCGTAAATAAGTCAGGCGTTTATATGGTCAAGGTCGGAGAAAGCAAATGTTTATATCAGAGGATTGGTTGATTGGTTAGTTGGTTGGATTTTACGGAATATCAACCCTTGTTGGGTTATTCTATACCGGATACATTTTTTTATCTAATCTTGTTGGATATTGAATTTTTTTTAATTCGTTTTTTAAACAGATTTTTGTAAATTCATTTGTTTTTAATTTATTTAAGGCATAGATAGGACTCTAAGACGTACTACCACTCCGGGTCGGGGTAGACGTGGAATAAAGGACACAGCTAAAAAATTGGAACCTCACCAATAGATGCACTGTAACGTCATACCCAGGACTCTAAAACCCTCATACACTGCCTTCAAGCATAATAAAATGATAGAAGAAGTTGGGGGTTTGTCATAAGGGCAATAGAGTTCGGGTAATCATATAGATGCTAGGGATTGATGTTACTAGCCGATTGATCGGACGGCATCTTTTCGTCCGACCGTCTAAGCCTAAGTGAGGGCCAAAGTAGAGTTTTGCAAGTCAGCTCCGCCACCAAGATTCCGTCCTTAAGCATCACGATTCGCTACCCTCAGCTAACAGGAAGCGTCATAGGTATTATACCTATGCAGAGTTGCAGTCAGTGTATCCTACAGACCCAGCTGATTGAGAAGTTTACATATATTCATTATGTTTACAAATATACATTATGTTTTGAAGTAATGTACTCTATATCTTTGTAAACATGGAGGTGCTTGGTGTAATGTATAGAGTCGTAGGAAATGGACTATTCGACTCGAGTTCAAATCCTGGTTGAAGCTGTTTACATTTCACATAGTGCTAATAACTTTGGGAAAGGTATGCATCCAAATACTCTCCCTCCAGCTATGGGTAAATATTAGGGCAGACTTGACTCTTTGACCGTGACTAGGTAACCAGAATAGGAGAAGAAACACTCTGAATTAAAAGCCTTAATAAATTGACCTTATGTCACATCCTGCTCGTGTAGAGGGGTTGGTAAATACACACACACACACATTCACACACACAAACACACACACAGAGGTTTAATGTAATTCAATATTTTGAAACTGGAAAATACAGGAGACTAAAGTGAGATAAGTATACAATGCACCCACTGAGATGCGTCTTTCTGCTTTGTCCAATATTTGATAAAAGAGGCTAGGGTTAACCATAAGGTCAATACATCAGTAATAATTATATAGGTGCTAGTGCTTGGCGTGACCAGCCAATTGATCGGAGGGGGTATTTACGACAGCCAGTCATGTCTAAGTAAGGACAATAAGTGGTGTGTTGCATGTCATGTACTGCTTCACCACCATGATTCCGTCCTAAAGTCTCACAATTTGGTACCCACAGCCAACAGGAGACCCCATCGGGGTAGGTGTAGCAAGATGGGGATATTATCCTGACTTTTGTGAGCTAGAACTACTATATTAGAAAAGGAGGAAGAAGAAATAAGAGATGATAAAGGTTTTAAAAATAGTGATGAGCAAAACAGGATGAACGATGGTTTGACCGTAGCGTGGCCCCGAATGGAGAATTGAGTGTCAACCGGAAGTTTCGGGTGTTGACCGTGTTGAATTATTTTGTGATATAAGGCATGGGGCAAATGGTCACTCCTAAATATAGACTCGTTGACTACCACGTGACCACCGAA
>CM042141.1:33435267-33481008 GCA_023376005.1 Doryteuthis pealeii | reverse complement strand
GTGGCGCACCTTATATACCAAAATAATGTAGGAAGCGCGTGGTGTAATGGTTAAACTCATGGAAAATGAACTCGTCGCCACGAGTTCAAATCCTGGATGTGGTAATTGCATTTCACTTAGCGCTAATACTCTTGGAAAAAGTATGAATCCTACTCTCTTTCCAGCTATGGATAAATAGTAGGGCAGACTGTGCTCTTTATCCTTGGTTAGGCAACCGGTCAAGGAGAAGGAAAACTTTGAATTCAAACCTGTTGAACTCCGCTTAAGAAATTGACCTTGTGTCACATCCTGCTTGTGCGGAGGGATTGGTAAATATATATACTAAAATAATCCAACAACTGTAGAAAAATAAGGCAAAATTATGGTTGGTTGGTTGGATTTTACGGCATGTCGACCCTTGGGCTATTTTATGCCGGAAACATTTTTTGTTTTATTCATTCTTGTTGGATATTCAAATTTTAAAATCATTTGCTAAATATTGTAGCTTGAAATACTTTAAGTCATATAATTGCGTGTGAATTATTAGTATCAGAGAGGAACACTTGAATGTACGTGGAAATTCTACTAACGAGCATAATAATAGCAACAAAAATGTAAGAACAAATTACTAATTGGTATACTATATTTTGAGAAATCATCTAAATATAAATAGCTAAGTCCCAACTCAATTTATTATGTTCCTAAGTATAAAACGTATTTTTATCGTAAAGGAAATAAACATATGCTATAAAAATCCAATACAGAATCAAACTAGAAAAAAGACTACGCTAGATTTTTGTAAAAAGATTTTTCCCCATTTACTAAACCTTAAAAGACAAGAGGAGATTTTGGTTGGTTGGTTGGTTGGATTTTAAGGAGAGTCAACTCTTGGGTTATTTTATGCCGAAAACACTTGTTTTATTCATTCTTGTTGGGTATTCAGTTTCTTTAACTCATTTCTTAAAGAAATCTTAAAAAACTCGTTTTTTTATTATCTATTTAACCCATAAATAGGACCCTAACAGGTACTACTATTCCGGGTCAGAGTGTAGTTGGGGTTAATGCAAATGAAGAGATACTCCACACTCCTCAAAGCTCCAGAATTGGAATCTCACCCCTAGATGCAGTTTGACGTAATTATCAAGAAACTAAGACCCTCAGCCACCGCCTCATAGAACAATGTTAAAAAGGGTTAGGAATTTGCCATGAGAGCAATAGGGTCGGGCCAATCATAAAGGTGCTAGGGATTGACGTGACCAGCCGATTGGTCAGAGTGGGCCTCTTCAACAGCCAGTCTTGCCCAACTAAGTTCCAGTGAAGTATTGCATGACATAGACTGCTCAGCTACTATTACTTAAGCATCATGAGTTGCCACTCACAGCCAACAGGTGGCTCCATTGAAAGTTCTTACCCCTCTTCAATAAATCCAACTGTTACAATAAATAGGCATAGCTTATCATTTTCCCAAGGAAGTGTAGATAGGATTTAGATTAAACCGTAAACTCGTCTAAAATCACTAAGAGTTTGACGGACAAGCTTTGAACCGAGGTTGACCTGAAACAGGGATCTGATTGGCTCAAGAAGTCGCGTTTTCAGGTGACTCCTAGAAAACCCCTGAGTAACATCTCATACGAAGGATAGACACTTCCTCGAGTCTAGCAAAAGAACTAAGCAGCACAACCCTTTCCAATAAACGATAAGCACGAATTGTCATGCCCATGCAACTGTTGCTTTATGACCCCGCTTAAGAGGTGTGGCGTTATTATTGCTCGTTTTCAGTGGTAACCCGCGTTGGACGGAATAAACCGTCAAACATTTTGTTCGCTTGTCAAAATTAACTTTCTTATGGCATTGGTAAATACGTATAGTAGTAAACCGCCGACGCAAAGAGGGGGAGAGGCAAACTAGAGAGATTTTTAACGTAAATAGTGATGCGTTAGAAAGAAGAAAAGAAAGTGAGACAGAGAAAACTGGACGAATTGTGTCTATCCACTCTTCAATGGCCTAAATCGCGCGTGTTTGATGTCCTTATTCCGGTGGACTCCTCGCTTCTCATCTACCTTCTTCTTCCAAATCTTAGTCCTTTATATCAAAAATTTTAATCATTCAATAATTTCTGTAATCAGTTGGACAACGACAGCGTTTAACCAAAAATATCAGCTGATTATTTTTCACAGAGCCGTTTTAGCTCAGTTGGTAGAGTGTTCGGCTGGAAACCTAAAGTTTCCTGGTTCGATACCGGCCCTCGCCAACTCAGCGTATGAGTAGTACAGGGATTTGTGCTGTAAAGTGGGAACGTGATGGTAGGTGGGGCGTCCGCGTCAGACCCTAAAACAATCTCCTTGGTCTAGCGCTAGTGAAAAAAGATAGACTCCCTGGCTGTCTTGCTGATACAGACTTTAGGCCACCCAGACGACCTTTTTTAGTCACGTGTACACAAGACATTCCATTTGCAGATGTTTGCAATATTTTGAATATTTCATTTGTAAACAACCCGTTGACACTCGGATTGTTTTCATCCCAACAAAATATTTCTCTAACATTATTTTCTTTCTCTTTTCTTTCTTTTTGAATCCAGATCCTAAATTATAAATTACAACTAACTAAAATGATTACTTGAGATCCCTAATTATCTTATAAAACGATGGATAGGGACCGGATTAGCTCAGTCGGTAGAACTTTCGGCTAGAAACCACAAGGTTCCTTGTTCGATGCCGGTCTTCGCCAACTCAGAGTATGAGTAGCACAGGGATCTGTGTGGTAAAGTAAGGAGCTGATGGTAGGTGTGGCGCCCCGCCTCAGACGCAAAAACAATCTCCTTGGTCTAGCGCTATTGAAAAGGGGATAGACTCCCTCGCTGACTGGCTGATACTGACTTTAGGCCGCCCCGACGACTTTACTCACTTTTTTTTTACTTTATCAATAGGATGCTTCCGGATAACAGAATATCAAGGTATTTCGATTGTAGATGTCCGATAGAACGATGTTCATATTCAGGAGCTTTGATTTTGTTCTTTCTTTCTTTTTTTTTTGAGAAAGATGGTGTGAAAAAGTAAACAAATTATATCAACCAAACAGCAGTTAAAGAATTGGAATGGTGGAAGGTAATGAAAAAAAGAAATTGGAAGAAATACGATTCGCAGTGCTGATAATTAGTTTTTGTTATGCTTTTTTTAAAAAGATCTGAACGTTGCTGAGATCAAAATGCTGTTAATTTTGGATGTGAGCGTTGATAATTCTTTTACTTTTTTGTTCTCAATATTATTGCTTGTTATTTTCGTATTTTTGTTTTGGATTATATCACCACTGCATCACTATCAGGTACACAGAGATAGATAAGTACAGAGAGAGAGAGAGAGAGAGAGAGAGAGAGAGAGAGAGAGAGAGAGAGAGAGAGAGACTGATATATATATATATTATTTGATAATTTGCTTGAAGCATTTTTAAGTAAAGTATATATATGTTAAGTAAATATATATGTATGTATATATATATATATATATATATATATATATATATTGAATGGTGGGTTTCACGTACACTGGAGTACTGTCTGTTTGGAAATAGAGCACCAATATCATCTACAATATATCTCTCTCTATATATCTCTATCTCTATCTCTCTCTCTCTCTCTATATATATATATATATATATATATATATATATATATATATATATAAATAAAAAATAAAGTCGTCGGGGCGGCCTAAAGTCGGTATCAGCCAGTCAGCCTATCCCCTTTTCAAAAGCACTAGACCAAGGAAGTTGTTTTGGGGTCTGAGGTGGAGCGCCACACCTACCATCAGCTCCTTATTTTACCGCACAGGTCCCTGTGCTACTCATACGCTGAGTTGACGAGGACCGGTATCGAACTAGGAACCTTGTGGTTTCTAGCCGACTGAACTAACCCGGCCCTATATATATATATATATATCCGAGTGTTTACCAAAAATTATATACAAGAAAAGTGTCAGGTGACAGTTTGCCTGAAGATCCTTTTCGGTAAAACCTTGATAGTTCACATTTGTTTGTGATTCAATTCAATTCTCTTGATCGGCTATATGTATTTGAGGTTTTGTAACTCATCCTGTTTTTTCCCTTTTTTCCGTGTACTTAAGCGGCGCTCAATTCTGCCGACGAAATCCCCCTAGTCTAGCGCTACTTCACTTTTAATTCACACAATAGATTGCTTTTCTTTTCTCATTTGATAAAAAAAACGCAACAAAAAATTGGTAGTTGGAATGGAATCGATTTATAGCAATTTACTTCATTCAAATGATAAAATTGATTTGATATACGAAGAAATTTAGTTAAGTGTGGAACGGACCAACCTCGTAAGTCAAGGTACTGTTGTATAGTGTACGAGCAAAACAAAGAAAAGACGACAAAAATAACAAAAAACTTTTTCCCGGTAAAACGAACAAAGAATTTAAAAAACGGAAGAGAGGGCTTCCGGTCAAGGAAGCAGGGAAAGGATAAAGAAATATACAACAATGGTCCGTTTATCAGATCAAAAGATAAAGATGCGTAGGCGTGTCGTCAATGCAAAAGCCAGAGGTCGAGTCGTCAGAGAGTCAGACAGCGGACGGCGAACAGAGTCTGACCGTCGACACGGTCGATCGCTACCAGCGGGCAGTGAGGTTCGTCCACCTCTTCCACGTCACCAACGCTTGTCATCCCAGCAGCATTACTAGTCACCGCCGCCCACCACGTACAGCCGATGAGAGAAATAAAGTCAAAACTCCTACTATACCATGTGTTGTAGATTTCATTAAACGACAACTACATATATCGTCTAGGGTTAGTGACGATACCCGCTGCGTATGCAGATACACGAAGTAGGGCCGTGAATTTGAAGCCGCTATATAACGTATAGATTTTGACGCCAGTATGCAACATATAGCTATTTAGTGCCGGTAAAGAAGGCGCTATGCAACAGTACCACTACCAAGAAAATCAGATTTGAAAACAACGTAAAATAAAGTAATAACTGTATTATTCTTTCGAATGCAGACAAATAAAAAGCGAGAAAGCCGAGGTGATTCAACCAGGCATCAGGGAATGTAGTAATAGATCACAAAGTGATTTCTATGTTTTACTTTTTTTTCTACGCAAATGAAGAACAGATTTTATTTACCAGATGAAATAATAGCTACGTTATTTGAGAAAAGGAAAAAAATAATTTCCTTACAACAAAAAAAAAAAAACACAGATAAAATTCATGTTTAGAAATTGCCAATGCGTCAATTTTCTTTTAAAACTCTCAAAGTTTCTGTTTACATTCCTGTAGCGCGTAGTGTAATGGTTAAAGTCATGTAGCGCGTAGTGTAACGGTTAAAGGCATGGGAAAACGGACTCGTCGCCCCGAGTTCAAATCCTGGACGTGGTAATTGCATTTCACTTAGAGCTAATACCTTTGGGAAAGGTATGAATTCTATTCTCCCTCCAGATATGGGTAAATAGTAAGGCAGACTCGGCCCTTTAACCTTGGTTAGGCAACCGGCCTAGGAGAAGAAAAACTCTGAATTCAAACTTGTTGAACTCCGCTTAAGAAAATGACCTTGCTCGTGCGGAGGGGTAAGTAAAAATATATTTTTTGGCAGATATGTGTGTAATTATTTAATAAGTTTAGCTTTATTTCACTCGTATTTCTATCTCCACTTTGTCTCTTGGGGTATTGAAAACGATAGGGATGGTTTGATTCATGCCTTTACTAAGTCTATAGATATTAACAAATACTTCCGCACGAGTAAGGTGACACAAGGTCAGTTTTTTTAAGCAGAGTTCAACATGTTTGAATTCAAAGTTTACCTTCTCCTAGACTGGTTGTCTAACCAAGGTCAAAGGGCTTAGTATGCCATACTATTTACTTATAGATGGAGTTCTATCTTTGCGGGGTGCCCAATACTTTCGACTTTGTGTCACATCCTACCCGGGGCGATTTTAAATACAATCCGATAATAATTTTATTGGAACCAACATTTTCTCTTCAACAAAAAAATTAATGCGATCATTTAACGAATGTTGTTTATTGAATACCGTTTTGCTTCATAGATAATTTCAAATTATACCATTGTTATTTTGAGGGGAGTACAAACTACTTAACAGAAGCTCTTTAAAAATTCATTCAAAATCAATGACGTAGAACACCAAATGAAATTGAAATTAAAATCAATAAATTATGGGATCAATTTATGATTGCCTTCAGAGAGAGAGAGAGACAGACAAATAAAGAAACTGCAATAGATTAAGGACAGGAGGGGGTCTAAATGAGAATCGAACTCACTGACAATGATCTGCGAATCTAGCTTGCTAACCATTACACCACGTGAGGTACGCATAGATATGTGTGATAAAGAGATGGAAATTAATCCGACAGTATGAAATTTAACATTAAAAAAAAAACAAATGATGTTATGTAATTGCTGACAGAAATCTGTTTCGACCAAATCGATAAATTGGTCATCTTCACGAGCCACATAGACGGGAAAAGAAAATATCCTTTAGAAGACTGTTTATAAATGGACGCTATATTTAAATGCTGAAAATTTAAAAAAAAAAGCGTGTTCTGTTTTAAAAATAAAATTAATTTTATTTTTAATTTAAAAAAAAATCAGAAGCATTATAGTTTATAGTAAAACTCAAAAGAGTTTGTTGTAAAATTATATAAAAAGTGTATATTGGGTATCAAAACTGTTTAGGATATATTTCAGCTATTAAAATATAATATTCAAGTCCACAGCGTATTTGAAGAAAGATGTAAAAGTTCCAGAATTACTAGTGGTGTTGATAAATCCGTAGAGTTGTAGATGAAAGTCTTCAAGGTGTACAATTCCAGATATATTGTTTTTTCATTAGACAAATATGAAAAATAGATGGAAATTCATCCGACAGCATGAAATTTAACATTTTTGAAAAAACAAACGATGTTATGTAATTGCTGACAGAAATCTGTTTCGACCAAATCGATAAATTGGTCATCTCCACGAGCAACATAGACGGGAAAAGAAAATATCCGAGCTTTACTATAAACTATAATGCTTCTGATTTTTAAAAATTAAAAATAAAATTCATTTTATTTTTAAAACAGAACACGCATTTTTTTAAAAAATTTCAGCATTTGAATATAGTGTTCGTTTGTAAACAGTCTTCTAACGGATATTTTCTTTTCCCGTCTATGTTGCTCGTGAAGATGACCAATTTATCGATTTGGTCGAAACAGATTTCTGTCAGCAATTACATAACATCATTTGTCTTTTCAAAAATTTTAAATTTCATAGATATGTGTGTATATGTCTGTGTATTTGTGTGTGTTTGTCCGTGTTTATTTCTTTGTGTGTTTGTTAGCGTGTGTGGTTGATAGTTTTCTTTTCTATATATTTTGTTTCTAAAATGAAAAACAAACAAATACCGGGCATCAAAAGGAAAGACATCAAGAAAAACCCTTTTGCAGGCCGGAGTGTAAATCTATTTGAAGAACCGTTAGTTTTACGAAAGCCATAAAAACAACAAGAACAACAACAACAACAACAACAAAGATGAATTGTTCAAACAGATGAAAAATCTTCAAATAAGAAAGAATAAAAAAAAACTGAAAGAAAGAAAGAAACAAATGAAAGAGAGGGAGGTGGTAAAGAGAGAAAAGGGAATAAGCAAGAAAAGAAGTGAAGTTTTTTGACTGTCAGAAATAGTGCGGTATTTCGGAATGCTAACGTGAAAGACAACATCAAGAGGCTCGAAAGACAAGTCGATAAAAACAGGAGAAACAGCCACGTCATACCAAGAATAACTTGACCTCTACCGGTCCAAGATTTTATTTGCGAAAGGACAGAGCTTTAAAAAGACTCGTTGGCACGCATCTATGAAAGCTTATACAAAATAGTTACATCTATGACTGTATGTATACACATACATAAACACACAATATCCCCATATATATAATATATTATATATATATATATATATATATATATGCTCAGTCGGTAGAGCGTTCGGCTAGAAACCACAAGGTTCCTAGTTCGATACCGGTCCCGCCAACTCAGCGTATGAGTAGCACAGGGATCTGTGCGGTAAAGTAAGGAGCTGATGGTAGGTGTGGCGCTCCACCTCAGATGCTAAAAACAATCTACTTGGTCTAGCGCTATTGAAAGGGGATAGACTCCCTCGCTGACTGGCTGATATCGACTTTAGGCCGCCCCGTCGACTTTACTTACTTATATATATATATATATATATATACGAACTGATTTGACATTTTTCTCCGACCCAAACACCACGGAGTAAATGAGCTCTGATGATGATTTTTGTAAAATCGAATATTGATCAATACACCTATGATTATATATAAAATTGTTTTCTCTCTAACAGCATTGTGTGATTTTTTCATTCCACCTTTTCATACTCATACTGTCGGATTCATTTCTTTTCTTTTAAAACACACACACACACACCACACACACACACACATATATATATATTATATATATATATATATATATATTACGCATGCACGTCTTCCTATGTTGTGTGTATGTGTGCCCACGTGCAAGCATGTTTGGTGGACACCACGACCTCGTGCGTATTCGCATATATACTTGCTACATTTAGCCAGTCCCGTCGTTCTATAACCCCCACCCCGCCCATAATATACAACATTTGTAATCTTAAAGTTAATATTATTCACTTCCCCTCAATTAACTCGACCCGCCAATATACGTCCCCTCCTCCCCCGCATCACAACACACGCCGCTCGCATCAAGACATGGAAAAAAATACACACCCACACACCCATACGCACGCAAACACAAACGCTCGCACGTCAGCATTGATCAAATGTTACACATTCACAGAACAATGTATTATGTGTGTGACCAGTTACTCCGCGTACACAACCTTTATGCTGTCCATAAACACTCTCATACGTTCAAATTACCACCACATACATACGCACATCATTTTATCCAATCATACACATCCCATGTCTATTGGATTTTCTGAATTTTTTTGACATTTTTTCGATTTTCCTTGCATTTTAAACATCTTCACCTGATGATTGCCTCGCACGAAACCAATATGGTCGTGAATAACAAGGACTATCACTCGCTTTTCTCGTTATTCTGTGATAAAAATTTCTTATCACCTTCCATATACCAACAAATGCCCTGAAGATGATCTAATTAATAGATCGAAATACTGCAGCGTCGGCCAATAAACTCACCACTTAACCTATTTAAACCTGTGTTTTTCATTTTTCTTAATATACTACATACCGTCGGATTCACTTCCTTTCTTCACACACACACACACACACACACACACACACTCACACATATATATATATATATATATATATATATATATATATATATATATTATCCGAATACTGCTTCATACTTTTATTTATTTTAGCGTTTGCTCATGTATTTCAATTCATGTTGTCTTCTCAATTTTGTTTTAGTTAGTTATCTCATGAATTTTTTTCTAAGTGTGTTGACTAAAACTTTGATTATATTACCTGGGATAGAAACAAAATGTGGACTGATATAGTTGGAAGAAAATAAGCCTGTATAAAATATGAAAAAAATAAACTGTAGAAAAATGAACAAAAATGTTTAGATTTTACGGCATATCAGCCTTTGGGTTATTTTATGCCGAATATGATTAATTGTTTTAATTTCTTTTTGTCAGGCATCCAGTTTTTTTTTAAAACTCATGTTTTGAAATTAATTTTTATCTATTTAACCTATAGATAGGACCCTAACAGATACTACCAATCCGGATCAGGAGAATGGTTATAATGATAATGAAGGCATACTCCACTCCAGAAGCGGAAGCTCACTACTAGATGCAGTTAAACGTCCTACCTGGGACACGGTAAATTTATGTTCAGCGCGTGTATATGTGAAATATAGATGAATGAAAACAACTCTGGTGTGTGCATGCGTGCGTGTTTGGGGATGATGATGATTTAGGCCTATGTATGCGTATACATTATTATAGTGAGAAAAATTATTCAGCCATAAACACAAAGACCTAAGGCTCATATAAATGATATATAATTTTTTTCCACTTTCGAAAATTTCTTCAATCTCTTTACGGAAAACCATATCTTTTCTCAATTTTCTTATGTCTGAAGGACCCTGGTATGTTCATCCAGCTTCTATAATATCTCTCTCTCTCTCTCTCTCTCTCTCTCTCTCTCTCTCTCTCTCTCTCTCTCTCTCTCTCTGCCTATTCTGGAGAGAGTTTGTACTGGAGATGCAAGAAATAAAAGTACTGGCTGGGGGGTATTTGTAAGAAAAGACAAATAAATAAATAATCCTATATAAGAAGGTTTTGTGCTCGGCCGGGATCGAGCTTCATATTTTTTTCATTTTTTTCTAATTGGATCACCATAACGGATGAAGAAATTCAAATACGACGGTCGTTCAAAAAAATAAGGGAATTGTTTTTCGAATACAACAAAATAATGTTTTTTTCAGCATTTCTTTACGTAAATGTAAACTCTGCATTGTGTGAAAAAGGTTTGTAGCAAGAAAATATTTGAATCCAGTCAAAATTGTTTTGAGGCTATTCAAAATGGTGATAAATCCTAAAGAGTTCTTCAGGCTTAAACATAGGTTTATCATCAAATTCTCAATGACTGGTGCAAACCATGTGAAATTTACCGAAGAATATGTTTTTTTGAATGGAGAGGAATATATTTGTATATGATTGTAAAACAAAATGGGGTAAACATGGATTCGCCACTAAGAGCCTGAGTCAAAAGATCGTCCATCGAGTGGAAATACGCGGACTCTCCGTTAAGGAAAAAGTGCAGAGCAGCAGTAAATAAGGTCAGGCTGACAGTCTTTTGGGACATTGAATGACGCTTCACCTATGATTTTCTTTAAAAAATGAAACTGTAGACAGTGCTTCCAATTACCTACTCCCTATGAACAATCCATTTTATTCCTTGAATAATCACCGGGAATATATATATATATATATATATATATATATATATATATATATATATATATATATATATATATATATTTGAATTTAACATTTTTGAAAAGACAAATGATGTTTATAATTGCTAACAGAAATCTGTTTCGACCGCTTTAATAGATCGGTCATCACCAAGAGCAACATATGAAAGAAAGACGGGATAAATAACCGTTAGAAGAAAGGGTACAAACAAAACGCTATTATTCAATGCTGGAATTTTTAAAAATGCGTGTTCTGTGTTAAAAATAAAATTAATTTCCATCTATTATCATATTTGTCTAATGAAAAAACAAAATATCTGGATTTTTACACCTCCGAAGGCTTTTATTTACAACACTACGGATTTATCAACACCACAAGTGATTTGAAACTGTTCATCTTTCTTCAATTATGCTGTGGACTTGTAAATTACTTTTTTAATAGCTGGAATATATCATGAACAATTTTGATACTCATTATACACTTTTATATAATTTTACATCAAACTCTTTGGAGTTTTATTATGTACTATAATGTTTCTGATTTTTTTAAAATAAATTTATTTATTTTTTAACACATTTGATTTTCAAAAATGTTAAATTCATACTGTCGGATTAATTTCCGTCTATTTTCAAATAAATATATATATATATATATATATATATATATATATTATATATATATTATATATAATATATAATATTGTTGAATAATGCAGCCATTTTTTGTCTGTAAATTTTGTTCCTTGTTCTTTTAAATTGCTGGGTTGATCTAATTATATCTGGCGAAAATTGGCTGATATATTTGCCATACGTAATTTCCTTAGTACTTTCCGGCCTATCGCGGTCCATCTTCAGCGGTAGTTCATAAACCATACAACAATGGATTGTTCCATTGTGCTCTTTTTTATATAGAGGTTGTGTTTATTTTATTTTATTCTAATTATTGTTGTTGTTATTATTATTAGTGTCATTATTATTGTTATTATAATCATTGTTTCCACTATTATTATTATTGTTAATATTATTAGTATTATTGTATAAATTGTTAATTTCGCCAGATATAATTAGATCAATCCGGCAATTTGAAAGGACAAGGAACAAAATTTGCAGACAAAAAATGGCTGCATTGTTCAATAAGATATGCCTTAAAGAAGAAATGCTGCCTAACTATACATACATAGATACACACACACACACACACACACACACACACACACATATATATATATATATATATATATATATATATATATATATGTATTTTTGTATCATATATATTTTTTATTTTTGTTTTGGATTATATCGTCTCTGCATCGCTACCATGTAACACAGAGATATATATGGAGAGAGAGAGAGAGAGAGAGAGAGGGGGGGGGGTGAAACGGGGAGAGACTGATATATATTATATATATATATAATATATAGAGAGAGAGAGAGAGAGAGAGAGATTGAGAGAGAGGGGGGGATATTGATTAATAACCAACAAGAATTAATAATAAAAAAATTTTTCGGCATGAAATGATCCAAGAGTTGTCATGCCGTAAAATCCAACCCACTGACAAACAGGTTTTAACTAATATGTCCAGATTAAATTCATTTGTAGTTAACTTTTAGCAATGAGGTGTAGTTTAAAACCGACAACCAACGAAGACAACCTTCACACACGTCGAAATCCTTACCACACACACATACACATTACAAGGACAAGTATTCCTATGAGGGTAAATAGCCTTTATATAATAAATACGTTTCGATTAGATATAACACGGATTTTTGTGTCAAGTGAAAGAGATAGATAGAGGGAGAGGGAGAGAGAGAGAGAGAGAGAAAGAGAGAGAGAGAAATAGAGAAAGTGAGAGAGGGGGGGTTGTAGAAAAAGAAAGTATAGGGACGGTCGTTGTTTTGGAAAGATAAAGAAATAGAGAATGAATTTTTGTGTAAAGAGAAAGAAAAAGAGGGAGAAATATTATTATAAGAGGAAGGTCAAGGAGAGATTTTGTGTGTAAAGATAAAGAAATAGAGAGAGAAAGTGACATTGTGGAGAGAGAAAGAACGGAAAGAGATTTCTGAGTAAAGAAAAGAAAGAAAGAAGAAAAAGAGAGGGGGGAGAATAGAAGGAGAAAACAGTGAGATATATGTTTTCATAAATAGAGGGGGAAGAGAGAAGAAAATGTATAAGAAGCAACGATAGTTATTGACATTTTTGTGTTCAGAGAAAGAAAAAGAGAGAGGGAGAGACAGTAACAAAGAGGAAACCTAATTTTTTGTGTGTTCAGAGAGAGAGACAGAGACAGAGACAGAGACAGAGAGACAGAGACAGAGAGAGAGAGAGAAGAGAGAGAAGAGAGAAGAGCATAGTGACAGATTCTTGAGTGAAGAAAAAGAGACGGGCAAAGATAAAACAGAAAGAAGCACAGAGAGAGAGAGAGGGGGGAGTTGGCAGAGAAAGAGAGATTTGGCAGAGAGAAAGAGAGAGAAATAGAGAGAGAGAGAGTTGGCAGAGAAAGAGACAATTGGCAGAGAGAGAGAGAGAGAGAGAGAGAGAGAAAGAGAGAGAAAGTTTGCACAGAGAGAGAGAGAAAGAGAGAGAAAGTTTGCACAGAGAGAGAGAGAAAGAGAGAGAGAATTGACAGAGAGAGAGAGAGAGAGAGAGAGAGAGAGAAAGAGAGAGAGAGAGAGAGAGATTCGGCAGAGAGAGAAAGAGGTGTTTTCATCCAAACAAGAGAGCCATTAGCAAGATATCCTTTAATATTAATCAGCGTTTGCATCTACAACAGATCGATGAAGACGATAGTTGGATTATATGAACTGCCCGAGGAACGAAGACATTCGCGTTATATTGCTTTTAAGTCCCCCCCCCCCATTCACCACCCCATCTTGTAGTAAAGCACAGAATCCGTTTCCCAATAAAGCAATGCCAAATAAGCGAGATCCCATCTCTTGGTAAAACACGAAATGATTCCTGTACGCTTATCCATGCATGTAAGCATTTTGCAGATATTGTATTTGTCAGTTCGACAAATATTAATACTAAAAGCTTTTTGTCTGGCACTACAATCCAACAAGAAGGCATCCAATCGATAAGTCATTTCTTCGACTCTTTGTCTTATTTATTTTATTCCTCATATTTTCCACACTTTAGGTATTTGTCTTCCAGATTTCGCCATAAACTTTGGTAATCTTCTTTCGTTTTGGTTCCAATCTGTGCCATTAGTTGCTCTCTCTCTCTCTCTCTCTCTCTCTCTCTCTCTCTCTCTCTCTCTCTCTCTCTCTGTATATATATATATATATATATATATATATATATATATATAATATATATTTGCCAACCCCTTCGCACGAGCAGGATGCGACACAAGGTCAATTTCCCAAGCGGAGTCTAACATGGTTTGAATTCAGAGTCTTCCTTCTCCTAGACCGGCTGCCTAACCAAGGTTAAAGATCCGAGTTTGCCCTACTATTTACCCATAGCTGGAGAGAGAGAGTAGGATTCATACCTTTCCCAAGGATATTAGCGCTAAGTGAAATGCAATTACCAGGCCCAGGATTTGAACTCGGGGTGACAAGTCCATTTCCATGACTTTAACCATTACATCACGCGTTTCCTACATATATTCTCTCTCTCTCTCTCTCTCTCTCTCTCTCTCTATTATATAATATATATATATATATATATATATATATATATATATATATAGAGAGAGAGAGAGAAGAGAGAGAGAGAGAGAGAGAGAAGAGAGAACGAGTGGGGAGCGCGTAGTGTAATGGTTAAAGTCATGGGAAATGGACTCGTCGCTCCGAGTTCAAATTCTGGCTGTGGTAATTGCATTTCACTTAGCGCTAATATCCTTCGGGATGATATGAATCCTACTCTCCTCCAGCTAATGGATAAATAGTAGGGCAGACTGGGCTCTTTAACCCTGGTTAGGCAAGTGGTCTTAGGAGAAGGAAAACTCTGAATTCAAACCTGTTGAGGTGTAGGTATATATATATATATATATATATATATATATATATATATAAGTAGCCAAACACGGGATGTTGTACTGGATGGATGTTTATTATAGTTAGTGATGTTGGCGTTATAACGTTTTGGTCTCTCAGAACTTCCTCGGGACGTAACGTCAACATTACTACCTATTGCAAACATTCATCTAGTCAACATCCCGAGTTTGGCTACTTCTCTCCACATACTGTCGGATTAATTTCCTCTTTTACTCTCATATATATATATATATATATATATATGGGTATGGGTAAATAGCAGGGCAGACTGGGCTAGTTAACCATGGCTAAGCAACCAGTCTATGAGAAGGAAAACTCTGAATTCAAACCTTTTGAACTCCGCTTAAGAAATTGAACTTGTGTCGTATTCTGCTTGTGCGGAGGGGTAGGTAAATATATATATATATATATATATATATATATATATATATATATATATATATATATATATATTCTATATATATATATATATATATATATATATATATATATATTCTATATATATATATATATATATATATATATATATATATATATATAATATATATATATATATATATATATACATATATATATTTTTTTTTCTAGTACTTCTCCGAAATATACTTGTACAAGGTAAACCACTGCTGCATATCCGAGGGAAGGCATCTAGGAAGATTGGCATGTATGTTTACTCAGATAAAACGGTGTTCATGCGCTTTAAACAAAATGGATATATCTCCACACTTTATAGTAAGCCTCTAAAATAAGTAGACCAGTTTACATACCTCGGTAGTAATATCACATCTACAGAAAGTGATGCCAATAAACTCATAGGAAAGGCCTGTACTGCTATAAACAGATCATCAATCATATGGAAATCTGATCTCTTATAAGATAAAGCGAGAATTCTTCCAAGCTGTATGCGTGGCCGTGATACTCTATGGCTGCACCCACTGGACTCTAACAAAACACTTAAAAAAGCTCAATCGGAACTACGCCTGGATGGTGCGTGTTGTCTTGAATTAATCATGGAAATATCACTTCATGAAAAAGCAGCTGTACGGTCACTTACCTCTTATCACACAAAACCATCCAAGTGCGATGAGCAAGATATACTGAACGCTGCTGAAGGAGCAAGAACGAAGTCATAAGCGACGTTCTCCTTTAGACACTTACACATGGACACACCAATGTTTGCCGACAAGAAAAATCATACTGCGATCAGCATAGACACTGGATGCCGTAGAGAAGACCTGTCAGTAGTGATGACCAACGGGGACAGGTGGAGGGAGAGAGAGAGAGAGAGAGAGAGAGAGATAGTCATGGGTACCCATGTTGTCAGCACGACCTGGTGATGATGATGATGATGATAATAATGATGATGATGAGGAGGAGGGGGATGATGATGATTTTCTTTGGTATGGCACAGATGCTCACTTTGGTTGCTTACTGTACCTGATGTTGCTTAAATGGCCAACCATATAAGTATTGAACAGGAGGCGCGTTGTATAATGGTTATCGTCGTAGGATATGAACTCGACGACTCAAGTTCAAATCCTGGACATGGCTCTTTGCATTTACATTGCACTAATACCTTTGGGAAAGGTATGAATCTACTCTCCCTACAGCTAAGTGTAAATAGTAGGAGGGACTGGATTATTTAACCTTGGTCGGGCAACCAGTATAGGAGAAGAAAAACTGAATTCAAAATTCCAAGTCGATTTGCAAAGAAGATAATCGTTACACAAACAGCTTCTTCTCCTTCTTAAACAGAATTACTAATACAATCATGGATCACTGTTACAACGGGAACCAAACTCATTTGGAGTTCGTCTCATATACTGTTCTTTGTTTATATATATGTAACCAGAATCCACACAAAAACGGCACATCGTATCAAGATTTATGCTCGAGCAATAAATTCAAAACGATTCAACATAGAAAATAAAGAAAAAAATCCCAATTTATTTTCAGTGTGTGAATGTGGACCATATGACCTTTAGGTACCCCTTTTTGATCTCGATTCAGAAGGACATATTTTTCATTTACACCGTCAATATCCGGTTGTTTAACACGATTTTTAGATTTGTTTTAATTATAAAAGTAACCTCTAACCCTAACCCCTTACCATAACCCTAACCCTAATCCCTAACCCTAACCCCAACCCCTAACCCTAATCCCTAACAAACAACTGGATATTGACGGTGTAAATGAAAAACATGCCCTCTTGAATCGAGATCAAAACGGGTGCCTAAATGTCATATGGTCCGTGAATGTCTTAGTCATAAATGTTGTATTTACCCAACCCCTCATCCCCAAAAGTCTTTTTAGTGGAGTACAACTGAGTTTCCGTTTTCATAATATTTAACCCGCTTAAAAATTGACCTTGTGTCATACTTACTAATGTAGAGGTTGGTAAATATATATCTGTATATAAAGTATTACACATGCTCATTTTTGCTTTATGTAGGGGATCTAACGGAAACCGGTGCGTTCAGACTGATTTCACAGAAATGTACAGATGAACAGGTATTCAGTAAAAGTTTTAAACTTTAGCAAATTACGATACGTCAAGGTCGGAATTGAAAATCCTTGTAAAAAAACAAAATGAAAAAAAATCTACTGAAAGCAATGAATGACCTTGGCTCAGTTCGTCGTGAAATTGATACTGAAACCGTTTTTTTTTCTTCTTGAGAAGACAACTTCTACAAAACCAATCACGAAGGGAAAAGAGAATACGAACAGAAACTCTAATAATGCCATGTCTTCACTTAAGTAAAAACCGATGTCAAGATTCGCATCTGCGCATGCGTCAAAACGAAGAAGAAGAAAAAGCGAAAACGAAAACGAGGTTGGTTTTCATAACAAGGAAAGAATGACTGCCATTGAGTACAATATATTCATTACTTTCTGCATCCTGAAGGAAGACAAGGTTTCGATCAATCAGTCCACGACATCAATCATATCGCCAGTGCCAGTGGCAAGAAGAATCACAATAATCAAATCTTTTTTTTTCTTCGTTTTTATCATCAAAGTCGCCATCATCGTCTCCATTACCGCTGTAGTTAACATTATGTGTAAAAGCAGCAATCCCATTGCATCTACACGTTATTATAACTTGAGATACCGTCAAAGTGTTGTTTAACATCGTCTTCAAAAGGAGAGGACAGAATAAACACTCACACATACACACACTGATATTTATATATATATATATATATATATATATATATATATATATATATATGTAAGAGCTGTATTTAGTTGTTATAGACTACAATACATTTAAAAGTGTGTTTGTTACCATCAGTTTCAAAGCAGTGTATTTGCCACTACATAATCTTCTGGGCGTGACTTTTTGTTTTATTAATTCCTTGTTAGGTATTCAGCTGTTGTATACTCTTTTTACTTCTATTATTCTTCGGTTCATCTTTGGTATCTTACGTTCTTCTTCTAGCGTCTGGAATTCGTCTTGGGGACTTCGTGTTTGATCTTCCATTGGGGATTTCTCTTTATCAGAAACCCTCTGTCATTATTAGTTTTTAGATAATAACCCAAGACTTCCATTTGCTTAAGATCATATTTTATTCTGAAATCCCCACCAGACTACCTGCGCAGATTGAGTCGGCCGTGCGCTTAACACGACTTACCACCTTCGCGGTTTGGCCGATGCTGAACTAAACTCTCTTTCTAATCTAACCCGGAAGAGAGTCTTCTCCACCGATTCTCACGATATCCCCCAGAAGGAGGATCAGATTGAGTTCAAACCGAGTCACTCAATCCTTCAAGGCCGCCGGCTGCAAATTATAACAGCCATTTTGGTTTCTACACTAATGATACATAAGTGATAGGAATCTAATAATTATGTAACACATTTTTAACTAATGTTTGATCTATTTATAACCTATACATATGACCCAAACAGGTACTACCACTCCGAGTCAGAGTGGACCTGGGAATAATTAAGGGATACCCCACTCTCCCAAGATCTCTAAAGCTAGAACTACACCACTAGATGCAGTTTAACGTCGTACCAAGGACACATTTAATCAATTAATTCCATTTGAATCCCAATACACGAAGAGCTCCATGTTAATTCCGTTTAACTAAAGATGCGGAATAATTCCAATCTACCTAATAAACACAGTTTTTTTAATATCGAAAATGATTATGGTGTCTAGCAATATGTTTTATAATTGTTAATTAGCTTGTTTAACTCTTTGCGCACACGGTAGCGAGCACGGTGGCACACACGGGGCTCGCCCACAAAAGTACAAAAACCGATGGTTATTTCATTATAATTGGACAGAAGGAATAAGATTACAATAATAGGTAATTCATGAGGAAGTGCGTCCCGGTCTCCTGCCTCATAAATTGCTACCCGGTGACTATTAAAAAAAAACGACCCCAGCTACGGTGTTACTTGAAAGAAAACAACCAACTTAGGGCGTTAAATGTATTTGGGGTGGGGTCTCTTTTTTTGTCGTAATTCAAACAAAATAATATAGATAAATAAATAGATAGATATTTTCGACAAGTAAATGTATTTGGGGGGTGTCGCTTCTTTTTTGTCGTAATTCTTGTTTATTTAAACTAAAAACAAGACATTAAACAAACATGAATAAAAGAAATTACGATAAATAAACAAGAATTAAGACAAATTTCTATAAATAAATAAGAATTACGACAAATTACGATAAATAAATAAGAATTACGACAAAAAGAGAAGCCCCCCCCCTAAAATACATATAACGCCCTAAGTTGGTTGTTTTCTTTCAAGTAACACCGTAGCTGGGGTCATTATTTTAATAGTCACCGGGTAGCAATTTATGAGGCAGGAGACCAGGACGCACTTCCTCATAAATTACCCAATAATAATAATTTGTACTATCATTTGTACGAACCGAGAGAAAATTTGAGATAGTTATTGTTATTTTAACTAAGAGAGCTCAACTAAGCTGTTGCTGTTTTAATTCACGCTAATGCCCTTCGAACAATCATGAATTTCATCCCATGTGGGTACATAGTAGGACAGACTAAGTTATATAGCCTTGGTACGTCTAGCAGAAGAAAAAAATTCAAAATGTCGCAGTACCAAATCGTGATGTGTTGTACATCTGTGCACTGCATCTGTACATGCGGTAGTGTCACCCTCCCGGGATCGGCATTCATTCAATGATACTGCTTGTTCAGAGGGTCGCATCAGCTCTCCACGGACTGGACGTGTCTCGTGCTGTTTTATCGCACTCGGCTACTTGTATTAACAACACGAAGACGGATCATTACCGGTATAAGTATTTATTTTCCTTGGATATATATCGACCCGAGCTCGAAGGGACAGGAAGAATAGAGACAGAGATCCCATCTGCCCGAATCGGCAGTTGACATTAAGTGGGATTAGCTTTGCTACTGATAACCTCAAATGAAAAAAAGGACTCTGAACCCCAAACTCCCAATTCGGACAGCTTATATAGGATTCAACTCGTTTCACTTGACCCCGCCTACTTACAACCGAATGCCTAGGTCTAGGCCTACTGAACCATTCATTCTCCTGGTCAGACCACCCCTGCACTTTCTCTAGGGTCTCGTGGGTTTGTAATTCCTCCCTTAGCGAATATACTAAAAAGTTATTAAATCTAAATCTAATCCTTAACAAAGGACCAGGAACATTAAAAGAATTGAGAATATATAATACAAGGGTGAGTAAAAAAAATAATGCCATTTTGTTTAGGACAGGTATAATTATCAACACAAGAACATGTATCATATATCAAAATGAAGCTGGTCCTCTGTGGATCACATCCCTACTTCTCCACATAGTCACTGTTTTTTTCAGTAGCAATGTTCCATCTTTGAATGAGAGCATGTATCCCTATGCTGTTAAATTCTGGTGATTGTTCTTTAAGCCACTTCTTAACTAAAGATATCACCTCCTCGTCACTGGAATAATAACTCTCAAAGCCTCTTTCATTCCAGTGACGAGAAAGGGAAATATGTCGCTTGAATTACCCATATAGTGGTTTTCTCCCCATTTCTATTTTTTAGTATTTGATTTATTTCTGTTTGTCCTCATATTGCAATCGATTTTTGGGCTGCTGTCATTAGTCTTTCCTTCCTTTTATTAGTGTATTTATTAGTGGTTGGATTGTCGTATCTACGCTGTCTTCAATGTCGGAGAGACCCTTTCACCCTTCTCTTCTTGACACGTATAGTCTGTCTATGTCGTCTTTCGGGTGTAATACCTTGTGCATGGCCATGAGTTTCCTTGTCCACTGGTCCATCTGCCGGAGCTCCTCTCTTGTCCATTTTAGGAATGGTCCCGAGTATCTTACCAGAGGGGCAGCTCATTTGTTTATTTCCTTGATAAGGTTTCTGCACCGTAGCTTTGTTTCTTGGCACTTTCCTGTTCTTCTGAAGTATTCCTTTCTTACTTTTTCTTTCATTCCTGTTAGTTTGATGGCGTCTGCTTCAAATATTCCCAGATATCTATAATTCCCTTTTTCTCCGAGTGTCCTAAATTCTTCTCGATTCGGTAGTTCCATTCCCTTCGCTGTTCCGTTGTTTTCTTTCTTCGTCACGAGCATGGCACAAATGTCCATGTCGAATTCCATCCATATATCTTGGTTATATATTCTTATGTTTTGTACAACGGTTTCTAGTTCTTGTTCATAAATTTGTAATTTAGTAAATTTGTATCAGCTGTACTTTACTTAAGTATATGGTTAATTATTTCTTAGTTTTTAACACCAGCATTAGCTGATGGTATTTCCCTGGAGTCTGAGTGAAAACAAGTCTCATCAGGTCTCCAGGATTCTTCTGAGTATTCTAGCAGATTGCAACAGTGCAGTGTTCTGGATCGTCTCAATTCTTCCTCTGATTTCCAGATTCTCCAGTCTTTTTTCCAAACTTTGTGGGACTGTTCAAAGTGCACCAACTACAATTGGTATCACTTTGACTTTCATGTTCCTTAGCTTTTTCAGTTCACTGGCAAGGTCCAGGTATTTGTCTATCTTTTTCGTTTTCCTTCAGCTTCACTCTGTGATCTGCTGGAACTGCAAAATCCACCAGTTGACAAGTTCATTCTTTTTTGTTAATCAACACTAGTGCAGGTCTTCTTCCTGGGATAAAATGGACCGTTTTTATCTCAAAGTCCCAGAGAATTTTATGCGTTTCATTCTCAAGGACAGATTCTGGTTTAGGTATATACCATTTTGTTGTATGGTCAAAGTTTAATTTCTTGCATAATTCCCAGTGGATAACCTTCTCAACCCAGTCGTGCCTAGCTTTGTATTCCCGTTGTGCTAGTTTGCTATATTCACTTAATACATGGGTGCAGTCTCATCTCTGTCACATTTACTGTGGTGTTGCGTCTTATCAATTTTTGATTTGATATAATGTGTTCTTATGTTATTATTTTGTGCAGCAATTATTAGTGATTCAGTTTCTCTCTTGAGGTTTCCTATTCTTAACCATGTCCAGGTCTTTTTATGTGCAATCTCTCCGATTTGTCGTTTGAAGCGTCCATATGATTGTTTTTCTTCCAATCTTTATTTTCTATTTTTTGTTGTTTTTACTGTTTGTCCATACATTACATCTGCTGTTGTTGGCTGCCATAAGCAATCTATCTTTGCTCTTTTTTGTCTAGTCTCCGATTTGTTGGATTGTGGCCTCTACGCAGTCCTCTATGTTGGTAAGACCTCCTCCCCATTATTTTCTTGATACATATAATCGATCTCTATCGTCTCTAGGGTGTAGAGCCTTGAGGATGGTCATTAATTTTCTCGTCCTTTGGTCAATCTGTCTGAGTTCTTCTTTTGTCAATTTTAAGAATGGTCCAGAGTATCTCATAATGGGGACAGGTATTAATTCCTTGGATCAGATTTCTACTATTGAGTTTGGTTTCTAGGAGTTTTCTTCTTCTCTTGAGGTATTCTTTTTTTAACTTTTCCTTTCATTTCGGCTTGCTTGATATTGTCCTCTTCCAAAATTCCTAAGTATTTGTAACTTTCATTTTCATCAAGTGATTTCATAGTGTCCTGATTTGGCAGTTGTATTCCGTCCATTAATTTTCTTTGACTCCGTTTTATTACTACCATAGCACATTTTTCAATTCCGAATTCCATCCTTATATCCTGGTTATATATTCTAATAGTTTGTACTAGGGTTTCCAATTCTTTTCCATTTTTTGAAAACTTCAATTCCCATGGATTCCATATCCCGTCCTTTAGTGCATACGAAAGAAGCCGAACAAAATGGCGAACTGTCCAAATTATCAGGAATCTTTGAAGTGAAAAATACTTGGAGGAAATTGACGAATTGCTTCATGCAATTGTCATGCATCAAAGAACAGCAATTGTGTTTTTTGGTTGTTTTCCTTTTTCCACAGTACGCTAAGTGCGCATCGACTTTTCGCCATAAAATCATTTGATGATGAGTAAATGGCTGCCACATGAAGCATGCAAAAGAAATCTATGAATTTCTACGCATGCGTGGTTCTGTGCACGCGTTACTTCACAGGATTGACAAATGGGTTTTTAGTTAGTAGGAAATTTCCATCATTCGGAACCAGGATCTGAAACAATAGGGAATATTTCCTAGGAGGAAAGATAAATAAGTTTAGGATTCATGCATTCTCTGAGACTGTTTCCGCATTTTCAACAGTGGCTAGTTCCATTATTGAAGGAGTTAAGATCAGTTAAATGTTAACATCTGCGGTCTTCAATGGTAATTCTTAAAATCACCAGGATATGTTCTTCAATATATATATATATATGTTTTTGGGAGAATAAGTGCTTAATTGGAGTCGTACCTAATTTTGAAAATTAATTAATTAATAATGAATTAGGCGGGAATACCTATTAAATGTATGGCTAAACAAATCGAGAAATGTTTAGCCATACATTTAATAGGTATTCCCGCCTAATTCATTAAGCACTTATTCTCCCAAAAATTATCGGCAAAAAGCCATTCCAAACAAACCGTGTTTACAACTTATCATATATATATGTATATATATATATATATATATATATATATATATATATATATATATATGTGTGTGTGTGTGTGTGTGTGTGTGTGTGTGTGTGTGTGTGCATGTATATATACATATGTATATCGCTACTGCTATCAATGTTTGAACCCACTACCAATTCCTACTACCTCCCACTACCAATTCTTACTACCTCCCACTACAAATTCCTACGTGACTGCTCTTTGTTTTAAAAACGAGACACCCGGAACATCCCATCAGTTTCACACCTGAAGATGGCAGATGGACGTGCGCTCGTGATGAAACCTTTGGTGGATTGCTACACCAGTTCCAACCTGACATTAAAAAGATGGCCAGAAAATTAGAAAGGGTCGAACAAAAACTCGTCCGACAAGAATCATCAGTAACAGTTTAACGAAACATATATATATATATATATATATATAGAGAGAGAGAGAGAGAGAGAGAGAGAGAGAAAGAGAGAGAGAGAGAGAGTGAGAGAGAAAGAGAGGGGAGAGAGAAAGAAAGAGAGAGAGAGATAAAAGTATTCAATAGACAGGTAAGTTGGGGGATGATTCTATTTGGGATCATCTATACCCTCTCTATATGCATAATGCATGTCCATGCAAATTGCAGACCTATAGATTCATACAATGATTATTTCAAGAGAACTCAATGTCAAATAATTATTAAACGGATTATATACGGAGTTATAAAACTCAAAAAATCGACATTTGGGAATTATAAATTTATTTCGGCCGCTAACTCCATAAATGAGCCCAGTCTCCTCAAATAGTCAACACAAAAAGGAGAATGAAATATACTAAAATGGAGGATAAAACGAAAATGCTTTTTTTCTTCTTGTTTTTTCTTCTCTTAGATTCTTCCACATTCAAAAAACATTTTTTTGTTATTTTTTTTCTTTCATAAATTTTATTTTTATACATTCTATTCAAGGCTAGCACACAGAAAAAAAAAACAGGAAAAAACAAAAAAAATCCCACAGAAAATAAGAAAAGCAAAGAAAGGAAAAAAATAACATAGCTAATGAATGAAGCGAAAGGAAGAAAATAATAAAATGATCTATATAAAAAGAGACAGTTCAAATACTATAATACGTAAAATGGTCACGTGGCAGCAAATACTTTCCGTTTGAACTATTCTTTGTTGTATAATTAATGGAAAAAATTTTGGCAAATCTCGGTAGAATCGGCATTAGTCGTGAATTTAAAAAAAATATATTTTCTTTTTCTTTTTTTTTTTGTAACACGTGATAGGATTAATGAATAATTAATGGTACTATTTTTTACCGAACAATTTTGATTTCGACGATTATGTGCTGCGACTCATCGTTATATTTTTTTCAATGCTTTGATCATATTTTCTCTTCTCGAGATTTTGCAAAAATGCTGTGAAATTCTGTGGTATTTCCGGTGGAAATTCACCAAAGAAAACGTGCGAACAAAGAGAAAGAAGGATATTGGTTAAAGATTCAAGCCGTAAAGAAACCTCATGGTTATAAGGAATCTTGTGTTTATATTGTCAAGGGGTTAAGAAGCCTCGTGGTTATACTGGCCAGCCGTGAAGAAGTACTGTGTTTATAATGTCAAGGTTGAAAGAAGCCTCATGGTTATATGGTTAAGGCGTGAAGAAATCAAGTGTTTATATGGCCAAAGCGTGAAGAAAAGTGTTTATATGGTTATGGCGTGAAGAAGTATTTTACTTATATGGTCAAGGCGTGAAGAAATCAAGTGTTTATATGGTCAAGGCGTGAAGAAAATTATTTATATGGTTATGGCGTGAAGAAGTCTTTTACTTATATGGTCAAGGCGTGAAGAAATCAAGTGCTTATATGGTCAAGGCGTGAAGAAAATTATTTATATGGTTATGGCGTGAAGAAGTCTTTTACTTTTATGGTCAAGGCGTGAAGAAATCAAGTGTTTATATGGTCAAGGCGTGAAGAAGCTTTGTGGCTTCATGTTCAAGGCGTGAAGAAAAGTGTTTATATGATTATGGCGTGAAGAAGTCTTTTACTTTTATGGTCAAGGCGTGAAGAATTCAAGTGTTTATATGGTCAAGGCGTGAAGAAAATTATTTATATAGTTATGGCGTGAAGAAGTCTTTTACTTTTATGGTCAAAGCGTGAAGAAAAGTGTTTATATGGTTATGGCGTGAAGAAGTCTTTTACTTTTATGGTCAAGGCGTGAAGAATTCAAGTGTTTATATGGTCAAGGCGTGAAGAAAATTATTTATATGGTTATGGCGTGAAGAAGTCTTTTTATGGTCAAAGCGTGAAGAAAAGTGTTTATATGGTTATGGCGTGAAGAAGTCTTTTACTTTATGGTCAAGGCGTGAAGAATTCAAGTGTTTATATGGTCAAGGCGTGAAGAAAATTATTTATATAGTTATGGCGTGAAGAAGTCTTTTACTTTTATGGTCAAGGCGTGAAGAATTCAAGTGTTTATATGGTCAAGGCGTGAAGAAAATTATTTATATGGTTATGGCGTGAAGAAGTCTTTTACTTTTATGGTCAAGGCGTGAAGAATTCAAGTGTTTATATGGTCAAGGCGTGAAGAAAATTATTTATATGGTTATGGCGTGAAGAAGTCTTTTACTTTTATGGTCAAGGTGTGAAGAAATAAAGTGTTCATATGGTCAAGATGTGAAGAAGCTTTGTGGCTTCATGTTCAAGGCGTGAAGAAAAGTATTTATATGATTATGGCGTGAAGAAGTCTTTTACTTTTATGGTCAAGGCGTGAAGAAATCAAGTGTTTATATGGTCAAGATTTGAAGAAGCTTTGTGGCTTTATTGCCAAGGCGTGACGAAAAGTGATTATATGGTCAAGGCGTGAAGAAGGCTCGTGTTTATATGGTCAATGTTTTAAGTAGCTTTGTGGCTATATGGTTATGACTGAATAAATCACGTGAATAAATCAAGTGTTTATATGGTCAAGGCGTGAAGAAGTCTTTTAATTATATGGTCAATGTGTGAATAAGCATTCTGGTTATATGTTTAAGGCGTAAATAAGTCAGGCGTTTATATGGTCAAGGTCGGAGAAATCAAATGTTTATATCAGAGGATTGGTTGATTGGTTACTTGATTGGATTTTACGGAAGGGCAACCCTTGTTGGGTTATTTTATACCGGAGACATTTTTTATCTAATCTTTTTGGATATTGAATTTTTTAAAATTCGTTCTTTAAACAAATTTTTGTAAACTCATTTGTTTTTAATTTATTTAATGCATAGATAGGACCCTAAGATGTACTACCACACCGGGTCAGGGTGGACGTGGGATAAATGACGAAGCTAAAAAATTGGAACGTCACCATTAGATGCACTGTAACGTCATACCCAGGACACTAAAACCCTCATACACTGCCTTCAAGCATAATAAAATGATAGAAGAAGTTGGGGGTTTGTCATAAGGGCAATAGAGTTCGGGTAATCATATAGATGCTAGGGATTGATGTTACTAGCCGATTGATCGGACGGCATCTTTTCGTCCGACCGTCGAAGCCTAAGTGAGGGCCAAAGTAGAGTTTTGCAAGTCAGGTACAGCTGCGCCACCAAGATTCCGTCATTAAGCATCACGATTCGCTACCCTCAGCTAACAGGAAGCGTCATAGGTATTATAACTATGCAGAGGTGCAGTCAGTGTATTCTACAGACCCAGCTGACTGAGAGGTTCAGAGCATAGTTTACATATATTCATTGTGTTTACAAATATACATTATGTTTTGAAGTAATGTACTCTATATCTTTGTAAACATGGAGGTGCTTGGTGTAATGTATAGAGTCGTAGGAAATGGACTATTCGACTCGAGTTCAAATCCTGGTTGAAGCTGTTTACATTTCACATAGTGCTAATAACTTTGGGAAAGGTATGCATCCAAATACTCTCCCTCCAGCTATGGGTAAATAGTAGGGCAGACTTGACTCTTTGACCGTGACTAGATAACCAGAATAGGAGAAGAAACACTCTGAATTAAAAGCCTTAATTAATTGACCTTGTGTCACATCCTGCTCGTGTAGAGGGGTTGGTAAATACACACACACACATTTGTTAAGTATCTGGTCGGCATCCTTAGTTCCAGATGTAATAAGTAAGTAAGCAAGCCAATAAGAATCCGGTGTTAGGGTATTCTTTGTAAGTCCGTCGTCCAAGATAATCCAAGTATCAATGACATAAGCTCAGAATGGGGTCTATTAATACAGCATAAGCAGCAGCAGCAGTGCCAGTGATTGGACAATAGAAATGCCTTCGGTGGTCACGTGGTAGTCAACGAGTCTATATCTAGGAGTGACCATTTGCCCCATGCCTTATATCCAAAATAGTTCAACAACATTCACACACACAAACACACACACAGAGGTTTAATCTAATTCAATATTTTGAAACTGGAAAATACAGGAGACTAAAGTGAGATAAGTATACAATGCACCCACTGAGATGCGTCTTTCTGCTTTGTCCAATATTTGATAAAAGAGGCTAGGGTTAACCATAAGGTCAATACATCAGGAATAATTATATAGGTGCTAGTGCTTGGCGTGACCAGCCAATTGATCGGAGGGGGTATTTACGACAGCCAGTCATGTCTAAGTAAGGACAATAAGTGGTGTGTTGCATGTCATGTACTGCTTCACCACCATGATTCCGCCCTAAAGTCTCATAAGTCGGTACCCACAGCCAACAGGAGACCCCATCGGGGTAGGTGTAGCAAGATGGGGATATTATCCTGACTTTTGTGAGCTAGAACTACTATATTAGAAAAGGAGGAAGAAGAAATAAGAGATGATAAAGGTTTTAAAAAGAGTAATGAACACAAAACAGGTTGAACGATGGTTTGACCGTAGCGTGGACCCGAATGGAGAATTGAGTGTCAACCGGAAGTTTCGGGTGTTGACCGTGTTGAATTATTTTGTGATATAAGGCATGGGGCAAATGGTCACTCCTAAATATAGACTCGTTGATACCACGTGACCACCGAAGGCATTTCTATTGTCCAATCACTGGCACTGCTGCTGCTGCTTCTGCTGTATTAATAGAGACCACATTCTGAGCTTATTTCATTGACATTTGGATTCTCTTGGACGAAGGACTTACAAGGAATATTTTAACACCGGATTCTTATTGGCTTGCTTACTTACTTATTACATCTGGAACCTAGGATGCCGACCAGATACTTAACAGACCGGAAGTCACTTGCTGACGTGGAACGACGACGAAAAGGACGAGTCTCTTTTTACTTTCGGACGCGTAGTGGAACTGGCGGGCCTTTGGTGCCTAGTATGGGGTCACAGTAATCAAGTAGTGTTCTCTCTCTCTCTTTCTCTCTGCCTTTCCTCCTCTCCGATACAGCCCAGGAGACGAACCTACCCTGGAAATAAAGGCTAGCAGTTGTGACTACATATTTCTCGCGTTGTAATTTTTATCACTTGTACTGTGACCAGATATACGACAACGTTACAGATATCGTTTTAGTGCCCGGAAAAAAAGGGACAACGTTACAAGGTCTTACCCCTCTGCAGAGGTGCAGTCGGTATATTCTATAGCCCCAGCCGACCTGGTGACCGGTTAGGTTACATATATTCGGTTACAACTGAAGAACATTATCTTTCAAATTAATGTACTGCATATCTCTGTAAACATGACCGTCGTACGTTTAATCTAATTCGACATTTTGAAAGTGGAAAATACAGGAGACGGAATTGAGATAAGTCTACAATGCACCAACTGAGATGCGTCCTTGTGATCTGTCCAAATGTTACACTCCGTGCACCGATACGACCAAATATAATTATGTAGCTCTCTCAAGGTAAACAATGTGGTGATTGTGTTTGCGCGTGTGTGTGTGTGTGTGTGTGTGTGTGTGTGTGTGTGTGTGTCTTTTATATATTCTTTCTTTTCTGTTTGTTCAATTTGACAGATTACAGAGCTCACGGGACCTGGAGAGTGCCATTGTTCTTCGAAAGTGAAATTCCTTTGGGAGGAGGCAAAGTCAGTTTAGTGTAGCAGCGTCAAAATCTCAATTAAAGCTGCTAACCTCAATTTTGTCAGCACGTTTAGTACACGTCATAGAATCTACGATATGAAATAAATATTGGCAATTATTTAGTTTAAGCCACCAGGAAACATGGTTTTTGCTTTCATATGGGAAATGTTATTTAGGATAATAAAAGTCAACATATAAATCCAACACACATACATATACATGCAAACATATTTATATATAATAGTAGTTGAGAAAAAGAGTCAAGGGTCTGAGCTCTAAACTCTTTTCCTCTATTATTATTATTATTATTATTATTATTATTATTATTATTATTATTATTATTCCTTTTGAGTTTTCACATCAGCGTTAGCTGATGGTCTTTCACTGGAGTCTGAGTGACAGCAAGTCTCAGGTCTCCAGGAATCTTCTGAGTATTCTGGCAGATTGCAGCAGTGCAGTGTTCTGGATGGTTTCAATCCTTCCTCTGATATCCAAACTTTCCAAACCCTTTTCTAATCCTTTTGGGACTGTTCCAAGTGCACCAACCACAATTGGTATCATTTTCACTCTCATATTCCATAACTTTTTCAGTTCTCTAGCAAGGTCCAGATATTTGTCCATTTTTTCATTTTCCTTTAGCTTCAACCTGTGATCTGCTGGCACTGCAAAATCCGCCAGTTGACAAGTTCTTTCTTTTTTGTTTATGAACACTATGTTATTATTATTATTATTATTATTATTATTATTATTATTATTTACTCCTTTTGAGTTCTTCACATCAGTGTTAGCTGATGGTATTTCACTGGAGTCTGAGTGACAACAAGTCTCCTTAGGTCTCCAGGACTCTTCTGAGTATTCTGGCAGATTACAGCAGTGAAGTATTCTGGATGGTCTCAATTCATCCTCTGATTCCCAGATTTTCCTGTCTGTTTTCCAAACTTTGTGGAACCGTTCCAAATGCACCAACTACAATTGGTATCACTTTGACTTTCATATTCTCTGACAAGATATTTGTCCATTTTCTTCGTTTCCCTTCAGCTTCACCCTGTGATCTGCTGGAACTGCAAAATCCACCAGTTGATAAGTTCTTTCTTTTTTGTTAATCAACAGTAGTGCTGGTCTTCTTGCTGGGATAAGGGGATCTGTTTTTATCTCAAATTATTATTATTATTATTTACTCCTTTTGAGTTTTCACATCAGTGTTAGCTGATGGTCTTTCACTGGAGTCTGAGTGACAGCAAGTCTCCTCAGGTCTCCAGGACTCTTCTGAGTATTCTGGCAGATTGCAGCAGTGCAGTGTTCTGAATGGTTTCAATCCTTCCTCTGATATCCAAACTTTCCAAACCCTTTTCTAATGCTTTTGGGACTGTTCCAAGTGCACCAACTACAATTGGTATAACTTTCACTTTCATATTCCATAACTTTTTCAGTTCTCTGGCAAGGTCCAGATATTTGTCAATTTTTTCATTTTCCTTTAACTTCACCCTGTGATCCGCTGGCACTGCAAAATCCACCAGTTGACAAGTTCTTTCTTTTTTGTTAATCAACACTAGGTCTGGTCTTCTTGCTGGGATAAGGTGATCCGTTTTAATTTCAAAGTCCCAGAGAATTTTGTGCGTTTCGTTCTCAAGAACAGATTCTGGTTTATGCATATACCATTTTGTTGTGTGGTCAAAATTTAATTTCTTGCATAATTCCCAGTGGATCACCTTCCCAACCCAGTCGTGTCTAGTTTTGTATTCTCGTTGTGCTAGTTTGCTACATTCGCAGAGTATATGGTTAACAGTCTCATCTCTATTACCGCAAAGTCTACATTTACTATTTTGTTGGGTCTTATCAATTTTCGCTTTGATGTAGTTTGTCCTTATGGCATTATTTTGTGCAGCAATTATAAGTGATTCTGTTTCTCTTTTGAGGTTTCCCTTTCTTAACCATGTCCAAGTCTTTTGATGTGCAACCTCATCTATTTGTCGTTTGAAGCGTCCATATAATTGTTTTTCTTCCCATTTTTGTTTTCTAGTCTTTGTCGTTCTTCTGTTTGTCCATCTGCCGTTTCTACTATTGTTGGTCGCCATAAGTAATTTGTCTTTGCTCTTCCTTGTGTAATCTTCAAGTTGTTGGATTGTGGTTTCTACGCATTCCTCTATGTTGGCAAGACCTCTTCCCCCTTCCTTTCTTGACACATACAATCTATCTCTATCATCTCTAGGGTGGAGAGCCTTGTGCATGGTCATTAATTTTCTCGTCCTTTGGTCTATCTGTCTGAGTTCTTCTTTTGTCCATTTTAAGAATGGTCCTGAGTATCTTATAATGGGGACAGCCCAGGTATTAATTCCTTTGATCAGATTTCTGCTGTTAAGTTTCGTTTCTAGAAGTTTTCTAGTTCTCCTGAGATATTCCTTTTTAACTTTTCCTTTCATTTCTGCTTGCATGATATTGTCCGCTTCCAAAATTCCTAAGTATTTGTAGCTTTCATTTTCATCAAGAGATTTTAGTTTCCTGATTTGGTAGTTGTATTCCATTTAATAGTTTTCTTTCACCCCTTTTTATTACAAGCATAGCACATTTTTCGATTCCAAATTCCATCCCTATATCCTGGCTATATATCCTAATAGTTTGTACTAGGCTCTCCAATTCTTTTTCATTTTTTGCAAAAATTTTAATGTCATCCATGTACATAAGGTGGTTGATCTTTTCTTGTGAATTACTAAATTTGTATCCCCCGGTACATTTTTTCAGTATATGGTTTAGCGGCATCATTGCAATAATAAAGAGTAGTGGTGATAATGAGTCTCCTTGGAAGATACCTCTTTGGATTTTTACTTCTGCCAGGGATTGTTTTTCCAGCTTTTAATTGAACTCGCCAATTTTCCATGGCTTTTTTAATGAAGTTTATAATGTTGTTGGAAATTTTATACATTTGTAGGCATTCTAAAATCCAGATATGTGGGACCATGTCATAGGCTTTTCTGTAATCGATCCAGGCCATTGCAATATTTTTTCCGTTTATTTTTGACTTCTTTAAGAATGTATTGGTCTATATAGAGTAAGTCGTGGGTTCCTCTTTTTCCCTTGCGACATCCTTTCTGTTCTTCTGGGAGAAGTTTCCGCCAATTGAGTGAAAAGTATACTTCTTCTCTTACAACAGCAGTTAGAATTTTCCACATCATGGGTAGACAAGTTATTGGTCTATAATTGCTGGGGACATTTCCTTTTTGTGGGTCTTTCTGGATTAGTGTAGTTATTCCTTTTGTCATCCATTCGGGTATTTCCGTTTCTTGTAGGCATCTGTTCAGTTGCTGGGCCATTCTTTTGTGGATAGTCGTAAATTTTTTGAACCAGAATCCATGTATGCCATCATGGCCTGGTGTTTTCCAATTTGTTACTTTCTTGAGTACTGATTTAAGCGTAATTACATGAACACTGGCAACAGGTCCTTCCTCAATTTCCATCAGTTCATTCTTAATATCACTTATCCACTTTGACTGTTTATTATGTTCTTTCCTCATCCATATATCACTCCAGAACTTTTCTGCTTCTGTTGCATTTGGGTGTTCACTAATGTTTGTTTTTGCTCCATCAATTTGTTCATAAAATCTCTTTTCATTGTTTTGGAAGGTCCTATTTTGTTTGTACTGTTTAGTTCTCTCTCGATATCTTTTGAGTCTTCCTTCTATAGCCGATATCTTTTGTTTTACTTCTTCCAACTTAATTTGTTGTTGTCTTTTAACCTTTTTAGCTACATGTGTATTTGTGTTTTTATTTAACGTATTTGTTTGTTGTCGTAGTTTTTTTTATTTGTTCTTCCAATCTGAACTCCCATCCAGCTTTTGTGTTTCTGTTTGGTTCTTTGTTTGTGTTAGTGTTTCGAAGGGGTGCGTCAATTCTATCACAGACTAGTTTTGCTCCTGCATAGATAAGGTTGTTGAGTTCAGTGATATTGTTTGTTGGGATGTTCGCTAATTATGTTTCTATATTTTTTCTATATTGAGCACGGATAATTTACTGATGCCACTGTAACGCAAAGGTTTAAGCGGCAATTGGCACAGAACCGATGGACTCGCTACTTCTAATGCATTTCACTGTCCGGATTATAGTGGTTTGTCAAACACCTAATAATTTTTAAAACATTCTGAAAACAAGAAGTTTTCTCCTGACGATTACCTAACGTCGAAACAATTTGAGAAAAATAAACAACATAAAAGGAATATCCTGTTTATCTTATCACTTATTATTCATCTTGTTGTCATGTTTAACGGTTAGGAGGTTATAAATATCCTGTATTTATATTTCTACTTTTTAGTAATTGGTTTTAACAATGTGTTAGCATTATTGGGGATTATGTTGTATGGTATTGATTTGTTTCATGTCTATATTCTATGGTATAATTTTATTTCCCTAAAAAAAAGAGAATATCCTCTATATTTTCAATATCCTCTATATTTCAATATCCTCTATATTTTCAAATAGATTTCATATTGTTTGATTTAAAATAACGTTTTCTGATGTGAGCAAAAAACCTGCATTCCATGAATAAGTGTTTAACTGTCAAAGGTGTTTAACATGTTCCACATTGTGGTTGATGTTTTTTTTCCTTGTGTGTGGTTGTGTGGTGCATCATGAGAAGAATCAAATACCTGGGTCCAGCGACAGATCTTGTTTACTTTGTATGGCATGATGGGAAGACGGGATTTCTTTGTGTGGGATTTTAGGAAGGGTGTTTTAGTCTAGTACAATCTCAATTTCACGATTCACTACTGTATTTCTTCTATTGCAATTAATGCTTTCTTTTTTTCGTTTACTTTATACTATAAATATATCAGCTCAGTCGGTAGAACGTCCGACTAGGAAGCACAAGGTTTGGAGTTCGATACCGGTCTTCGCCAACTCAGTGTATGAGTAGCACAGGGAGCCGTGCGGTAAAGTGAGGAGCTGAGGGTAAGTGTTGCGCTCAGAAGCCAAAACAATCTACTTGATCTAGCGCTAGTGAAAAGTGGATAGACTACCCCGAAGTCTTGCTGATACCGACTTTAGGCCACAGCGACAACTTTACTTAATTATATATATATATATATATATATATATATATATATATATATATATATATATATATTAAAGTTGTGTTGTTGTTGAACTATCGCTGTACTTTGAAGAGGACCGGAGTGAACAGTGGTCGAAATTTGAATAATAAGAATAGATAGTAATTACCGTATTTGACGGCATATAAGGACGCACTTTTTTCCAAAAATTTTGGCTAAAAAATTGCCCTGCGTCTTATACATCGTAAGGGGAGTTTGAGACCTCCCGTAGGCCTTGGCTAATCTTCTTTATGATACTTATTGTTATAATCAAGCACAGCTAGACTGTTTTCAACAATATATGCTTAAATACACTCAAACATTGTTTTCCTGAATCTGACCTGCTGAAATAGGGGTGCGTCTTATATGGCCGTGCGTCTTATATGCCGTCAAATACGGTAAAGCACCCTCAGGTATTTCTAAATATTATTATGATATATGTATCCTAAATTGTACGAAATTAATTAGCGATTATATTATTAGTTAATAATTTATTTTCAGATTTTTGTGTTACTTTAGGCAACGTTATTTTAAGGGTCTATCGATTTTATTTAAAAAAATAATGAAATACCTTTTCCTGGCCTGTTGCTGTAAATTAATATTAGCCAAAACGCTTCAGAGAATATGAAGAAAAAAATTTGCCGTAGGTGTATGATTTTATTCATTGGCATTGCAGTCTCAGAAGACTATATGGGTAATTCCATGTCAAATCAGAAGAAAAAAGTAAAATTGTCACCAAACCAATTCAATTCCTTTGAATTTTTGTTATAGTTGTGGGCTATGTTGAAGTTAGACATTCCCCAAAATTTGAGCTTCTAATTCCAAAAATCGGCGAAGTTATATTGATTTTTAGCTCTCCAAATTTGGTGGTGTTGGTGAAAAATGGGGACATTTTGTTATGTATTTTTGTCTGTAAGAGCTTCCCTACTCCTAAAAATTGGTTTGGGGTGGGTGACATGGCCTGAATGATTTGACATGGAATTACCCATATACTTCTTGTGGCCCTGAAGTTGCATCGCCTCCTGTAACTGTGCAATGTTCGAAAAACATTCTCGACCACACGTGTCGCATGTGAAGGATGTCCCTGAAGATGTTGATGTGCCGGTGCTTTGTTGCCGCCGCATTCTTCTGGACCTCATGGCTTCATGGTGTCGCCCCAGGGTGGCTTCAGACATGAAGAGTAGGTGTATTATTTTATAGTGTCGTATTATTTAATCATCATCATCATCCTCATCATCATCATCATCATTAAGGCATGTTAACAGCATGGATTCTTTGACTCTCCCTATCTCCCGCCATCAGTCCCTCTGATCCACCACTCTTGGCAATTCTAGATTAGATCTAATCTGGAATAGTGCTATTCCATCACGAACATCAGGTCATACTTGCTGCACAGATCTCTCTCTCTCTCTCTCTCTCTCTCTCTCTCTCTCTCTCTCTCTCCAGCCACCCGAGTCATTCATCGACCCTGAGTTTTCCTCTTAGCAGCATTCAAAGTTCGCACAGATTTGATGAATGTAGGTTTTTGTTAGTCGATCTTAATCGGGTGGTTTGTGTGATAAGGGTCAATCCGTCTTACCGCTGCTTTTTTGTGTGGGCTGGCTTCCCGAGTCCAAGTGATGCAGCTGTACAGTAGCACGAACACAGCTATATATAGGAAGAATTCTCGCTTTGACTTATCAGAGTTATCAGATGGTCTAACTTATGCGTATATTGACATTACTTTTTGTAGATTAGTTATTACTAACTAGATTTGTGGTGATATGGTCACAGCGTGAGAGATCAAGTGTTTATATGGTCAATGCGTGAAGAAGACTTTTAGTTATATGGTCAAGGCGTGCAGAAGCCTTCTGGTTATATAATTAAGTTGTGAATAAATCAAGTGTGTATATGGTCAGGGCATGAAGAAATCAAGTGTTTATATGGTTCAAGGCATGAAGAAATCAAATGTTTATATGGCTAAGGCGTGAATAAATCAAGTGTTTATATGGTCACGGCATGTAGAAATCAAGTGTTTATATGGTTCAAGGCATGAAGAAATCAAGTGTTTATATGGTTCAAGGCTTGAAGAAATAAACTGTTAATATGGTTACGGTGTGAAGAAATCAACTGTTTATATGGTCACGGCATGAAGAAATCAAGTGTTTATATGGTTGAGTTGTGAATAAATCAAGTGTTTATATGGTCAAGGCATGAAGAAATCAAGTGTTTATATGGTCACGGCATGAAGAAATCAAGATATGGTCAAGGCATGAAGAAATCAAGTGTTTATATGGTCAAGGCATGTGTCAAGTGTTTATATGGTCATGTAGAAATCAAGTGTTTATATGGTCAAGGCATGAAGAAATTAAGTGTTTATATGGTCAAGGCATGAAGAAATCAAGTGTTTATATGGTTGAGTTGTGAATAAATCAAGTGTTTATATGGTCACGGCATGTAGAAATCAAGTGTTTATATGGTCAAGGCGTGAATAATACTTGTGTTGATATAAAGAAAATGTTTGTGGACTGTTTTACTAATTTCAGGATCTTACGTTCTACTTTAAAGTTGGTTCCATTTTTTGTAAGACATGTTAAGAGATTAATAGTGCTATTTAATGCTATTTGAACATGTCCAATTATTTAATAGTGTCGCTCTAACAATACTTTACTGAATAGTGTGAATGATTATGTCTGAGTATGTGCATGTGTGTAATACTTTACAAACTGGGCACAGGCAAATCCTTTATTTACAACTAGCAGCGGCTACCCGGCGTCGCCTGGGTAGAGGGGATTTTTTCAATGTCTACTAATTGAAATATCAGATAATAAGAAAATAGTCCGTTATCATCTAATTTTAATTCATTTTTAATTATCTTCACGAATATAAATCAAACCTTCATTATTTTTGCTCAAAAACCAAGCCCTGGTGATATTTAATGCGTATATATATTTACTTCGTTGTTAATTGTTTTATTTTCGAAGTTTCCTCCGGACATACATATACATACAACTGCCCTTTATATATGTGCTCTAGGTGACTTACCTATGACACGAACATAGACTTACCCAAAAGGTATATATTAACAGAGCAAAGCTACTCAAGTGAGAAGTAGCAGATACATGTTCTTCGTGTACGCTGTAACAAGGAAACCCTTTCATTTTTACGTTGATATATTGCTGAATACATCTGTTCTCTACATTTTATCTCCGTGTTGTGTGATTATTGATTGACCCTTAAACATGTCATAACAGTGGCGATGGGGAAAAATAATTTTTTCACGGGACTCTAAGCAGAAGCGTCTAAAGATTTATAAGGACCTACGCAATACTGACAGTAACCTTACAAAACTGAAAAAACTCCAGCAAAAACGATACAGAGTCTTAAAAAGACTTTCGGGATTTGATTCAGAACCGAAAAAAAGTGTACGAAGGGACACTGCCCATTGAAACTACCGCGTTAGGATTACGAAGCTCGTATCCATTTGAAAAGAAAAAAAAATATTTTCGTCAGAAAGACAAACTCTTTTGTTCGACACGCGTGGATTTTTTCTTTTGGCAAGTAAGTGAAATCTTAATTTTTGATTTTTACTTATTGTAAAAGAACAAGCTTTTTTACTCAGTTAGAACTCGTAATTTCTGAGTTTCTTTTTTATTGCGAAAAGAGGAAAAACGTTTGATTCGATTGTATATTTTTCGGTTACAAACATGGATATCCAGGCTCAAGTTTTGGAGATGTTGAAAACAACAACAGCAACAATTTCAACAAAACAGTAACAACAGCAACAATTTAAGCAACAATTTCAACAACACCAACTAAAATTAGAGGAGAGATTTCAACAACAACAGTAAACAATTTCAGCAACAACAACAACAACAATTTCAACAGCAATTGGCTGAAATGCAAATTCAGTCTGACACGAAAATGGATTTATTCTCCCAAGTCGTAAATAAAAATCTGCAAAGTCTCGACGACGACGACACATTCATCCAAGGTGCAGTCTGGTCGGCAGTTGAAACTTAAATAACGACCAAATGAGGATATAAGTTTCGAAGCCTATTTTAGGCGTTACGAGGATATATATATATATGAATGACTGCGGAAACTCTAAAAAAGTCAGACTTTACGTATTATATGTACTAGCAGCAGCTAAGTTAGTCTCGCAGATCCATTATTACTGAATCGTGAGTTGGATCCTTGTGTGATGCCCCATTTATATCCCTATGTAAAAAAAAATAGACCTTGCATTGATCCAGCTACCCTGAAAAGAAAATGTTAATGTCTACTATCTAAAATATTAAATGGAAAACAATCCATGCTATTATCATTTAAATTTTATTTTTTTAATTATCTTCACGAATATAAATCAAATCACTATTATTTTTGCTCAAAAACCAAGCCTGGTGACATTTAATGTGTGTATATATATACCTTGTTGTTAATTGTTTTATTTTCGATGTTTCCTCCGGACATACTGATTCACAAAACTGCCCTTTATACATGTATAGATGAATGTGACGCAATTATCTTAAAGCGTATTGGTGAGTGAACATAAACTGGCCCAGCCAGCGTGTCATGAAGATATTATAACAAATCCAGTTCTTATTATAATACAATGGAGAAGTATTGCCCTGTCACCTTGAATACTATGTTAGTAAAACTACCAATGGTGGTGAAAGGGTGGTCCACATTCCCCAAACCTCAAAAACTTGAACCTCACCATCAGATAGAGTTTAACGTAATTCCCAGGACATGTAGACCCTCCGTCTCCGCCTTCTAGCAGCCATATGATAAAAAGGGGTTGGGGCTTGTCATAAGGGCAACAAGGTTGGGAAAATCATATGGTATGAAAATTGTTTTGAAATTTGAGTTTCAGTTTTGTAAAAATTTTATTGAAATTCGTAGAAATACAATCGAAAAAAAACTTTCTTTTAAAAAGTGTGGTTGTAATATATGTACATTGATTAACCGAAAAAAAAATAGGCGTGACTCGTAAAATATCAAGTTGGGTCGGAAACATGGTGGAAATTTGGTCACGAAGCCGGAGCAACAAAAGTTCAAAATACTCTGGAATCTTTAGCTTTTTTTTCTCTGAATAGGACCATCAATATAATCTTGAGCCGCTTTGTATATAGGGTTTCCAACGCGCTCCCAACCCTGTCGGTTGGGGATTTAGAATACACCGACTGCACCTCTGCAGAGGGTAAAACCCACCCCCAAATTGCGCCACATGTTGGACGTGGGGGGCGACCCGTGATGCTTAAGGACAGAATCCTGGTAGATGATTAATCCATGACACGCAACTCTCCACTTAGACCATTTCTTATGCTAGATGGGCGGTCGAAGAGGCCCCCCTCGATCAATCAGCTGGTCACGTCAAGCCCTAGCAAATATATGATTGCCCCAACCCTATTGCCCTCATGGTAAGCCTCAATGCTTTTTATCATATGGGTGCTAGAAGGCGGTGGGTGAGGGTCTTCATGTCCTAGGAATTACGTTAAACTCTATCTGATGGTGAGGTTCCAGTTCTGAGGGTTTGGGGAATGTGAAGCACCCCTTCGTCACCATTGCTCCCAGGTCCGCTCTGACCCGGAGTGGTAGTACCTGTTAGAGTCCCATATATTGGTTAAATAGAAAAATGTGTTCTTAAAAACAATTGAGTATCCATTAGGAATTAATTTATTTCAAAACTTTGTCGGCATTAAATGACCCACTGGGGTTGATGTGCTATAAAAGAAGAAAAAAAAACCACCCAAACCAACGCGCTTCCGGGTTTGGTCTCAAAACGTCTGCTGTCTAGAGATTAATCATATAAGTGATCTTATTAGGTTGTAAAACGAATAAAATCCATCAATCATTTTTTATATTATTATATCTCTATTTGTTTTGACGTATTTGTCCTTATTTTTCGTTTATTTCTCTTTTCTACAGTAAACAGAGGCTTTCGTTTTGTTTTTGCTTCTTCTGCGCATGCCCACCCGTGCTACTTTTCAAACGGTGAAAAATATTTCATAAAGATATCAAATAATGACCTTATTAAGAAGCAGCAGTTCACGACATTGATTTATAATATAGGGTAAGAGTAAAAATAACAACCCGAAAAAAAAAAATTGGAGACTTCGCATAACAATGTCTGATTGTTATCTGTAGATGAATACAATAAGAATAAATTGACTTTCGTTGGTAAAGCCTCTCGACTACAATCGACTATAATCAATATACGAGAGACAAAAGAAACGGCATTCAAATACAACTCCTAATAATAATAGCGAACGTTTTCCTTTTTATCAACCAAAAGATGTCATCTAAATGTTTGTGTGCGCCAACTGTTAGGACAATATCTTTGACTCGATGCAATTTCCCATTTTCGTTCTTCCAAATAGGAAAAAAAAAATACATAGATAAATATCTCAAGAAAACTGGTATTGGTTTTTCAGATAACATCTCTGACATTTAGGGCAATCAGGTCGTTTAAACTGAAATAATGATGAATGTTTAATTTAAACATAGCAACGGGTCAATAATGTATGTTTTTCTTTTCTTTTTAATAATGTCGTTGTTTACAAGAAGGCAACAACAAGAACGCTGCTATAATCACTGTTCATAAAATTTATTCTGATAAGCAATTTCAGTGTTTATTATTTCTTACTTACTAAAGAGACTCAGGGGATTAATTTAACGGGAAAAATAGTTGTTTCCTTCTCGTAGATCAACAAGGGACACATTCCTCGGTTATTTCCTATAACTCCAACATAAACAAAGGGGAACCACTCTTGACTTATAAATTATTTATTTTCCCATTAAACTAACCCTAAACCCTAACCATAACCATAACCATAACCTTCTTCTTTTTTCCTAGTAGATCAATAAATAAATAAATAATTTATAAATCAAGAGTGGTTCCCCTTTGTTTATGTTGGAGTTATAGGAAATAACCCATTCCCCTTTGTGAGCAGTTCTGTCTCCAGAGTTTAAAAAGTCAGCTACAAATCTCAAACCCATATCCAAAGCAAACGTAGTGGCTAATGTACTGGACTGGGACATCGTAAAAAAGTAAAGTCATCGGGTGGCTTAAGGTCGGTATCAGCCAGACAGCGAGAGAGTCTATCCTTTTTTTCCCTAGCGCTTGACCAAGGAGATTGTTTTTGCGTCTGAGATGGAGCGCCACACCTACCATCAGCTCCCCAGCGTACCGCACAGATCTCTGTGCTATTCAAACGCTAAGTTGGCGAGGGTCGGTATCGAACCAGGAACCTTGTGATTGCTAGGCAAGTGCTCTACCGACTGAGCTAATTCGAACTCCAGTCGCGCTACTACATTCACTTTTCGGATTAATACCCTTGGGAAAGGTGTAGACATCTCAGTTAGATAGTAGCCCTTGTGTTCTCCTACAAGGTTGGTCGGTTGCATTTAAGGATCCGTCAAAACTTGGGTTATTTTATGCTGAAGCCGTTTGTTTTATTTATTCTTGTTGGGTATTCAATTTTCTAAAATTCGTTTTTAAAAACATTTTCTAATCACATTTTTAATCTATTTAACCCGTAGATGAGACGCTAGAAGGTACTACCACCCCGGATAAGGTGGGAGATGGAAATGAAGGCAATGAAAGGGTACTCCACACTTCTCAAACTCCGGAATTGGAACCTCATCACTAGACGCAGTTTAACATCACACACAGAAGACTAAGAACCCTCAGTCACCGCTTTCTAGCACATATATGATAAAAGGGTTGGGGTTAGCCATAAGGTTAATTCAGTCGGGACAATTATATAGGTGCTAGTGACTGACGTGACCAGCCGGAGGGGGTCTTTCCGACTGCCGGTCTAGCCTAAGTCAGGACCAAATGGTGTGTTGTAAGTCACGTCCTAAAGCTTCACGAGTCGATACCCACGGCCAACAGTGGTCCCATTGGAAAGGTCTTACAACTCTGCAGAGGTGCAGTCGGTATATTCTATAGCCCAGCTGACCTGGTGACCGAGTTAGTTTACATATATTACAACTGAAGAACATTATCTTTCAAATTAATGTACTGTATATCTCTGTAAACATGATCGTCGTACGTTTAATCTAATTCGACATTTTGAAAGTGGAAAATACAGGAGACGGAATTGAGATAAGTCTACAATGCACCAACTGAGATGCGTCCTTGTGTTCTGTCCAAAATGTTACACTCGGTTGACCGATACGACCAAATATAATTATGTAGCTCTCTCAGGGTAAACAATGTGGTGATTGTGTTTGTGTGTGTGTGTTTTTTTTAATATTTTTCCCTTTCTGTTTGTTCAATTTGACAGATTACAGACCTCACGGGACTGGAGAGTGCCATTGTTTCAGCAAATATATGATGAAAAGGGTTGGGGTTTGCTATAAGAGCAGTACGTAACTAAGAGCAGTTCGTAACTATCATATCGATGATAGGACTTGATGTTACCAGCCGATTAATCGGGGGTCAGCTTTCCGAGTACCTATCGAGTCTAATTAAGGACCGAATCGATGTGTTGCATTTTATGGACTGCTCAGACACCAGGGTCCCATCCTTTTACATCACGGGTCGCCACCCATGGCCAACCGGTGGCCCCATAAGGAGGTCTTACATCTCTGCAGAGTTGATGTCGGTGTAATCTAAAGCCCCAACCGACAGGGCTTTTAAGAAATTTGTAATCAGAAACAAATAAAGATGATGATGATGATTATGCTGATGATGATACCACTACAACTAACAACACTTTTGAAAGAGTTTAATAAAGCATTTGTCCACACGTTTCTGTTAAGTGTCTTATTAAAAAGGGAGTTTGCCATCAGGGCAATACGACCGTGACTATCTTATAGAATCTAGAGCTTGTCCTTACTAGCCGATTAATTGTAGGTTTCCTTTCCTACCTGTCGAGCCAAGTAAGGGCCAAAGTGTTGCGTGTCATGAACTGCTCGGCCCCTAGGATTCCTTCCTTAAACTTCTCCGGTCGCCAGCACGGCCACCACTGTATATAGATAACATAAATTAAAACAATAGTTTAATCTGAGAGGGATTCATGCTGCACTAAAAGGGGCTACCTGGCGTCACCTGGGTAGAGGGCGGAGTAACAAAATTTAGTCTCGCAGATCCATTATTATTGAATCACGAGTTGAATTCTCGCAGGTGCCCCATTCAAATCCCCACGCAAAAAAGAGGTTGCATTGATCCAGCCACTCCGAAAAGAAAAAAATAATGTCTACTATTTGATATATTAAATGCAAATAAAATCCATGCTGTTATCATTTAAATTCTATTTTGTAATTATCGTCACGAATATAAATCAAATCTCCATTATTTTGGACTCAAAATGCAATGGATATAAGGTGTGTGCTAGTTCCCCGCCTGTACTTATAGACTAGGCGAGATCATATAGTCTATTCCTTAGCCAATCGCTGGCCATACTGCGTGGTTGATATATTACTTAAGCGCTGATTCTTTCTCAGTCTACACGCAATCATCGACGAGGGAATCTAGGAATCTCTACCTTAGAGGATTACCAAAGGATCCAAATCGGAGGACTCTCTACCTGGAATCAACTGGCCAATTATGGCCCTTAAAAACTTAACAGGTTATGTGCCTAGAAACGTAATAATTTTCTTCAATCGCGAAGAATCAAGTTATGAAATATGGGAGACAAAGTTTCATGGATATTTAAGAACCCTACAATTACATACATAATTGACGCACCATCGGACCAAACCGAGGAACCACATTTTGTGGACAAGAATGTGACAACATATGCTGAATTGATCCAGTGCTTGGATGACCGAAATATCTCATTTGTAATGCGCGAAGCAAAAGATAATGGACGCAAAGCATTGGAGATTCTAAGGTCCCATTACTTGTCGAAAGGCAAGCCTAGAATTGTAGGGCTCTATCTTCAATTAAGTTGTTTGAATAGAACTGATTATGAATCCATAACGGATTACATAATACAGACTGAGAGTATTGCGAGTTCAATGAGGGAAGCCGGTGAGATTGTTAGTGATGGCGCCATTGTGTTGAAGGGTTTGCCCCCAAATTTCAAACATTTTACCACGGTGATAACTCAAAAGGATAAAACTATGACGTTCACGGAATTTAAAGTAAGCTTACGCAGCTATGAGGAAACAGACAGTGTGTACTCTAGGGAATCAGACCATAGAATTTTACAAATGAAAACCCAATTTAAAAAGGGTAAAACCTTATATGCAGAAAAAATCCATCACTGGTGATTGTAAATCTGTACATATATTTACTTTGACGTTAATCGCTTTTTTCGTAGTTTTGGCCGGACATACATACATACATACATACATACATACAACTGCCCTTTATATTTGTATAGATAGATTGATAGATTATATTATTTGAGCAACTATTCTTGCCAGTAAAATGTTCTCTCTTCCTATGCAAAAAGAAAAGACAATTATAACGTAAATAATACACCTGCAATTTATCAACCCTTTCATGTTCTTTCTAAGGTGCAAACTGTTAATCTTGTATATATGCGAAGACGAGAGAACAGTAATAAATTGTTAAGTAAAAACGTTTAAGATCATTTTTCCCTTTTCCTTGAAGAGATAAACATACTCGAATGCTAATACAATTCCACCTGCAAACAATTAAGTAAGTTTACCAAGAAGACAAAGTGTCACGTAGGAAATGTATTCCAGTGCACGATTTCTCGCGTGAGTGAATACGTTCATTCTCCAGTGAATATACGGGATGGGAGCGAGTCCTCTGTGGTGCAGTGGCTAAAGTC
>CM042141.1:33427767-33430267 GCA_023376005.1 Doryteuthis pealeii | reverse complement strand
TATATATATATATATATATATAAGTATTTGTGTCTGTGTGTATATGAGAGACGGAGAAAGAGTCGGTGTCTATGTGTATCTCCGTATGCTTGCGTTTGCGTGTGTCTCTGTAACACACACACACACACATATATATATATATATATATATATATATATATATTATATATATATATATATACATAGGGAGAGAGAGAGAGACGAGGGAGGGAGCGAGAGTATGTGTATGTGTATGTCTTTGTGTGTTCATGCTTGTGTGTGTATTTATGTGGGTCACTGTGTATATCTCAGCAGACACACCTGGGAATTCATGTACTGTCTGATTGATCGATCGTAGAATTCCACCGGGTTACTCATTCTCCATGCATTGAATAGAATAACATCTTATCAGTCCCTAGCTGTTGCGATACCGACAAGCCGGCCAATTTCCGCTGATCTTTTATTCTGTTGATACAAGGTGGCCTAAAATATAATAACGCCCGTTTCACGAAAATATCGCAGTGTGTTAAAAAAAACTTTCATCAATCTTTCATGTGAGCCGGAGTTCCCATGTTTATCTGTTACCGATATTCTGCTACGCTTGTCTGAACGAAACATATATATAAACAATATGGAAGCGCATGGTGTAATGGTTCAAGTCATGGAAAATGGACTCGTCGCCCAGAGTTCAAATCCTGCATGTGGTAATGGCATTTCACTTAGCGCTAATACCCTTGGGAAATGTATGAATCTTACTCTCCCTCCAGCTATGACAACCGGTCTAGGAGAAGGAAAACTCTGATTCAAACTTGTTGAACTCCGCTTAAGACATTGACCTTGTGTCACATCCTACTCGTGCGGGTGGTTGGTATATATATATATATATATATATATATATATATATATATATATATATATATAACAAAATCGGATCAATGAAGCCAAACGTACATGTAAATATGTTTGTAGTTTATTGGGGGAGCCGTTGTTTTGATTGGTTAGTTGGATTGCTTTTACGGCATGTAAACCTGTTGTAATGGAATATTCCACACTCACTTTCCCCCTTTCATCTCCTGTGAAATTCAATGCAATAAAAGTGAAGCATCTTCTGTAAAATACGTATCAGGCCTTCCTCGTTATTACAGCTTCATCTTCTTTTTGTTGCGTTTAAGTATTTTTTTATTTCCAAATTTTCTTCAGCTTATCTAATTTTTCTTCTTTTTCTTCCTCGCTTTTTCCTTCCATATCTGTATCCTTCTTTATCTTCCTTCTGTATCTTCCTTTTGTATGTTCTTTCCTTTTTATATTTCTTCTATTTTTTTTCCTTCTGCATTTCCTTCTTTATTTTCCTTTCTGTATCTTCTTCCTTGTGTATCATCCTTCCGAATCGTCGTTCTTCTCCGTCTGCCTTCATTATCTTATCTTTTTATCTTCTTTCTTTATCTTCTCTTTGTATCTTCTTCCGTCTGTATCTTCCTTGTTGTTGTAATGGAATATTACACAATCGCTTTCACCCACGTGGTCTGACTATATATATATATATAGTGAGCACGGTATTATGCTGGGCTGGCTTCGAGGATTAGTAGCGTACCTCCCTATTCCTTGGCTGTCTTATTGTATCTCTCTGCAGTAAAAAAAAAGGGTAGACAGTGCTCTTCAACCTTGGCATGGCAGGTGGTATAGGAAAAGGAAAACTCAGAATTTAAACCAGCTGTAAATCTGAAAAGGAATGGAGTCTGCCAGGTTATTCGCGACCAGGATACGCTACATGCGTAGACTCCTCACGATCAATTTGTTCAACTGTGATATCGTAGTAAACGAGTTCAAATTCCAGTCACGCAATTACATTCACTTTCGGACTCATACTCTTGGGAAAGCTATGAACCACCTTATCTTCCCAGGTATGGGTTAAATAGTACCAGCATTGTTCTTCTATTAGGATGGCTTCGGCATCAAATAACCCACGAAGTCTGATATGCCATTAAACAAAGAAACCGCACCAAACCCATGACCTAACCAGATTACGTGATATGTCTGCCGTGCTGAATTCAAATGTTTTTTTTTCTAATTCTAATAGATAGCAATTTAACTAGATAGTTTGTATTTCATATAGAGTTGACCTGGGAGTAATGGAAATGAAGAGCTACACCACCCGACCCAGATCTCCAGAACATGAGACTCACTATGGTGTTTAATGTCTTTTCTAGTCGAAAAAAAATAGATAAGAAATAAAACGTATATTCTCGTTTGGTCCGAACGAGCACTTTTCATCACTTTCGTTGTGTACGCAAATGCCGTTTTCTTAATAATATTTTAAGATTATAAATATAACCTAAGACTAAAAGGTTTGATATCAACTATTGTGGTAGAAAGAAATTAAACTTTAGAGACAGATCACTCACATCGTAATGCATTAGTCGGCATAGATCGACAAAACTAAAATACAGCCATGTTTTTATCTTTATTATATGCGTATAGTTTACGTCCGAAAAAATTCAAATTTATTCTAGTAACTTTGCACT
>CM042141.1:33417767-33420267 GCA_023376005.1 Doryteuthis pealeii | reverse complement strand
CTCTCATTTACATATATACATACATGTGTATTTATCAGCTAAAATCCCCGTCCCAGTCTGTAGATGGCAATGGTCGAGTGCTTAAGAAGCCTGGTGCAGAATCGATCGGGTTTCCAATAATGAATAAAAACAAAACGTCTTTGGCTTAAAATAACCCAACTGTTGACATGCCGCAAAATTCAATCAACAAGCCAAACAACCAATATACATTTCCCAAAGGTATTAGCGCGATGTGAAATGCAAATAATCTCGTCCAGGATTTAAATTAGATTTACTGAGTCCATTACCTACGACGATAACAATTATACACCGCGCCTTTAAACACGCTCTTATTATTAAGTCGAAAGTTTCAATTGGTTAAAATTTGGACCGACGCGACACTTGATTGATTTATCTATACTAGAACGATGTATTCGGCGCCAAAGTGGACATCAGTTCATTAAAGAAAGAAATAAACTATGAAGTTTTGGTAATTCCCTGAATTCGTTCGCGCCGTGAATCAGCAATTATCACCTAATAAAAGATAGTATCCTTGGTCCGATAACTTATCTATATATAAATCTTGAAGCGGCTACCAGAATCACCTGGGTGGAGAGAGAGGAACAAAATAACGTGGACTAATGGTTAGCAAGTGAGTCTCGCAGATCCATTATTATTATTATGTATATTTCAATTTTTAGATATGTTCATGAATATGAATCAAATCTTCGTAATCAAATCTTCGTAATTTTTACACAAATTGCAACAACTGATGATATTTAATGTGTTTATATATACTAGCAAATATATGCAAGTATTTAAGTTTTAATGTAATGAAATATCGTATTAAATTAGAAAGTCTAATAAGAAGGCAGATCAAAAGATATGTAACAGAGTGGGGTATAATAGAAAAATAAAATGAAACTTACTCTTCCATCACTCCCGTCTTTCATTTCTGAATTTTACTTATTTAACTATTTAGTTAAATTAGGAAATAAAGAATAAAATGACAGTTATTTTTCTTGTTAATGGATTTCATTTAAGATTCATTGAAGAGATTTTTGCTTATATTCATTAAAATAAAACCAAACAATTAAAAATCAATAATACTAAGCACATATTTAATAAAATCACATTTTTAATATCAATATGCAAATTAGCTTTCCCATTCACACTGTAAACCGCTATTTTTTGTATATATGAATACAATTGCATGTTATTTGTATGTAGATATGGACAACACTAATAAAAAGGTGAAGCAATTTTATTAATAATTGAGGTTTCAATATAAATAAAATCATGGAGAATGTGATGTAAATAACGAAGGGAATTGTGACTTGAGTAGTAATACAGTTTTGGTTACAGACAGAAAAACACACATCTCCATTATAATAAGATTTACTCTGTTGCTAATTGTTATATTTTCGTAGTTTCAAATTCCGGACATACATACATCAACAGAACATCAACAGAAAAGTAAAGCTGATCATCTACTACCAAAAGTTTAAAACCACAAATCTTGTCACATGTAACAATTCACCCCCCCAAAACTACTCTTCTTAATGAGACCAATCTTGTGTACAAATTTAAATGCCCAGTAGGAGACTGCCTCTCCAAAGTTAAAAAGCACTTACATGGGCCCCACGACGACCACATTATCACGCAGATTAACGCTACACCTATCTGATACAAGCTCTATAATGCAACACTTAAGATCACATTCGTGTCCCACCCTGTACCTACCGAAAAAATTTAACTGAAAATACACTCACACTGCACAAAGAAAAAAAAACAACAAATAATCGAAGCCCTATATATCAAACAAAACAAACCCACCTTAAACAAGATAAACGTTGAAACTAGTCAACATGTGCTCAAATGCCTATAATTTCCCGCCAATCCTCCTTCCACCATTCCCCTTATTTTATTACAAACTAGTGAGCCACCCCCTCCTACAAATCTCTACTACCACTGTTCGTTTAAACAGAACTCCGCCTAATACTAATTCCTACAGCTACTGCTCGTTTTAAAAGCGAGACAACGGAAACATTCTACCAGTTTCACACCTGAAAATGGCACAGGGACATGCCGAAAGCGATCGTGAAGAAACATTTGGTGGATTGCAACATCAATTCCACCCTGGAATTAAAAAGATGGCCAGGCAGTTAGAAAGGATCGAACAAAAACTCGTCCGACAAGAATCGTCAGTAGAGTTTAACAAAACATGTTTAAAAGAAAAAATGCTGCCAAAATATACTTATTTGAAAACATACATACATATATACATACATACACACGAACTGCCCTTTCTATATGTATAGATTATAGTCAAGGTGCAAACAAGAAAAAAATTGCAATAAAACGAATGCTCAGCACTATTATAACAGAGTAGGTATCATCATCATGATCATGATCATGATCATCATCATCATTAAATCACTCTAGTAGCACAGATATCCATGACAATCTCTCGCCACCCTCTAATAAATTATATGAATTTATTGCCTCGGAGGTCCTCTGC
>CM042141.1:33415022-33417667 GCA_023376005.1 Doryteuthis pealeii | reverse complement strand
GGTCCATCCTTTTACATACGGTCGTACCATGGCCAACCTGGCCCCATAAGGAGGTCTTACCTCTCTCCAGAGTTGATGTCGGTGTAATCTAAAGCCCCAACCGACAGGGCTTTTAAGAAATTTGTAATCAGAAACAAATAAAGATATGATGATGATTATGCTGCTGATGATACCACTACAACTAACAACACTTTTTGAAAGAGTTTAATAAAGTCATTTGTCCACCACGTTTCTGTTAAGTGTCTTATTAAAAAGGGAGTTTGCCATCAGGGCAATACGACCGTGACTTTTATAGAATCTAAGATTGTCCTTACTAGCCAATAATCGTAGGTTTCCTTTCCTACCTTCGAGCCAAGTAAGGCCAAATGTGCGTGTCATGAACTGCTCGGCCCTAGATTCCTTCCTTAAACTTCTCCGCGCAGCACGGCCACCACGTAATATATAACATAAATTAAAACAATAGTTTAATCTGAGAGGATTCATTCTGCACTTAAAAGGGCTACCTGCGTTCACCTGGGTAAGGGCGCAGTAACAAAATTGTCTCGCAGATCCATTATTATTGAATCACGAGTTGAATTTCGCAGGTGCCCCATTCAAATCCCCACGCAAAAAAGAGGTTGCATTTATCCAGCCACTCCGAAAGAAAAAAAATATGTCTACTATTTGATATATTAAATGCAAATTAAAATCCATCTTATCATTAAATCTATTTTTAATTATCGTCACGAATATAAATCAAATCTCCATTATTTTGGACTCAAAATGCAATGGATATAAGGGTTGCTAGTTCTCCGCCTGTACTTATAACTAGCGAGATTCATGAGTAATTCCTTAGCAAAAACGCTGGCCAACTGCTGTGGTTGATATATTACTAACGCTGATTCTTCTCAGTCTACACGCAATCATCGACGAGGGAATCTAGGAATCTCTACCTTAGAGGATTACCAAAGGATCCAAATCGGAGGACTCTCTACCTGGAATCAACTGGCCAATTATGGCCCTAAAAACTTAACAGGTTATGTGCCTAGAATTACGTATAATTTTTCTTCAATCGCGAAGAATCAAGTTATGAATATGGGAGACAAAGTTTCATGGATATTTAAGAACCCACAATTACATAACATAATTGACGCACCATCGGACCAACGAGGAACCCCCACATTTGTGGACAAGAAAATGTGACAACATATGCTAGATTGATCCAGTGCTTGGATGACCGAAAATTCTCCTATTGTATGCGCGAAAGCAAAGATAATGACGCAAAGCATTGGAGATTTCTAAGGTCCCATTACTTGTCAAAGGCAAGCCTAGATATTAGGGCTCCACCTTCAATTAAGTCTTTGAATAGAACTGATTATGAATCATAACGGATTACATAATACAGACTGAGAGTATTGCGAGTTCAATGAGGAAGCCGGTGAGATTATTTTGATGGCTTTTATAATCGCCATTGTGTTGAAGGGTTTGCCCCCAAATTTCAAACATTTTACCACGGTGATAACTCAAAAGGATAAACTATGACGTTCACGAATTTAAATAAGCTTTACGCAGCTATGAGGAACAGACAGTGTGTACTCTAGGGAATCAGACCATAGAATTTTTACAAATGAAAATCCAATTTAAAAAGGGTAAAAGCTTCAACACACCTTATATCCAGAAATAATCCAACACTGGTGATTGTAAATCTGTACATATATTTACTTTGACGTTAATCGCTTTTTCGTAGTTTTGGCCGGACATACATACATACATACATACATACACACAACTGTCCTTTATATTTGTATAGATTGATAGTTATATTATTTGAGCAACTATTTTTGCCAGTAAAAATGTTCTCTCTTCCTATGCAAAAAGAAAAGACAATTATAACGTAAATAAACACCAGCAATTTATCAACCCTTTCATGTTCTTTCTAAGGTGGCAAACTGTTAATCTTGTATATATGCGAAGACGAGAGAACAGTAATAAATTGTTAAGTAAAAACGTTTAAGATCAATTTTCCTTTTCCTTGAAGAGATAAACATACTCGAATGCTAATACAATTCCACCTGCAAACAATTAAGTAAGTTTACCAAGAAGACAAGTGTCACGTAGGAATGTATTCCAGTGCACGATTTCTCGCGTGAGTGAATACGTTCATTCTCCAGTGAATATACGGATGGGAGCGAGTCCCTCTGTGGTGCAGTGTCTAAAGTCCTGAAGTGCGACATCGTAATAAACTGGTTCGAACCCAGTCAGGCTATTACGTTCACTTTCAGATTATTACCCTTGCAAAAAGTACGAACAATCTCATCCCCCGGCTATTGTTTGAAAGTACTACCTTCATTCATTTCTGTCTGTATTGGGCACAATTGTAGCAGAAAGTTTCTTTGGGAAGACCATATGCAAGTGAAAGTCGTAGGGGTAGCCTAAAGTCGGTATCAGCCTGATAGCGAGGGAGTCTGCTGCATTTCACAAGCGCTAGACCAAGGATATTCTTTTTTCGTCTGAGGTGAAGTGCCACATCTACCATCAGCTCCTTATTATACTACACTAACCCATGTGCTACTCATACGCTGAGTTGGCGGGGCCGGTATCAAACCAGGAATCTTGTGGTTCCTAGGCGGACGCTCTGCTGACTGAGCTAAATCGTCTCTTATAAT
>CM042141.1:33387522-33397522 GCA_023376005.1 Doryteuthis pealeii | reverse complement strand
CCTGGATCTTTACGAGTTAATAGCGTCGATCCCAGGGGGCCATCCCCCCAGGCAACACCTGCCCCCTCGATTTAAAGGGGCAGGGCTGGGTTTATTGCCCAGTGCCTGAGGCGCCCCCCTTGAGGGGAATGCCGACGGGATCGACGCAATTTTTCAACTGCCATTCCATGGGCTTCGGCTCATGGGTGGTCCCACGTTAATAGGGACTTTGTGCCTGACCCGTACAAGTGGGGTACGCGGTAAATATCGTATGTAAACCCGCCCAACAGGGTGGGGTCCAGTGGCTTCGGCCCTGGATCTTTACGAGTTAATAGCGTCGATCCCAGGGGGCCATCCCCCCAGGCAACACCTGCCCCCTCGATTTAAAGGGGCAGGGCTGGGTTTATTGCCCAGTGCCTGAGGCGCCCCCCTTGAGGGGGAATGCCGACGGGATCGACGCAATTTTTCACCTGCCACTCCATGAGCTTCGGCTTGTGGGTGGTCCACGTTAATAGGGACTTTGTGCCTGACCCGTACAAGTGGGGTACGCGGTAAATATCATGTAGACCTGGTCAACACCGGGGGTCCAGTGGCTTCGGCCCTGGATCTTTACGAGTTAATAGCGTCGATCCCAGGGGGCCATCCCCCCAGGCAACACCTCCCCCCTTGATTTAAAGGGGCAGGGCTGGGTTTATTGCCCAGTGCCTGAGGCGCCCCCTTGAGGGGAATGCCGACGGGATCGACGCAATTTTTGCACCTGCCATTCCATGAGCTTCGGCTTGTGGGTGGTCCCACGTTAATAGGGACTTTGTGCCTGACCCGTACAAGTGGGGTACGCGTAAATACAATGTAGATATGGACAACACTAATAAAAAGGTGAAGCAATTTTATTAATAATTGAGGTTTCAATATAAATAAAATCATGGAGAATGTGATGTAAATAACGAAGGGAATTGTGACTTGAGTAGTAATACAGTTTTGGTTACAGACAGAAAAACACACAATCTCCATTATAATAAGATTTACTCTGTTGCTAATTGTTATATTTTCGTAGTTTCAAATTCCGGACATACATACATCAACAGAACATCAACAGAAAAGTAAAGCTGATCATCTACTACCAAAAGTTTAAAACCACAAATCTTGTCACATGTAACAATTCACCCCCCAAAACTACTCTTCTTAATGAGACCAATCTTGTGTACAAATTTAAATGCCCAGTAGGAGACTGCCTCTCCAAAGTTAAAAAGCACTTACATGGGCCCCACGACGACCACATTATCACGCAGATTAACGCTACACCTATTTGATACAAGCTCTATAATGCAACACTTAAGATCACATTCGTGTCCCCCCTGTACCTACCGAAAAAACTTAACTGAAAATACACTCACACTGCACAAAGAAAAAAAAACAACAAATAATCGAAGCCCTATATATCAAACAAAACAAACCCACCTTAAACAAGATAAACGTTGAAACTAGTCAACATGTGCTCAAATGCCTATAATTTCCCGCCAATCCTCCTTCCACCATTTCCCTTATTTTATTACAAACTAGTGAGCCACCCCCTCCTACAAATCTCTACTACCACTGTTCGTTTAAACAGAACTCCGCCTACTACTAATTCCTACAGCTACTGCTCGTTTTAAAAGCGAGACAACGGAAACATTCTACCAGTTTCACACCTGAAAATGGCACAGGGACATGCCGAAAGCGATCGTGAAGAAACATTTGGTGGATTGCAACATCAATTCCACCCTGGAATTAAAAAGATGGCCAGGCAGTTAGAAAGGATCGAACAAAAACTCGTCCGACAAGAATCGTCAGTAGAGTTTAACAAAACATGTTTAAAAGAAAAAATGCTGCCAAAATATACTTATTTGAAAACATACATACATATATACATACACACGAACTGCCCTTTCTATATGTATAGATTATAGACAAGGTGCAAACAAGAAAAAAAATTGCAATAAAACGAATGCTCAGCGCTATTATAACAGAGCAGGTATCATCATCATCATCATCATCATTAAATCACTCTAGTAGCACAGATATCCATGACAATCTCTCGCCACCCTCCCATATAATTTATTGCCCTCAGGAGGTCCTCTGCACAGCATCATGTATCCAGGCAGAGCTATTCAATGTGGGTATTTGCTGGACGTCTCATGCTGACGTGTATATGTGCTGGTTTCCACGATTTGAACGTCACTTCTAAGTTCGTCCTGCTTCTCCGGCAGTGTCCAACATGTCTTGTTTGCCTCCATCTTGAAGTCTTGGAAGAAGTGTCGTTTCAACTTGTCAGTGAGATTTGATTTCTATATGATTGATAATCTGTCTATAGCAGACCATACCTTCCCTCTGTGTGCATTCGCAGTGCTTAAAGACTATATAAGTCCGTTTTTCAAGCTTTATGTGTTTTAGACAGATGGGAGTGTGATGAAAGAGACTAGTCAAGCGTCGTGTAATCACGTGATAAGATGTTATTTGCCAAGATATTTAAATGAAAGAAAAACATGATTAGGTGTTAGTACAAATGACATATAGACTATAAATAATATTATTTTCTCTGGCAATCTGTTGCATAATCTATGCGGTTGCCTAAGATTATTGTCAATCCCCTGTTATTCTGAAGGGATGGCCCCTTTTCATATCACGGGCAGGACTTTCCATGGAATATTACAGAAAGCCCGCGAAATACGTGAAGTCACGTGGGACCTGGTTGGGTCTTCAGTTTCGGCTTGGACGTCAGACAGATAAGATATGTCTGCTTAGCTGGGACTCACCTGCATACGCGCGCTATGTTTTGTTACATGAAATGTTTAGTTAAGTAAATAAAAGCTTACGAAAATAACATGGTTTTGTGGTTGATGAATGTCTTGGTAATAAGACTGACCTAGAAGAAGAAAGGAATTAAGTGCGACCGACCACCAAGACGAAGTCCAGACGCTAGAAGAGACGTTAGAAGAGACGCTAGGAGAAGAACGTAAGATACCAAAGATGACAAGAAGAATAAAAGTAAGGAAAGAAAGAGTATACAACAAATCTATCTATACATATATAAAGGGCAGTTGGTGTGTATGTATGTCCGGACGTAACTTCGAAAACAAAATAATAAAAGGCCCTCCCTGGTTAGTCACATCAAGCCCGATCACCTAAAAGATTGTCCAAACCCTAGTGCCCTCATGTCAAGCCCCAACCCTTTTTTATCATGTATATGCTAGAAGGCAGTGGCTGAGTATCTTAATGGTGTGGGCATGACTTCAAACTCTATTTCAAGATGAAGTTCCAATTCTGGAGCTCAGCGGAGTGTGGAGTGCACATTCATCAACATTACTCCCAGTTCCACCCTGGCCTGAAGTGGTAGTACCTGCTAGAGTACCATCTATGGGATAAATAGAAAAAAAGTAAGTTTCAAAAGTGTTTAAAAATTTTTACAAAAATGTTTAAATTTTTTTACAAAAATGAGTACCCTTCAAGAAAGAATAAAACGAAACGTTGTGCGCATAAAATAACCCAACATGCCGTAAAATGCAATAAAACAACCTAGTTCCAAAATTATACACTTGCAGATCCAGGCCCCTCACGTGGTGTAATGGTTAGCAAGCTACATTCGCAAACCATGGTTGGGGAGTTCGATTCTCACTGGGCGCCCCATACTTCTGGCCTTGTGCTTCATATAAGCTACGCTTATTAAATAACTATACCCTACTACTCTCTCTCTCTCTCTCAGCCTCTGTTTTCTTTTTTCCTCTCTCTTTCTCTTTCTTTCTTCCTTCTTTCATTCTTTCTTTCTCAAATGTTGTTTCCAAGAAAAATGATTCAATTTAATTCCACTCTCATTCTCTCCCTCTTTTTCTTTCTGTATTTGCCTCTAACTTTCTCTTTCTTTCATTTTTTTCCTCTTCCTTCCTCCCTTTATTTCTTCCTCACTCTCTTTCTTTTGTTTTCTTTCTATCTTCTTTCTCTATATTTCTATTTTCTTTCTTTCTCTATATTTCTATCCTTCTTTCTTTCTCTATATGTCTATCCTTCTTTCTTTCTCTATATACCTGTATACACACACACACACACACACACACACACACACACAGGTTTATTTCCGCTATCGTTCATCGCAAAAAAAATTATACACACACAACCACACACCTAAAAATGCACAATGTTTCCTTTCGACACACACACATACACCGTCCCATACCCACGCCGTAAAATAGAATATTTGACGTCATATTTCAAAACCGTCCCTTTTTTCAGACCTCAAAAAAATTTTTTAAACAGACTGAATAACAATGACTACCACTCGCTTTTCTCGTTATTCTGTGATAAATAATTTATTATCACCTTCCATATACCAACAAATGCCCTGAAGATGATCTAATTAATAGATCGAAACACTGCAGCCTCGGCCAATAAACTCACTACTTAACCCATTTAAACCTGTGTTTTTTCATTTTTCCTAATATACTACATACCGTCGGAGTCACTTCCTTTCTTCACTTACCTGTATGTAAGTGAATATGAATAGAGATTTGTTTGAATCCATGCTTGTTTGTTGAATACATTACATTTATAAATTTGATATTGGTGAATCTTACATATTAAAGATATCTTTTATATTGATAAATTTATGTATTTCTTTTTATATCTTCTTATTATAATGGAGATTGTGTGTTTTTCTGTCTGTAACCGAAACTATATTCCTACTCAAGTCACAATTCTCTTAGTTATTGACATCACATTTTCCATGATTTTATTTTTATATTAACCTCAATTATTAATAAAATTGTCTTACATTATTAATACTGTTAACTATGTCTACATATTGACAACATGCAATTATATTTATATATACAACAAAATAGCGCTTTACAGTGTGAACGTGAAGTCTAATTTGCATATTAATATTAAAAAATCGAATTTAATAAATATGTGCTTAGTATTATTGATTTCTAACTGTTTGGTTTTATTTTAATGAATATAAGCAAAAATCTCTTCAATGAATCTTAAATGAAATCCATTATCAAGATAAAATAACTGTCATTTTATTCTTTACTTCCTCTTATAACTAAATACTTAAATTAGAAAAAAATAACAATGAAAGACGAGAGTGATGGAAGAGTAAGTTTCAGTTGTTCCATTTTTTATTTTTTCAAATTTTTTATTATACACCCCTCTGTTTCAAATCTTTTTATCTGTATTCTTATTTAGTTTCATTAGCCTTTCTAATTTAATACAATATTTTATTACATTAAAAGTTAAATACTTGCACCCGGAGGGTGCGTATATTTGCTAGTAGGATATAAATGAGTGTTTTATTTCATGGTTTTATGGTTCAAATGCGGCTTCTCTACCAAGAATAGATTAGTTAAAATATTGCATTCTGATCAAAAATTACTTAATTACTATGCGACCGTCTACGTGCGTATTTGTCGATCGGCGTACATCAAACAGTGACTGGTACGGTTGAATCTTGATTTAACTCGTCCCAGGTTTTCGCTTAGCATTTCAATCTCTATTGTAAATTTAAATTCGATCACGTCGCTCTCTTTTGTAAAGTTCATCGACCCCGACAGATACGAAAGAAGACACGAACATTTCCAGCGCTCGTCTCAGACCGACAATCGTTTTTCTCTCCCCCGCTTAAATTCTCTTTTCTTCTTCTTCTTATTCTTCCTGTTACCTGTGCACCATTACTACGAAAAAGAAAAGAAAAGAGAAAAAAGAAAAAGGAATCTTGCTTGTCGCTTGAGAAAACGGCTTTGTAGAATTCTCCCCGGCAATCGCCTCAGGATAAGCCGCTTTCAGAGACTTGTCGAAATCGATGCATTCCTTAAACATTTCCTTGTTCATTCTTTCTTTCTTTTTTTCTTTCTTTCTTTCTTTCTGTATGTCTTTCTGTATGTCTTTTCTTTCTTTCTTTCTTTCTTTCTTCTTTCGTTCTTTCTTTCAGTATGTTTTTTCTTTCTTTCTTTCTTTCTTTTCTTTCTTCTTTCGTTCTTTCTTTCTGTATGTCTTTTCTGCTTTCTTTCTATCTTTCTTCTTTCGTTTCTTTTGTTCTTTCTGTATGTATTTTCTTTCTTTCTTTCTTTTTTTTCTTTCTTTCTTTCTTTCTTTCTTTCTTCTTTCGCTTTTTTCTTTCTGTATGTCTCTTCATTCTTTCTTTCTTTCTTTCTCCTTTCGTTCTTTCTTTCTGTATGTCTTTTCTTTCTTTCTTTCTTTCCTAATCCTTTCCTTGCTCTTTCTTTCTTTCTTTCTTTTCTTTCTTTTCTATCCTTTCCCTTGTTCTTTTCCTTCTTTCTTTCTTTCTTTCTTTTCTTTCTTTTCTTTCTTTTCCTAATCCTTTCCCTGTTCTTCTCTTTCTTTCTTTCTTTCTTTCTTTCTTTCTTTTTCCTATCCTTTCCCTGTTCTTTCTTTCTTCTTTTCTTTCTTTCTTTCTTTCTTTCTTTCTTTTCTTTCTTTCTTTTCTTTCTTTCCTAATCCTTTACCTGTTCTTTCTTTTCTTTCTTTCTTTCTTTTCTTTCTTTTTCTTTCTTCCTAATCCTTTCCTTGTCCTTTTCTTTCTTTTCTTTCTTTCTTTCTTTTCTTTCTTCCTAATCCTTTTCTTTGATCTTTCTTTCCTTTCTATTCTTTCTTTCTTTCTTTCTTTTCTTCTTTCGTTCTTTCGTTTCCTTTCTTTCTGTATGTCTTTTCTTTCTTTCTTAATCCTTTCCTTGTTATTCATCTTTCTTCTTCTGTTGGACTTTTCTTTCTTTCTTTTCTTCTTTCTTCTTTCTTCTTTCTTTTTTCTTCTTCTGGTATGTATTTTCTTTCTTTTCTTTTCCTTATTTCCCTCATTCATCTGTCTTTTCTTTCTTTCTTTCTTCTTTTCTATCCTTTCCCTCATTATCTTTTTCTTTCTCTCTTGTTTCCTTTTTTCCTTACTTTCCTGACCCTGAATGTATTTTCTTTTCTTTCTTTTTTTCCTCATTCTTGTCTTTCTTTATTCATTTCTTTCTTTCTTCCTGCTTTATTTCCTTTATGTCTTTTCTTTCATTTTTCTTACATTTTCTTTCTTTCTTTTCTTCATTCTTTCTTTCTTTCTCCTTTTTTTTCTAAAAACCTGAAAGATCAGCATTATTAAAATTGCACTTGCCCGTAGTTTTAGGTTTTTTAAAGAATCATCTTCCCTTGAGGCCTAGTTAAATTAGATTTACTTTCTTTCTTTTCTTTACTTTCTGTTATGTTCTTTTCATTTCTGTAATGTATGTATGTATGTATGTATGTATGTCTTTCTTTCTTTCTTTCTTTCTTTCTTTCTTTCATTTCTTTCTTTTGTTCTTTTTCTTTCTGTATGTCTTTTCTTTTCTGTATGTCTTTTCTTTTGTATGTCTTTTCTTTCTTTGCTTTCTTCTCTTCTTTCTTCTTTTTTCTTTCTGTTTTTCGTTCTTTCTTTATCTGAAAGCCTTCTTCTTTCTTTCTTTTCTTTCTTCTTTCGTCTCTTTCTTTCTGTTAAGCCTTTTCTTCTTTCCTTTCTTTCTTTTCTTCTTTCTTCTTTCGTTCTTCTTTCTGTGTTGTCATTTCTTTCTTTCCTTCTTTCTTTCTTTCTTTCTTTCTTCTTTCTTTACTTTTGTTCTTTCTTTCTGTATGTCTTTTCTTTCTGATATGTCTTTTCTTTCTTTCTTTATCTTTTCTTTCTTCTTTTCGTTTCTTTTGTTTCTTTCTTTCTGTATGTCTTTTCTTTCTTTCTGGTATGTCTTTATCTTTCTTTCTTTCTTTCTTTTCTTTCGTCTTTCTTCTTTCGTTCTTTCTTTCTGCGTGTCTTTTCTTTCTTCTTTCTTTCTTCTTATCGTTCTTTTCTTTCTGTATGGCTTTTCTTTTCTTTCTTTCTTCTTTCTTTTCTTTTGCTTCTTTCTTTCTGTATGTCTTTTTTTTCTTTCTGTATTGTCTTTCTTTCTTTCTTTCTTTCTTCTTTCTTTCTTCCTTTTGTTCTTTCTTTCTGTATGTCTTTTCATTCTTTCTTTTTTCTTTCTTTCTTTCTTTCTTTTGTTCTTTCTTTCTGTATGGGTTTTCTTTCTGGTATGTTCTTTTTCTTTCTTCTTTCTTTCTTTCTTCTTTCCTTCTTTTCTATTCTGTAAGCCTTTTCTTTCTTCTTCTTCTCTTCTTTTCTTATCTTTCTTTCTTTTTCTTTCAGTTCTTTCTTTCTGTAAGCCTTTTCTTTCTTTCTTTCTTTTCTTTCTTTCATTTCTTCTTTTTTCTCTTATTCATTCTTTCTTTCTTTCTACTCCATTTCCCTTTGTTCTTTTTCTTTCTTTCGTTCTTCTATTATTCCTTCTTTCTTTCTTCCTGCTTTCTTCCTTTAGGTCTCGTTCTTTCATTTTTCTTATCTTTCTTTCTTTCTTTCTCTGTCACCCATTACTTTTTCTTTCTTATCTCCCTTTTTTTCTAAAACCTAACAAGACTCAAGCTAATATCAACACATGCTCACTCCGTCGCTCGGTCTTTATGGTTCTTACAAAGATATATCATCTCTTCGCATTGCAGCCAAGTAAAGAGATTACGATACTGATACGTACCATATCGCACAGACGGGAATGAATGAGTCTAACTTACCCAACCCATTCCACACGACACGTAGTCTCAATGTAGCTGATGGCGGTTGATTACTTTTTACACTTATTCTAGGTTTTTGAAATCTTCCAGAGCTTTTCACTTCTCCAAGAAGTAGTTCGCCTAAATAGCAACTACGCTACAGTGCCTAAAACAGCGGAACAATCACAAACAACATAAATCAGGGGAACAGGATTGAGCGCACGAACGATGACATAAACATATCTGAACCGATAGAAATGCTGAGACGCTAGACGTTCAGTCAACTCAGAGCAAATTCTCGTTAAACACAGGTCTGAAATTTTGGACCCGTAAGTGTCTCCATTGCAGGCACACATATCAATCACTACAACACATACTTTCATTCGTAATAATTTATGACCTTATGCAAATACTATGCACCCTCGGGCTGACAAGTTATAGTTAAAGTTTTAGTGCCACATCAGAAATATCCGTATTAAATTAGAAAGGTTAATGAAATGCAGATAAAAAGATTTTGAAAAAAAGAGGGGAAGTATAAATCGAAAATAGAACAACTGAAACTTACTTCTTCCATCAATCTCGTCTTTTTCATTGTTATTTGTTCAATTAAGTATTTAGTTAAAAGAGGAAGTAAAGAATCAAATGACAGTTTTTTTCTTTTAATGGATTTTTTATTTAAATTCATTTGAACGAGATTTTTGTTATATTCAATTAAAATAAAACCAAACAGTTAGAAATCAATAATACTAAGAACATATTTATTAAATCACAATTTTTTAATCATCAATATGCAAATTAGCCTTTACATTAAACCAACTGTAAACCGCAATTTTTGTTGTATATTATAAATAAAATTGCCATGTTGTTTTAGTATAGTAGATATCGGTCAACGTTTAATTTAATAATGTAAAACAATTTTATCAATAATGACGGTTTTTAAATAGAACAAATTCATGGTGAATGTGACGTTCAATAAAACTCCAAGGGGAATTTGACTTTCAAAGTAGGATTTAGTTTTCGGTTACAGAAGAAAAGCAACATTAATCTCCTATTATAATAAGATATTATATATATTATATATAATATATAATATTATATATATATATACTATAATAGTCATCCCACAGACGCGTGTTTCGACGCTTACGCTCTCATCAGTTGTGGTTCGGACTTTTAACAGCTTACCTCTAGCCGCGGATCGAAACCGACAGAATTTTCGTCTCCAAGTATCCATACTTTCTTGCGGTCATTAGCAGATTGCCAGGTCTTTGGGCGGTGAACAATTAATTGTACATACTTACAGATATGTTTTACAATCACTAGAGAATCAAAGTATGTCAACAACACAGGCGAGTAACTAGCTAACGCTAAACGGTTGAAATTTCAATCTATATTAAAGGAGTGTGTGTCCTCCTCTCTCTCTCTCTCTCTCTCTCTCTCTCTC
>CM042141.1:33358862-33387422 GCA_023376005.1 Doryteuthis pealeii | reverse complement strand
TGTAAGCGTTTGGACAATTCTAGGAGGTTTACATATTCTGACCAGTAAGCCCGCTTTTGCAACAAAGCGAGGCCTACTGTTACATAATCTATGTATAGATTATTGTCAAACCCCCATATTTCTGAAGGGGATGGCCCCTTTTCATATCACGGACGGGAATTTCCATGGAATATTACAGAAAGTCCGCGAAATACGTGAAGTCACTTGGGACCCGTTGGCTCTCAGTTTCAGCTTGGTCGTCAGACAGATAAGGCCTATCTGCTTTAGCTGGGGCTCACTGCACACGTGCATTATGTTAGTTAGAGAAAGGTTTAGTTAAGTAAATAAAGGTTTAAATAAATAATATGGTTTTGTGGTTGATGAATGTCTTGGCAACAAGACTGACCTAGAAGACGAAATGAATCAGGGACGACCAACCATCAAAAACAAAGAAATAGAAGACCAGACACGAAGTCCCCCAAGACTAGGTCCAGACGCTGGAAGAAGAACGTAAGATACCAAAGATGAGCAGAAGAATAATAGAAGTAAAGAAGGGGTATACAACACTACTTGGCTGGGCATTATAACCCTGTTGTCTCGTATTTTACTCCCTTTTTAGGGAAAAAAGAAAGGGATCATTCCTCTTCTCTTAATTGTTTTTTTTCTTACTCGTCCCATTTGTATGTTGTCTTGATTGTGAATTTAGTTAACTTTATTCTCCTCGATATTCCTGTTGAGCGAGGAGCGAAATTAGTCAACTAGTCCACTTGGTTCTAATTTTTTCTCATCCACCTCTCCATCGTTTTCGTCTTCGTTTAATTGATAATGAACAAAATATTTAGACTTTGTAAAGCATTAATATATATATATCTATAAGTGAAAGAAAGGAAATGAATCCGACAATATGAGTAAGAAAAGGTGGAATGAAAACATCACACAATGCTGTTAAAGAAGAAAACAATTTATAATATAATCATAGCTGATACTGATCAATATTTCGATTTTACAAAAATCATCATCAGAGCTCATTCGCTCCCGTAGTTGTTTGGGTCGGAGAGGAAAGTCAAAATGAGTTTACAAAACAAAAAAAAACAAAAAAAACCTTAATACTGCAAAAAACGAAAGACGTTACAATATTCACCAACGTGGGCATTTCGCCGCATATATATGTCGGTCATAAACTCATTTGACTTTCCTCTCCGACCCAAACAACTACGGGAGTGAATGAGCTCTGATGATGATTTTGTAAAATCGAAATATTGATCAGTATCAGCTATGATTATATTATAAATTGTTTTCCTTCTTAACAGCATTGTGTGATGTTTCATTCCACCTTTTCTTACTCATATATATCTATATATATGTGAGCGTGTGTGTGTGAGCGTGTGTGTGTGTGTGTGTGTGTGTGTGTGTGAGAGCGCGTGTGTGTGTGTGCCTTTTCAGAAAAGTACATTTCTTAATCTAATAATTTGAACTATTCTCATATAAATCATCTCTTATTTTAACAACCCGCGTTTAGTCTCTCTGTCTCACACACATACAAACATATATATTTATATAATATATATAAATTATACACCCCCCATATATATATTATATATATATATATATATGTGTGTGTGTGTGTGTGTGTGTGTGTGTGTGTGTGTGTGTGTGTGTGTAGGGATTTTGATTTGTTTTAGAGCGATACACTAACAAAACCTTTTTTAAAGTCAAATTTCACTAATTCTCTCTAATATTCTTTCCCAATATTTTTATGAATAAATCATATCCAAGAAAACAAGTATGCTGTTAATTTTCAGTGTAGCATCATCTTCATCATCAAGTAGGACTGAGAGTACGGAATTCCGTGACCCCCTCTCTGTCTCTGTCTCTGTCTCTGTCTCTGTCTCTGTCTCTCTCTCTCTCTCTCTCTCTCTCTCTCTCACACACACACACACACCACACACACACACACACAGGGGGAATAACAGATAGATTTGTCTTTCTCTAGGTAATTAGTGTGAAACAAAACACAAACAGCCTCGTCCAGGATATGATCATATATCCAATATTCTATGATGATAACCGTTACATAAACGTACCACCGCATTTAAGACCAGTTTTAAACCTTTTCTAAAAAAGAAAAAAAGTATTATATAATCAAGTGCTGATGTCATCCCATTTTGATAGACGAGAGCTCTTGCGCCATCCGATCCCAAAATCTTGAAGATGGACGTCACCACCAGGTGGTCATCACATCGGCGTCTCTGATTGGACACTGGAAAATAAATTGAACTTCAATTAATCGATTGCTTCGAAGAAGAGGAGGGGGAGAGGACAGAATTATTTGAGTTGGTCTTCTTCGTCCATTGTTCTATGGTCGTCAATCTCGTTCAAGTGGTTGATGTTCTTTATGGCTTTGAGCCGGAGCATAACTCGTGATTCTCAAGTTGGTTGTAAATAGTCGACCAATATCAAGACTCGAGATAACCATGGTTTCGGCGCGTAAATCGACATATATTGATTTACTTGTCCTTTACCACAATAGATTTACAACGATAAGCGGTCGGCTTTATGAATTTTTAGCTGCTTTACATTAGAAGTATGTGCCAAGCTTCCGTCCGTAATGCTTTCTCCAAAAAAATGTACGTACAAAAATTATCGGTACTATTCTCAGAGTTCCGTCCCGGTCTCCTGCCTTAAAAAACGTTAGGCGGTGTTAGCTTTTAAAAACATCGTCGATAAAAACGCCTTCAATGAAATATTTAGATATTCTTGTTTATTCAAACTAACAACAAGACATTAAACAAACATAAAAGAAAATCTGAGTATTTAAGGGCCGGGATAGCTCAGTCGGTAGAGCGTTCGGGTAGAAACCACAAGGTTCCTAGTTCGAAACCCGCCCTCGGCAACTCAGCGTATGAGTAGCACAGGGATCTGTGCGGTAAAGTAAGGAGCTGATGGTAGGTTTGGTGCTCACCTCAGATGCTAAAATAATCTCCTTGTTCTAGCGCTAGTGAAAAGGGGATAGACTGCCTCGCTGTATGGCTGATACCGACATTAGGCTGCCCTGGCGACTTTACTTTACTTATGTTCTAATAAAAAATGTCAGGTAATTTTTAATTTAAAAAAAAAATGTTTTAAATGTAAAACAGTCCGTTTTTTTACCAAAGGCACATTTTCTTTGTTGATATTATTAGCAGAATTCTGTATTCATGTTTTTTTTTACTAAAAAGCTTTCGCATCGAAACTTATAAAAATCTTCTCTTATATATAACAAACTTATCTTTATAGAAAAAAAGGAAAAATCGTTTTTTGTCGGTTCATTTTTTTAATATTTCGTCCGCATCAGCTTAGTGGAGTACATATTTATGTTTGTACATAAGTAGATATTATTTTTGGTTAAATTAGGTAAGCAGAAAAGAAACATCTAAACAGTTTTATTTAATTTTTCTCTTCAATATGGACCTTAATTGTGTGAAAATGCCAGAAAATGACCAAATAAAAAAAGGAATACAAAATTTAAGGCTTTCTAAAGTTAACAAAGTATTTTCACTATTCCACAGTATACGAGGAGCACAGTTTAGATCTGGACAGTAAAATTTTCAGTGAGTCATTTGCTTATTTGGTGGTCGCGTTAAAAAAAGGAATTCCAGAAAAAAAAATGGAAGAAACAAAAACAAAAGGTAGTTTTAGGAGTTAGGCGTTATTCTCAGGTTATAGCCACTACATGATAAGGAAATTCCTTCCTGACCAGTGGTTGTGTCTCGCCCAAGTTAAGTTAAGCTGAGAGATTATTTTTGAGGTCGGAAGTGGGTCCTTTTCCCCGCACATGCTCGGAGGGTTCTTCCAGTGTGAAGGTACATGGGAGTTGTAATTTTTTCATTCAAATACCTAACATAGAATTAATTACTTGTGTATAAGAGTTGTGTCTGAGTTATAGATAACAACATGAACAAATTGGATCAACTCTACATAATTTTTGCACACTAAGCAAGAACCGGTGATATTTTATGTGTATATATATTTACATTGTTGTTAAATTGTTTAATTTTCTTAGTTTCATCCGGACCTATACATATACATACATTAACACAACTGCCCTTTATATACGTATAGATGTAAACTATATAAAGTATTATTTTTAATTAGTATGAACTAAAAATAAATATGGCGTTTCTCAGTATAAATCGCCTCAAAATCCGACATGGTTTATTTGCTGCAGGGATCTCGTTCTCTGGCTGCAGAGATCTCGTTCCCTTGCTGCTGAAATCTCGTTCCCTTGCTGCTGAGATCTCGTTTCCTTGCTGTTGAGATCTCGTTCCCTGGGCTGCTGAGATCTCGTTCCCTGCTGCTGAGATCTCGTCCCCTTACTGCAGGAATCTCGTTCCCTTGCTGTTGAGATCTCGTTCCCTTGCTGCTGTGATCTCGTTCCCTTGCTGTTGAGATCTCGTACCCTTGCTGTTGAAATCTCGTTCCCTTGCTGCAGAGATCTCGTTTCCTTGCTGTTGAGATCTCGTTCCCTTGCTGCTGTGATCTCGTTCCCTTGTCTGCTGAAATCTCGTCCCCTTGCTGCTGAGATCTCGTTTCCTGCCACAAGATGGTGGCAGATCAACACTAGCTGGGTTACCCAAATAAAGGTGTATGATATTGCACGACCCAAAACCCCTAAGTATATTGGGAATATCACTGGTCATGTGGTCAGGGGCACGTTTTGGGTGTATTCTTAGAAACCATAAAAATTTGAACAATTTTTAAATCTAAATTATAAAAAGCTCCTACAAATTCTAAAAAAAATAGTGCGTATTATACACGAGGATTTTCCCACAGAAATTCGTAGTTCAATGTTAGGAATGCCTAATATACAGGAGTGCGCGTTATATCTTATTATAATGGAGATTGCATGTATGTCTGTCTGTAACAGAAACTACGTCACCACCAGCGTCACAATTCCCTCAGTTATTTACGTTATATTCTCAATACTTATAAAATAATCATTATTTAATCGTAGCATCTTATTCATTAACAATGTCTTTACTAAGGTCTAACTGGGATAGATTTGCCTCAAAACAACCCATATTATTAATGTGTTTAAAATTCTACCATGTGTATTATATATCATGAAGAAATAAATGATTACATAGTATATGGCGTGAATAATTTGCATACCGGTTTTAATAAAACAGTGTTTGATAACCAATTACTTGATGTTATTGATTTTTAATATTGTTTTATTCTCAAATGTATTTAAAATAATCCTATAATTTTAATATATAATATACATATTTAATTATAATTCTATATATTCTGTATAATTTCATATTGAAATCATTCAGAATAAAGTAGAAATAAGGGTATTTTTTTGTGTTCGTATTTAATTTTATTAATCTTTCTAATTCAGTATACTATCTAATTCTCTTAAAACTGAAATACTGGTACCCGGAGGGTGCATTTTCTGCTAGTATAACTAATTACGGTACATTGATTTAATTGTAATATTTTTTTAAAGTTATGTTACATCAGCTGTTATAAAGATTGACACAGAATCATAGTTCATGTTAGCATTCTATGAACACAATGAATCGATTTTCCTCGTTTTGTTTGTTCTACTTTTTTTTTTATCGTAAATGAAAGACATGACCAATAATGAGTCTTTTGTATCGATCAAGAAACTTTCATTGCCTTTTAACACAAACTGATATTCCTGTATGGAATTACATGAAGAAACCAATTTCTGAGACATGTAAATCGCCCACTGTTGTTGACTGCACAATCAATAAAGAGCGGAATAATAATAATAATAATAATAATAATAATAAATAATAATAATAATAATAATGAACTCATCTTAGTTTTAACTTCGCATTTGTGCAGTTGATGTTAGGAATTTTTTTCTGCAATTCTTTAAATATGCTGCGCACCAAAAATGTTTGTTCAAATAAATACATAACAATAGATTCAGATAGATAGATAAATAAATAGATAGATAGAGACAGGGATATAGAGAGAATAAAAGACATGCATATATATATATATATATATAATATATATATATATATATATATATATGTGTGTGTGTGTGTGTGTGTGTGTGTGTGTGTGTGTGTAGATAGATAGATAGTTAGATAGATAGATAGATAGATAATAATGTACTTTTAATCATCAAGAACGGGATATGTTGAGATTTTTGTAATCCGGAGAAAAGAATTATGTCAAATTATTTTCTTATTGGCGTTTGGAACAAATAAACATCCTTATTATTAATTTTTCTGCCACTATTGCCGTGATGGTGGTAATATATATATATATATATATATATATATATATATATATATATATGCCCATGTCATTGTAGATGTATGTATCTCAAGATCTGTATATATATAGCTATGTATAGTTTGACATACCTATACGTGCGAGCTAGCGTGTGTGAGTTGATGAATGTATTTGTGTTCGTATAATATATATATATATATATATTATATATATAATATATATAATATAATAGCAACACCTCCGAACGAGCAGGATGTGACACGAGCTCAATTTCTATAGCGGAGTTTAACCGTTGTTTACTTCTCATAGGCCGATTGCCATACCAAGGTTAAAGATCCCTTTCTCTTCCTCTATTTACCCATAGCTGGAGGAAAAGTAGTTGCCAAGGTACTAGCACTATGTGAAATGCAAACAGCCTCGTCCAGGATTTGAAATTCGTTGTGTCTCGTTGTGTCTATTTCCTAAGAGTATGACTATTACACCTACATATGTGCGTTTATGCGTGTGTGTGTGTGTGTGTGTGTGTGTGTGGTGATAATTTGGAAGCCCGCTCAAATATGTACAAAAGCAATGAAATTAACATTTGGCGGGAATGTTTGCAGATGAAAAGATTTTTTATGTCTAGTATAAAATGGCATTCAACATTTGTGTCCTGTACCATCATCAGGAAGTTAGTAACCAGAAGATTCATTTTATGCAGAATTCTAATCCAATGGTTATTTATTTCAAACAGGAAGTTGCTTACGGCTTATACCAAGAGTATAATCGAGCAGTATAATTTTAACGAAGCGCCTCAAGAATAAGCTAGATGAGAGTTGCACAAGAAATCTGCACGCAATCTTAAACAAGACGTGAAAACAACACCATACGAGAAAACAGCTGTACGGCCACCTGCCCCAAATCGCGCAAACCATCTTCATGAGGCAAACAAGACATGGACGACCACTAGAGAAACAAGGACAAACTAATAAGCGAGGTTCCCCTGTGGAAACCAGCAGATGGATAAACTAATGTGACAGCCCAGCAAGGACCTACATTGACCAGCTCTGTGTGGATACTGGATGATGCGCAGAGGACCTCCCGGGGAGAGTGAGATGATAGATAAGGTTTGTGAGAAATTGTCACGGAAAATCCGCGATAACTGCGCGACATGATGATGATGATGATGATGATGATGATGATGATGGTGATGATGATGATGATGATGAAAAATATAAAAACCATGAATTTTCACGTTTTTCGCGTATCTATCCTAGGTAGTAATATTTAGAGAACCTCGATACGAAGCCTCTATTAAATACATAAAGTGATCAGACATTATGACCTCCACAAAACCTTTTTCGATCTTTGACTAGATTATTGCCAAAAACAAAAACAAAAAACGAAACAAATATAACGAAAAACGTTAATAATAAGGGGAAAAAAAGAGAAAAACAAAACAACATAACACTACTTTATAAAATGAACATATATTAATTTAGTGAACATAAATATTTAAAATATGTTTTCATGGCAAGTGTAAAATATTCAGATGAATCTGATTATAATTGAAAATAAATGTATAGAAAGAGTGAATGAAATTAAAACTTTGGTGTTATGTTTGATGAAGAATTAACTTGAACCTGTTATTTGATAGGGCCACGTGAGGAAATTTCCACTCAGATGCCTATGCCGCATTCTACGCATTCGCTGGTAGGACAAAGTGCCCAACACAGACGTGCTGGAACGAGCAAACATAAACAGCATGCCCGCCATCATCTGCGAGAGACGCCTGCGTTGGCTTGGCCATGTCAGGAGGATGGACGAAGGCCACTTCCCTAAAGACCTACTGTATGGTGAGTTAGTGGAGGGCATCCGACCGGTAGGGAGACCACGACTGCGCTTTAAAGATATCTGCAAGAAGGACATGAAGACATGCCACATTGACATCAGCACATGGGAGGCTGACGCAGAAGACCGTACGACCTGGCGCCTCCTCGTCAAACAAGGAACGAAAAGGAGTAAAAGAGAGGAAAGAAGCCGCCACATAAAAGAGAGCCATAAGGAAGGAGAGACAAAAGCATCTCCAGCAAGCATCACCGTTTGTTTGCAATCACTGCACCAGAGATTGCCATTCAAAAATTGGTCTGTTCAGACACTCACGCAGTTGCAGATAAAAGAAAAAAGTGGACACTACGCCATCGTCTTTAGTAAGACGGAAGCATTCCAATGGCAATGAAAACATGCAGATAGGTTCAAGCATTGTTTAAGTGAATCATTCAAATTGAATTTAATCGTAATCTTTATACTCTCTCAATTTAGCTATGCTGATCTCATTTTCCAGGATTTAACTAAACAACTACAAAAGTAACTTAGTAATAATACATTTTACTGACAATCTGTATTACATTCTTTTTTTTTTAATCATTATCATCCTGTCGTGCTGGCAGCACGGATATCCATGATAATTTTATCGTCCTCCATCCTTATCATTCATTGTCCCTGGGAGGTCCTCTGCGAAACATCCAGTATCCTCGCACAGTTGAGTTTTGTACGTCTTTGCTGGGCGACCTACTCTGGCGTCCACTGTGATGACCTCCACAGAAGAACGTCACTTATGTGTTCATCTTTGCTTCTCCAGCAGTGCCCATCGTGTCTTGTTCGTCTCACACGGATGGTTTATGGGGAAGGTGGCCATACAGCTGTTTTCTCGTGGGGTGTTGTTTCCACGTCTTGTTTAATATTTCATGCAGCATTTTCATGCAAGTCCCATCTAGCTTATTCTCCAGGCGCTTCGTTAGAGTCCAGGTAGTGCAGCCGTACAGTAACACTGATACAACCACGGCTTAAAAGAATTTTCGCTTTAATTTATCAGCGAGATCGGATTTCCATATCACTGACAATTTATTTAAAGCAACCCATGCTTCCTATGTGTGCATTGACGTCGCTTTCTGTTGATGAGATATTACTACCTAGGTACGAACAGTTGTATGAGAATATATTTTATATCTTTATTCCCCATTTATTTACGAATGTGGAAAGCACGGTGGAGTTGAAGAGAATAGGATTGAACACACAAAGGTCGACGGGGGTTATCTTCGGTTACATTTATCAACATTTAGATCGATATATATATATATATATATATATATATATATATATATATATATATATATATATATATATATAGTATCCAATTGGCGCTTTTAACGTTTCCCTTGCATTAGCATCTGTAAATAATCCAAAAGTAGTAAAAAGATACGGCAGTAATAATAGTAATAATAATATTAGTAGAGAAAAAGATAAGGGTCTACTATGGTTTCAACTCAAATGATTTCATCAGAACCCTGCCCTATGGCTTAACTAAGTCAATGTAATTCCTTAATTAAACTCAGCTACATTTCTTTTCAGATAATAACGCTTGAACGCTACGTTAGTTGATATTTTTCTCTCAAAATGCGACTTATTCTATTCGTGTACTTATTCCTTAGTTCTCATTTCTGTAATGTTATTGATTTAATTTTAATTATAAATAAGAGCAAGTAAAAACAAATAAGATGTTTAGATAATTATATTCTAGGGGCTGAATATTACTAATTTATAGTTTTTCATTGTTATTTTTTAGTATTTATCCTATTTTAAAATTAATAACTATTTAAGAAAAAATCTAATTCATTTAGTTCAATATTGTAATTCTAATAATATTTTAGTAACCGACCTAACCCATGTCTACAATTACAGATTGAATTTATTCTATTATTCAAAAGTTTTACTTATCCGGGAATTTAATTATTATTAACTTTTCGTGTAGACATTAAGTAGCATGGATCATTCATATATATAACTTCAGTTACATAATTGATAGGTAGCCAATCAATTATGTACGGTGGTGTTGTTAATTCCAACTGGCGGTTTTGTGGAAAAATACATGTTATTTGATAGATGGATTTTAACCTATGTTTGACCTCTTTCTCTGATTCGCCAGCGCGAATATGAAGAAGTTAGTTTAGGAAAATTATTTATTGACTGGCGGCCTGTCCATCGAAATCAACATTTCTGTTATATGAGAAATTGCAGTGGTGGGATGAATATGAATCCCTTGAGAGTGTATGGTGTGTGTGAGTGAGTGTTTTTCCATATCATAACATCAAACATGACATAAATCCATTTTCTTACCACTACTACAGGACGCATTTCCTACTGTCTCTATTGCTCCCCTAATCAATCCACACCACCATCTCAAAGATCCACCCGTTATTAGCAGCACTATCTCCTCCCACCCGCGTCCAAACGAACTCATTTCTCGTCCTGAAGAGGTTATGAAGACCGAAACGTTATAAGGTCTTCATTATCTCCACGAATAAATATTGTTCCTTTGTAACATCCGGTGTTTTTTTTTACATTTCTACAGACAGACAAACAGACACACACACACGTACGCACACAAATAAATATATCACCTGAAGGTATTTACCAACATTTTTTTATTTTGTTGCCTTCATGTTACCCCACCATTTGCTTGATTGAATCTCTCTTTTACCCAATTTGATTTACAATGTGACTTTTAAACGATCTACCAGTCGTTACTTTTGACAAAGAACCGGTCGAAAGGGCCCTTAAGTTTCTATTTTTTTTCTTTCTCTTTCGAAATAAAAGAAATTTGTTGATCAATAAATATGTCGTTATTTTTCAAAATCTTATACAAGTTTAGCTGTACCAAAAATGTGTTTAATAATATATATATTATTATATATATTATATATATATAATATATATATGTGTGTGTGTGTGTGTGTGTGTGTGTGTGTGTGTGTGTGTGTGTGTGTGTATTAAGATAGACAGAAAAATAAATGATAGATATGGACTGATTTGCTTAGATAGATAAGTAGATTGATAATTAGATAGATAGATATAAAATGAGTTGGTTTTATCGATAGAAAGATAAAAAATATCGATAGATATAAACCTAGATGGAAAAATAGATAGATCAATAAATGGATAACATCTACTTCTTTAGTAATAGTTGATCAGCTTGTTAAGAAGACCATTAGTACTATCAAGTGCGTTTGATTGAAAATGTAGTATCTCATGGCTTTGTACTTGTGCCAGACGAATCTAAGTAGAGCATGTTTTACAAGAAGAAGTTAGAGTTGAAATCACTGATTTGATAGACAGAACAGAAAAAAACTTTGACTTTCAAATAGAGTTGAGCCAACATCCTAATAACTAAATAATCATCTACACGGAAAAATGAAGAAAAGGCATTTTTGTGGTATTTTGTGTGCTAGGTGTTTTTGCGGGTATATAGATATGTGTGTATATATATATAATATATATATATATATATATATATATATATATATATGAGCTGCCTTGATTAGATATATAGAAATACATAGATATGAGCTGTTTTTGATTAGATAGGTAGATATAGGTAGATATGAGCTGATTTGATTAGATAGATAGAAGTGAGCCGATTTGATTAGATAGATAGATAGATAGATAGATATGAGCTGACTTAATTAGATAGATAGACAGATAGATAGTCAGATTGATAAGTATAGACTGTTGCTTATATATATATATATTATATATATATATATATATATATATATAGATAGATAGATAGATAGATAGATAGATAAATGTATAACATCTGGTTCTTTAGTAATAATTTCTGAGCTAGTTTAACTGGTCATTAGCACTATCAACTGAGTTTGATTCAAACTGTAGTATCACATAGAAATGTCCTTGTGCCAGCGTATTCTAAGCAGAGCTTAGAGTTTTAACAAAAGAAGTTGAAATAAATGATTCGATAGAAAGAACAGGAAAAAAATTGACTTTCAGATTTGTGCCATAATCAACACGAAAGGAAATAAAGAAAATAAAAGAAGAAAATTGAGTTACATATAGCGACATTTTTCTCGGGGTCTGACATCAACAAATTGCATCGCTATGTTAGGGATGTTCTCCAAAGAATGAATTTTGTAAATTAATGATATCTGCGAAGTCATTTCAGAGTTCTGAATTCCCGAGAAAATATTCTCATTTAGTAAATGTGAATATATATATATATATTATATATATATATATATATATATATATATATATATATATATATATATATATATATATATATATAAATATATATATTATATATAATATATATATATGTATATATATATAAAATATATCCATTAGTATAAATATATATATATACATGTATATATATATATGCATATATATATATATATATATATATATATATATATATAGGCATATATATATGCATATATATGAGCATATATATGCATATATATATATACATACATATGTATATAAATATATCCATTAGTATAAATATATATATATATATACATACATATATATATTTATATATATATATATATATATATATATATATATATATATATATATATACATACATATGAATGAAAAGAAATAATATGAGAGTATCACTTCCTTTAACGATGAAAACGGTCGCCAAGTTAATGAATGTAAGAGGAACCCCTGGGCGACAGGAGAAAAACACGATTTTCATTCTTGAAACAGCATAACGTAATACGTAAATAAGTTTTGCAAAAGGCTTTCGATGGAATAACGAAATTGGGAAAGGGAGGTAATGCAATAATGATCCACTTTCTCTCGTATCAATTTCCGTTGAACATTGTCACCAAGGCAAATTTGGCGAATAACGTCACCCGATGCGTTAAGGCGTCCTGCACAGTAAATAACGTTACTGACTACAATGGAAAAATAAATGAATCGTTATCGCTCTCCTTCCTTTAAAAAATCCAGTGACAGCAGAAAAAAATAAGAAGATAAAGAAAAAAAAAAAAGGAAAAAGACAAATGCTTAATTTCATAGAAATCCTCATGGTCTTTTGCTACGCCCTACTATGAACCAATCAGATCAGTCGGAAGGTTCGGAAAATTTGTATTCAGGCTGATGAAATCAATCGACGTTTTCGCTCATATAAACTTCAGGATCTGCATGGCCCATCTGATCAGGTTCACAGATTTATGATTGATTTTCTGTAATGGATTGGGGCAATGTACAATAACCTAGTTATATTACACACCGATATTCTGATTATAACACACACACACACACACACACACACACACACACACACACATATATATATATATATATATATATATATATATATATATATTATATATACAAGGTGTGTCATAAGTGTATCGAGATTGAAGCTGTTTTTACAAAGATAGAAATGAACAATGAATGAAACATTATTTTTTCAGAATACAAGGTGTGTCATAAAAGTGTCCAGTTTGAAGCTCTCTTTAGGAAGATATAAATGAACAATGAATAGAACATTCATTTCTTTTAGAATACAAGGTGTGTCATGAAAGTGCCCAGTTTGAAGCTGTATTTCCCAAGATAGAAATGAACAATGAATGCAACAATAATTTCTGTCCGAATACCAGGTGTGTCATAAAATGCCCAGTTTGAAGCTGTATTTATCAAGATAGAAATGAACAATGAATAGAACATTCATTTCTTTCAGAATACAAGGTGTGTCATGAAAGATATCCAGTTTGAAGATGTATTTATCAAGATAGAAATGAACAATGAATAGAACATTAATTTCTTTCAGAATACAAGGTGTGTCATGAAAGATATCCAGTTTGAAGATGTATTTATCAAGATAGAAATGAACAATGAATAGAACATTAATTTCTTTCAGAATACAAGGTGTGTCATAAAAGCGTCCAGTTTGAAGATGTATTCATCAAGATAGAAATGAACAATGAATAGAACATTAATTCTTTCAGAATACAGGTGTGTCATGAAAGATATCCAGTTTGAAGATGTATTTATCAAGATAGAAATGAACAATGAATAGAACATTAATTTCTTTCAGAATACAAGGTGTGTCATAAAAGCGTCCAGTTTGAAGATGTATTCATCAAGATAGAAATGAACAATGAATAGAACATTAATTTCTTTCAGAATACAAGGTGTGTCATAAAAGCGTCCAGTTTGAAGATGTATTCATCAAGATAGAAATGAACAATGAATAGAACATTAATTTCTTTCAGAATACAAGGTGTGTCATAAAAGCGTCCAGTTTGAAGATGTATTCATCAAGATAGAAATGAACAATGAATAGAACATTAATTTCTTTCAGAATACAAAGTGTGTCATGAAAGATATCCAGTTTGAAGATGTATTCATCAAGATAGAAATGAACAATGAATAGAACATTAATTTCTTTCAGAATACAAGGTGTGTCATGAAAGTGCCCAGTTTGAAGATGTATTCATCAAGATAGAAATGAACAATGAATAGAACATTAATTTCTTTCAGAATACAAGGTGTGTCATAAAAGTGCCCAGTTTGAAGATGTATTTATCAAGATAGAAATGAACAATGAATAGAACATTCATTTCTTTCAGAATACAAGGTGTGTCATAAAAGCGTCCATTTTGAAGCTGTATTTATCAAGATAGAAATGAACAATGAATAGAACATTCATTTCTTTCAGAATACAAGGTGTGTCATGAAAGTGCCCAGTTTGAAGCTGTATTTATCAAGATAGAAATGAACAATGAATAGAACATTAATTTCTTTCAGAATACAAGGTGTGACATGAAAGTGCCCAGTTTGAAGCTGTATTTATCAAGATAGAAATGAACAATGAATGCAACAATATTTTTCCCGAATACCAGGTGTGTCATAAAAATGCCCAGTTTGATGCAGTAATTATCAAGATAGAAATGAACAATGAATGGAACGTTAATTTTTTCAGAATACAAGGTGTGTCAAAAAATACAAAATATCTAGATACCAATTTGACACACATTGTATATAAATGTATGCGTGTAGGTATATGTATGTATGTAAATGTAAAATGATGGCACGACCTTTACATAGATACACAAATATATGTAATAATATATTTTTGAAGGCGTAATAATGCACATTTATGTTTAAAAAACATATTTATTTCTTTTTTTTTTTTTTTCCTTTTATGAGTCCTAAATATTTCAAGCAAATGCTCATCTTCAGAGGATTGAAAGATTTTTTCATAATTTTCATCTGTATTTGATAAATTCAACGGTGATGCTGGTCCGTTGAATGTCTGATCGTAACTGCGAAAGTTTTTTTTTTTTTTTTTTTTTTTTTCCGGCGAAGATGTAATTACGCTCGGTAAACTCCGTAAAAAATCGCGGGATGTTTTGAAAATTATTTCATATATAAATTTTTTTTCGAACTCACTATAAAAATGATGATAAACTCACTATAAAAATGATGATATAAAAATCTTTATTTCAGAGTCCCTGAGCAGGGCCTCATTATTTTATAGCATTATAAAAAAAGAAAAAAATTTATACGGAGTTTACCGAGCGTAATTACATCTTCGCCGGAAAAAAAAAAAAAAAAAAAAAACTTTCGCAGTTACGATCAGACATTCAACGGACCAGCATCACAGTTGAATTTATCAAATACAGATGAAAATTATGAAAAAATCTTTCAATCCTCTGAAGATGAGCATTTGCTTGAAAATATTTAGGACTCATGAAAGGAAAAAAAATAAATAAATAAATAAATATGTTTTTTAAACATAAATGTGCATTATTACGCCTTCAAAAATATATTATTACATTTTAATTAATGCTTCGAACTCACTATAAAAATGATGATATAAAAAATCTTTATTTCAGTGTCCCTGTGCAGGGCCTCATTATTTTATAGTATTATAAAAAAATAAAAAAAATTTATATATGAAATAATTTTCAAAACATCCCGCGATTTTTTACGGAGTTTACCGAGCGTAATTACATCTTCGCCGGAAAAAAAAAAAAAAAAAAAAAAACTTTCGCAGTTACGATCAGACATTCAACGGACCAGCATCACAGTTGAATTTATCAAATACAGATGAAAATTATGAAAAAATCTTTCAATCCTCTGAAGATGAGCATTTGCTTGAAAATATTTAGGACTCATAAAAGGAAAAAAAAAAAAAGAAAGAAATATGTTTTTTAAACATAAATGTGCATTATTACGCCTTCAAAAATATATTATTACATTTTAATTAATGCTTCGAACTCACTATAAAAATGATGATATAAAAAATCTTTACAAATATATGTATTTATCAGTTAAAATCTTCCCCCTAGACCCTAGATGGTCGAGTCATGAAGGAGCCTGGCTGATGATAAATCGATGGGGTTTCCATCCCGGCTTGAAGTAGTCTGCTTTGTATTTTTCCAAGTACTACTTTGCAATATTCCTTTATTTACAAAGTGTATGTTCCTTTATCATAGCTGAAATTTAATATAATATATATATATATATATATATATATATATATATATATATATATTGGTATAAAATAACCCCGTAATGGTTGACATGCCGTTTAAAAAAGTTAAAAAAACTACCAATTACAGCTGTTTTAATAATAATAAAAAATGAAATAATACGCAATTTCAAATATTTCTAGTTTCAAATTTCAAATATTATTACAATCATGCTACTTCATGAAAATTTAAATTAAAATTAATATCATGTATTTGAATTGAAATACTTCTTTGAGTTGACACAAATTTATGATACTTTCAACTGCTAAATTTAGATTTATTTAACAACTTTTAGAATTTTAAAGGCTTAATTATATTTGCAAATTACATTTGCTGATATTCGAGATCCTATATTCCAATATTTCCTTCCTTTTCCAATTTTTCCCTTTTGTTCAGGGATTTCTAATCTCGATGAGAAAATTAAGACATCATCCTCCATTAATACATCTTTCGTTCTTTACAAAATCATAAATAAACAAACTTTCGTGAAAACTTTTTTTTTCTGTATTTATATCAATTAGTAAGTATATTCTTGCTAAAGAAAACTAGCACTTTTCAAAATTTACATTAATCTTACAATCAAATATATGCACCCTCCGGGTGCAAGTATTCAAGTTTTAATGTAATAAAATATCATATTAAATTAGAAAGGCTAATGAAACTAAATAAGAATGTAGATGAAAAGATTTGAAACAGAGGGAGTATAATAATAATAAAAAAGAACAACTGAAACTTCCGGCTTCGGCTTGTGGGTGGGCCCACATAAAAATGCTCTTGTCTCACGCCCTCATAAGTGGGATGAGAAGCAAATACCTGTAGATATGGCTAACGCCGGAGGTCCAGTGGCTTCGGCCCTGGATCTTTACAAGTTAATAGCGTCGATCCCGGGGGGGGGGGGCTATCTCCCCAGGCAATATCTGTCACCCATGAGCTTCAGCTTTTATTTATGATCGAGGTTTAAATAAAAAATGAGATCACGGAAAATGTGGCGGTAATACCTCAGGTAATTGTGACCTGAGTATTAAGATAGTTTCAGTTACAGACAGAAAAAAACACACAATCTCCATTATAATAAGATCAGTAAGTACATTGACATGAAACGTTCTCGCAAAAGAAAGCTAGCACTTTACATTTACATTAATCTTATTCTTTAAAAAAATCTCTTTTAATGGAAAGGATGTAAAATAATTGACCTCCCCACAAAAAAATCTAACATCAACAACAACAATTATATATATATATAATGTGTGTTTGTCTTTGTGTGTGTGTGTGTGTGTGTGTGTGTGTGTGTGTGTGTGTACACAAGCGCGCGCACACACACACATATATATATACATGCACATATCTATATATATTGGTATATGACAATATTGTGAATGTACGTGCAAAATTTATATGTTGGGTAAATGAATAGGTAGATAGAAAGAAAAAGAGAGTTGTGGTCTAAGCGAGAGATCCTGAAACAGACAGACATATTTATAGATAAGAAGATAGATATTCGATGGACACAATCGATAGATAGGTAGATATACAAAAAGAAAGAAATGATCACATAAATACGCATACATGCACACACAGACACATAGATAGATAGATAGATAGATAGATAGACAGATAAATAGACAGATAAATAGAATTGATAGAATGATAGATAGATAGATAGATAGATATAGATATAATCGGAGGAGATAGTTGGACCGACGTAACCACAAAAAATGTTCTTTTAAAAAACAATAACATGTTTTAACTTCCCTTAAACATTCTAAAATAGTTTGTCCCAATCCTATAATGATATGATTGTAGATGTTCCATCTTGATGTAATGGTTAGCAAGCTAGTCTCGCAGATCCATTACTACTGAATAGCGATTTCGATCCTCGATGGGTACCCTCTACTTGCGAAACTCGTGGTGAACGGTTTGGATAAATAACTACACAGGGCGTTCCATCTTAGTGTAAAGGATAGCAAACTAGTCTTGCAGATCCATTACTACTGAATAATAATTTCGATTCTCACTGGGTGTCCCATACTTGCGACCTGGCATCACATTCAACCCGTGACGAACAGGTTCGATAAATCACTATATAGACCGTTCCATCGTGTAGTAATGGTTAACAAACTAATATCGCAGATCCATTACTACTGAATAGGAATTTCGATCGTTTAGGGTTGTCCCATTCTTACGACTTTGTGTCATATCCTACTCTTAACGAACGGTTAGGGTGAATACTTCCTATTATGGTTTTGAAGTTGAAATTGACAAATACAGTGTAATGTAAAGAAAAAGAAGATAATACTCTAATGGAGTAAATTTTGATAAAAGTGACTATGTACTTTATTTTTTATTATGACCATCTTACAATATCTTAATATAATGGAGATAGTGAGTTTTTATGTTGGTAAACGAAACTATAAAACTACTCAACTCACGATTCTCTTTAATTATTCACGTCACATTCTCTATAATTTTATTTTTATTAAAACCTCAATTATTAATAAAATTGTTTTACATTATTAATACTGTTGGCCATACCTCATACCCCACTTGTATGGGTTGGACATAGGTCTCGTTTTTATGTGGGACCACCCACAAGCCGAGACTCATCGGTGGCAGGTGGAAAAAAATTGCGTTGATCCCGTCGGCATTCCCCCTCGAGGGGAGCGCTCCAGCCGCTGGGCAATAAACCCAGCCCTGCCCCTTTAAATCAAAGGGGGCAGGTATCCTGGGTGGATAGCCCCATGGGATCGAGGCTATTAACTTGTAAAGATCCAGGGCCGAAGCCACTGAACCTCCACCACAAGGGGCGGGCTTATCTACATGCTAATAACATGCAATTTTAATTATATATACAACAAAATAACGGTTTATAGTGTGAACCGGAAGGCTAATTTGCATATTGATATTTTAAAAATTTGATTTGAATAAATATGTGCTTAGTAGTTTTGATTTCTAATTGCTTGGTTTTATCTTAATGAATATGAGCAAAAACATCGGGAATAAATCTTAAAACGTAATCCATTAACAAGAAAAAATAACAGTAATTGTATTTTTTACTTCCTATTTTAACTAAATAGTTAGATTAGGAATATTTTGCAAAGGAAGACGAGAGTGAAGGAATAGTAAGTTTCAGTTGTTCTATTTTTTGATTATGCACCCTCTGTTTCAAATCTTTTTATCTGCATTCTTATTTAGTTTCATTAGCCTTTCTGATTTAATGTAATATTTTATTACATTAAAACTTCAATACTTGTACCCGCTAGTGTATGTACTATTGCTAAATATGTAATATTGGTAAGTATTGTTAGTAAACTGTAATAAAAGTGACTCTTTATATTTTATAATTACCACCTACAAGTCATATGTAATATGGGTTTATCTCCCTAGGCCAAAAACGTTCTGAGTTCGATACTGGCCCCCGATAACTCAGCGCCTGAGTAGTACAGCTTGGGTCTGAGTGATGGACTGGAGATCTGATGCTAGGTGTGGCGCTTTCCGGATGATAACGACAATAGGGCACTCCACTGACTTAACTCTTACTTTTGTTTACTGCAAGTAAACTTTAATAAAAGTGACTCTATGTCCTTTATTTTTAATAATAACCAACTTCCAACTTATATGTAATATTGGTATTTACTGCCAGTAAAATTTAATAAAAGATGTCCTTTTGGAATTTCCCAAAGCTGTGTAAAAAAAATCAATATGTCTATGGTATTATTTTTATTAAATCAGTCCTTTTAAGCGAGTGGTTTAGCTCAGTCTGTACAGCATCCGGCAAAGACCCTTAAGGTTGCTGGTTCGATAACAGTCCCCAACAACTCAGCGTATGAGTTGTAGAGATTGGGTAATCTGATCTGTGCGGTAAAGTGGGGAACTGACGGTAGGTATGGCGCTCCGTTTCAACAAAAAAAGCTTCCTAGTCTAGTGCTAGAAAAAAGGGGATAGACTCCCTTGCTGTTTGGGTGATACTGACAATAGCCCACTCCGCAACTTTACTTACTTTTAATTATTTCTATTAGAAAATCAGGACCATATGACCTTTAGGCATCCCTTTTTGATCTCGATTAAGAAAGGACATGTTTTTCATTTACACCGTCAATATTCAGTTGTTTTAACATACGATTTTTAGATTGTTTTAAATTATAAAACTAACCCTAACCTCTAACCCTAACCCCTAACAAAGAACCGGACATTGACGGTGTAAATGAAAAACATATCCTTTCTTAATCGAGATTAAAAAGGGGTGCCTAAAGGTGATATGGTGCGAAAATCAAAACTGATATCACGGAGATTCCAGAATATATTGCCCGAGATGTGGAAGATGGTTATTTGGGTAGCTGGTTGTTTAGTTAGATTTTACGGCATGTCAACCCGTCTAAGGTTATTTTATGCTGAATATATTTTCTGATTGTTCTTGTTGGATATTCAGTTTTTTAAAGCTAATTTTTTAACTCATTTTTCAAAACTCATTTTGATCAATTTAACCCATATATGGAATCATAACAGGTTCAAACACTCTAGGTCAGAGGGGGCCTGGGAGTAATGTCGATGAAGGAAAACTCCACACCCCTCAGAGCTTCAGAATTGGTACTTCACCACTAGATGCAGTTTAACATCATACTTGGGACACTAAGACCCTCACTCACAGTCTTTTAATATATATATTACAGAAAAGGGTTATGGGTTTGCTATAAGAGCAGTAGGATCGGGACAATCATAAAGGTGCTAGGTACTAGGGCTTGACGTGGTTAGCCGATTGATCCTAGGGGGCCTCTCGGCCCGCCCGTCTAGCCTAATTAAGGGTCAAAGTGGCGTGCTGCATGCCATGGACAGCTCAGCCACTAGGATTCTATCCTTAAGCATTACGAATCGCCAGAGCCAATAGGTTTTTGGGGATAGTTCCGAGGTGTGGAAAATCCCAGGATTTTAGTTATACGTTATGTAATATTATAAATTATCTAGATTAAGGATAACGAGTGAGCTGGCTTCTGATTGGGCGAAAAGTGCCAACAGAGCGGGGAGTGGAAGGGAGATGGTAAGAGGAGGGAGTCTGGGCTGATTTTTGAGGAGGACGGACGGGAGATGCAGTCTGCCCACCTAGGCTTGTACTTGGGTTAACGAAAAAATCAAATGAGCTTAAAGGAACTAAAAACAAGAACGTCTTGTGTTTGTTATTAAAAAGCTATCAAGAACACAATATAGACATCTCAGAAAGAACCCCGAAAAATCCCAAGTAATTACTAAACAACAAGAAAGAGAAAATGCCCGCCAACGGCAGATGCCGAATATCAGCAACTCCGATCCAGATAAGTATAGAAACGACACACGCCTTCAATTAGAGGCCACGTCACACATCTTATCTTATTAATAATAATGGAGATTCGCTTCCGGTTTTTGTCTGTAACAAAAATTACGTCACTGCTTACGTCACATTACCCAAAATCGTCATAACATAGAATAAATACACTCAAAATTTGAACATGCAACATGTCTAATATAATATTTTACATTGTTTTTTTTAAAACAAGTTTTAATAAATACATGACTGGTATTATATATCTATATATAGTTTGTTTTATTTTAATACATATTTAAAGTTTACATAACATCAAATTGTTTTATTTTTTAATCCTCTTATGAATTTGATGATTTTACTTACTTAGGGTACAAACTCGCTGACATTGAATTTTTTATTACCACCCCTCAGGCAATATGTTTCAAAAACCTATTTTTACATCGCCCAGAGGGTGTTTTTTTATTTTGTACTATCTTAAACTAATGACCGTACATACACACACTCCAAATAGACCCGGACACGTCTTATATAGAGATATAACCTACAACTTCATTTCTTTTAAATGATCCCGCAATTTCTTTCTTTCTTTCTTTCTTTCTTTCTTTCTGTTCTATGGGTTTTCTTTGTACTCCTCAATTTTTTTCTTTCCTTCTTTGTTTGTTTGTTTGTTTGTTTGTTTCTTTCTTTCTTTACTATGTGTCTTTCTTTCAACTCATCAATTTATTTATTTATTTATGCCTATGTGTCTTTCTTTCTACTCCTAAATTTCTTTCTTTCTTTCTTTCTTCTTTCTTTCTTTCTTTTCTTTCTTTCTTTCTTTCTTTCTTTCTTCTACTCATAAATGTCTTTCTTTCTTTCTTTCTACTCATGAATTCATTTCTTTCTTTCTTTCTTACTTTCTACTCATCAATTCCTTTCTTTCTTCTTTCTTTCTACTTCTCAATTTCTTTCCTTGTTTGTTTGTTTGTTTCTTTCTTTATATCTCCAACATTTTGTATATTCTTTTCTCCTTTTATTTCATCATACTTAAAACATAACAGGGATGAATCATATAGAAAATAATCAACAATAAATTAATATTAATGTACACAATTCTTAATCTGAAGTTTCAAGAAATAACTTATTTTACGGAAACGCTTTCTTTTGACTGCTCTTCATAATCAGCCACGTGACAAGTAGATTAATATACAGTGCTTCTGCTCTTTAGAATATTTCAGTGAATCTTATCACATTTGCAAACTTACTATAGGGATTTTATTACATTTTCCAGTATGTAGTGTATAAAATGATTTCTGGTCTTCTAGGTAGACACAGTGGTTTCCTTACTTTTCCTTATTGAATTTATCAGTGAAATATCAACGTTCTATGTAGATTAATTCCGATTCATTTACTCTTCAGCTTACCTTACAATAAAGTCTTGTCCGATGAGAGATATTTGTTGAATCTCTGGAGTAAGGACACTTGACATATACCCCGGAATGAGTGGAAGACGCACAACAATCTCTCTCTCCCTCCCCTCCTCTCTCTCTCTCTCTCTCTCTCTCTTTCTCTATCTCTCCACACACACACACACATACACACAGATATATATATAGGTATATATGAGAGTTGAATGTATGCGTGTGTATATATGTCTTCGTATTTGCAGCCAAACATTATGCCCGCGAGTGCGTGGAAGCCAAACTATAATATCTATCTATCTATCTATCTCTGTCTGCCTGTCTGCCTCTCTCTCTCTCTCTCTCTCTCTCTCTCTCTATATATATATATATATTATATATATATATATATATATATATATCCTGTTATCTGTCTCTGAGTGGAATGTATGTGTGTATACGGGTTTTCGTGTGTGCATTGTGTGTATGCGCCTTCGTGTATGTATGTGTGTCTCGATGTGTGAGCGTAACTTTATTCAACGGAATTAGTTGGAGCCACTGTATAATATCTATCTATTTATTTATCTATCCATGTCTGTTTGTCCGTCAGTCTCTCTCTCTCTCTCTCCTCTCCTCTCTCTCTCTCTCTCTATATATATATATATATATATATATATATATATATATATATTGGTATCTGCCCATGAGCGTAATGTATGTATGTGTATGTGTTCGTCTGTGTGCCTTGCGTATATATGTTTTCCTGTATGTGTGTGTGATTCTATGTGTGGGCGGAATGAATATAAGCCACACTACACAGACACGCACACTCACACACACACACACACACACACCACACACACACACACATATATATATATATATATATATATATATATATATATCTTTGTATCTGTCAGTGAATGTAATATGTGTTGGTATATGTACTTCCGTCTATGTGCATTGTGTATATGTCTTTTCGTGCATGTGTGTCTGTCTCTCTGTGTGGGCGTAAGTTTGAATAAACATTTGAGTATTTGAGTTGAGGCAATACACAGTAAACTTCTTTTTCTTTCTGTTATCGTTCAGATTCATTTGATACCTGTTCAGAGCAAGATATTGTTTACAGACAGCAAAGTAAGAAGCAAGATTCAAAATAAGTGTCCACTCAACATCACTTCGGTTAAGTGAAAAGAAAAAGAAAAAAAGAAATAGGAAAATGACGTGTAAAGGATTTGGAGAAATATATACAAGAGCCATAAGAAAAATAATGATGCTGTGGCCGGAGCGTGTTTTTACAGCACAGCGCAGGGGGGAAACACGACACGTCGATCATGATCACGAAATCATTGCATGAATAGGGTTTCCCACTTGGGAGCCAAAGGCATGGCGGATCTACAAAGACAAGGTGATTGCGTTGCAGATCAACAGTTTAAATCGATAAGAATAGGGTCCGGTCAAAAATGCATTTTCCCACGTTTTATGTAAGTTGGTTGGTTGGATTGTACCACGACATTCTACTTGTCGGAATGGAGAGATGTGTTAAAATGTTTGTTTACTTTACTCTCTCCTTGTCGGAATGGCTAAGGTGATGACGTGTCAATTCCTCGTTCTGTCTTGCACTCATCTCCGAATGGACAAATGATGTGGCCACGTTGCTTATGATACAGCTCTTCCCTCTAACAGCTCTTCCCTCGACAGTTGTTGACAGGTAATAATATTTACCCCCTAGAAAATACAGAATTAGACGCGTGGGATAGTTTAGTTTTTAGATGCGACGCAGTTTTCAGAGGAGGCGGATGCTATTGTCGCCGCTCTGATGTCCTTTCTCACCGGGTTGGTGGTGATCACGGGCTGGGTTCTGGAACTAATGCTTGATCAAGAAAATGATTAAGTCTTGTTTGGTAATTGAATATTAAAGCAAACAATATCCAGCCTACCACAAAGAAAAATGAACCCCTGCAGAAGCCCTGAAGAGAAGTAAGCCCAGTAGATCAACAAGAAAAACATGGCGACCAGACGAGTTAGCAGGAACCAGTAGAAGGAGTTAGCAGAAGTTAAAAAGTAACATCATCATCTCATCTACCCGATCTAATCTACCTGTCTGTCTCTCTACCCGTTTATATACCCGATGTTGAAAGAGTATATAGCAATATACCTAATACCCAGTTTCCAAAAGAAACATCGTCTGCAATATTATCAAATAACTACACAAATAACAACCATACTATACAAAAAAGGAATTGGGTCCCATTGAGGTAAAATGGTTTGCAAGCTAGTCTCGCAGATATATTTATAATACAATACAATCACTTCCCCATATATATGACCTTGTACACTTTTGCGAACGTGTTGGGTAAATACCAACCACACAAGGAAGGAAAAACAAAAACGTCTTTGGCATGAAATATCTGTTACGATTTTTGTGGATATTTTTAGACTTAAAGTGAGAGCAGTTTACAGTAGAGATCCCTTGTGTTAAGAGAGGCTGATCCTTAGTCAAGAATCCTTTGGTTGTTCCTCGGTGTTCCTTAGTGTTGGTAGGATCCTTTGGTTGTTCCTTGTTGTTCCTTAGTGTTGGGTAGGATCCTTTGGTTGTTCCTCGTGTTCCTTAGTGTTGGATAGAATCCTTTGTTGTTCCTTGTGTTCCTTAGTGTTGGGTAGGATTTGGTTGTTCCTGGTTCCTTAGTGTTGGGTAGGATCCTTTGGTTGTTCCTTGTTGTTCCTTAGTGTTGGTAGGATCCTTTGGTTGTTCCTCGGTGTTCCTTAGTGTTGGATAATCCTTTTTGTTGTTCCTTGGTTTCCTTAGTTGGGTAGGATCCTTTGGTTGTTCCTCGGTGTTCCTTAGTGTTGGTAGAGTCCTTAGGTTGTCCCTTGGTGTTCCTTGGTGTTGGATAGAATCCTTTTTTGTTCCTTGGTGTTCCTTAGTGTTGGTAGAACCCTTTGGTTGTTCCTCGGTGTTCCTTAGTAGGATCCTTTGGGTGTCCGTGTTCCTTTGGTAGGATCCTTTGGTGTCCTCGGTGTTCCTTGGTGTTGGATAGAATCTTTGGTTGTTCCTCAGTGTTCCTTAGTGTTAGGTAGATCCTTTGTTGTTCCTCGTGTTCCTTAGGTTAGATAGACCCTTTGGTTGTTCTCAGTGTTCCTTAGTGTTAGGTAGAATCCTTTGGTTGTTCCCCGGTGTTCCTTAGTGTTAGGTAGAATCCTTTGGTTGTTCCTCAGTGTTCCTTAGTGTTAGGTAGAACCCTTTGGTTGTTCCTCGGTGTTCTTTAGTGTTGGGTAGAGTCCTTAGGTTGTCCCGCGATGTTCCTTAGTGTTGGGTAGAATCCTTTGGTTGATCTGAGTCTTGGGTGCAGATTCATTCGTCAGTGGCGAATACTTGCAAATGAACAGCTTTCAAGATCACCGATTAAATAGTTAACTAACCACGTATTCGAGCTGTTGTTTGGCTGGCTTTAATCTAAGCGTCTAAGCAGAGTCTATAAGTTTAAGTGCTGGACTTCAGCACACCTTATATGTCCAAATCAATCCAACAATATCCCATGGGTTGACATGCCGTAAAATCCAACTAGCCAACCAACCAACAAAAAACACAGTTATGAAATGAGATATATACATTAAATGAAGTAAACTGGAGTGATGGACTCAACTCTAAAAGGTTTGGTTATGTGAAGCATAGGATGTTGCATGCAACTATAATGACACGCATTTCAAATCTCTTAATATGACACCTACTTTGCCATTGTTGAATACATTGCATGCATGTAAATTTGTCAGTCTTCCTACAATTTCCCAAACATGTTGACTGAACTACATGTTACATTACTAGGCAAACATCCATTAAGAAATTTTATGGAGAAATAACTCAATCCCATTAGTAGGGATAGATAAGACCTTATGAAAAGCATTCAGAATATATATATATATATATATATATCTGTGTGTGTGTCTGTGTGTCTGTGTATATGTGCATGTGGGTGTGTGAGTGTATGCTTGTGTGTGTGTGTATTATATATACTAGCAAATATATGCACCCACCGGGTGAAAGTATCTAAGTTTTAATGTAATAAAATATTGTATTAAATTAGAAAGGCTAATGAAACTAAATAAGAATGCAGATAAAAAGATTTGAAACAGAGGGAGTATAATCAAAAAATAGAACAAGTAAAACTTACTCTTCCATCACTCCCGTCTTTCATTGTTATTTTTTCTAATCTAAGTATTTAGTTAAAAGAGGAAGTAAAGAATGAAATGACAGTTATTTTTTCTTGTTAATGGATTTCATTTAAGATTCATTGAGGAGATTTTTGCTCATATTCACTAAAATAAAACCAAACAGTTAGAAATCAATAATACTAAGCACATATTTATTAAAATCAAATGTTTAATATCAATATGCAAATTAGCCTTCCCGTTCACACTGTAAACCGCCATTTTGTTGTATATATAAATATAATTGCATGTTGTTAGTATGTAAATATGGTTAACAGTATTAATAATGTAAAACAATTTTATTGATAATTGAGTTTAAAATAAAAATACAATCATGGAAAATGTGATGTCAATAACTAAGGGAATTGTGACATAAGTAGTAATAAAGTTTCGGTTACAGGCAGAAAAACACACAATCTCCATTATAATAATAAGATATATATATATATATATATATAATACACACACACATATATATATATATAATACACAAGCATATACTCACACACCCACATGCACACACACACACACATATATATATATATGTGTGTGTGTGTGTGTTTTAGTGTGCATGTGGGTGTGTGAGTGCATGCTTGTGTGTGTGTGTGTATTATATATATATATATATATATATATATATGTATACATATATGAAAAAGTGAATGGAAGTGAACCTGACAGTATGCAATAAATATTTTTAGAAAAAACAAACACAGGATGTTATAATTCGCTGAGAGAAATCTGTTTCAACCTTTTATTAAAACGGTCTTCATCAAGAGCAAGATGTTTGTGATAGAAAGACGGTGTGAGTAAACCGTTACAAAACAAAAAAGGTACAAGTGTTCAGAGCCGGGATTTTTTTTTAATTTTGAAAATGCATATTCCGTTTTGAAAATAAAATAAAATAAATTCTATTTTATTTCATAAAATCAGAAGCATTATAATCCACAAAGAAAACTCAAAAGAGTTTGATGTAAATATGTATAAAAATGTATTAAAAAATATATATATATTAATATTTGCTACCACGTTTTCAGTGTAGTAGGATTAGTAGTTAATCCAACAGAGTTCAATATATTTCGTAAAATATATAGCATGTATAGTCGTA
>CM042141.1:33333862-33353862 GCA_023376005.1 Doryteuthis pealeii | reverse complement strand
ACACACACACATATATATATGTATATATATAATTCTTTAAATAATGTTTTTCTTAGCAAGATAAACCAGTTGAGAATATGTTTTAGTTTACCTTTTTTTACTTTTATAAATGAATAAAAAACAGTTTTATTAAACATATTTGTTATGACATATCTGCAATATAAAAAAGTTATAAAAAAAAAATTAGTCAAATATAGTCAGTTCAAGCCAGTACTTGATGCTCTAGCGTACATGTGGTCTCCTCTTAAAGATAAGTCACTGTCATTTTCTATAGAAATTACTAAATATATTGTAATTATTTTAATTTCTACCATTAATATGTTGTATTTATTTTATCATTTTCTACCCGGGATACATTTGATTTACAGGGACACGTAAGAATACATTTTTATTTCGTTGTTTTGTTTTTAAATGACTTAGAATTACCTCAAATTCCAGACTTAGGCTGGGGTAGCCTAAGCCTGGAATTTGAGGTAATTTCATGCTTACATTGGTCACCTACCGGCAAAAAATATCTGCTATACTTTTGTAGATAATTATGGTTCTAAATGCTTGCACGAAACACCCAACATATTGTTGTATACCCTTCTTTAATTCTTACTTCTTCTTCTGTTCATCTAGGTCTCTTCTAACATCTTGACTTCGTCTTGGTGGTCGGTCGCACTTAACTCACTTCTTCTACTCTTGTTACCAAGACATTCATTAATCACAAGACCGTGTTATTTTTCTTAAACTTTTTATTTCCTTAACTAAACATTTCATGTAACTAAATATCTGACTAACATAGCGCGCGTATGCAGGGCGAGTTCCTGTTAAGGCAGGACATCTTCACTGCCTGACGTCCAACTGAAAACTGAGGATCCAACCAGGTCCCACGTGACGTCACGTATTTCGCGGGCTTTCTGTACAATTCCATGGAAAGTCCCGCCCATGATATGAAACGGGCCATGCCTTTTGAAATACAGGGGATTGACAATAATCTTATACAGCCGTATAGATTATGTAACAATATGACGATTTAACGAAACATGAAATTTATTCGGTAAAACTCTTTGTTATATATGATCTTTTTTCAATAGCTATGGAAAGCTATAACTTATATTATATATATATCTAAGTAGTGATGTACAAATTGACGCGCCTCGCAAAAAAGGGGATCACATGAAATTCTTCAACAAATCAACGAAAGTAAACTAATAATCCGATTTTAATAAAACTTTCGGTATTTGAAGTAATAAGATCTTTTATTCCAAATATATGTGTCAAAAATATCAAATATGACCAATCATAGAAAATTGCGCTACCTTATATTTTAAAGGGAAATATATGAAAAATAATTAACAATTCATCAAAAAATGATGTAAAACAATAAAAACACACGTTATGTGTAACGGATATCTGTTTTTTTCTTTTTTTTTTAACACATAAACTGGGAATTGTTCTTTATATTAAACGTAAAAGAAAACTGTAAAAATATAATTTCTCGTTTTTTTTATTAACGTTTTGAAATATCTATTTTAAGATTATATGTTATATATTATAACTTATATAACCCAATATTAACAGTTCTGTTGGCTGGAGCTTTTGACTACACCGATTATACATCTGCAGAGGTGTAAAATCCCCCCATGGAGCGACCTGTTGACTGAGGTTGGTTACCCGTAATACCCAAGGATAGAACCCTGATGGCTGAGCAGTCCATGACATGTAACACACCACTTCGGCCTTTACTTAGGCTAGACTAACGGTCGAGAGACACCCACCGACCAATCGGCTGGTCACGTCAAGCCCTAGCACCTATATGATTGTCCCAACTCTATTGCCCTTATTACAAGCTCCAACCCTTTTTATTATGTGCGAGGCGGGGACTGAGGGAGTTAACATCTTAGGTATGAGGTTAAACCCTATTTGATGGGAAAGTTCTAGTTCTGGAACTCTGGGGAATGTGGAGTACCCCTTAATAACCATTACTCCCACGTCCACTCTGACTCGGAGTGGTAGTACCTGTTATGTTCCTATATATGGATTGAATAGGAAAAATGAGTTTTTAAAATGTTTTAAATAAAAATTGAATTTAAAAATAATTGTGTTTGAAATATATGTTCCTTACACATCAAGAATGAATAAAACAAAACGTTTTGGCATGAAATAACCCAACACGTGTTGACTTGCCGTTAAAACCAACCAACCAACCAACCAACCAACCAACCAACAAACAGCAGCATAATATTAACCTATTTGTTTTTTTAGTTGCATTTTTAATCACCTTTGGGCTTATCCAACCTTTCCAATCATCTGCAATCCTCTCAGATAAACATCTAAACACTATGCAATCTACGTTGTGGTGGTTCCAGCGTGAACATCATTTCAAAATTTCTGAAGAAGTATATTGCGTCATTGTGCTGCTTTTCTCACAGAGTTCAACTGACTCTAGCAGTTATGCTGATAGCCTTTTGATTTAGAAAAGAAGGTTCCAGAGTCCGACAAGAAATACCTGAAGAAAGCCGGAGGGTATATCGGCCGAAACGTTGTACAAATAACAATGAAGATGGGGACAATAGTCTGAATAACGCAGATAATATTAACCTTTTGTGTCCTGGGTGCACATATTTGCTTTGGATAAGTCCCCTAAAGTTTACTATTAGATTGTAGGGTTTTATTCATGATCTGGTGAAACAACTAAACTTCTACCTTGTAACCTATTCGATATAATTGGTTTCCAAGAAACTATTGAAATGTACTTACAGTTAGCTTGAAATGATGAAGGAAAAAAAAAAAAGAAAAAACACTGGACGCATGGATACGATTTTCCTGCATCCTTTTAGATTTTTGTGTGGCATGGACGCGGGACGCGTACCTGTCAGTATCTCTATCTAGTTTGCAGCTATGTAGACAACACCTGAATCAATTTTTTTTTACTGGTTTTATATATTTTTATTCTGATTTTTTGGATAATATTTCATGGGTGGGCGTTACTCATCCAGTCTGATGCTCTACCATTGAGCTATATCGATGAGAAAGGCTTTCTGGTGTATTTGAAAAAGGATGTATGTGTTATATAATCAATGTATGATTTAACGAACAGACTAGAAATCCATTAAAATTGATTCTTGCTTACGCAACAGAACACACAGCTTGAATCCAATGTAAACTGCACGGGTGGCATTAACATGCTGCAGATTTTTTTCCACAGAGGAAAAGAAAATCCGTGAACAAACAAAATTAACAGAACTTGAACGGTGGATGAGAATGGGAGTGCGAATGATGGAAATCTGGAAGAGATTGTCTTAAAATGAGCTCTGAAAAACAACAAAAAACAACAACAAAAAAAAAACAAGAAGTATCAGAGAAAGAAAGAAAGTCGGACCATATGACCTTTAGGCATCATTTTTGCGATCTCGATTTGCGGGGACATTTTTCCATTTACACCGTCAAAATCCGGTTAATTGTTAACAGACGATTTTTAGAGGGTTTTTTTTATCAATTATAAAACTAACCTCAGACCATATGACCTTTAGCCACCCCTTTTTGATCTCCATTAAGAAAGGAAATGTTTTTCATATACAATCCCGTTGTTTTAACAGACGATTTTTATATTTTTTATTTTAATTATAAAACTAATCCCTAACCCTAACCCCTAACCCTAACCCCTAACCAACAACCGGATATTGATGGTGTAAATGAAAAACATGTCCTTTCTTCATCGAGATCAAAAAGTGGTGCCTAAACGTAATATGGCCTCTAACCCCTATCCCTAACCCCTAACCCTAACCCCTAACAAACAACCGGATTTTGACGGTGTAAATGAGAAAAGTGTCCTTGAGAGTCGAGATCGCAGAAGGGGTGCCTAAAGGTAATATGGTCCAGAAAGTCTATATAAAATGGGAAAGGAAATCAAAAGGAGGATAGACGATAAAGATAAAAACTGAAGTTAAAATTGAAAAATCTGAAAGAAAGAAAAAAAAACGAGACAATTATGAATATTACAGAATATATACGAGCAAATAATGCACCTTCTGGGTGCAAGTATTTAAGTTTTAATGTAATAAAATATATTAGATTACAAAGACTAATGAAACTAAATAAGAATGTAGATAAAAGATTTGAAACAGAGGTGGGTATAATAAAAAAATAGAAAAACTGAAACTTACTCTTCCATCACTACCGTCTTTCATTGCTAAATTTTCCTAATTTAACTATTTAGTCAAAATAGGAAGTAAAAAATAGAATTAGTTATTTATTCTTGTCAATGGATTCCTTTGAAGATTTTTGCTCATATTCATTAAGATAAAAACCAAATAATTAGAAATTAATAATACAAACACATATTCATGAAGATCCAATTTTTAATACCAATATGAAAATTAACCATCACGCTGTAAACTGCTATTCTTTGTATATATAAATACAATTGCATATTATAAGTATGTACATATGGTCAGCAGTATTAATAATGTAAAACAATTTTATCAATAATCGAGGTTCAAATAAAAAATAAAATCATGGTGAATGTGACGCAAATAAAAAAGGGAATTATGACTTGAGTAGTGGAATAGTTTTAGTTACAGAAAACAAACACACAATCTCTATTATAGTAAGATTCGGAAGACAAAAAAATTATTTTTCAGAACCGAGATGAAAGGAACTAAAATATATTAATATAAATATATTAATGAGGTATATTAAAGAAAGAAAGAATGGAAGAAAGAAGGAAAGAAAGAAGGAAAGAAAGAAAGATAAATATTCAAATAGGGATATCAACGAAAGGTTAGAGAGTTAGAGTTATAGAAAGAAAGAAAAGAAAGAAAGAAAAAGAAAGAGAATAGAAAGAAGAAAGAAAGAAAGAAAGAACGAAAGATAAAAATTAGAAAGGGATATCAGCGAAAAGAAAGAAAAAAGAAAGCAAGAGAGAAAGAAAGAAAAATAATTAGAAAGGGATATCAGCGGAAAGAGAGAAATAGAAAGAAAGAAAGAAAGAAAGAAAGAAAGAACGAACGAAAGAACGAAAGATAAATAATTAGAAATGGATATCAGAGAAAAGAGAGAAATAGAAAGAAAGAAAGAAAGAAAAGAAAGAAAGAAAGGAAGAAAGAAAGAAAGAAAGATAAATAATTAGAAAGGGATATCAGCGAAAAGAGAAGAGAAAGAAAGAAGAAAAGAAAGAAAGAAAGAAAGAAGAAAGAAAGAACGAAAGAAAAAATAATTAGAAAGGATATCAGCGAAAAGAGAGAAATAGAAAGAAAGAAAGGAAGAAAGAAAGAAAGAAGGAAGAAAGAAAGAACGAAAGAAAAATAATTAGAAAGGGATATCAGCGAAAAGAGAGAAATAGAAAGAAAAGAAAGGAAAAAAGAAAGAAAGAAGAAAGAAAGAAAGAACGAAAGAAAAATAATTAGAAAGGGATATCAGCGAAAAGAGAGAAATAGAAAGAAAGAAAGAAAGGAAGAAAGAAAGAAAGAAAGAAAAATAATTAGAAAGGGATATCAGCGAAAAGAGAAAAATAGAAAGAAAGAAAGAAAGAAAGAAAGAAAGAAAGAAAGAAAGATAAATAATTAGAAAGGGATATCAGCGAAAAGGGGAGAAATAGAAATAAAGAAAGGAAGAAAGAAAGAACGAAAGATAAAAAATTAGAAAGGGATATCAGCGAAAAGAGAGAAATACAAAAAAAGAAAAAAAGAAAGAAAGAAAGAAAGAAAAATAATTAAAGAGGGATATCAAGGAAAAGTGAGTAATAGAAAGAAAAACGAAAGAAAGAGAGATAAAAAAAGGAAAGAAACAGCAAGAATATGACAGGAAATGTATATAGCAGATGAAACAAAGGTAAGAAATTTCCACAGAAAGAAAGAAAGAAAAGAAAGAGAGAAAGGAAGGAAGAAGAAAGAAAGAAAGAAAGAAAGAAAGAAAGAAATAGAGAAGTGTACAATTAAATTCTTGTGGGTGTTGAAAGATCCAAGAAGGAATTGCATAAGATGTTGGCAGAATGGCTGTACATAACGACCATTTCTCTGCAAGGCGTCTCTCTTAATGGAGTATCGATCTTTTTTGCTGACATGCAACATTTTCACTTCTCACTTTCCCGCCGGCTTTCGGTCGGCACGTGACCTAAAACCTTCTCCAATGCACACAAGCGGAAATTTCCCTGTACCCGCCCCTCGGTACCTTCAGCAAATCTGCACAAATTTAATTGAATAACCCTTTCCCTTTTTGTTTCTCTTATTATTAATATTCAGCCCAAATTGGCTCGGTGTTCTTTTTTTTTTTCTTTTTTAACAGTACAGTAGGCCCCATTATTAACAGGGTATATGTTACAAGGCTCCCTATTGGACACCTGAGGCCTCGGATAGTACCCTCTCTGATTATGTAAATATTAAAGTAACTCCGAACAATATGTCTCTGTAGAATCGATAACTAAAATTATTGGTTAATTTGGTTATGGCGATAAGCCTGAGTTCCAGAATTGGAACTTCACTACTAGATGCAGTTTAATGTCATACCTAAAACAAACACTCTCAGCCACCACCTTCTAGAACATATATGATAAAGGGGGCTGGTGGCTTACATAAGGACACTAGGGGAAGGACAATCAATAGGTGCTAGGGCTTTGCATGATAAGCCGATTGATCAGAGGGGACCTTTTATTAAAAAAATTATAATACAAGTTTTAGAAACAAAAGGAAAAGTTTTCACTTGTTTTTTTAAAGAAAAAAGACAAAGAATCTCATTTTTTATCAGAATTTATTTTTGGATTAGAACAGATATATATACCTGAGGCCTCGGATAGTATCCTCTCTGATTATGTAAATGTTAAAGTAACTCCGAACAGTATGCCTGTGTAGAATCGATAACTAAAATAATTGGTTAATTTGGTTGATTCATTTATTGACTGGTAGAACCTGTGGATATACCACAATATGAGAATTAAATTTTTACTACGTTTGATATGTTTTCTTAAGAGCTATTGCAATTGTTTAATATGTAAAAAGTATGATAATCTTGATTTAAATATCTCACACTCTTTTCTTTCTTTCTCTCTCTCTCTCTCTCTCTCTCTCTCTCTCTCTCTCTCTCTCTCTCTCTCTCTCTCTCTTTCTTTCTTTTTCTTTTCATTATGTTCGATTGAAACAGATTAGCGTTACCGCTTACGAACGCTCACTCCATCTTTCTATCTTTCCTCTACTCTCTTTCTTTCTTTTTCTCTCATATTTTTTCTGTGTAGCATGTCCTTTTTCTTCCCTTTCTTTATAATAAAAAACGGAATGGTCCATCATTTACCTGGGGGGATTACACTGCTTAGAACTAAGAATTCAGCGGATAAGCAACACCAGATAATCATGATTTATATTTTTGCATTTCATTTTGGACGATTTTGACGGTCTGACTTTTTACCATTTTTTGATGATTCAACTTTTCCTTTATTCCACTTTTTTCATATTCATTTTGCTTAAAGCATCTTATAATAATGGAGATTCAGTGACCGTCTGTCTGTAAGCAAAACTACGTCACTGCTTACGTCACAATAGCATCAGAAATTGCGTAAGTTTATCAATGAGTATTTAATTCATAGTCAGAACCATTAAGACATAGAATAAAGAACAACCCTGTATTATATATTCTTAGAAATTACGTATGCAACATTAAACGGTTAATTGTATATAAATATATATTCAAAGTTATGTAACGTATAGAGTTTAACGAGAAAATTATTTACAAAGAATATGTGTCCCTATTGAAGGAATTTTACCTCTCTGCAGAGGTGCAGTCGGAGTATGCTACAGCCCCAGACGACAGGGCGGACTATAAAAGGGCAGTGTCAGTTGAATACTACCCGCAATATCTTCAGTGCTTGGAACAGTGTATACGTCGGTGAGTGACTTCCCAACAGAACTACTTAGGAGATAATGTTGTGTGCTTATCTGTATCGATGATATAAGCCTTGATATGAATAATTTTGATTTTTTTTACTGTTATCTTCATATTTATTGTGTTTAAACACAATGTTCAGATCACTTTAACCTCGGTCTCTGTGTAGGTGCTTTTGTTTGTTTTTTATTTACTTTAAGATAAATAATCTTCTGACTATTGTTGGTGGGCAGCCTTCCGTCTATGAGAGACGATAGAGTAGTGTCAAAGATTTTTTTTCTTCTTGAACTACATAGCCTGGGCGGGTTCATATGGAGGATAAGCTGTTGCCCATGCTGCAAATATCCCCTCTCCACATTGCAGCTGTGATCCAAAGGAAAGGTAAGGAACCAATGCAGTTTGGCAACGGTAGTGTCGCAGGAGTTGATGGGTGACACCGGATTTCAGCATCACACCACCTTAGGGACTCCAGCTCCTGATTTGTTTTCGGGGTTTACTCCCCTAGACTTTCCTTGAAAGGCAGCAGAGGTTTTGTGTCGGATTTTTCTTGATTTTTATGGGTTGCCGACCAAGGCTAAAGAGCCCTTTCAAACCCATTTGGGGATTTATGCGAGTAGTAAGTATCCCAATCCTATTACTATCAGTGTTCCTGGGAAATGAAATGAGATTAGGGATACAGTATATTTTGCATTTGTGTATCAGATAAGCAATTAGACTTTTGTAGTATTGCAAGTATTTAAGTTTTGAAATTAGAAAGGCTAATGGAACTGAGAATGCAGATAAAAAGATCTGCAACAGAGGGGGTATAATCACTTTGATTACTCCCTCTTTCATTGGGATAATATTACAGTTAGATTTATCCACGAGATTTTTGTTTATATTTCTTAAGAACAATTAGAAATCAATAATATATGCAAATTAGCCTTCTCGTTCAAACTGTAAACCGCTATTTTGTTGTATATATAAATACAATTGCATGTTATTAGTACGTAGATATGGTCAACAGTATTAATAATGTAAAACAATTTTTATTAATAACATATATATTACAGACAGAAAAACACACAATCTCCATTATAATAAGATATTATTGTTAATATATTTACTTGTTTAACTTAATATTAATTTATCACATACATAATTTAGATTCAGTTCTATTCTTTGTTTACTGTTTAGTGTTCGTTATTTATCTATCTATCTCTCTGTCTATCTATCTATCTATATCTATCAATCTATCTATCTGTCTATCTATCTATCTCTCTGTCTCTCTATCTATCTCACTGTCTATCTATCATTCTATCTCTGTCTATCTATCTATCTATCTATCTATCTATCTCTGTCTATCTCTGTCTATCTATCTATCTATCTAGCTATCTCTCTATCTATTAAACTGATTTACTCTGCAATATATACGGGGTAAAGGATATATTTGTAAAAGTTGTAGGGAGGTGTACTTGCAGGTAAGTATAAAGCTGGTACATCGCAATATTAGTAGTAGGCATTGTATTAACAGGCGATTGTACCACTACCGTGTTAAGTATTTATGGTACCTACAGTTCAGTTTTTTTTCAAACGTTGTTTCGCAATGTATGTTTTAAAATGAGTATTTTTTTCAGTTTTGTTTTTTCTGTACTTAATCACATTTCTTCCAATAAGTATGGTGTCATTTATACTCTTTGGAGCCCCATTGAACGAATGGTAAAGATTTCAGCTCCGAAACTACATTTGAATACAGGGTAGTCGTCCGAAGATTATTTATTTAACAAAACCCGAGATGACAGGGGTCTGAACATTGTAATTATGCATAATAAAGACGAGGACAACAGTTTCAAATATCAAAATTATTCATGTTAAGGTAAATTGTATTTATAATTGAGTTGATAATACAAGTTTTATACAACCAAGTCTTATTTCCCAATAGAGCCACACTCATTTCGATTTTCCTGGTTGAGATATTAGAGTTGGAAATCTATTTAATCAAATGAGATATTCTGTGATTTTCCTATTTGATGACTGAAAGTAAAATTGAAATGAACCTTTACGCAGCTTCATCAAAGCCTCTAAAACTTCATGCCTGCCAATTTGCATTAATGTTCGGCTGATTTTAATGGCTTCTTGCCGCTAATTTCCATTACGGTTTACTAATTAACTTTACGTTTATTTTTTAGTGTCGAATTTTTTTCCAAATGTCTTATTCGTGTTGGCCAAATACATTCTAGATCAAAAATATCAGGGTTATCTACAGGGTCAGGCAAAATGATCTGACACATTTGTAGGTGTAATAAAATGCAAATGAAGTAAAGAAACAATGATCTGACACATTTGTAGGTTAAATAAAAGGCAAATAAAGTAAAGAAACAAAAAAGTGTTTTTATTTTCGAAAAGTACATATAATGGTATTTTTTTCATATAATGTCATTTTGTTTTGTTTCTTTATAATGCCATTGTTTTTCGTTTCTTTTTCAGTTACTGCCATGAATTGGACTGGTGAGCATCGCGCTTTCATTGTGGAAACGTTTATCAACATCATTTTGTATAGATGCATTTGAAGATCATTGTGAATAATTCTTCGCAAACTTCTTTTGGAAAGTCTAAGAGCCTGGGCGCGTTTAAATGTGGAACGGAGTGGAGACTGTCAAACTGAAGCTCTTACCGCAGTAACATTTTCTGGAGTTCTGGCGGTGCGGGGTCGGCAGGTTGATTTTCGTTTCAATGCAGATCCAGTAGCTCTGAAGTTGGTAACCCATAACAAGATCGTGTTTCGAGCTTGTACGGGATCATGTCTACCAAGATTGAAGTGCAAACGGAACGCTCTTTGTGTTGCAGTTACAGATTCGATTGTTTTGATAAACGTTTCACCCTGAAGAGGCGTGAAACCCCGAAACACGTGTCTGTGGATAACTTATTAATTATATATATATATATATATATATATATGTGTGTGTGTGTGTGTGTGTGTGTGTGTGTGAGAGAGTGTGCGTATGTGTGATTGTGTGTAAAGTTTAGATAAACAACACACATATATGGGATTAATAGTAACACTACTGTTCTTCTTCAAGCACGGATTAGGCATTAAATATCCCCCGAAAATTTATATGTTATCAAACAAAAGAAGCCGAACCAAAACCAGCGCTAGATTACAGAAGTTAAGCAGTGATGAGTCTGGTCAGTACTTAGATGCCTAACAATTAAAGTTAAGAGTAGGTTCTGTAAGCAACCTGATATTAAAATAACTTGATTTTGCATTAAGTAAAGTAAAGTCGTCGGGGCGGCCTAATGTCGGTATAAGCTAAACAGCGAGGGAGTCTATCCCCTTTTCACTAGCGCTAGACCAAGGAGATTATTTTAGCGTCTGAGGTGGAGCGCCACGCCTACCATCAGCTCCTCACTTTACCGCACATATCCCTGTGCTACTTATACGATGATGGCCGGTATCGAACTAGGAACCTTGTGATTCCTAGCCGAACACTCGACCGACTGAGCTAAACCGACCCTTTGCATTAAATAAACCGAAAAGGGTTGATATGCCATAAAACAAAGAAAAAAAAAACAAACAAAACTAGTCGATTACGGTCAAGTCATGCTGAGGGCATCGGTTTCCGCCAGATAACCGAAGTTAAGCAGCATTGAGCCTGTTCAACATTTAATTGGGTGACCACTTAAGCAAGAGCAGTTATTTTAAGCAACCTGAGTCCGTTCTCTATCAAAATGACTTGATTCAGTATTAAATGACCGAAAAGGGTTTATATGCCGTAACAGAAAACAATCAGACAAGCCTTACCATGAGAATACGAACCATAACTAGTTATTTAAGCATTTAGCAACGTTTTTTTTTTTTTACTTTACGATATTTAATTTTCTTTCTATGTTTTCTGCCTTTCTTTCTTTCTTTCTTTCTTTCTTGCTTTTTTTTTATAGTTCAGCCATCTGCTATTTTCATTAATAGATGATGGGCCCTAATTACATCCTTTGCTCTCTTGCAGCGAAAAAAACTGAGTTATTTTCCTTGACAGTGTAACATTAATTTTCAGTGCTTTGGTAGTTTAACTGATATCAATGTTTTAGAATTGTTTAATGTATGCTTTTGAAAGTATTATTTTCGCTGCGCTTCACAAATACTGTCGTCTAAGGGTGTAATTTCGTTGATATTTACCAAGAAAAACCAAACAAAACTAACCTAACAAAATACATAAATTTGAAATAGGCCCGGTCGACGAGGTCTAGAATACGCTTACTGCATGACTTACAGAGTGGCAAGACCACCAACAAAAAGTTTATTCTAGTTAGGTCACTAAATTGCATCTGATGGAAAAGGCGAAAGCTCTGGAGCACTAAGGTTCGTGGATTCATGGATTCGTTTCGTGGATTCATGGATTCGATTCGTGGATTCATGCCTTTGATGCCATGAATACCAGATCCACTCTCAACCTGTCATATAGGAATACTTGAAGAAAAACATTTGTATTAAGAACATTTAATCGAAGCTACAATTGTTTACAAGGAATTATTATAATTAGTCTTGTTTGGAGAAGTAAGGACGATCTTAAAATTGATGTTCCTCTGTGAACACCTACACATTGTCATACCACAATAGAATGACCAGCAAATACTTATATTGACCAGCTATGTTAGGCTACTGGATGTCGTGAGGAGGACTTGCCAGGAGCAATGACCGATAGGGACGGTTGGTGAAAGAGAACGAGAGTCTGGGGAATCCGTGCTGTCGGCGATATGGTGATAATGATGATTTGATAATCAAACTTGAATTTTTTTAAATGCTAAATTGACAAAGTAATTTTGCTTGAGGTTATAGAAATTGTGTTCATATTTTGTTCATATATACATTTTTTGTTCAGTTGTTTCTTCAGAAAAAAAGACCTCACTGCTCTACATATCTCCAAAAGAGGAGCCCCACGATAAGATACAGTTTAGTGTCATACCAAGGAAACATTTTTTGGGGGATGGAACTTACCACCAACAATCTATGCATTTTAATCCCCATGACCCATGACGCTTAAGGACAGAATCCTGGTGGATGAGCAGTCCATTTAGACTCTGACTTCGGAGGCCTCCTCCGAGCAATTGGTTGGTCATATCAAACCTTAGCACCTATGATTGTCCAACCCTATTACCCCTATAGCAATCCCTAACCCTTTTTTATCATATATGTGTTAGAAGGCATTGGCTGGGGTCTTCATGTCCTAGGAATAACGTTAACCTCTATCTGATGGTGAGGTTCCAGTTATGGAGGTGTGGGGAATGTGTAACACCACTTAATCCCCATTGCTACCTGGTCTACTCTGACCCGGAGTGGTAGTACTTGTTAGGATACCATCTATTGCTTAAATAGAAAAATGTTTTTATAAAAGAAATTGAGTATTCATTAAGAATTAATTTATTTCAAAAAATTGTCGGCATTAAATAACCCCCTGAGGTTGATATACCATAAAACAAAACAAATCAAATTTCTTGTTTGCTCAACAGACAAATTCTCAGAATGATTTCCCAAGTTGAATCATTGCTATGCTCAGATCCAAGGACGAGTTGTCAGCAATTCCCATAAGGTGCGGGGTAGTTAGAATGGTTTGGTTTGGTTTGTTTTGTTTTACGGCATATCAACCTCAGTGGGTCATTCAATGCTGATAAAGTTTTGAAATAAATCAATTCTTAATGGATAATACAATTTTTTTTTAAATACATTTTTTATATTTAACCCATAGAATGGACCCTAACAGGTACTACCACTCCGGGTCAGAGTGGACCAGGGAGCAATGGTGATGAAGGGGTGCTCCACATTCCCCAAACCTCCAGAACTGGAACCTCACCATCAGATAGAGTTTAACGTCATTCACAGGACATGTAGACCCTCAGTCACCGCCTTCTAGCACCCATATGATAAAAAGGGGCTGGGGCTTGCCATAAGGGCAATAGGGTTTGGAAAAATCATATAGGTGCTAGGGCTTGACATGACCAGCCGATTGATCGGAGGGGGCCTCTCCGACCGCCCGTCTAGACCAAGATAGTAGTTATAATGATGAGGATTTATAATAGAAAAGATTAACCACTCTTTGTCTCTCTTTGAGAGCTAGATTAATAGCAGCAACAGTATTCATATCTAAAAGCAGGTTTGGGGTTTTATAAAAAAAAAGAAAAGAGAAAATAAATAGAAAGATGAGTAGATATGGCTATTATATTCAAGGGCCAACTCCTGGCACCCTGGGCAAGTTGAACTTCTGCACCTTTTAAAGAATTGTCAGAGACCAGAAATTAATGGAAGAGGGTTTATTATCTGTGGATGTTATTGCATTGAGCAAGTAAGAACACAATCGGAGACGTTAATGTTTTTATATATTTGTAGGTGGGGATTCTACCGTTGCACAAATCTATGGACCTGACGCGTTTTTAAAGCGTGTTTACTTGGCACTTCTATTCAAGGATGAATGCTGAATTCGTGCTTATATTAATAGGTTTCAAATGGGTTGTCAGAGGAATTCAGTTTACAGGATTTGAAAAACGGCCTAATACCCAATCACGGAATGTGCTGCATGTGAATGTTAACTGGGTATTTCAGTATTTCAATTACGTTTCACATATACATTCAGCTCTCACCCTCCCTACTTCTCTTTATAAATCTATACGCACACGCATATATATATATATATATATATATATATATATATATGTATATATATATATATATCACTTGTAAATTATTATAGCTTCAATTAGCTATACTTAAAACAAATGTTCTTCACAGTTATATCTTTTCATGTATAGGCCGACCAGCAAAGACTTATCTTGATGAGCACTGTTGGGACATTGGATGTAGTGATGAGGACTTGCCGGTATCAATGACTGATAAGCACAGATAGTGAGTCAGACAGACAGACAGACAGAGTCATGGGAATCCGTGCTGTCAGTGCGATATGCTGCTGCTGCTGCTGCTGCTGCTGATGATGATGATGATGATGATGATGATGATGATTAAACTTTGTATTTGAAATAAATGTTTTTTTTTTTTTTTTACTAAATTGATGAAAAGGATTTTTGAAGATGTGGTATATTAGTTGTGCCTTGACAATTTTATGTCGAGAGGTTAGGGAATTGTATTATATTCATGTTTATATTTTTAGTTGTTTTTTTAATTATTTTTGAAACACGCTCCTTTCGAATGTAAATAAATATTTAAACATACCAATAGTTGTCATCCTAACAGGTACTAGCACTCCGTGCCATAGGTAACCTGGAATTAATGGAATTTAAGTATTACTTTACACTATTCGGATTTCAGAACTGGAGCTTCTCCATCAAATGCATTTTAATTCCCTACCAAAGACAAAATATTTTAGGGCGGTGGGGTGGATGTTACCACTTTGGAGGGATACAGTGTCTACATTCTAAGTCCCATTTTCCTGGTTTCCATAGCTAGATAAGTTGTTGCAGCAGTATTCGTATCTAAAAGCAAGTTGGGGTTTTATTTTTAAATAAAGAAAGAACACGAACAGAAAGATTTGTATATATGGTTATTATATTAAAGGGCCAAATCTAAGGTTTTTGTCACGCAGGGCAAGCTGAACGTCTACATCCTTTAAAGAATTGCCAGCTACCAGAAATTAATGGAAAAAATGCTGATAGATGAGAGTTTATCATCTGCAGATGGTATTTCCGAAAATTGCATTGAGCAAGAAGGAATAGAATCGGAGAAGCCGATTTTAATGTTTTTATATATTTGTGGCTGGGGATCCTACCGTTACGTAAATCTATGGACCTCACTTACACGTTTTCAAAGCGTGTTTGCCCGGTGCTTCTATTCAAGAGTGAATGCTGAATTCGTGCTTATACTAATAGGTTTCAAATGGGTTGTCAGAGGAATTCAGTCTACGCAACACAGGATTTCAAAACGACCTAGCAACCAATCACGGAATGTGCTACATGCGAATGTTATCTGGGTATTTTAGTATTTCAATTACGTTTCTTATATACATTTGGCTCTCATCCTCCCTCCCTCTCATTATCTATCAATACAAACTGATAAACACTCAAAACACACACACACACACACACACTCACACACACATATATATATATATATATATATATATATATATATATATATATATGATAGATATAGATAAAGATTTCTTTCTCTGTAGCTATCTATCCATCTCTCGCTATACATTGCCTGTTGAAAGTTTGTAAACCTCCAAGATATTGTAGCATTGTAGTGTCTCTTTGAAAGAAGTGATGACGTGTTAATAGTAATCGTAATATACTTATCTTCTTATACTGTTCTACTTCTCGGGCTAAATGAGACTTGCTGGTATTTCTGGATTGGTATTTGGGCTGGATGGCATTCTCACTGTCTTAGTCTGGAAAGCCTTGTAATCTCTTGCGGATATCTTGTCAGGTGCCGTTCATAATTTAAAACTGTTAAGTATCTGGCTGCCATCCTTGGCCAGTTGTAAAGAACTTAATGTAAATAAGTAAGTATATCCCGAGTTATAGAATCCTTTGGTAAGTGAATAAGTCATGAGTTATAATCCTATGTTCCGTCGTCCACAAAGATCCAAGTAGTTATGATTAGGTATGACCAAAACAGCCAGTATCAATAACAATATCAGCAGCAGAGTACTGCCAGTGTTTGGCCAATAAGTTGGTCACGTGGTTATCGGCGAGTCTATAAGTAGAAGTGAGCATTTGTCACACGCCTTATATCTAAAAACGCCAACAAAAACAATAACACAAGACGTACTTTTTATGAACTCCTTTATCAATACCTCCAGGTCAAAATACCTTGAGGGAACAGACACCTACCTTGCGTCTGTTCCTTTCAACAGCTTTGTTTAGACTAACTATCATTCTCTCCTCTCACTACTTCTCTTCACTTCATTTTAAAAAATAGTATGACCAGACTCTCGTACCTAATGTTAGAGGTTTTCCCCCTCTGCCTTGCAAAACTTAGCTAGTTGAGTGAGATTGGAGAGACATCTGGCATGAACCACCAACTTCAGATCTAACCACAACATTTTTATTGGATTGAGATCTAGACTTTGACAAGACCCCTAAAAAATATAGATAATCTTCGAACCATATGACCTTTAGGCACCCCTTTTGCGATCTCGATTCATAATGACATGGTTTTCATTTACACCGTCAAAATCCGGTTGTTTGTTAACAGACGATTTTTAGATTTTTTTAAATTATGAAACTAAACCCTAACCCTAACCCCTAACCCTAACCCCTAACAAAAAACCTGATTTTGACGGTGTAAATGAAAATAATGTCCTTGTGAATCGAGATAGCAAAAGGGGTGCCTAAATGTCATATGGTCCCCTCTTCGTTTCAATCCATCTTTGCTGGTATGCTAATGGTTATTGTCTTGTTGCATACTTCATTTTTACGGAGATTAAACTCCCTGTCTGATGGTTGGAGACTCTGATCAAAAATCTGTTGATAAGATTAAGAACTTTTGAATTTTTTTTTGTATATAGTGTGTGCTGATATATATATATGATAAGTTGTAAACACGGTGTGTTTGGAATGGCTTTTTGCCGACAATTTTTGGGAGAATATGTGCTTAATTGGAGTCGTACCTAATTTTGAAAATTAATTGATTAATAATGAATTAGGCGGGAATGCCTATTTAAATGTATGGCTAAACAAATCGAGAAAAATCAATCTCTGTGTGTACATGATGAGGCCTGATGGGCCGAAATGTACATACAGAGATTGATTTTTCTCGATTTGTTTAGCCATACATTTAAACAGGCATTCCCGCCTAATTCATTATTAATTAATTAATTTTCAAAATTAGGTACGACTCCAATTAAGCACATATTCTCCCAAAAATATATATATATATATATACCAAACCCTTCTCACAAGCAGGATGTGGCACAAAGTAAATTTCCTAAGCGGAGTTTAACAGGTTTGAATAATTATATTCGTTAATATACTAATAAAAAAAGCAAGAAGCAGGCGATATACCGCACAGACTATTACGGATGCGGACTATGCTGATGACCTAGCACTACTCGCAAATACACCTGCACAAGCTGAATCCTTGCTACACAGCCTAGAAAAGGTAGGACGAAACGTCGGCCTATACGTAAACTCTGATAAAACAGAGTTCATGTCTTTTAAAAACAAAAGAGACATCTCAACTACCGATGACAAACTCGTAAACTCGGTAGAACAATGTAGCTACCTAGGCAGTAATATCTTATCCACAGAAAACGATGTTAATGCACGCATAGGAAATACATGGTCCGCTATAAATAAATTATCAGTCATATGGAAATCTAAACTCACAGACAAGTTAAAGAGACAATTCTTCCAGGCCGTTGTCGTGTCAGTACTACTGTACGGCTGCACCACCTGGACCCTAACGAAGCGACTAGAGAATAAACTAGATGAGAGCTGAATAATAATGCTGCGTATGATCCTGAACAAGACGTGGAAACAACAACCAACGGGAAAACAGCCGTACAGCCACCTGCCACATATCACCCAAACTATCCGAATAAGACGGTCAAGACACGCGGGACACTGCTGGAGAAGCAAGGACGATGATAAGTATACTAATGAAATATTCTCTCTTTCTGTATTATACTCAACTACTACAATAATTATTTTATGAATCGTAAACCATACTTGAATAGGTGGTGGTGTCTCTCTTGAGACCGAAAATATAGTTTTCGCTTATATATGAACTGTTTCCCTTGGCAACACATCTCTTTTTTATGTAATTATCTTTATTTTTTCGTATGTAACCGAATACACTATGTTTTACTTTCTTAGTAATTTGAACTTTAACCTACAATCTGTCAATCATTCCTAGCCAAGAAGTCTGGAAGAAAAATGATGTATCCTGGAATATGCATGAAATAAATTGCTAAACAAAAAAAAGCTAATTAGTCTTTAACTGTAGACATATTGACAGATGTATCCTATGTCATGTACCACCTGACTAATTCCATAATCTATATTCGTTTAATTACAAGGCCCATATTTCTAAAACCAATAAATCTTTACACCGTGAAGAATTTTTCAAACCATAAATACAGACGATTAGCCTTTGTTCTCACATTTCTGCTGCGGATTATGTGATGCAAATGACAATTCAAGTAACGGACACACACACACACACACACACACATATTATATATATATATATATATATATATATATTATATATATATTATACATCACCATGGCCACCAAATACAAATACGCTCTTTCATACGCACATACGAAACGTGGATACGCTTATTCATACGCACACCCGCGCGTGGATACAGTCATAACGTCACAGTCTACATGCATTTCATGCACACACGTACAAAAAAAACACCCAAAAAACGCATTCACGTAAACTTGAAACACGAGAATACAGTTATAAAAAATACCATCTGTAACATTTAAAAATTTTTTTTCCTTTAACTAGAAATGCCATAACAAGACGACTTAATTTCCAGTGATCTTCTGAAAAAAATATTTTATCTCGAACATTCAAGAATAAATTTCAGGTTAACACACAACACCATTGTTACCTTATTATTTTTTCTTTACACCTGCATTGTGATAGCCTTCAAAATCAACCTCCAAACCAATATATATATATATATATATATATATATATATATATATGAACACACAACACACACACACACACACACACACACATATATATATATATATATATATATATATATATATATATATAATATATATATATCATTCTTTAACTTTAGCTCCACTTGAAATTATTTCCCATTTTTCATGCTGGCCAAACGAATAAACACCAATATAAAAAGTTTCAAAAGTGATTTATTATATATATATATTGGTAATTTAAATTAACTCTCACTACTAAGCAAATAAGCAATGATCATTTCTCCGGAAATTTGATCTCTCAGTGACCGAATGATACATACACTTTCTATGTATTTAATAGTTTAAAAACACCAGTCCCACATCAGCTGTCAGTGGGCGAGGGGATAAGATATCGGACTACCATACGGTCAGTCTGAGTTCGAACCCTACCCAAGGATAGTTGTGTCTAGCCACACTGAGGAGGCATGATATGCCGAAACACGTGTCTGTGGATGACTTAATAATTATTATTAATTATTTATATATAT
>CM042141.1:33321362-33331362 GCA_023376005.1 Doryteuthis pealeii | reverse complement strand
CTTCTCCTTTGTTTTTTCATATTGCCGGATTATTTTTGTAATATCTGGCGAGAATTGGCTGATGTATTCGCCATATGTCATAGACCGAGTACTTTCTGCCCTATCGTGGGCCATCTTCAAGGTATTTTGAAACCGTACAACAATGGGCTATTCCATTTACCATTTATATAGGTTGTGTTTATTATTGTTGTTATTATTATTAGTTTTATTATTATTGTCATTATTATTATTACTTTTGCTATTATAATTTTATAGTAATTATAGGCATTTTAGAATGTTGGTGCTATTATCAAAGTTTATTTTGTTTAGTTTTGGATTTTGGTGTCTAATATATTTTTAATCGTTGTTTACAATATGAAAACACAAAGGACAAGACTTGCAGACAGAAAATGGCTGCATTATTTAACAATATATATATATATATATATATATATGGTTTGGTAGAGACAAAGCTTATATAAATGCGTGTATGGGTGGACGAGTATGTGTGTGTTGGGTGGGTGGGCGAGTATGTGTGTATGTGGTTTGATAAGGAAGAAGGATTATATATATATATATATATATATATATATGTGTGTGTGTGTGTGTGTGTGTGTGTGTATGTGTGTATGTGTGTGTCGTGGCAAAAGAAGTAAATCATAGCGAGCTTTTTACAAAATCGATACAGTTAAAATACTCTAATATAGAGAATAGAGCAGTTTACAGTTCAAGGTACAACTGAATCATAATATATACTGTAAATCAGTACATTCTTGCTAATTTTTGAAACAAAAGTTAATCATATCCTAACCTGAAGGTAGCAGAATGTTATTTCCAATGTAGCTCTAGATATATGTTTTCAGTGCTGCATATTCTGCTTTTTTGTGGCTATACGTTTCTGTAGTTATTTCGTTATAGTTTTCGCCCCTATAAAGTACTGTTACCTAATAGGCGTGACTTGGAGACGTGAGGATGGCCTGATGTGTAGGTTAGAACGGAAAATTTTAAGTGATGATTTGGCATGGACACATGGCGGGGTTTGATTGGACGAGCGAATGGTACGTGGCGAAGAGGAGAAAAAAGTGTGAGAGGTTCGAGTGTAAATTGAGTTTTGGGGAGAATGCGTTAACGGAGCTAGACATGAAATTTCTTGTTCTCAGCAGTTGTTATTCGGGGAAAATAAGATACCATGAGTGATAGGAAGAAACCTTGTTCTATTACTGACAACTCCAAATGGCACAAGGCAAGATAACCCTCAGCCCCAAGTTGGTCCAGACTCCCAACATCATAGAACTGTCAGTCAACTGAACAGTTGCCCAACAACAAGAATTCCGCCTTTCTCGAAATATTACCGGTACAGAGATAAGTATATAGAATATTTATTTATTCACACATCATTTCTCCATCGTAAGTAAGACCGTCGTGGGACAGGTTAGTTTTATCCTACCGATCAGCACGTGTGTTACGTCGGCCGTGGCCACGGCTATCCCGTCCAGTACGAGAGGAACCGCGGATCAGAGCAACGGTTCGCGTGCTCGCTCGAACGAGCGGCGGTGCCAAGCTGCCTCCGCGTGATAACGGCTGAAAGCCTCTAAGCCGGAACCGCGACCGGTGTCGCCACAGTAAAAAGCGTCTCTTTTCGTTCCGCTGGATGGAGCCTGCCATAGCGGTCGTCTTTCACTAGTAGCGGCGGCTGTTGCGTTTGTGGGTGGTTCGCCGTCTCCGTCGGGTGTGGCTTATCGTTGTTGCATACGCGCCGGCGTGCGCGAACGGGCCAACCGACTTGACATCCGCGACAGGCGGGATTTTGCTGTCAACGTCTTCTTTCGAACCCCCTGGAGCGTGAGACGAGTGATCGCTCGTAGACCACTTGACAACGGGGACAGGTAAATCTTTCCATTCCGAAATGAGTGCAAGATTAACGAAGAGTTGACACATCATCATCTCAGCCATTCTAACAAGGAGAGGGTAAAGTAAACAATCGTTTTAACACATCTCTCCATTCCGACAAGGAGAGCATAGTGTTACAGTACTATCAAATAAGAATAATTTTTTAAACAATTCTATATGACACATAGATTGGACCATAACAGATACGACCACCCCGGATCAGAGTGAACCTGGGAGTAATGGTATGAAGGGGTAATCCAAATTAAAGTGGCCTGGAAGTAATGTTAATAAAGGATTACTCCACACTTCCCAGATCTCCAAAATTGGAATCTCACAATCAGATGTAGTTTTTTTTTTAGTTTGGAGGGAGATGCGTCTTACTCCAGTGCAACCGCTGTATTGTGAGCCCTGTTAACGAGGCCATACAGAATTTAAGATAAAATAATACATAAAAAATACATAAATAAATAAAAGTAATTGGTAATTTGCTTGAAGCATTGTTAAGTATGTTATAATATATTAAAATTTGAAGGCAATACAATGCGTATAAAAAATAAAAACAAAAAGATGTTTTTTGTCTATCGATTTCAAAGAAACTTTATCATCAGAGACGAAAATCAGAAATGGATAATTTTAATATATTATAAATAAATAAATAAAAATAAAAGAATCATTATCTGTTATGTGCTGGTTCTGGTATTATGTAGGAGATAATCTACCAAAGCTCAAAATGGACAGTTAAGTTACATTGACTAGTGCTCTCTCGAATGTCCTCATAAATATAAATAATAACTAATAATATCCGTTTTGATTTTGTAATATTCCACTTGAAATCATAGAATTACATCTTTGAGTTTTAGGAAAATTTGTTTTAAAGTAATGTTGATGGCGTACTTACTTTGGTACAATATGTATTTAGCCAACTCCTCCGAACGAACCGGATATGACACAAAGTAAATTATTTACCGGGTTAGCCAGTTTAAATTCAGAGTTCTTATTCTCTTAACCAATTACCATAAGAACGTTAAAGAGTAAAGCCCGCCCTATTATTTACCCATAGCTTTAGCGAGAACAGTTGGATGCATATATTTCCCAAGGGTAGTTATTTACTAACTTAGGCCTGAAATATGGGACACCCAATGAGAATCGAACTCATGAACAGTCATTTACTAATTCAGCCTTCTAACCATTATATTACACGCTCTTACCATTCCTAAGGGTATTAGCGCAACAGCGTCCGGGATATGAACATGATTTGCCGTGTTCATTTCCTACGACAATGAATTTACATGTGTGACACAATGGTTGAGTGAACGTACTATCAGGGAAAAAAAGAGAATAGAATGTGTTACGTCCTTGCGTATGTATATGTGTGGGTGTGTGTCTGTAAGGGAACATTCGATAGATCAATCGATGTTCGGGAAGTCCATAAAAATGGACGACACAGCCCAAAAGGGTATTCTACCGCGGTAAGAAGTCTGCATCTTAAACCCTACGTCTGCTCCGTCTGACTAACGGCCAAAATCTGACTAACTACCTCTAATTTCCATTCTCACGCCTTCTTTTAGTCAATCAACATTCAGGTCAGAGAAGGTTAACTGCCGTCAATGACTTTTTTTTCAGCGGACAATGGTAATTTTCTATTTACCACTCCGTTATTTGAATTTTAACTACACTTACAAATATAATTCGTAGATTACCCACGAATTGTGTAACACAATGCAATTAAACAATTTAATATTTCGAAAGTCTTCCATTGTTAAAAGTAATGGTAGCAGACGAATGAATTGTTTCGCGTAATGATATAATAAGGAAACAATATTGTTTTGTCCTTAAAAGGAATACAATCAGACAAGGTTGTAGTCGGGTGAAAGAACCAGTCAACACGTTCGAAGATTTTAGGTAGAAGGTTTTATTGCAGAAGAATACAATAAGATAGACAAGAACAGTGAGGTACGCTACTAATCCTCGAAGCCAGCCCAGCATAATGCGGTGCTCACTATACATATATTCAGACCATATGGGTGAGAGAGAGAGTGTGGACTATTCCATTACAACAAATATGTATAGAAAAATACTGAAAAAATATTCAAACACTAAAAATAAACAACAAAATAAAACAAAAGGTTCATAGGGAGATAGCATTGGTGATAGAGAAAGGAGAAGTGGGGGGCGTGATTTTTTGGAACATTTGCTTCTTTTTTGCCTACTAACTGAAAATAAACGGCAATTTGAACCGGAGGAAGAAGGAATGAAAAGTCCAAATCAATTTTAACTGTCAGTAATGTCTTTGACATAATTCCGATTTGGATAAATCAATATTGATTTTGGCTTGGCACAAAGCAGCAAAGAAAATCTCTTCTTTTTATTTCATCGGATTTTTTTTCTTCCTCTTCTCCTTTCATTGTTACATCCGCTTTTTTTTCTATAGCATTTCAACGAGTCTTGCATGCACTTATGAACTTTGGACGTAGTAGCGGCAAGCGAGAAAAATGAAAACGGAGGAACGGGGATGGGCGAGAGAAGGGGAGAGTGAAGAAGCCAATAAGAAGATAACAAGAAGGAAAAAAATTGTAAATGATATGAAAGTGAAATAGGGATGTCGGTGCTGGAGAGACTGAGACAAAGAAGTGGTATAGTTGGATGGAGTGAGTGTTGAAATGGAGTCAGGCAGATACGAGTCTTAAAAAGCCTGAAAGTGGGTGAGACAGAAACGATGAAGTTGGAATCCAGAAAGAAATTAAAGAACTGAAAAGTAAATGCAATCAAAGTACAAAAATATAGGAAGTCTTGGAGAATAACGTTACTTTAAAATTTAGTTTAGTCAAGCTTTGACATAAGACTTCATTTATTATGTTACAAGGAAAACATTGAAGAAAAAGTCGTATTTTACCATTGAAGGCGTCCCACCGTGGTATAATAGTTAACAAGCTAGTATCATAGATCAATTACTACTGAATAGAGAGTTGGAATTATGCGGAATGTTCTATATTTGCGATCGTGAGTCACATCCTACCCCTTGGAAACGGGTTGGGTAAATACTGACTACAGAACAGCGAGTTTTATCCTCACTGGATGCCCCATACTTGCAACCTTGAGTCCCATTCTAGACATAGGAACGGGTTGGGTAAATATCTACAACTGAATGTTGCGTAGGGTCCCCGGGTAGTAGTAGTAGTAGTAGTATTCGTTAGTAGCAGTAGTAGTTAGCTCGAAGAAACAACATACGAAAGTCGCCGAGTCAAAAATGGGTTGTTTATTTCTTTCTATGCTCGTGGGTTCTTTTTCAGAGAGAGAGAGACAGAGAGACAGAGAGACAGAGAGAGAGAGAGAGAGAGAGAGAGAGAGAGAGAGAGAGAGAGCGTAAGGTCAATCTATTCTATCATAAATCCCGTTTGTTACTACTATATGCACGTTGTTCGCTGATAGCCTAGAGACGTCACAGTGGAACCCAAAAACAAACACGTTCCCCCCTTACGAAGCGCAGTGAAAAGAGTCATAATTTTCTTTCCTTCCGTTTGTGGTACCGGGGTGGGGAAGGGACACGTCCACTTCCGCCCTCTGCAGAAAACCTGGACTCCAGTTTTTATTTTTAAATCTAGTTCGGGGTCATGGATCGGTCACCGGCTGACACAAGTTGAGTGTGTAGAATTCCAAACTTATCTTTTTTATGATCTTATTTCTTTTTCTTTACTTTCTCCAGAAATCCAATTACTGTTTTCTTTTCAATCTAAATTCTCTGTAGATCAAAATAATTACACTACACTGAATAGCGTGTTGGAACACTGCTGGATGCTCCATACTTGCGACCTTGAGTCACATTCAATTCGTGGCGAACGGGTTGGGTAAATACCAACCTTTTTTTCTGTTTATTTGATGGTATCTGCTTTTAATATCCCCAGATATCTCTAGCTTTCTTTTTCTGAGAGTTTTGATGCTTTTATGGTTGGGTAATTCAATCCATCTGCTGTTTCACCTTTTCTTTTTCCAGACACCATTGTACGTCAGAACTTACAAATTAGCCGCTCATTCAGTAGGTGGTAATGACGGTGAGTTTTGTTTTTTCGAATAGGACTCTCTTAGACACGAACACATTATTATCTATATATCAATACTCATGTTCCTTAATTTAATGATCGTTTATTATCTGACCTTTCAATACACTCTTGTTAAAAATCAGACCGTCCGACACATCCAAGATGAGATGTAAAAATGTAAATCCTTATAGTCTGCTGTTGCTTATCCGCCGAATTCTTATTTCGTATGAATGTCGTCAACCAGCTAAATAATGGATCATACCGTTTTATTATAAAGAAATAAAAGGGAGGAAAAAAGGACATGATACCTAGAAAAATATGATAAGAAAGAAAGAAAGACAGTAAAGGAAAGATAGAGACGGGGTAAGCATGTGGAAGCATAACACTAGTCTATTTCAACCGAACATAATGAAAGGTGAAAAGAAGAAAAAGAGTAGAAAAGTTAAATAAAGTTTATTATACTTTTACATATTGAAATTTTTGGTAATAGCTCTTAAGTAAGCATACTTAAGTAACAATGTTGTAATAATTAAATTATCATACTGTGGTATATGCACAGGTTCAGTTTTGATTCAATTAGTTTTTAAAGAATTTTTTGGTATCTTGAACTTGTTTGAATTTCACTCCAGACAATTGTTACATGGATAAAAACATAACCTAAAGGAGACAACGCTGAATAATATATTGCATTTGAATTATGAGTAAGATGAGAAGGGAAAAATTTAATGATGGATCATCAATACCACATAGCATGATTCCATTGGACGAGCCGATGAGACGTGTCATAGTGTCAGAGTGGAGGAGTGAGATGTCAGAGTGTGAATTGAAATTGGAATTATGAGTTTAAAAGGCTATACGTGCTCTCGGCTAGTGTGACTTGGGGAAAATAAAAATCTCACGAGAAAAAGAAGTGGCCTTGTGTTATTACTAAAAAAATCTAAATGTCAGAATGCAAGATATCCCTCAGCATCCCAAGTTGGTGTTTTCGAAACTCCAAATATCTAGGAATTGCCAGCCAACTCCAGCATCGACTCATTAACGAAGATTAGAGCGTCTCCGATGCAGTACCGATAAAAAGATGAGTATACAATTAAATGATTTTTGTATCAACACGTCATCACTCCATTCGAAGTAAGAGCCATAACTTAACAACCGTTGCCATGTCATCTCTTTATTCCGAAAGGAGAGCTTAACACAACAGAGCATTGCAGTTATACCATATGATTGGACATTGTCATGGAACAAACTTACCAATAATTTTCCTTGCTCTAATAAACGTATTTCTCTTCTAATAAACCATCCAATTGAATCAATTGTTCTCTGTAGAGTTGTATACTAATTCCTTCTTCAGATTCCAGGAAGTTGGCATGGCTTATCACACTTTTCTTGGGTTTTTATTGATTCCATCTTCATTCAGATGTTAATCGCTTAAGGATCTAACTCTGATTTTCATTTCTCATAGTCGGAGAGGTCCCCTCCGATTTATCAGCTGATCACCTTAAGCTCTAACATTCATAGGCTTGACCCGACCCATTTGCTCTTAAAGGCAAGCCCCAGTCTTTTTTATCATATATATTATAGAGGATGGCGGCTAAGGGTCGTAATGTCTAAAGTATGACGTTAAATTCTATCTGATGATGAAGTTCCCGTTCTGGATTTTTGGGAAGTATGCAGTACATCTTCATCACCTTGGTCCACTCTGACATGGAGTTGTAGTAACTGTTAGGTTTAAATAGAACGAAATTCTAAAAAAAAAAAAGATAAATAGAGTACAAATCAAGAATAAATAAAAGAAAATGTCTTCGGCATAAAATGACCCAACAAGGATTGACATGCCGTTAAATCCCTCCAACCCAACAAATCGACAGTTATTCAATTCGTAGAGATGAAGACAAAGGGAACAAAGATTCTTCTGAGATCGTGTCTTGATTTATCAGGAGAAATTTCGTTACCCTAAATCTTTTTTTATTTGCCTATTTATTTATTTGTTTACTCCCACAGCAGTAATCCAAGAAAAAACCGTTGACGGTGATGAAGAGCGTTAAAGCGTTTATTGTCCCGGCAAAGCTGACAATGTTATCTACGGATAGTCTTCTTTCTATGAGTTTTCTTATCCTGGCAATGAATCACATCATGATTTGATGCTTTTCGGAGATAGCGATGTCGGTAGTGAAAGCTATGATTGTCTTGGGATGATTGACGACGCATCTCAAGAGAAAGTTCTTATTCCGACAATAAAATAGATACTGGTTCAAAATGTTTCATAAATGGGGACGAGCATTTGTGTAGCGATTACCACGGGTGCCAAATATTGAGGGGCGCCAAAATTGTTAAATAAACTAGCAAATATATGCATGCAAGTATTAAGTTTTAATGTAACAAAATATTGTATTAAATTACTGGATTTGAACAACTGAAACTTACTCTTCCATCACTCTCGTCTTTCATGTTATTTTTTCTAATTTAAGTATTTAGTTATAAGAGGAAGTAAAGAATAAAATGACAGTTATTTTATCTTGTTAATGGATTTCATTTAAGATTCATTGAAGAGTTTTGCTTATATTCATTAAAATAAACCAAACAGTTAGAAATCAATAATACTAAGCACATATTTATTAAATTCGATTTTTTAATATTAATATGCAAATTAGCCTTCCCGTTCACACTGTAAACAGTTATTTTGTTGAATGTAAACATAGTTAACAGTATAAATAATGTGACAATTTTATTAATAATTGAGGTTTAGCGCTAAGAGAATTGTGACTTGAGTAGGAAATAGTTCGGTTACAGACAGAAAAACACACAATCTCCATTATAATAAGATATATAGCAGGACACATGGACCATATTACCTTTAGGCACCCCTTTTTGATATCGATTAAGAAAAGACATGTTTTTCATTTACGCCGTCAATATCCGGTTGTTTGTAAGGAGTTAAGGTTAGGGGTTAGGGTTAGGAGTTAGAGTTAGGGGTTAGGGTTAGGGGTTAATTGTATGATTTTAAAAAAATCTAAAAATCGTCTGTTAAATCAACCGGATATTGACGGTGTAAATGAAAAATATGTCCTTTCTTAATCGAGATCAAAAAGGGGTGCCTAAAGGTCATATGGTCCGGACAAATAATAGTATTTTCTTTTTTTATTTAAAACATATTGTGGTAATAAAGTTACAATATTCTATTCATTGATATATCAAAGGTATCGCCAAAACTTCCCGCGCTTTTCAACCTCAATGACGTCAACAAAACCCGGAAAAAATGAAACTTAACGTAATGTTTGTCGCATTACAAAGAGGAATGATTTTGAAAAATCCTATATAAAAACTATTAAACCTTGGAAATTATATAAATTACCATATATATCTGAAAAACTGCCATGTTTGCTGTTTTTCTCTCTTGAAGATAATTTCCTTTTAATGTGACTTATTTCATTTTTAAGAAATGAAAGATCTGTTTGAAAATGTCAACATGGGATATTTCTCTCTTTTTTTAGGGAAATAAAATTATACCATAGAATATAGACATGAAACAAATCAATACCATACAACATAATCCCCAATAATGCTAACCAATTGTTAAAACCAATTACTAAAATGTATAAATATAAATACACGATATGTATAACTTCTTAACCGTTAGGCATGACATAACCCCAGACGGGTTGATATGCCGTTAAAATCAATAAACAAACAAACAAACATTGATTTTTTAGGCTCAGTTCTTAGGGATAAATTTTTAAAAATAGGTATCTTATGAAATAGAATTGAATAAATGTTGAGGTGATGTCGTACGGATATTTTGGACATACTTAATACACGAAATACTAATATACATAAGTATACACAAAAATCCCTACAACTCAAATGGGTGTAAAAAAGAAATATTTCAATAGATCCTTTACAATAAGTTCTTTTAAGAATCTTTATTTTAGGAGATTAATTGGCGTCTCTGATCTTGAAAGTTACAAGATAGCTCGATTGCTAGTTAGAATGTTGTCGGTACAATCTAGAAGCGCTGACCCAGGGGCCAACACTGATTTTGACCTCAGGGGTAAGGCGTGCCACAGTGTTTTGAAAGGCCCGAAAAAGTTGATTTA
>CM042141.1:33308862-33316362 GCA_023376005.1 Doryteuthis pealeii | reverse complement strand
TGGGTTAATTTCATAGCTATATATTATAAACTTTTAAACATTGTACGGTTTTATTTAAATATTTGTGTGATTATTTATTAAAAGTTTATTATTTTGAACACCGTGATATTATATCAAATATTCCTATCTAAAATCAATAATATGGAAGCAATTGTATCTTTTGCAAAATCTATTAGTACTATTGATAATAATATTAATAAAATGTCTTCAATTATAGTTTTTTAAAACACATATGTGCATAGAGTGATATGGTATAAAGCATTACTAGCTTATGCAAAAAAATAACTTTTCTATTTGATCCATAGATAGCATCCAAAAAGGTACTGCCACTCCGGGTCAGAATGCACCTGTGTGTAATGGCAATGGAGAAGTGACTCTACGACTGGAGCCTCATCCTCATACGCAGTTTAGTGTCATACACAGGAAATATCCCACATTGGAGGGATTATTATCGCCTTCTAGTGGATACAGTCAATGTATTCTAGGTAATTTATGAGGAAGTGCGTCCCGGTCTCCTGCCTCAAAAATTGCTATCCGGTGTCTATCAAAATAACAACCCCCAGGTCATTGTAATTCTTGTTTATTTATCGTAATTTGTCGTAATTCTTGTTTAGATATTAAGATGGATATATAGTTTGGAATAGACTGAGATAGATAGATAGACAAACAAACAAAATAATATAGATAGATATGAACAAATGGAGATAGATAGATATTTTTGACAAGTAAATGTATTTGGGGGGGGGGTCGCTTCTTTTTTGGTCGTAATTCTTGTTAATTTAAACATTAAACAAACAGGAATAAATAAAAGATCTTAGTATTTAAAGTAATATAGATAAATATTAACAAATTGAGATAGATAGATAGATATGAAGATGGATAGTTTTGAATAGACTTAGCTGGGTCGTTTTTTTTAATAGTCACCGGGTAGCAATTTTTGAGGCAGGAAACCGGGACGCACTTCCTTATAAATTACCGTATTCTATTTCCCGAAGACAGAGCGGCCTTTTTATTCCCAGTTTCGAAGAGACAAGAACCAAGAACTGCACCTCTACAGAGGGGTAAGACACAATCCCCCAATGGGACCAGCTGTTGGCCGTGGGTGGCGACCCGTGATGGTTAAGGATAGAACCCAGGTGGTTAAGCATGACTTGCAATACTCCACTTTGGCACTTTGTTGGGCAAGATGGGCGGTCGGAGAGACCCCCTCCGACCAATTGGCTGGTCACGTCAAGCCCTAGCACCTATATGATTTTCCCAACCATGTTGCCCTTATGGAAACCCCCATCCCTTTTATCATATTGATGCTAGAAGGTGGTGGCTGAGGGTATACAGGTCCTGGGAATGACGTTAAACTCTATCTGATGGTGAGGTTCCAGTTTTGGAGATTTGGGAAATGTGGAGCACCCCTTTATCACCATTGCTCCCTGGTCCACTCTGACCCGGTGTGGTAGTACCTGTTAGCGTCCCATTTATGGGTTAAATAGAAAAACATGAGTTGATAAAAAAAATTGAGTATCCATTAAGAATGACTTTATTTCAAAACGTTTTCGGCATTAAATGACCCACCGAGGTTGATATGCCGTAAAACAAAACAAACCAAACGACTGTACGTGCAATTCAATCGCCTGAATAGCGGGTTAATTACAATGCTCTCTTAGACGAAAATGCTGTTATTCCAAAACGAAGCGCTGAAACATGTTTTTCAGAATTGCACTTCACTTCGACGTGAGATGACATTATAGTCAAATGCCTGAAGGAGGGAGGCTTGCCCTGCAAAGACAGGAAGCGGAAATTCATCTACCACCTACGAGACATCGGCGCCGGTAACTGGGCGGGCTGAACCTATTCACCCACGCCATGAAATGCCGAGAGCAAAAAGGTCACGTACAAGATTGCGGACAACAAATTGTCTCGATTTTCGATTGCTTTTCAGAAACTGTGCCTCAAAAGCAACCAACGGGGATCCGCTGAACAGTTCATAGGCTAACCAATATACTCTCATGAAATGTGACCAAATGAGGTTTCTTTTTCAAGATATTCCTCCTTGGAATATATATATTTACCAACCCCTCCGCACGAGCAGGATACGACACAAGGTCAATTTCTTAAGCGAGGTTTAACAGGTTTGAATTCAGTGCTTTCCTTCTCCTAGACTGGTTACCTAGCGATGGTTAAAGAGCCCATTCTGCCCTGCTATTTACACATAGCTGGAGGGAGATCTGGATTCATACCTTTCCCAAGGGTATTAGCGCCATGTGACGTGCTAACAGCATCGTCCAGGAATTGAGGTCGACGAGTTCATTTCCTACGACTTTAATCATTACATCATGCGCCTCCATGGCATATATGTGTATATGGTGACGCGTAGCGTAAATGTTACTATCGTAGGAAATCGACACAGCGAACCCAGTTCAAATCCTGAACGATGCTGTTTGTCTTGGAATATTTGGTGATATAAGGTGTGCTCCAATTCCCCACCTAAATGTATAGACTAGCCGAGGTCATGTGGTTTATTCCTTCGCCAATCACCAGCCATAATGCGTGGCTGATACACTACTTAAACACTGATACTTGCCACGGTTTACTTGCAATCATTGAGGAGGGACTTACAATACTCAGGATTATTTACCAGAGGATTACCAAGGATCAGGATTCTTTACCAGACGATTACCAAGGATCCAATTCCACTAGACAATCGCTCTTGGTTAAAGCCTACAGGATGGTCCATAAGATTGTAACAGTCTGCATTTTACATGTGACACGGATCAAAGGAACCCGGCGTGGGCACAGAGAGCATGGCCATGGCATCTATTCGGAGATACATATGGTAGTCTCGGATCTAAGTCATCTTATCAAATACCGGGACTCGCATAGGACCACAACTATTGCAGAAAATGGACACGGCGAGACGACTTCAAATCCTGATGTTTCACATGGTGCTAATACCCTGGGAAAAGGTACAGAATCCAACTATTCTCCCTCTAGCTATGGGTAAATATTAGGGCAGATTGGGCTCTTTAACCTAGGATAAGGAAACCTGTCTAAAAGGAAAACAGATAGGTTGTCGGAATGTATTTATCCAATCCCTCTGCCAAATACATGGCGTGACACAAGGAGGAGTTCTCAAAGTCGATTTGACTAAGAAGAAGAGAGTCCTTTTGGTTTGAATTCGGAAATTTTCTTCTTGACCGGTTTCCATACCATAGATAATAATCCCTCTGCCTATTTGCCTATAGATGAAAGGAGAATTACTGGATTCGTAGTAGTTTAGTGTCTTATGAAGGACATACATTTTTAGGGTTGAATATTACCCCTCGGCACCGGATTCTGTCAACGTATTCCATTATTCAAAGTCTCGCCATCAGCGCATGGTGTTGCAAGATGGGTATATTATCCTGACTTTTGTGAGCTAGGACTACTAATGGAAGGGGGAGGAAGAAATAAATAAATAAAGAGATGATAAAGGTTTAAAAAATAGTGATGAGCCAAAACAGGATGAACGATGATTTGACCGTAGCGTGACCCCGAACTGAGAATTAAGTGGCAACCGGAAGTCGGGTGCTGACCGCAACCGGAAGTCGGGTGTTGACCGGAAGTCACGTGGTGACGTGGAACAACGAAGAAATATATCGGTCTCTTTTTGTCTTCGGCCGTCGTAGGGTACGGAGCGGGCCTCTAGTGGCTAGTGTGGGGTCCCAATAATCAAGTAGTGTTCTCTCTCTCTTTCTCTCTGCCTTTCCTCCTCCCTGGTACGAGCCCACTAGACGAGCACGAAATAAAGGAGCAGTTGTGACTAAATATTTCTCGTGTTGAAATTTCTATCAACACCATTTTAGCACTGTGAATTTGGAGGGACGTGGACGAGACCCGCTATACAATATATACGCCGCCGCCGCCACCTGATGGATATCATTAGTGCCCGGAAAAAAGGACAACGTTACTTATATAATTTTGGTACCGTGAAAATATACCACAACGGTACAATGGTCTTAGATTGTATTAATGTTTCAATAAACGACTGCTATATAGAAGACTACGATAAGGAACAGATGTTAATTAAAATGCAGTTTGGTCCATACAGTAAAGCTATGTTACAGTATGTTGCAGTTTTTTGTATATAAGGCGTGCTGGAATTCACCACGTAAACTTATAGACTCGGTGTGGTGACGTAGCTTAAGCCACAGCCAGTAATTAACGATTTAATCGACGATATGGACTGGCGTTCATTTGCACGTAATTCAGCATTGAAAAACGGACCTGCAACGAGGAACTTTGCTGAACGCAAGGATCATACCCAACACTAAGGGACACCAAGGAACAACCAAAGGATCATACCCAACACTAAGAGACACCAAGGAGCAACTAAAGGTTTCTTCATTAAGGATCGCCCTTTACTTAACACAAGGGATCTCCGCTGGGGAGTGATGTCGCTTGAACCCTAAGGATTGACACAAAAGTCGTAACAAGCAGAACTAGTCATTTTTGCTTGAGTCTTTTCCTCCAAGGTCTTCGTTAAAATTCAAGTATTGCAACCATACGGTATTTTAGTGTCGAACTCAAGGCACATCTTTTTAGGAATACTTAGGAATATTTGGCTGAACTTGCACAAAGGTGTCAAAATTAGGGTGACCTAGAAAAAACAGAACCCAAATTATTTATTTATTTTTCCATTAAACTAAACTTAAACCCCAAAACCAACCCTTACCCCTAAGCCTAACTCTAACCCATAACGCTAACCCTGAACCCCCCTAGTTAAAATTAACAGTTGTATTATAAAATTTGTGGGTTCTGTTTTTTCTGGGTCACCGGTATACAGAGTGACCAAAAAAAAAACAGAACCCACTTTATTTATTCATTTTCCCATTAAACTAACCCTAAACCCTAAACTCTAACCCTAACCCTAACCCTAACCCTAACCCTAAACCCTAACCCTAGATCCCCATAGTTAAAATTAACAGTTTTGTTACAAAATTTGTGGGTTCTGTTTTTTCTGGGTCACTATAATTTTGACACAATGTGTTCAGCCGAATATTTTTATTTTTAGGGAATATTACGTTTCTGCCGGTCATATCATGAGAATGGAAAATGGCCGCATCTCAAAAGATATTTCGTATAGCGAATTAGTAAAAGGCTCACGATCGGTAGGTAGACCACAACTACGCTTTAAAGATGTCTGTGTGAGAGAATTGAGAATATGCCACATTGACACAAACATGTGGGAGGTAAATGCAAAAAATCGAGCGAGCGGCCTAGCGCCTTAACGTTAAGCAAGGCACGGAGAGGAGTGAAGAGGAGAGGAGAGTAGCCTCGACAGCAAAGAGAGCCAGAAAGAGGGAGAAAAGTAGCAACCCCAGAAAGCATCACAGTTTGTGTGCAGTCAGTGCACCAAAGACTGTCACTCAGGAATTGGCATGCAAAGTCGCTTGCGCAGATGCAAATAATTTTTGGGGAATTTATGAGGAAGTGCGTCCCGGTCCCCTGCCTCCGAAATTGCTGCCCGGTGAATTTTAAAATAACGACCCCAAGCTTCGGCGCCACATCCGTGTTACTTAAAAGAAAACAACCAACTTAGGGCGTTAAATGTATTTTAGGGGGATGGGGTTCTCTGTTTATCTTAATTCTTGTTTATTTATAGAAATTTGTCGTAATTCGTATTTATTTATCGTAATTTGTCGTAATTCTGGTTTATTTACCGTAATTTGTCATAAATCTTGTTTATTTATCTTAATTCTTGTTTATTTATCGTAATAAAAGAAAATCTTAGTATTTAATAGATAGATAGATATGAAGATGGATAGTTTTGAATAGACTGAGATAGATAGATAGATAGATAAACAATAGGTAACACCTATTTTATCTCCCCCCTATATTTAACACAATAAAACTTGCAGAAGCTTGGGGTCGTTATTTTAAAATTCACCGGGCAGCAATTTCGGAGGCAGGGGACCGGGACGCACTTCCTCATAAATTACCATTTTTTTCGGTGGACACTACGCCATCATCCTTAGTGGACGAAAGGGATTCAGACAGCGTATATAAGCCTCAACATCAGGACATTGACTTTGGTGATATAAATGTTTCAATAAACGACTACTACATAAAAGACTACTATAAGGAAGAGATGTTATTTAAAATGCCCTTTGGTCCAACCAGTAAAACCATCAGAGCTAATAATTTTTTGCTGGCGTCTAAAGAAAAGCGTCGAGCAACGGGGAGCAACAGACATGTTTACTGGTTTGATTTTTTTCCCCACTCTTTGCGAATATATATTAACTTTTGCTGATATCCAATTTGCTAAGAGCTTAGATGTCAAGTCAAGTTTTTCAAGCAACAATTCGTTTTGTGAATTCTTTAAGTTTTCCAGTTCGGGGGAGAGGGGGGCATGGATTAGAGTCTCTTTTTTTTCTTTTCTTGTTTTGTTTCGCGTGAATTCAAGGTAATTTTCCGATGAGATTTTGGTTTAACTTGTTCCTTCAGGCTGTAATCATCCTTGACATCTGCACTTTGCAAAGACGGTATTTGTATTCCAACCCATTACTTGATGAAAAAAAAAATAGGAACATTTATTTTTTTAATTTCGTGATGTTCCCCCTCGAAGTTAGATTTGAGCCAAGTAGCAAGACTCCATCAGTTTGTGTCTTGAGATTTCTATTTTAACCTGAAAATACATCAAGAGAGGTACAGAAGTTTTAGAATATATCAGGTTGATACTTATGAAGAATAGCGCGCAATAGATGATATCATTGGATTACGTATAAAAAGCAATACATTTCATAACATACTTGATGAAAAAAAATAGGAACATTTATTTTTTTAATTTCGTGATGTTCGCCCTCGAAGTTAGATTTGAGCCAAGTAGCAAGACTCCATCAGTTTGTGTCTTGAGATTTCTATTTTAACCTGAAAATACATCAAGAGAGGTACAGAAAGTTTTTAGAATATATCAGGTTGATACTTATGAAGAATAGCGCGCAATAGATAATATCATTGGATTACGTATAAAAAGCAATACATTTCATAACATAACTTATGAAAAAAAAATAGGAACATTTATTTTTTTAATTTCGTGATGTTCGCCCTCGAAGTTAGATTTGAGCCAAGTAGCAAGACTCCATCAGTTTGTGTCTTGAGATTTCTATTTTAACCTGAAAATACATCAAGAGAAGTACAGAAGTTTTAGAATATATCAGGTTGATACTTATGAAGAATAGCGCGCAATAGATAATATCATTGGATTACGTATAAAAAGCAATACATTTCATAACATACTTGATGAAAAAAAATAGGAACGAATTTAGATTTGAGTCGAGTAGGAAAACTCCATCAGATTCTGTGTTGAGATTTATATTTTAACCTAAAAATCATCAAGAGAGGTATAGAAGTTCTAGAATATATCAGGTTGGTACTTATGCAGAAGTAGAAGAGACTACCGGCGTCAACCAGGGTAGAGGAGAAAGTGGTATATAATTTGGGTTAGCAGGAAGCTAGTTTTGCAGA
>CM042141.1:33282456-33308762 GCA_023376005.1 Doryteuthis pealeii | reverse complement strand
TCATGCCAGAGATAAGAAAACCATAGAAAGAAACTATCCGTAGATAACATTTGTCGCTTTGCCGGGACAATAAACGCTTTTACGCTCTTCATTCACCGTCAACGGTTTTTTCTTGATTACTGCTGTGGAGTAAAAAATAAATAAATGGCAAAATAAAAAAGGATTAGGGTTAACAAATTCGCGTGATAAATCAAACCACGATCCTGCAGAAGAATCTTTGTTCCCTTGTCTTCATCTCTACGAATTGAATAACTGTCGATCTTGTTGGGTTTGAGGGATTTTAACGGGCATGGTCATCCTTGTTGGGTTCATTTTATGCCGAAAACATTTTTCTTTTAATTTTCTTGATTGGTACTCTATTTTTTCAACTCAATTTTAGAAATTTTTAAAATCATTTCTTCGATTTAAACCTAACAGTTACTACAACTCCAGTCAGTGGACCAAGGTGATGAAGATGTACTGCATAACTTTCCCAAAATCCAGAACGGGAACTTCATCAGTCAGAATAGAATTTAACGTATACTTTAGACCATTACGACCCTTAGCCGCCATCCTCTATAATATATATGATAAAAAAGGACTGGGGCTTGCCTTTAAGAGCAAAAGGTCGGTCAAGCCTCTGGGAAATGTTTAGGCTTTAAAGTGATCAGCCGTAATCGGAGGGGACCTCACCGACTATGAGAAATGAAAATCAAAATTAACATCTGAATCAAGATGAATCATTAAAAACAAAACAGAAAAAATGTTGGAGAAGCCATGCCAACTTCCTGGAATTAGTTTTCTTACTTCTACAGAGAACAAATTGATTCATTGGATGTTTATTAGAAGAGAAATAACGTTATTTAGAGCAAAGAAATTATTGGTAAGTTTTGTTCCATACAATGTCAAATCATATGGTATAACTACAATGCTCTGTGTGTTAAGCTTCTCCTTCGGAATAAAGAGATGACGTTGTCCAACGGTGTAAGTTATGCTCTACACTTCGAATTGGGAGTGATGACGGTTTGACTACAAAAAATCATTTAATTGTATTTACTCATCTTGTTTTTTATCGTACTGACATCGGAGACCGTTTAATCTTCGTATGAGGTCGTGCTCGGAGGTTTAGGCTGGCAATTTCCTAGATATTCTGGAGTTTTCGAAAACACCAACTTTGGATGCTGAGGGATATCTTGCATTCATGACATTTAGATTTTTTTAGTAATAACACAATGCCACTCTTTTCTCGTGAGATTTTTATTTCCCCCCTCAAGTCACACTAGCCGGAGAGCACGTATAGCCTTTTAATCTCATAATTCAATTCATTCACACTCTGGGACATTCACTCTTTCCACTTTCTGCCCTTCGACACGTCTCCATCGGGCTCGTTCCAATGGAATCAGGCTATGTGGTAAATTTGATGATCCGATCATTAATCTTTTTCCCTTCTCATCTACCACATAAATTTTGCTAAAACTTGTCCATTACACAGCAGGTTACACTCATGGCTCCATCCCATTATGTTTACCGTTGGTAGACGGCCAAGAAGCAAAGAGAGAAATCCTCTTAACAAATGCAATATATTATTCAGCCTTGTCTCTGTAGTTATGTTTTTCATCCATGTAACCAATTGTCTGGGTGAAATTTCAAACAGTTCCAAGATACCAAAAAATCTTTAAAAAAAGAGTGAGAGAAAGTTTAAATAAAGTTATTATACTTTTACATATTGAAATTTTTGGTAATAGCTCTTAAGTAAGCATACTAAAGTAACACATGTTGTAATAATTAAATTATCATACTGTGGTATATGCACAGGTTCAGTTTTGATTCAATTAGTTTTTTAAAATTTTTTGGTATCTTGAACTTGTTTGAATTTCACCCAGACAATTGTTACATGGATGAAAAACATAACCTAAAGGAGACAAGGCTGAATAAATATATTGCATTTGTAAGAGATTTCTCTCTTTGCTTCTTGGCCGTCTACAACGGTAACATAATGGGGGATGGAGCCATGAGTGTAACCTGATGTGTAAATGGACAAGTTTTTTAGCAAGAATTATGTGTAAGATGAGAAGGGAAAAGATTAATGATGATCATCAATTACCACATAGCATGATTCCATTGGACGAGCCGATGAGACGTGTCGAAGTGGCAGAGTGGAAGAGTGAGATGTCAGAGTGTGAATTGAAATTGGAATTATGAGATTAAAAGGCTATACGTGCTCTCGGCTAGTGTGACTTGAGGAAATAAAAAATCTCACGAGAAAAAGAAGTGGCATTGTGTTATTACTAAAAAAATCTAAATGTCAGAATGCAAGATATCCCTCAGCATCCCAAGTTGGTGTTTTCGAAACTCCAAATATCTAGGAATTTGCCAGCCAACTCCAGCATCGACTCATTAACGAAGATTAGAACGTCTCCGATGCAGTACCGATAAAAAAAGATGAGTATACAATTAAATGATTTTTGTATCAACACGTCATCACTCCATTCGAAGTTAGAGCCATAACTTAACAACCGTTGACACGTCATCTCTTTATTCCGAAAGGAGAGCTTAACACAACAGAGCATTGTAGTTATACCATATGATTGGACATTGTCATGGAACAAACTTACCAATAATTTTCCTTGCTCTAATAAACGTATTTCTCTTCTAATAAACCATCCAATTGAATCAATTGTTCTCTGTAGAGTAGAAAACTAATTCCAGGAAGTTGGCATGGCTTCTCACATTTTTTATGTTTTGTTTTTAATGATTCCATCTTGATTCAGATGTTAATTTTGATTTTCATTTCTCATAGTCGGAGAGGTCCCCTCCGATTTATCGGCTGATCACCTTAAGCTCTAACATTCATAGGCTTGACCCGATCCTTTTGCTCTTAAAGGCAAGCCCCAGTCTTTTTTATCATATATATTATAGAGGATGGCGGCTAAGGGTCGTAATGTCTAAAGTATGACGTTAAATTCTATCTGATGATGAAGTTCCCGTTCTGGATTTTTGGGAAGTATGCAGTACATCTTCATCACCTTGGTCCACTCTGACCTGGAGTTGTAGTAACTGTTAGGTTTAAATAGAAGAAAAATGATTTTAAAAAATTCTAAATTGAGTTGAAAAAATAGAGTACCAATCAAGAAAATAAAAGAAAATGTATTCGGCATAAAATGACCCAACAAGGATTGACATGCCGTTAAATCCCTCAAACCCAACAAATCGACAGTTATTCAATTCGTAGAGATGAAGACAAAGGGAACAAAGATTCTTCTGCAGATCGTGTCTTGATTTATCAGGAGAAATTTCGTTACCCTAAATCTTTTTTATTTGCCTATTTATTTATTTTTGTTTACTCCCACAGCAGTAATCCAAGAAAAAAACCGTTGACGGTGATGAAGAGCGTTAAAGCGTTTATTGTCCCGGCAAAGCTGACAATGTTATCTACGGATAGTCTTCTTTCTATGAGTTTTCTTATCCTGCAATGAATCACATCATATTTGATGCTTTTCGGAGATAGCGATGTCGTAGTGAAAGCTATGATTGTCTTGGATGATTGACGACGCATCTCAAGAGAAAGTTCTTATTCCGACAATAAAATAGATACTGGTTCAAAATGTTTCATAAATGGGGACGAGCATTTGTGTAGCGATTACCACGGGTGCCAAATATTGAGGGGCGCCAAAATTGTTAAATAAAAATATAGCAGGACACATGGACCATATTACCTTTAGGCACCCCTTTTTGATATCGATTAGAAAAGACATGTTTTTCATTTACGCCGTCAATATCCGGTTGTTTGTAAGGAGTTAAGGTTAGGGGTTAGGGTTAGGAGTTAGAGTTAGGGGTTAGGGTTAGGGGTTAATTGTATGATTTTTAAAAAATCTAAAAATCGTCTGTTAAATCAACTGGATATTGACGGTGAAAATGAAAAACATGTCCTTTCTTAATCGAGATCAAAAAGGGGTGCCTAAAGGGCATATGTTCCGGACAAATAATAGTCTTTTCTTTTCTTATTTAAAACATATTGTGGTAATAAAGTTACAGTAATCTATTCATTGATATATCATAGGTATCGCCTATACTTCCCGCGCTTTTCAACCTCAATGACGTCAACAAAACCCGGAAAAAATGAAACTTAACGTAATGTTTGTCGCATTATAAAGAGGAATTATTTTTTTAAATCCCATATAAAAACTATTAAACCTTGGAAATTATATAAATTACCATATGTATCTGAAAAACTGCCATGTTTGCTGTTTTTCTCTCTTGAAGATAATTTTCTTTTAATGTGAATTATTTCATAATTAAGAAATGAAAGATCTGTTTGAAAAATGTCAACATGGGAGATATTCTCTCTTTTTTTTTAGGGAAATAGAATTATACCATAGAATATAGACATGAAACAAATCAATACCATACAACATAATCCCCAACAATGCTAACCAATTGTTCAAACCAATTACTAAAATGTATAAATATAAATACACGATATGTATAACTTCTTAACCGTTAGGCATGACATAACCCCAGACGGGTTGATATGCCGTTAAAATCAATAAACAAACAAACAAACATTGATTTTTATAAGTAAGTTTAGGCTCAGTTCTTAGGGATAAATTAAAGTGACAATTAAAAATAAAAGATATTTTATGAAAAAGAATTGAATAAATGTTGAGGTGCTGTCGTACGGATATTCTGGACATGCTTAATACACGAAATACTTATATACATAAGTATACACAAAAATCCCTACAACTCAAATGGGTGTAAAAAAGAAATATTCCAATAGATCCTTTACAATACGTTCTTTTAAGAATCTTTATTTTAGGAGATTAATTGGCGTCTCTGATCTTGAAAGTTACAAAATAGCTCGATTGCTAGTTAGAATGTTGTCGGTACATTCTAGAAGCGCTGACCCAGGGGCCAACTCTGATTTTGACCTCAGGGGTAAGGCGTGCGACAGTGTTTTGAAAGGCGCGAAAAAGTTGATTTATAGACATTCAAGAAATCACAACCCAGTGACCCAAATACGAAATAAATTCTAAGATAGGCAGCTACAGTAGAAGGGGGACACTTGTGGAATTAGTAATGACTGATGGACGAATTAGAAACTGAAAAAACGAAACGCTCCTTAGTAGTTTAGATCATTCTAGATTTTGGCAGACAATAGATACTTAAGATCTATGATTTTAGGAAGAGGCCAGATCAGAACGTGATGCGATAGGAAAAAAGGCCCTTGGCAACAGAGGAGGAACGCCAGAAATCAGATAGTATACAGCCAGATAAGCTAAGGACGATTCTGTAGAAGAACACACAGAGACGCCCCCCACACACACACAGACACTCACTCACTCACTTATGTTTCTGTCTGTCTGTCTGTCTGTCTTATCTTAAAAGAATCCATCAACTGAATAAAGTGTTCATTGGAAAAGGATTCCGGTCGTTCGTGTCCTTTTCAATATTGACGGAAGAATTGACGAGTATCTAGCGGAAGAGATTTGCTTTTCAAGAAGACGAAAACAACGCCAAGTCAAAAGTATTGTGAACTTTTCACCACTCCCATCCGGAAGCAGTAATGATTTGACTGACCGAGCGAGAAAGGGAGTTTTTTTTCTTTTTTCAGGGCTACCAAAAGGATGGTTGATGTTATTGCAGAGACCAGGATTTTGCTTTTGATAAGTACGTTTACTATTCCTCTGAATGTGATGAGGTTTGATGATTAGTATTATCTGCGTTATTCGAACTATTGTCCCCATTTTCATTGTTATGTGTACAACGTTTCAGCCGATATGCCCTCCGTCCTTCTTCAGGTATTTCTTGTCGAAAGAGAAGAAAGGGCACATGATACACAGAAAAAATGTAAGAAAAAAAAAAAGAAAGAAAGAAAGGGAGAAGGGGCGGCACGGGGAAGCAATAACGCTAATCTGTTTTAATCGAACATAATGGAAAGATGAACAGATGAAAAATAAGGAAAGAAAGAAAAAAAGTGAGAGAGTTAAATCAAAATTATTATACTTTTTTACATATTGGGCAAAGCAATAGCATATCAAACGTTGTAATAATTAAATTATCATACTGTGGTATATCTACAGGTCCTGCTACTTTTCTATCATTGCTCAAAGTTAATTAAACTGTTGGAAATCATCTCGTTTCTGTAGTTTATCCATCATTTGTCAGGAAGCATCTCTTATTTAGTTTCGAAATTCCTCTGACTCTTACAAGAGACACGCTTCCAGTTATTCAATCAATTTGCTCGCTTCTTTAATTACAACATGGAATCGCGAAGATCCCTAATATTAGACAGGCATGCTGGGTTAATTAAAGGCAAGTTCAGCTAGTGTAATGGTTATTATCATAGAAAACGGACCCAGGGTGCCGAGTTCAAATTCTACATGAATTGGTTTGGGGCTTATTTAGTGCTAATAACCTTGGAACAGATGATATGGTCCATCTTTTCTCGTCTCTCACTTCTATGGGTAAAAAAAGAAAAGAAATACAAAAAGTAAAGCGGAGAAAAGTGAAAGAAATGAAAAAAAAAAGCATACAATATCATGTAAATAAATAAATAAATATAAAATAATAACAAAAAGAAAGAAGGGACCAGAAAAAGGAGAAAACAGAAAAAACAGAAAGAAAGAAAAACAGAAGAAAAGACAGAAACAAAAATACGAGAAAAATAAGAGTAACAGGCAATAAAATGAAAATCAAACAGAAAAATTCAGGGAAAAAATTGGGAACATATTTTTAAAAAGAGAGTCAAAACTGGGCTCTGTATTTTTGGTAGGGTGGCTCATCCAGGGGATGGAAATTCTAATTATGCACTTATCTTTTATTTACAGTAACTACGACTACTACTACTACTACTACTACTACTACTACTACTACTAATACTACTACTACTACTACTGCTAATAATAATAATAATAATAATAATAATAATAATAATAATATGAAAAGATGGATAAATACCTGGACCTTGCCAGAGAATTGAAAAAGCTGTGGAACATGAGAGTGAAAGTGATACGGATTGTAGTTGGTGCACTTGGAACGGTCCCAATAAACTTGGAAAAAAGACTGGAGGATCTAAAAATCAGAGGAAGAATTGAGACCATCCAGACTACTGCAGTGCTGCACTCGGCTAGAATACTCAGAAGAGTCCTGGAGACCTGAGGAGACTTGTTATCACTCTGACTCCAGTGAAATATCATCAGCTAACGCTGATGTGAAAACTCGAAAGGAGTGAAAATAATAATAATAATAATAATAATAATAATAATAATAATAATAACTAGCAGAACCGGTGGATATACTACAGCATGATTATTCAGTTATTAGAATGTGTGATATGTCTATTTAATAGCTATTGCGGAATAGTTCAATATATAAAAAGTATAATAATCTGGATTTAACTTGTCTCTCACTCTATTTTTCTTTCTTTGGTTCCCCTCAAAATTAGGCGCCCGGGATAATCGCTACGCTACTGCTCATTACCAATTATAAAAAGACTATCAGACCTGTGGATATACAACAGCATGATAATTTAATTATTACAACGTCTGATGTGTTTACTTAAAAGCTAAATAGATCAATATATAAAAATTATAATAATCTTGATTTAATTCTCTCTCACTCTTTTTTCTTTATTTGCTTTTTTTCATCTGTACATTATGTTCATTGTGAATTACGAGTTTTCCTTCTTCTAGATCCGTGGCCCTACCAAGGTTAAAGAGCCCAGTCTGCCCTACTATTTACCCATAGCTGGAGGGAGAATAGTTCGATACGTATCTTTCCCAAGTGTCTTAGTCCCATGGGAAAAGCAAAAAAATCGCGTCCACCAGCATTAGCTGATGGCCTTTCTCTGGACTGCAAGCAAGTCTCCTGGGGTTAACAGGAATTTACTGAGTATTCTAGCCGATTTTACCAATGCTGTTATTTGGATGGTCTCGATTCTTCGTCTGATTTCCAATACCTCCAGTCTCCTTTCCAAACACATAGAGGCCGTTTCAAGAGTACCAACAACAATTGGTACCATCTTCACTCTAATGTACCACAGTTTTCTCAGTTCTCTGGCAAGGTTCAAGTATCTGTCTATCTTTACATTTATTTTTACGTCGTGCTCCGCTTGAACGGCAACATCTACTTGATGACAAGTTTTATTATTATTATTTAACACTTGGTCTGGTCTCCTGGCTGGGATTAGGTGATCCACCTGTATCACAATGTCACAGAGAATCTTATGCATCTCATTCTCTTGGAAGGATTCCTGATTGTGCATACCATTTAGTAGTATGATGAATAGATTTGATATATTTTGAATACACACATACACACACACACACACACATATATGTATAAATATATATATATATATATTATATATTATATATATGCACATATACATACATATATATGTGTGTGTATGCGTGTGTGTGTGTGTGTTTGTGTGTGTGTGTGTGTATGTGTGTGTGTGCATATATAAAATCTATTAGTCCAACTGAGAAATACAGGTTAAAACATTTTTCCAAAAAACGCTGTGGGTAGAACAGACGTGTTCATGCCTTTCCCGGTGGGAAGTAGCACGTCCAGGATGTGAACTCGTCTCGCCGTGTCTATTTCCTATGACGGTAACCATTAACGACGTGCTTCCAAAATTTAACTAAATCTCGTAGAATATTCGACGTTAAGTAAAAATCTAAGGCCATTTTGTTTATTTCATGTAAAGTTTTCTTCTTCTTTTTTATAAAACTAAGGTCTACATTGAAACATTAATAAGGTTCAGGGCGATAATCCGACGAGTAAGACCCAACTTGCATCAGAACAAGGGAAGAAATCGCTTCATTCTGGTTGAAAACTTTACCGCATCCTCCATACTCACCAGATTTAGCGCCTTCTGACTATCATCTCTCCGGTACAATGAAAGAGGGTTTGAGTGGCTAACATTATACCAGTAACGAGGAAGTGAAATCTGTAGTAAAGAAGTGGCTACAGTAAACAGAATTTTACGAGGTAAGTATACGTGCTCTCAATCGAAGGTGACACATTGCAATTGAGTGAAATAGTAACTATGTGGAGAAGCAAGTAGGTGATCCACAGAGGACCAACTTCATTTTGATGTGTAATACATATTCCTCTGTTGGTAATCATAAATTTCCTAAACAAAATGGCATTACTTTTTTACTACCCTATGTGGAGAAGTAGGGATGTAATCCACAGAGGACCAGTGACATTTTGATGTATTATACATATTCCTGAGTTGGTTAATCATACCTGTTCTAAACAAAATGGCATTACTTTTTGAATACCCTATGTTGAGAAGTAGGGATGTGATTCACAGAGGATCAGATTCATTTTGATGTATGTTACATATTCCGGTGTTGTAATCATACCTGTCCTGAACAAAATGACATTACTTTTACTAACTCTCGCAATATATTCCACATACGATTAGGAATCGTCAGGCATTTTAATTTTTCAGTTGTAAATAGTTTTGTTCGACTGTCTCGTAAGGGACATCAAAATGAATGAATGATGAGGATTTACGTTTCTACACGTTAGAGAATAAATGAACTAAGGTCACAAGTACAATTAAATATCTGCGGACACTTACAAGATATGTTTATCATTAGAAGCCAACACGGCATGGCTATGGAAATATGACAAACTAGAATACAGTTTTTACTTCATCGTACTAGTTGGTGAATTAATTTAATTTAATTTAATTTGAGATATTCTTTGGCATCAATGAAATGAAAGAAAGGTCAGATCCGAGCGTTAGTTTTTATGACATCCCAGCTTGTTTGATTTTCCTTTTTCTTTAAAAAAAAAAATCGGTTGAGGGATTCATTGATCTTAACGGCACGTCAACCCGTCTGGGTTTATTTTATAGCTATATATTATAAACTTGTAAACATTGTACGGTTTTATTTAGATATTTGTGTGATTATTTATTAAAATTGTATTATTTTGAATACCGTGATATTATATCAAGTATTCCTATCTAAAATCAATAATATGGAAGCAATTGTATCTTTTCCAAAATCTATTAGTACTATTGATAATAATAATAATAAAATGTCTTTAATTATAGTTTTTAAAACACATATGTCCATAGAGTGATATGGTATAAAGCATTACTAACTTATGCCAAAAAAATAACTTATCTATTTGATCCATAGATAGGATCCAAAAAGGTACTGCCACTCCGTGTCAGAATGCACCTGGGTGTAATGGCAATGGAGAAGTGACTCTAGGACTGGAGCCTCATGCTCATACGCAGTTTAGTGTCATACACAGGAAATATCCCACATTGGAGGGATTATTATCGCCTTCTAGTGGATACAGTCAATGTATTCTAGGTAATTTATGAGGAAGTGCGTCCCGGTCTCCTGCCCTCAAAAATTGCTACCCGGTGTCTATCAAAATAACAACACCAGGTCATCGTAATTCTTGTTTATTTATCGTAATTTGTCGTAATTTTTGTTTAGATATTAAGATGGATATATAGTTTGAATAGACTGAGATAGATAGATAGATAAACAAACAAAATAATATAGATAGATATGAACAAATGGAGATAGATAGATATTTTCGACAAGTAAATGTATTTGGGGGGGGGTCGCTTCTTTTTTTGGTCGTATTTCTTGTTTATTTAAACTAAAAACAAGACATTAAACAAACATGAATAAAAAAAAAATCTTAATTAAAGTAATATAGATAAATATGTACAAATAGTTTGAATAGACTGAGCTGGGTGGTTTTTTTAATAGTCACTGGGTAGCAATTTTTGAGGTAGGAGACCGGGATGAACTTCCTTATAAATTACCGTATTCTATTTCCCGAAGACAGAGCGGCCTTTTTATTCCCAGTTTCGAAGAGACAAGAACGAAGAACTGCACCTCTACAGAGGGGTAAGACCCAATCCCCCCAATGGGGCCAGCTGTTGGCCGTGGGTGGCGACCCGTGATGGTTAGGATAAAACCCAGGTGGTTGAGCATGACTTGCAATACTCCACTTTCGCCCTTTGTTGGGCAAGATGGGCGGTCGGAGAGGCCCCCTCCGATCAATCGGCTGGTCACGTCAAGCCCTAGCACCTATATGATTTTCCCAACCATGTTGCCCTTATGGAAACCCCCATCCCTTTTATCATATTGATGCTAGAAGGCGGTGGCTGAGTGTATACAGGTCCGGGGAATGACGTTAAACTCTATCTGATGGTGAGGTTCCAGTTTTGGAGATTTGGGAAATGTGGAGCACCCCTTCATCACCATTGCTCCCTGGTCCACTCTGACCCGGTGTGGTAGTACCTGTTAGCGTCCCATCTATGGGTTAAATAGAAAAACATGAGTTTATAAAAAAAATTGAGTATCCATTAAGAATGACTTTATTTCAAAACGTTTTCGGCATTAAATGACCCACCGAGGTTGATATGCCGTAAAACAAAACAAACCAAACGGCTGTACGTGCAATTCAATCGCCTGAATAGCGGGTTAATTACAATGCTCTCTTAGACGAAAATGCTGTTATTCCAAAACGAAGCGCTGAAACATGTTTTTCAGAATTGCACTTCACTTCGACGTGAGATGACATTATAGTCAACTGCCTGAAGGAGGGAGGCTTGCCCTGCAAAGACAGGAAGCGGAAATTCATCTACCACCTACGAGACATCGGCGCCCGGTAACTGGGCGGGCTGAACCTATTCACCCACGCCATGAAATGCCGAGAGCAAAAAAGGTCACGTACAAGATTGCGGACAACAAATTGTCTCGATTTTCGATTGCTTTTCAGAAACTGTGCCTCAAAAGCAACCAACGGGGATCCGCTGAACAGTTCATAGGCTAACCAATATACTCTCATAAAAATATGACCAAATGAGGTTTCTTTTTCAAGATATTCCTCCTTGGAATATATATATATTACCAACCCTCCGCACGAGCAGGATACGACACAAGGTCAATTTCTTAAGCGAAGTTTAACAGGTTTGAATTCAGTGCTTTCCTTCTCCTAGACTGGTTACCTAGCGATGGTTAAAGAGCCTATTCTGCCCTGCTATTTACACATAGCTGGAGGGAGATCTGGATTCATACCTTTCCCAAGGGTATTAGTGCCATGTGACGTGCTAACAGCATCGTCCAGGAATTGAGGTCGACGAGTTCATTTCCTACGACTTTAATCATTACATCATGCGCCTCCATGGCATATATGTGTATATGGTGACACGTAGCGTAAATGTTACTATCGTAGGAAATTGACACAGCGAACCCAGTTCAAATCCTGAACGAGGCTGTTTGTCTTGTAATATTTGGTGATATAAGGTGTGCTCCAATTCCCCACCTAAATGTATAGACTAGCCGAGGTCAAATGGTTTATTCCTTCGCCAATCACCAGCCATAATGCGTGGCTGATACACTACTTAAACACTGAGACTTGCCACAGTTTACTTGCAATCATTGAGGATGGACTTACAATACTTCAGGATTATTTACCAGAGGATTACCAAGGATCAGGATTATTAACCAGAGGATTACCAAGGATCCAATTCCACTGGACAATCGCTCTTGCTTAAAGCCTACAGGATGGCCCATAAGATTGTAACAGTCTGCATTTTACATGTGACACGGATCAAAGGAACACAGCGTGGGCACAGAGAGCATGGCCATGGCATCTATCCGGAGATACATATGTAGTCTCGGATCTAAGTCATCTTATCAAGTACCGGGACTCGCATAGGACCACAAACTATTGCAGAAAATGGACACGGCGAGACGACTTCAAATCCTGATGTTTCACATGGTGCTAATACCCTGGGAAAAGGTACAGAATCCAACTATTCTCCCTCTAGCTATGGGTAAATATTAGGGCAGATTGGGCTCTTTAACCTAGGATAAGGAAACCTGTCTAAAAGGAAAACAGATAGGTTGTCGGAATGTATTTATCCAATCCCTCTGCCAAATACATGGCGTGACACAAGGAGGAGTTCTCAAAAGTCGATTTGACTAAGAAGAAGAGAGTCCTTTTGGTTTGAATTCGGAAATTTTTCTTCTTGACCGGTTTCCATACCATAGATATAATCCCAATCTGCCTATTTGCCTATAGATGAAAGGAGAATTACTGGATTCGTAGTAGTTTAGTGTCTTATGAAGGACATACATTTTTAGGGCTGAATATTACCCCTCGGCACCGGATTCTGTCAACGTATTCCATTATTCAAAGTCTTTCCATCAGCGCATGGACTTAGGTTGTATAAATGTTTTTAATAAACGACTGCTATATAGAAGACTACGATAAGGAACAGATGTTATTTAAAGCTATGTTACAGTATGTTGCATTTTTTTATATAAGGCGTGCTGGAATTCACCACTTAAACTTATAGACTCGGCGTGGTGACGTAGCTCAAGCCACAGCCAATCCACAGTTCGAATACGTGGTTAATTAACGATTTAATCAACGATATGGACTGGCGTTCATTTGCAGGTATTTCAGCATTGACGAACGGACGAACGCAAGAATCATACCCAACCCTAAGAGACACCAGGGAATAACCAAAGGATCATATCCATCACTAAGAGACACCAAGGAGCAACCAAATGTTTCTTCATTAAGGATCGCCGTTTGCTTAACAGAAGGGATCCCCACTGGGGAGTGATGTCGCTTGAAGCCTAAGGAGTGACACAAAAGTCGTAACAAGCAGAACTAGTCATTTTTGCTTGAGTCTTTTCCTCCAAGGTCTTCGTTAAAATTCAAGTATTGCAACCATACGGTAGTTTAGTGTCGAACTCAAGGCACATCTTTTTAGGAATACTTAGGAATATTTGGCTGAACTTGCACAAAGGTGTCAAAATTAGATTGACACAGAAAAAACAGAACCCAAATTATTTATTTATTTTCCCATTAAACTAACCTTAAACCCCAAAACCAACCCTAACCCCTAAGCCTAACTCTAACCCCTAACGCTAACCCTGACCCCCCCTAGTTAAAATTAACAGTTGTATTATACAATTTGTGGGTTCTGTTTTTTCTGGTTCACCGGTATACAGAGTGACCAAAAAAAAACAGAACCCACTTTATTTATTCATTTTCCCATTAAACTAACCCTAAACCCTAAACTCCAACCCTAATCCTAACCCTAACCCTAACCCTAAAACCCTAACCCTAGATCCCCATAGTTAAAATTAACAGTTTTGTTACAAAAATTTGTGGGTTCTGTTTTTTCTGGGTCACTATAATTTTGACACAATGTGTTTCAGCCGAATATTTTATTTTTAGGGAATATTACGTTTCTGTCGGTCATATCATGAGAATGGAAAATGGCCGCATCCCAAAATATATTTCGTATAGCGAATTAGTAAAAGGTTCACGATCGGTAGGTAGACCACACCTACGCTTTAAAGATGTATGCGGGAGAGAATTGAGAATATGCCACATTGACACAAACATGTGGGAGGTAAATGCAAAAAATCGAGCGGCCTAGCGCCTTAACGTTAAGCAAGGCGCGGACAGGAGTGAAGAGGAGAGGAGAGTAGCCTCGACAGCAAAGAGAGCCAGAAAGAGGGAGAAAAGTAGCAACCCCAGAAAGCATCACAGTTTGTGCGCAGTCAGTGCACCAAAGACTGTCACTCAGGAATTGGCCTGCAAAGTCGCTTGCGCAGATGCAAATAATTTTGGGGGAATTTATGAGGAAGTGCGTCCCGGTCCCCTGCCTCCGAAATTGCTGCCCGGTGAATTTTAAAATAACGACCCCAAGCTTCGGCGCCACATCCGTGTTATTTGAAAGAAAACAACCAACTTAGGGCGTTAAATGTATTTTAGGGGAATGTGGTTCTCTGTTTATCTTAATTCTTGTTTATTTATAGAAATTTGTCGTAATTCGTATTTATTTATCGTAATTTGTCGTAATTCTGGTTTATTTACCGTAATTTGTCATAAATCTTGTTTATTTATCGTAATTCTTGTTTATTTATCGTAATAAAAGAAAATCTTAGTATTTAATAGATAGATAGATATGAAGATGAATAGTTTTGAATAGACTGAGATAGATAGATAGATAAACAATAGGTAACACCTATTTTACCTCCCCCTATATTTAACACAATAAAACTTTCAGAAGCTTGGGGTCGTTATTTTAAAATTCACCGGGCAGCAATTTCGGAGGCAGGGGGCTGGGACGCACTTCCTCATAAATTACCATTTTTTTCGGTGGACACTACGCCATCATCCTAAGTGGACGAAAGGGATTCAGACAGCGTATAAGCCTCAACGTCAGGACATTGACTTAGGTGATATAAATGTTTCAATAAACGACTACTACATAAAAGACTACTATAAGGAAGAGATGTTATTTAAAATGCCCTTTGGTCCAACCAGTTAAAACCATCAGAGCTAATAATTTTTTGCTGGCGTCTAAAGAAAAGCGTCGAGCAACGGGGAGCAACAGACATGTTTACTGGTTTGATTTTTTTTCCCCACTCTTTGCGAATATATATTAACTTTTGCTGATATCCAATTTGCTAAGAGCTTAGATGTCAAGTCAATTTTTTCAAGCAACAATTCGTTTTGTGAATTCTTTAAGTTTTCCAGTTCGGGGGGGGGGGGGGCATGGATTAGAGTCTCTTTTCTTTTTTTTTTTTCTTGTTTTGTTTCGCGTGAATTCAAGGTAATTTTCCGATGAGATTTTGGTTTAACTTGTTCCTTCAGGCTGTAATCATCCTTGACATCTGCACTTTGCAAAGACGGTATTTGTATTCCAACCCATTACTTGATGAAAAAAAAAAAAATAGGAACATTTATTTTTTTAATTTCGTGATGTTCGCCCTCGAAGTTAGATTTGAGCCAAGTAGCAAGACTCCATCAGTTTATGTCTTGAGATTTCTATTTTAACCTGAAAATACATCAAGAGAGGTACAGAAGTTTTAGAATATATTAGTCTGATACTTATGCAGAATAGCGCGCAATAGATAATATCATTGGATTACGTATAAAAAGCAATACATTTCATAACATACTTGAAAAAAAATAGGAACGAAGTTAGATTTGAGTCGAGTAGCAAGACTCCATCAGATTCTGTGTTGAGATTTCTATTTTAACCTAAAAATTCATCAAGAGAGGTATAGAAGTTCTAGAATATATCAGGTTGGTACTTATGCAGAAGTAGAAGAGACTACCCGGCGTCATCTGGGTAGAGGAGAACAAAGTGGTAAAATGGTTAGCAAGCTAGTTTTGCAGATCCATTACTGCTAAATAGTGAGTTTAATCCTTGTTGAATGCTCCATAAAAATCCCCATGTAAAAGACCTTATGTTCATCCGGCCTGAACAACAAAAAAAAATGATTGTTTCGCGCTTCCATATTGATTTGTTTCACGGACATTTTTTAAGTAGAATTTTAATGCAATTTTAATGCTATTTTAATTTTCAAATATCTTCGCAAATATAAATCAAATCTTCATAATTTTGGCATAAAAGGCTAGATTCAGAAACAGTGAATGTGTATATGTATTTACTTTGTCTTTAAATGTTTTCTTTTGGTAATTTCCCCCGGTCAGACATACATACATACATACACACAACGTCTCTTTATGTGTCAATTGATAGATAGATAGATAGATAGATAGATAGCGCGCAAGAGATAGTATCATTAGATTACATATAAAATGCATTACATTCTAATACTAGGTAGCTTATGAATTATGTACGTACTGAATTTTGAGTTCGTTAGATTCAAAATAACCCGGGGTTGAGTGGAACATTACCAGCCATTATGGTTAGCGTTGTTGGCAGGTAATAACCTCGAAATCTTAACCCCTCGAAAAACTCACCAATAGGGCGTGAGGTAGTTTTTAGTTTATTTGCGACAAGAAATTCATAGTCAGCGGACGCAAAGGTCTGTCTCACCGAGATGTCGTTTCTCAATCTGCGCGTTTCCTGGGCTGCAGTTGTTGTTTAATAAAGACTTAAAAAAGAAGAAAAAAGTCTTGTTGATTAATTAAAATAAGAATGTACAGACACCCAGCCCGAAAAAATCAACCCAAAGATAGCAACCCACAGAATCAACCCTGAAGAAGATGCCAGGAACAAGCAAAAGAGTTAACAAGTATAAGAACCTCTCATCTCATCATCTCTCATACTCTGTCTCTTTCTCACAATTATATACCCGGTTAAAAGGTTATATAACACAACTAGATCACCAAAGTTAAGCAGCAATGAGTTTGTTCAATACTTAGATGGGTGCCCATTTCAGAAACACCAGTTACTGTAATCAACTTGATATCAAAATGGCTTGATTTGGCATTGAATGGCCCGAAAAGGGTTAACCCTGTGATTGGGCAGAGCAATCACTTGACTTGCCCAGTAGTTTTAGCGCCCATATTCAACATACACCTATAGACCAGTACCAGGACAAGTCAACTAGAATTCATAACCGAAACACCAGTTAGTGTAATCAACCTGATATCAAAATCACTTGATTCGGCAATGGAATGACCCGAAAAGGGTTGACTCTGGGATTTGGCATAGCAATCACTTCACGTGCCCAGTAGTTATAGCGCCCATATTCAACATACACCTACGGGCCAGTGCCAGAACAAATCAACCAGAATTCATAACCGAAACACGAGTTAGTGTAATCAACCTGATATCAAAATTACTTGATTCGGCATTGAATGACCCGAAAAGGGTTGACCTTGTGATTGGGCATAGCAATCACTTCACGTGACCAGTAGTTTTAGCACCCATATTCAACATACACCTACGGGCCAGTACCAGGACAAACCAACAAGAAATCATAACCGAAACACCAGTTATTGTATTTAACCTGATATCAAAATTACTTGATTCGGCAATAGAATGACCTGAAAAGGGTTGACCCTGGGGTTGGGCATAGCAATCACTTCACGTGCCCAGTAGTTTTAGCACCCATATTCAACATACACCTACGGGCCAGTACAAGAACAAATCAACCAGAATCTATAACCGAAACACGAGTTACTGTAATCAACATGATATCAAAATAACTTGATTCGGCATTGAAATACCCGAAAAGGGTTGATATGCCTCAAAACAATCAAACCAACCAACCATTGAAAAGGAAAGTAAAACACTTTTTCTCTTTGTCGGTCTGATGTGTCGAGATCATCGTTCAATTCTGGGAGTTAAGAAAAAAGTTTCGTGTTTTATAAAACCGTGATAAATACTAATTTTAATTAAAAAAAAAGAAAGAAACAGAACCAAAACCAAAACACAGCTGTTTCTTACACATCGATTCCATCTTAAAAATGAAAAAGAGAGGTTTCCCGTCTCACGTTCCCTGTCAGTGGGTGAGCAATCCAACGCTTGGCGAATTCTGCTTCGCAATAATTGGAAGAGCCGACATCGAAGGATCAAAAAACGACGTCGCTACGAACGCTTGGCCGCCACAAGCCAGTTATCCCTGTAGTAATTTTTCAGACATCTCTCGGTGGAAAGAGCTCTCCGCTCGGAAAGGATTGGACATAGCAATCACTTGACGTGCCCAGTAGTTTTAGCGCCCATATTTAACATACACCTATAGACCAGTACCAGGACAAGTCAACCAGGATTCATAACCGAAACACCAGTTACTGAAATCAACCTATAAAAATTACTTGATTCGGCAATGGAATGACCCGAAAAGGGTTGACCCTGGATTGGACATAGCAATCACTTGACGTGCCCAGTAGTTTTAGCGCCCATATTTAACATACACCTATAGACCAGTACCAGGACAAGTCAACCAGGATTCATAACCGAAACACCAGTTACTGAAATCAACCTATAAAAATTACTTGATTCGGCAATGGAATGACCCGAAAAGGGTTGACCCTGGGATTGGACATAGCAATCACTTGACGTGCCCAGTAGTTTTTAGCGCCCATATTTAACATACACCTATAGACCAGTACCAGGACAAGTCAACCAGGATTCATAACCGAAACACCAGTTACTGAAATCAACCTATAAAAATTACTTGATTCGGCAATGGAATGACCCGAAAAGGGTTGACACTGGGATTGGACATAGCAATCACTTCACGTGCCCAGTAGTTATAGCGCCCATATTCAACATACACCTACGGGCCAGTACCAGAACAAATCAACCAGAATCTATAACCGAAACACGAGTTACTGTAATCAAACTCATATCAAAATTACTTGATTCGGCATTAAGATACCCGAAAAGGGTTGATATGCCGTAAAATAAAACAACCAACCAACCATTGATAAAGAAAGATAAAACGCTCTGATGTGTCGAGATCATCGTTCAATTCAGGGAGTTAAGAAAAAAGTTTCGAGTTTGATAAAACCGTACAAATATTAATTTTAATAAATAAAAAAATAAAAAAGAAAGAAAGAGAACAAAAACCAAAACACAGCTGTTTCTTACACATCGATTCCATCTTAAAAATGAAGAAGAGAGGTTTGCTCAGTTGAAGATGATTGAAGACTATATCTTTCAAATTAATCCGCTTAAGCAAATCTTTCTTTTTTTTTTTTTGTTGCCTAATCCATATAAATACAAGTGAAGCCGGTTTTTCTTTGATGGTTATCCAAAAAGATTGACAAGTGAAAAACAACGACGTGTCCGTCTACTAGAAATAAATCGAAACAAAGGGAAACGACGCGAGCGGGAAAAAAAATCGAAAACATGCTTATTGAGTTAATGCAATGACAAAGACGGTCACGTGACTTGGATTAGATGCAAAAACATGGCGAAAAACAACAACAACAAAAAGCAAAGGCAATAATAACTTACTAGCAGATCCTGTGGATATACCACAGTATGATAATTTAAATATTACAACGTTTGATATGTTTACTTAAGAGCCATTGCGAAATAGTTCAATATGCAAAAAGTATAGATATTGATTTAACTCTCTCTCTCTCTCTCTCTCTCTCTCTCTCTCTCTCTCTCTCACACACACACACACACACACAAACACACACACACACACACATACACTCACATAGACACACACCCTTTCTTTCTTTCTTTCCTTCTTTTCCTCTTTGTCTTTCCTTTCCATCTTTTCATCTTTTCATTATGTTCAATTAAAAGAGATTAGCGTTATCTCCTTCGTACGCTAAGCCCCCATCTGTATCTTTTACCTACTCTTTTTCTTTCCTTCTTTCTTTCTTTCTTATGATATTTTTTCTGTGTAGCATGTCTGTTTTGTTCCCTTTATTTCTTTATGATAAAGAAGGAATGGTCCATTATTTAGCTGAGATGATTACACTCATAATAAATACGAATTCGGTGGATAAGAGGGACCAGATAATCAGGATCTACATTTTTGAATTTCATCTTGGACGATTTGGATGGTCTCATTTTTAACCAGAGGGTGTTGCAAGATGATAAAGGTCCGAACATTAAGGAACTAGTGTATTAATACATAGTCGACTAGAAACCCTTATAAAAAGTATAAGAATTTACTAACCACTAAACAGCGTGTTCGATCTTCGCTGGATGCCCTATAATCACGACCTTGTGTCAGATTTTACCTGTGGCGAACTTGTTGAGTATGCTGGGTCATACTTTTATTTCTATGTATGAAGCAGAGAGAGAGAGGGGTGAGAGGGGGAGAGAGGGGGGAGAGAGAGATGGGGAGAGAGAGAGAGAGAGAGAGAAGGGGGTCATGTGATTGGCCATAGCAATCACTTGACGTGCCCAGTAGTTTTAGCGCCAATGGTCAAAATACACCTACGGACCAGTACCAGCACAACTCAACCAGAATTCATAACCGAGAGAACTGGATCAAATAGAAGATACCAAATATTCATAATTTCCCTCTCAATCAGACTGGTAGCCATCATCAGCCAGTATATAAGAATGGAATTTGGGATTGTAAAATGTATCATTTTTTTAAAAATTTGTTTGTTGTGCCTCCAGCGGCATCTCCCCTTTTTATCTTCTCACATCAATCTTTAACAAAAAAATATTTGCACAGAGCATAATTAGTAGGTTGTATGATGAGAGACGTAAACAGTTGATCGCATAACAAAACGAATGCAGTAAACTGGTACAAATATAATACAAGAGTAGATATGACTGGGTAGGAATGGTTGGGAAATGAGCAATATATTAACTTTGACCACATTACCAAATGACATATGCACAGACCATTAACCGTTCCAGAAAATGAGACCTATGAAGTTCTATTGGATTTTGAGATACAAACAGATTACCCAGTCCTGACCAGACCTAAATAAATAAGTAAACGTGTCATCTAATATATTTTGCTCTTCAATCAAACTACGTAGTTAAAATGAAAACACTTGGAGAAGGAGACAAACCGAATTACAAATAATTTTGAATATTCGAAGTGGACACCATCAAACAGAGATAAAAAGAGAGTATGAACGTAATACCTCAGAAAAAGAAAACTTCATGTTACGATTTTGTGGCCATTTTTAGGCTGCAAGGGAGAACACTTTACAGTGGAGATCCTTTGTGTTAAGTAGAGGCTGATCCTTAGTGATGAATCTTGTGGTTGTTCCTCGGTGTGCCTTAGTGTTGGGTAGAATCCTTTGGTTGAGCAGAGTCCTTGGTTGCAGATCCGTTCGTCAGTGGCGAATACGTACAATTGAACGGCTTTAAAGATCGATGATTAGATAAATAACTAACCACGTATTCTAGCTGTTGGTTGGCTGGCTTTAATCCACACGCCCACGCAGTCTATAAGTTTAAGTGGTGGACTTCAGCCCACCTTATATACAGAAATAATGGAATCGCATGGTGTAATGGTTAAAGTCATGGGAAATGGACTCGCCGCCCCGAGTTCAAATCCTGGACTTGGTGATTGCATTTCACTTAGCGCTAATACCCTTGGGAAAGGTATGAATCCTACTCTTCCTCCAGCTATGGATAAATAATAGAGAAGACTGGGCTCTTTAACCTTGGTTAGGCAACCGGTCTAGGAGAAGGAAAATTCTGAATTCAAATCTGTTGAACCCGCTTAAGAAATTGACCTTGTGTCGCATCCTGATCGTGCGGAGGGTTGATATATATATATATATATATATATATATATATATATATAATATATATACAGAAATAATTCAACACTTAACGAAACCTATCTCTGCTACAGAAATGTCGTCAAAGGAATAAATACTTGGGTAGTCCACCTTGGTACTCTCAACAATTTCAGTATGGACAACGGAGGAATTCAGACAAATTCAGACAAAGAAATTGGTGCCGATGCACAAGGCCTTACTCCCCAAAAATGACATAGAATATATGTTTCAAGAAAATAGGGAGTGAGACGAATTTACAGCATTGAGATTTGCGTAGATGCAACAACTGAAGGACACGAAGAAGATACTAAAAGTAGCAAGGAAAGATTGATCATAGAAGCCAGTAATAGCAATAGAAACATAATGTTGTAAGATTCAAAGTGAATATTTGAAGATACAACTCCGACAAAGGTTGAGGGACAAAACATTTTATGTAATACAGCACATGAATAAACAAGATACATAAACAATAGAAGATAGAATAGTGTACATAAACATACATACATAAAAGTCACTGACAAGATAATATAAAAGTACACATAATATAAAGGTACAGACATGAGACTAAGAATATTCCATGCTGTATAAATCACTTAGTGATAAGTAGCCGGCGTTGAGGGCCGAAGCCCCAACGAGAAGGGGATGACAAGTGTCTAACCCACGTGGTCACGTAGCGAGGAAAGAGAGGCAAAGAGGAAGAGAAATTCAAAACAGCCGCTTAAATACACGAGGCCCCTAGCGGGAACCAGCGACATTAAACAGGCAGACAACTCCTCAGACAAATGCGAAATAAACCCCTACAATGTCATTAGCAGCAATAGCAACAGTAATAGCAGCAATAGCAACATAATGTCAAACGGATAAACAAAAAAAAACTATAATACAGAAATAGGAGGAGAAACAACAATAATGATATTTCAAGCGACAAACTAGAAAGATTGCAGACGAAAAGACCTGGACCTGGAGGAGAAGGAGGAACATTAAGAGAGAAAGCGAATCTATTTTTATATCATTTCCAAAAGGGTGAATTTGATCATAGCGAAAATACATAAAATGCAATAGAATAGCAACAGTGTTGGATGAGATAAAACCGTTATTAAAATGATAAGCGAATGTAGCAATCTAGCAAAAAAGGAATACAAGACAAGACACGAATAGGGGTGAAAAGTGATCCACTTGTAATTAAACAAGAAATTAGAATTTGACCATTATACAAAATGGTATATGCACAAACTAGAATCCGTCAAACGACAGTACTCCAAGGTTTGAAGTATGGAGTTAACCACGAGTGTGGCAGACAGGTTGAGAGTTAAAGAAATAACCAAACAACTAGAAATAGGAATAAAGGACTTGTATTACAGAATAACAATAAGGCTTGCAAACTATATTTCATCTGCACAAATATAATTTGTAATAAACTTATCTGAGTCCTGAGATAGGGTATTATTGGAGCCCTTGCTACACCCTTCTGATAGTTTGGATATGATAGATGTTCTGTTTGATGTCCGACTCCGATTCTGGTTGTTGAGGAAGAGGAGCGACCCTTATTTAGGTCTGTCCCCAGTGCTAGCTGGATCAGAAGAGGCATGAGTTTGCTTATTCGGCTTTGCCGCCAAAGTATGCTGGCTCGTGATTGGTTGGTTTGAAACAGAGGTTCGCAGACAAAGGACGATAACCCCCATACCCCAGAATTCTCAATAATTGGGACTTCTCTGGGAATTTGAGATACAAATAGACTACCTAACCTCGGCCAAAAGACCATGCCAAATGTGAATGAATAAAAAAAAAGTAATTTATCTTCTAGAGGAGTAAAAATGAAAGAAAACCAAAAGATATGCAAATACTTAAACCTTGCTACAGAAATAAAAAAAAATTTTCTTAAATTTGCAACATGAGGGTGAGTCTTATAGCAATCATAGTTAGTGCCCTTGAAAACGTCCTAAGGGTTTGGAAAAATACTGTCTGAATTATAATTCAGAGGAAGAATCTATTCCATCCAAGCAGCATTGTTAAGATCAGCTAGAATAGTCAGAACATTCCTGGATACCTGAGGAGCCTTGCGGTCTCTTAAACTCCACAGTCTGTCTCTCAAACTTACCCTGGTGTGAAAAACTAGTATTAATAATAAAGAATCCTGGAGACCTGAGGAGACTTGTTGTCACTCAGACTCCAGTGAAATACCATCAGCTACCGCTGATGTGAAAAACTCAAAATGAGTGAATAATAATAATAATTCTCTGGGACTTCGAGATAAAGACAGACTACCCTATCTCAGCCAGGAGACCATACCTAGTGTTGATTAACCAAAAAAAAAAAAAAAAAAAAAAGAACGTGTCAACTGGTGGGCTTTGCGGTTCCTGCAGATCACAGGGTGAAACTGAAGGAAAATGAAAAGAGGGATGAATACCTGGACCTTGCCAGAGAATTGAAAAAGTTGTAGAACATGAGAGTGAAAGTGATACCAATTGTAGTTGGTGCACTTGGAACGGTACCAATAAACTTGGAAAAAAGACTGGAGGATCTAGAAATCAGAGGAAGAATTGAGACCATCCAGACTACTGCACTGCTGCAATCGGCTAGAATACTCAGGAGAGTCCTGGAGACCTGAGGAGACTTGTCGTCACTCAGACTTCAGTAAAATATCATCAGCTAACGCTGATGTGAAAAACTCAAAAGGAGGGAAAATAATAATAATAATAATAATAATAATAATAATAATAATAATAATAATAATAATAATAATAGATTTCGGAATGAATTTTCCCAGACAAGACAGCATCAGAACATCATTTCGCGTAGATATATTCATTTCCACGTTAATTTCAGTGTGAAAGCGAACGTCTCTCTTGAGTGTTTAACGCACTGGAAATGACGGCGTAAGATATATTGGTTTGAAAAAGGTTAATTTAGTGTCAACTTTAGTGAAAATGTCTTTGGTTAGGCAGCTGCTTATATTAACTGGCTACAAGCAGGTTTCCTGAGATTTACACATCTCGTTATTGATGTCGAAGCCATTAAAAAAAAGAAATAGTAGAAAATAAAATGAAAATAAAGTGAAAATAAAAAATAAAACATCGACGTTAGGAAGTTTATCTCTTTTGTAAAACTATTTTATGTTTCAAGTCTTATTTTTACACGATAATTTATTTCATTTTATTTTATAGTACATTTCACTTTTCCTTAATCTATTTTCCTATTTTTCTATTTTTTCTTTCAGTCATTTTTTCTTTATTTTAATTCATTTCTTCAAATGATATAGTATCCTGAGTATAACGTTAAACTACATCTAATGGTAAAGTTCGAATTTTGGAGATCTGTGGAATGTGGGGTTCAACTTGATCGCCATAATTATCAGGTCTACTCAGAACCAGAGTTTTAGTACCTGATATGGCCCTGTAGGGGTTATTTTCGCATTTGCCTAAGGAGTTGTCTGCCCGCTTGATGTCGCTGGTTCCCGCTAGGGGCCTCTTGTATTTAAGCGGCTGATTTGAACTTCTCTTCCTCTTTCCTCGATACGAGACCACATGGGTAAGACAATTGTCATTCTCTTCTCGTTGGGGCTTCGGCCCTCAACGCCGGCTACTTGTCACTGTAAGTGATTTATACAGCATGGACTACTCTTAGTCTCATGTCTGTACCTTTATATTATGTGTACTTTTATATTATCTTGTCAGTGACTTTTATGTATGTATGTTTATGTACACTTCTATGTATTATGTACTTTGTTTATTCATGTGCTGTATTATATAAAATGTTTTGTCCCTCAACCTGTGTCGGAGTTTGTTTGCGTTTCAACGAGTTATGACTTTGTCATAACCTTTGAATCTTACAGCCCCTTCAATGCGTTGAATAAAAAGAACATGTACTATTCATCTGAATTTTTTTAGATGAGGCTTGATAATTAGGATTATTTGGATTTTGTCCTCATCTTTATTGTCATCTGTACAACGTTTCGGCCGATGTGCCCTCCGGTCTTCTTAGGGTATTTCTGGTCGGACTCGGGAACCTTCTTTTCAAACTCGGGAATCTTCTTTTCGAACTCGGGAATCTTCTTTTTGAATTCGGGAGCCTTCTTGTCGTAATCGGGAACCTTCATGTCGTAAGAGGTTTCAAGGTTCTATGATGGCTCCTGATTACGACAAGAAGAATTCCAATTACGACAAGAAGGTTTCCGAGTTTGAAAAGACGGTTCGCGAGTTCGGAAAGATTCCCGAGCCCGACAAGAAATAACCCGAAGAAGGCCGGAGGGCATATCGGCCGAAACGTTGTACAGATAACAATAAAGATGAGGACAATAGCCCGAATAATCCAAATAT
>CM042141.1:33212456-33277456 GCA_023376005.1 Doryteuthis pealeii | reverse complement strand
CAACTACCGGTGCAGCTGGTTCTGTTGCTTTTTCACGCAATGAGAGTTTTCTCCACTCACCCTTAGCTGGTGGCTCACTAGTGGTTGAGTGAGAGCAATACTCCACTGGTCTCCAAGATTCTGCTTCTATGCTGTTTTTCATATGGTCTCTATTCTTCCTCTGATTTCCAATTTCTCCAGTCTCTTTTGTAAACCCTTTAGATCGTTCCAAAAGCAACAACTATATTCAATTATTTGTGGTTTCTTTTTCAGTTCTCAGGCAATGTCCAAATAGTTTATCTTTTTCCTTTTCTTTCATTTTCTTTTTTTGTAAAATATATCTTTAAGATGCTTGGGGGGGGGAGTCATCAGCGTTGTTATATCCTTGGGATCATTGGAAATTTCTGGTCTTTCAACAACGTATTTCCTCGCCCAGGGGACCAATCGGGGTTGATCAAATCCCGACCCTTCCCTCTCGGCATATGACCTCGCCTCTAGATGACCATAGTTTTATTGAACTGGTCACCGGACCTCCAGCCAATGGCAATAGAGCTCTCCTTATTTATATTACATTCATTTTATTACTCGAGTTTGGTCTTACTACCAGGAAGAACGGTTGTTGCAAGTTTGTTTTTTTTCCCTTTTCCTCCTAATTTTTACTTTTAAACCCCCCCCCTCTTTGTTGAATTTTAAAAAATGTTATCATTATTTTTTTTTTCCATTTATTTATTTCCTTATCTATCAGAGAGGGTTCTTCCCTTCCAATTTTTGTTTTTACTGTATGTTTTCCTCAACAAATCCATTATATGTACTTCAAATTAAAAAATTCCGACTATTAAAGTTCACTAATACACACCGAATATATACAAATAATTCGTTTTTTTATTCCCATAAATATTTTCCATATTCACACTTTAATCAGCGGGGTCGGCCAAATCATCGAGATGACATGTTCCCTCCTTGTTAATTAACACTAGATCTAGTCTTCTGGACGGTAGTAGGTGATCCATTTGTATCTCAAAACACAAGAGAAATTTATGCGTCTCATTCTCTTGGATGGATTCCAGTCTGGGCATAAAGCTTATTATTATTATTATTATTTTCCCCCTTTTTAGTTTTTCACATCAGCGTTAGCTGATGGTATTTCACTGGAGTCTGAGTGGCAACATGTCTCCTCAGGTCTCCAAGACTCTTCTGAGTATTCTAGCCAATTGCAGCAGTGCAGTAGTCTGGATGGTCTCAATTCTTCCTTCAATTTCTAGATCCTCCAGTCTTTTTTCCAACTCTATTGGTACCGTTCCAAGTGCAACAACTAAAGTTGGTATGACTTCACTCTTATATTCCACCGCTTTTTCAATTCTCTGGCATGGTCCAGGTATTTATCCATCTTTTCATTTTCCTTCATTATTATTATTATTTACTCCTTTTGAGTTTTCACATCAGCATTAGCTGATGGTCTTCCACTGGAGTCTGGGTGACAGCAAGTCTCCTCAGGTCTCCAGGACTCTTCTGAGTATTCTGGCAGATTGCAACAGTGCAGTGTTCTGAATGGTTTCAATCCTACCTCTGATTTCCAAACTTTCCAAACCCTTTTCCAATCCTTTTGGGACTGTTCCAAGTGCACCAACTACAATTGGTATCACTTTCACTTTCATATTCCACAACTTTTTCAGTTCTCTGGCAAGGTCCAGATATTTGTCCATTTTTTCATTTTCCTGTGGCTACACCCTGCGATCTGCTGGCACTGCAAAATCCACCAGTTGGCAAGTTCTTTCTCTTTTGTTAATCAACACTTGATCTGGTCTTCTTGCTGGGATAAGGTGATCCGTTTTTATTTCAAAGTCCCAATCATTATTATTATTATTATTATTATTATTATTATTATTATTATTATTATTATTATTTGCAATGTTTTCGTTACTGATAATGTATAACTGGAGGCGGTTTAAAAATGTTATAAAATATATAATTATCCGCAACAAAATGGCGTTATTAAATGCTGTTATCTTGGGAAAAAAAACCGATAAATTATCTCGGAAAACCAGACAACAATTTCTACAATAACAGTAGACAAATATCAACTTATATATATATATATATATATATATATATATATATATATATATATATATATATATATATATATATATATATATATATATATATATATAAATAAAAGCTGTTTGTCGACTCTGTCTAGTTTTAAGGATTTTCTTGTACTTCACAGTCCCCAAACCTGTACTAAGAAATGTTACATTTATTATTAATTACGTACCAAAAAAGGAAATGAAAAAGTGAGACTAAAAAAGTCTTAATAGGTGTATAGATTCAATTTCAATTTAAACATTGGATCTTCAGTGATGGTCCATATTGCGAGAGGAGAAACGAATTACCTCATCAGGCTAAGCTGGCGTTTACGTATCTTGCGTGTAAGATGTCTGCTTATCTATACATATGTAAAGGTTGGTTGTGTGTACATGTATGTCCGGAGGAAACTTCAAAAATAAAACAATTAATGACAAAGTAAATATATATATACACATTAAATATCATCAGGGTTTGGTTTTTGAGCAAATATAATAAAGATTTCATATATATTTGTGAAAAGGATTGAAAAATTAAATTTAAATGATAACAGAATGGAATTTTTTTTTGCATTTAGCATTTTTAATGATAGACATTAACGTTAATTTTCAGAGTGGCTGGATCAATGCAAGATCTTTTTTTTTACATGGGGATTTTAATGGGGCATCCGACGAGAATACAACTCACGATTGAGTAATAATGGATCCGCGGGACTAACTTTAAATTTCCCCACTACACTGGCGATGCCGGGTGGCCGCTTCTAGTTAATGATACATCTAACATGAAAATTATTCTGATCAATATATTATTACACATAGAGTTAATGAAACTTATTTCTACCAGTTTATCAAAACAAACCAAGCAATTATATGGCTAAAAAGATATTGTATAACATGCAATCTATCTATCTATACATATATAAAGGGTAGTTATGTGTATGTGTATGTCCCGAGGGAACTTCGAAAATAAAACAATTAATGACAAAGTAAATATATATATATACACATTAAATATCACCAGGGCTTGGTTTTTGAGCAAAATAATAGAGATTTGATTTATGTTCGTGAAGATAATTAAAAAAAAATCATGGATTTATTTTTCATTTAATATTCTAGATAGTAGACATTAACATTTCTTTTCAGAGTAGCTGGATCAATGCAAGGTCTATTTTTTTTACATAGTGATTTAAATGGAGCATTCCACGAGGATTTAACTCACGATTCAGTAATAATGGATCTGCCGGACTAACTTATAAGGCATTGAAGAGAAGGTTAGGTAAACTGCTCTGCATTGTTTTACATTATGTATACTGTTGGCCTTATCTACAAACACTAATAACAGAAATTGTATGTATTAGTATGACAAAATAGCAGTTTACAGTGTGGACGGAAAGGCTAATTTGCATATTGATATCAAAAATTTGATTTTGATAAATATGTGATTAGTATTATTGATTCCACTTCTTTGGTTTTACATTAATGAATATAAGCATGGATCTCGGGGATAAATCTTAAAAGAAATCCATTAACAAAAAGAAATAACTGTAATTTTATTTATTACTTCCTATTTCAAGTAAATAGTCAAATTAGGAAAATTTAGCAATGAAAGTCAGTAGTGATGGAAAAGTAAGTTTCAGTTGTTCTATTTTTCGATTATGCTTCCCTCTGTTTCAAATCTTTTTATATGCATTCTTATTTAGTTTCATTAGCCTTTCTAATGTAATATACTATTTTATTACATTAAAACTTAAATACTTGCACTCGGGGTGTGCATATATTTGCTAGTGTTGGTAATGAAATATTTTCAGATGATTTAATTTTGAGTTAAAAAATGACAGATTGATGAAGTTTATTTAGCGATGAAAAAATAATTTGAAATTGATTTTATTATCTAAAAAGTGGCTTTTTTCTCAGTTAACACGATCGGTAAAAGATAAATTCTTCGATAAAAAGAAAAAAAAGATTCAACAAAAAAGAAAATCTATTTCCCTTTTTACAAAATGTAATCAACTGGGAATCTTTTCACGTGCCTTAATTTTGAATTAAAAAAAATGAATTATCGATAAAGTTTTATTAATTAAGGAAAAAAAGGGAATTTTTAATCATTTTTATTAAAATAAAAAAAAATAGCATTGCTTTTTTTTTTTTTTTTACTTTCGGTGCAGTCGATTAGAGAATGAAATTAATTAATTTTTAGCAAACATATTATTACACTATTTTTAAAGATTTCTGAATACACAGTTGAAAATATTAAAAATATTTTTTTTTAAAGTGCACCATTTTAAAACTTTGCATATTTTATAAACGAAATTCCACTGAATATTTTGATTTATTTTTTTATTGTCCATCATCAGCAAGTCCTGCTGAAATACGGATTCTCTCTCTCTCTCTCTCTCTCTCTCTCTATCTCTCTCTCTCTCTCTCTCTCTCTCTCTCTTCTCTCTCTATCTCTCTCTTTCTCTCTGTATCTCTCCCCCCTATCTCTCGTTCTCGCTCTATCTACGTAGTTCTCTCCATCTCTTCCTATCGTTCATCACTCCTGAATGTTCTCCGCACTACATCCACACAAGGTTTTTGCAGGTCAGTGAACACTGGTATGACCATAAGTAGGTGTCAACAAATTAGTTCATATTGTTTAAATATTGTTTAACTTTGTTTTACTATTCGTTTTTTAATTAGTTATTTTAATATAGTTTTAATATGAGTCATATTTTAATGTTATTCCCGTATTAATAGTAGTCTTATTAATATAGTTTTAATATTAATTAATACTGTTTAAATATTGTTTAATTTTTTAAAATTTTGTTTTAATATCAGTCTTGTTTTAATATTAGTCTTGAAAATAGTTTAAAATATTTTTCAACTGAGGACTAATATAATGTGTAAAGTGCGTTGGTGACTCGGATTGTAAGTTCATATACAAAGTTGTCGGGGTGACCTAAAATCGGTATCCGCCAGACAGCAAGGGAGTCTATACTCTTTTCATTTGCACTTGTCCAAGGAGATTGTTTTTTAGCGTCTGAAATGGAGTGCCACACCTACCTCATTTTACCACACATATCTCTCCATACGCTGATTTGACAGGGGTCGGTATCGAACCAGGAACCTTGCGATTCCTAGTAAAGTACTCTACCGACTGAACTAAACCCACCCTCTGTGCAAAATAACTCTGATACCTATCTATCTATACATAAATAAATGGCAGTTGTGTGTATGTGTATGTCCGGAGGAAACTTCTAAAATAAAACAATTAAGGACAAAGTAAATATATATACATATTAAATATCACCAGGGCTTGTTTTTTGAGCAAAAATAATGAAGATTTGATTCATATTTGTGAAGATAATTAGAAATATAAAATTTAAATGATAACGACATGGATTTTTTTGCATTTAGTATTCTAAGTAGGAGACATTAATTTTTATTTTCAAATTGTCTGAATCAATGCAAAGTCATTTTTAAATAGGGATTTTAATGGGGCATCCTGTGACGATCGAACCCACGACCCAACAATAATGGATCTGCGAGACTACCTTTTTTTTCCTATCGCATTTACCCAAGTGACTCTGGGTAGCAATTTCTAGTTTCATATAATTCTTGAGCAGTTTCTAGCATGTCTTGTTTGTTTGGCTTCGATAGTTTGTGTGATAGGAGGGAAGAGGCCGTATAGCTGCTTTTTTGTGGATGCTTCTTTCAGGATTTTTCAATTCGGTAAACAAAATTTGAGGAGACCCAACGGTCCAGCAATCGACGACATCGGCGGCGACGTCACAGGCAGCAGGACGACGGCTACGACGGCGAAGACGGCGGTAGACGCGCTACGGAAAGGCCACCTCTATACGCGATTGCATTCGTGAGGAATAGAACGAGTCCGATTCGAGCACCGAGTCGCGAGTAAAAGCAGGACGTTCGGTGCTAGTATCGATCACTGACGTGAGCGCTTCGCCGAGAAAACGGTAACGATAAACAACGAGAGTGTCGTCGTTCGTCGCACGTCTTTTCTCGGCGCCCGTCGGTTTCGTTCGTTCGAGCGAGCCAGCGAGCAAACGAAGTTAACGACGGTCGGGGAACGTGTAATCGGCGGGAACTGCGGACGGAAAGCGACGACAAGAATACAACGACTGCTACGACCCCGAACGGTGGTTGTTGGCGACCGTCGGAGACCGTGAGCGATGCGTTGGCGGATGGGTAGGGGCATCGCGGCAAGGAGACCGTATGCGAACATCCAATGCTTGGATTTTTCAATTCGGTAAACAAAAGAAAAGTTATTGCCTTCATTGAAGCCACGTTCTTTAAGTTCAAAATACCACATAAGCATAAACTTTACATTTCCAGATATGCAAGTGACGCAAGATGGAATTAGTAGACACGAGATTCAGAGAGAGAAAGGGAGAGAAAATGAGACAGAAATATGAGACATGTTCGAGACATGTCTGGAGAAAGAAGTGCATTTTGTATAAACATGGTAATACGTAATTGAGTGTTACCTACCCTATTTTATGATTACCTCCCCTTTGGAGAACACTCTATGTAATACTAGACTATATAAACAGTAAGTGTACCAATTATTCTAAGTATAATAAAGCTTTCCAAAGTCTATCGGTGTTATCGTTTGTCATTGCATGTTCTTCGGTGTCCAAAGAGAACAAATCTATACTTGTAATAAGCAATTGAGGGTTACCTACCCTTTGGAGAACTCTCTTCTGAATACTAGACTATATAAACTCTTAATAAGTGTACCAATTATTCTAAGTAGAATAAAGCCTTCCAAAGTCTATCGGTGTTATCGTTTATCACTACAACCCTTAAAATACCATTCCAACATTTAAACATGATAAGGGAAATATAACAATTTCGGGTTGGATTGCTTCTGTGACATACCGAAGAGCTTGATAAAATCTGTAAAATGGCTTCAACTTGGAATTTTTCTACATCATATTGATCTTAAACATATTGCAATGAAAACAGTATTGTCTAATGGTATTGGTTTTATATAAATATACCTTAAGATCAATAAGTAAAATTCGGTCTAAAACATGTTTCGGTACTTTTCGCGGAGAACCATCCCGGCCTCCTGCCTCAAAAATCGCTACCCGTTGGCCACTGAAAAAAAAACACCAGCTACGATTGAAGTCCGTAGCCGAAGCGGTGTCACATGCACCCCCCCAAAAAAAAACAACCAGCTTTTTTCCCGAAAACCCAACCCCAACCCAACCCTAGTTTCCCCCTAGTTAAAATTAATAGTTTTATTACAAAATGTGTGGGTTCTGTTTTTCTGGGTCACCCAGAAAAAACAGAGCCCAAATTATTTATTTATTCTCCCATTAAACTAACCCCCAACCCCAACCCCGACCCTAACCGTTTTTTCTGGGTCACCCTGAAAAAACAGAGCCTAAATTATTTATTTATTTTCCCATTAAACCCTAACTCTAACCGTAACCCTAGTTTTTTTTTTTTTTTTTTTTTTTTTTTTGCAAGTGACACCTCTTCGGCTACGGACTTCAATCGTAGCTGTGCTTTTTTTTTCATCAGCCACCGGGTAGCAATTTTTGAGGCAGGAGGCCGAGACGGATCTCCGCGAAAAGTACCCATTTTTCATGATGTATGCAATTGAAGATAGGAAGATCCATACATTACTGTATTGTGTACATTAAAAAAGTAATGAAATTATATATACTAAGAATATATAAGAAAATGATTTGTATCTTTATTTTTGTCGTGTAAACTTAGGATGCAGGTGCTTTTTTCTTCTCAATACAATTCTTTTAAGCTTTGTGATACTTTATTTTGTAAATGATATGTTTTTGTGTATTTTTATCTTCAATCATTAATCAAATATTATTACCACACAGATTTTTAAGTGTTACCTTTATATATACTAGGTGTTTGGTATAAATTTGAAATACTTATATTTGGTTATTTGTCTCCGTGATTTGGAAGTATTGACGCACACTACGCATCATTTAAAAGCTTGAACCCTTCTTCTTTCATATACGTGATGACAGATAGAATGGATGACTAGAACCGATCTGAACCATGGAAGAGAATAACTTGTATCATTATGATTTGCCCTGGTCATTAAAATAAGGAGATTATGGTTGCTGCCTAATGCTCCCTGGACACTTTAAAATCAACCAGGCATGAACTCGAAAATTGCAATAGAGACTACGAGGCTGTGGCTAGAAGAAGGCAATATACCAGACGATCTGATTGCGTTTGCACAGCAGAATTCCTCGAAAAACTACATAAAAAAAGTGTTGGAGGACCCTGGCATTGACATTCGGGCTTTTTCTCGTGAATTGAATGTTTCAGCTTCTACCATGAAGCTTGCACTCAATGACGACCTTAGCTACTACTCATACCAGCGTCGCAGAGGTCAACTGCTCCCAGAAAAGGCCCGTGAAAATCGCTTGACAAAGGCGAACAAACTTCTGAGCAAAGTGAAATATCCTGCTGAACCACAAACAATCTGGTTCTTTTCCGATGAGAAAAACTTTTGCCAAGATTAAAAGCACAACACACAAAATAACAGATGGCTTGCATACACACCAAAGGACACTCCTCGTGTCATGCAGACTAAATTTCCCTAAACTATGAAAGTTTTAGGATGTGTGTCCCCTGAGGGTGATGTGATGACTCCGCATTTTTTCAGAGAGGATATGAGGTTGAATTCAGATGCCTACGTGGAGTTGCTAAACACTGAAGTCAAGCCCTGGATAGCAAGAGTGGCCAATGGTAGGCCATATGTATGGCAGTAGGATTTGTCCCCGTGTCACACCTCTGGAAAAAGTCAAAAATAGTTGTCGGCGAATTTTTACGACTACACCAGTCCCAATGTTTGGTCTCCGAACTCCCCAGGTCTTAACCCCATGGATTATTATGTATGGGGCACTGTTGGGAAAGACACCAATCGCCGTGCGAGTACTACCAAAGCCCAGTTAATCGACAAAATTAAGGTAGTTTTTTGAGAGCCTTCCCAGGGAAACTGAAAGACCAGCTTGCTCCAGATTCCGGAGCAGGACTGAGGCTGTGATCGACGCCAATGGCGGTTATTTTGAGTGAGACTTGTTGACAGTAGTGTAATTTCCGTGCCTGTTGAATTTCTTTACAATCCATTAAATTTTCTAGTTATCAATCACTTTTTCTTTTTCCTTATGAAACTGTCAAATTTATCCTGAACACCAAGTATATTACAGGTAAAGAAAATAAATATTTTCGAGTGGCCAAATGAGTCAACTGATTTAAAATCCAATAGAACATCAATGTATATACTATTTCTCTGAATGTTTGAGATGAGGCTTGAAGATTAGTATTATCTGCGTTATTCGGACTATTGTCCCCATCTTCATTGTTATTTGTACAACGTTTCGGCCGATATACCTCCGGCCTTCTTCAGGTATTTCTTGTCGGACTCGGGAAAACCTTCTTTTCGGACTCGGGAACTTTCTTGTCGTATTCGGGAGCCATCACGGAACTGATTAAGTTAGGTTCAAAGTTCCGTGATGGCTCTCGAATACGACAAGGAAGTTCCCGAGTTCGAAAAGAAGGTTCTCGAGTCCAAGAAGGTTCCCGAGTCCGACAAGAAATACATGAAGAAGGCCGGAGGGTATATCGGCCGAAACGTTGTACAAATAACAATGAAGATGGAGACAATAGTCCGAATAACGCAGATAATACTAATCAATGTATATAGTTTCAAAAATTTGACACGATCAATTTTTAAGAGGAGTAAAGCTAGTTTTAATTCAGTTTTTAAGTAGCGAGATCATTTAAGGAGTTTTTAAAAGGTCATTATGAATCAAATTTGATATGTTACATGGCGGGTTCAATTTGGAGTGTGTTTATGTACGGTCATACTTAAATTAGTAACAGGTTCCCGCTCGGTAGGTAGACCACGCATACGTTTTAAAGATGTCTGCGGGAGAGACATGAGGATATGCCACATTGACACAAACACGTGGGAGGTAGATGCAGAAAATCGAGTGGTCTGGTGCCTTAACACTAAACGAGGCACGAAGAGGAGTGAGGTGGAGAGGAGAGTAGCCTTGACAGCAAAGAGAGCCAAAAAGCGGAAGAAAAAAACAGCAGCGTCAGAAAGCATCACAGTTTATGTGCATTCAGTGCACATAGTCGTAGATACTTTTTGATGATTAAAAGAAAAAAATCTGTTATTAGGCTGGGACTTTCTCTGTTCTTTGAGTCAGGTAATTACTTGGGATCTTCTTGGGATTGTACTTGTGTCCGTTGGCAGTTCTTAATAACAAACACAAGACCCGCCCTGTCGGCTGTGGCGTTAGAATGCACCGACTGTGCCTCTGCAGAGGGGTAAGACTCCCCCAATGGGGCCACCTGTTGGCCGTGGGTGGTGATCCGTGATGCTTAAAGATAGAGCCCAGGTGGATTAGCAGTTCATGACATGCAATACTCCACTTTGGCCCTATCTTGGGCTAGGCGGGCGGTCGGAGAGGCCTCCTCCGATCAATCGGCTAGTCGCGTCAAGCCCTAGCACCTATATGATTTTTCCAACCCTATTGTCCTTATGGCAAGCCCAAACCCCTTTTTTATCATATGGGTGCTAGAAGGCGGTGACTGCGTGTCTACATGTCCTGGGAATGACGTTAAACTCTATCTGATGGTGAGGTTCCAGTTTTGGAGGTTTGGGGAATGTGGAGCACCCCATTCATCACCATTGCTCCCTGGTCCACTCTGACCCGGAGTGGTAGTACCTGTTAGGGTCCCATCTATAGGTTAAATAGAAAAATGTATTTATAAAAAAAAATGTATTATCCATTAAGAATTGATTTATTTCAAAACTTTATCGGCATTAAATGACTCACTGAGGTTGATATGCCGTAAAACAAAACAAACCAAAACAAACCAAACTCTAGACGCTGTTGCTTTTCTAAGACCTTATATATTTTATTTTAAAACAAAGTAAAAAATACCTTGGAGGACAAACTGCCAATCAGGGATAGGCCTGCACAGCCACTTTCGCAGATACAGATAATTTTTTAATTTTAATTTTATTTTTGGACACTACGCCATCGTCCTTAGTGGCCGGAAAGATGCCAAAAACAACAACACACAAGGTCATTAAATTTCGATATGTGTTATGGTTTCGAATCGAAGGAGTATAAAAATTCTATACTTATCTGGATCTGTGTTATCCGTTATTCTTTATCGCAGTATTTGGTATTCTGGTTCTGTTGTTAGGCTGGAACTTTCTCTGTTCTTTGAGTCTGGAAATTAGTTGGGATCTTCTTGGGATATACTAACGTCCGTTGGCAGTTATTAATAACAAACGTAAGACATTGTTGTTTTTCTAAGAGCGTATATATTTTATTTTAAACCAAAGTAAAAAATACCTTGGAGGACAGACATCATCTTCCGTCTGTCCTCCACAAACACTCAGCTCATACTCTGACATTTTTCCACAACTAAAATTTCAAACGGACCCCCCTATCACTATCTCCCTTTCACTCATCACTCTGTTGGCATTTTCGCCTATCAGAAGTATCGAGACCATTTAGATCACGTCCTTGTAGCATCCGATATAATACTTAGAAAATTCCTGGAGATCTGAAGTGATTTGCTGTCACTTAGACTCCAGTGAAACACCATCAGTTAAAACTGGTGTAAAACACTCACATAGAATGAAAATAATAAAAACACTGCGGGAACTGAAGATGAGGAAAAATCGAGACCATATAGACCACATCCTTGATAAAATCAGCTAGAAACAGTGATGGTGATAGATGTTTGGTTTAGTACGTCCTGGGACGCACATATTTGCTTTTAATGAGTCCCTGGGGAAATTTATGGTTCCCAACTAACGTTTCTCAATAGATTATAGGGTTTTTATTTATGATCTGGGGAAAAGACTAAAATCGTCTAAATCCTACCTTCTAACCTATCCTTTGTAATTCGTTTCTAAGAAGCTATTAAAATGTATTTAGATTTAGTTTAAAATGGTGGGGGAAGAAAATAGAAAAATACTGGGAATGTATGGATACGATTTTAATGCGTCCTTTTAGATTTTGTGCGTCGGGGACGCATTTTGTGCGTCTGTAGAATGCTTAGAAGAGCCCTGGAGACCTGATGAGACTTGCTGTCACCCAGACTCCAGTGAACCACGGGCTAAGGCGAGAGTGAAGAACTCTAGAGGTGAAGTAATAATACCAGTACAATGGAGTCGTAGATACTTTTTGATGACTAAAGAAAGGAATCAGTGGAAGTACAAAAACAAAGAGTACTTTTGATGCACATTAATATTTTGATAGTGTTTACTCGGAGTTGATTTCTTAAATAAGTTTGTGAGATTTTTAAATCTTAAAAGCAAAACGCAGACATTAATTTGAGAAAACAACATTTCGTCACAACAAATATGAAATAAAATCTAAATAAATGAAATATGTATTAAAAAATAAAAATAAAAATAAAAATCAGTCGTAATAAGGAAATCAGCCCTCGGCAATTTCGACTCAGACATTTGATTCATTTCTTTCTGTAATTTATTTGGTTGTTTTAATTTGTTTGTTTTTTGTTCTTTTTGTTTAGGCTTTATTCTTATTTTTTTTGGTTGATTTTATGTACACACATAAACACACACAGAAACACACAGACACACACATTTGAATCTTTTCAATTCATTGCAAATTTTGTAACTTATTTCTTTAACCATGTTATTTTTTTTTTCTTGTTTTCTTTTCCACCATTTTTGTCCTTCGGTTCTGTCTCTGTCTCGCAATCACTGTTGTTATAAATTTCACTGGATAATGTGCAATTACCCTTTGACATTTTCTGATTTTACGATAATTAAAAAGAAACAGGAGAAACTTTTTTTTAAAAACAGACAAACATTTTCATCAATTTCTAATGGCGGTACATGTCCAATTGCTATTAAATCTTCACTCTGTGTGTATTTATATTTCGGAACAGATGTGTATCGTCTGGAAAGGAATACGCCTTCAGCATTTCAAAAATAAAGTATTAAGTTTAAATCTTTGAAATTGCCAACATTTTTTCTTTCTCTCAAAAGTGACATTTTTTCACATTCCACCGAGGAATTCGCTTGGCAGGTAAATTGCTTTCAAACATTAAAATACCTTTGGGATTCAAATAAGCAGCTTTTCTATTTTCAGTAGGAGAGTTTAATGGGGGAAATAGTTCCTGCTATTAACTGAAAAATTACCGAATTGAATTGTCGATTTTTTCTTCTTTTTTAAACATTTATTTATATATATTGTTTTTATTTTCCGGTATGTCAAAGACATTTCGGTTTATAAATTCTTGATGGGCATTAAGAATTGGTTTTTGAAATCAATTCTTAAACACATTTTTATTATCAGTTTCTTCTATCTAACACAGAGATTGGGTCCTTAACAGGTACTGCTCCCTCGGGTCACAGTGGAACTGTGAGTAATGGTGATGCAGTTTAACGTAATACCCAGGACACTAAGACCTTCAGCTACCGCCCTCTAGCACATATACGATGAAAATGGTTGGGGTCTTGCTATAATGGTGATAGGGTTGGGACAATCATATAGATGGTAGGGATTGACGTGACCAGCTGACCGCCCGTTTAGCTTAAGTAAGAACAATATAAAAATAAATTAAATAAATGAGCCATTTGAAAAGCAAGAAGTACTGTCCTCATCTTTATTTTACTACGCCAAAGAAATCGGACGAGAAATCATGAATGAAAGCCATTAAACAAACAAACGTGAACAGATACTTGACTGATACTAAAGAGAGTGATAGTTGTAAACACAAGTCAAATTGACCGTAACTAAAAACCCGCGGCCTTGTAAGGTGATACCTTTCCCTGACCATAAACGAAAGAAAGGATTCTTTCGTGGGACTGAAGGCTGACTACTAGATTTTGTTTGTGATCAACAGGGCAACTCCAAAGACGTGTACGCTCGCGAATAGAAACGAACGAGCATCGTCGACGGCGCACTGTGAAGGCCACTGTGTAAAGACCCCGCCACGTAACACCAGCACTCAGCCGAACCTGATTTTCTAAACTAACTTCCCGCGCTCGCACTGTTAACCGCAAGGGTATATCAAAACAAAGTTACATTGTGTCACTCACATTCTCTGTATCTTTCCACTAACCGTTATTTTTTAAATCTACGCTACACTTACTGTACATAACTAATTAACTATTTATCAATTATGTAACATTCTCATTAATATTTCTCTGAATGTTTGAGATGAGGCTTGAAGATTAGTATTATTTGTGTTATTCGGACTAATGTCTCCATATTCATTGTTATTTGTACAATGTTTCGGATGGCTTCCGAATACGACAAGAAAGTTCCCGAGTTTGAGAAGGTTTCCGAGTCCGAGAAGGTTCCCGAGTCCGACAAGAAATACCTGAAGAAGGCCGGAGGGTATATCGGCCGAAACGTTGTACAAATAACAATGAAGATGGGGACAATAGTCCGAATAACACTAATAATACTATTCTTATTATTACTTCATTATAAATTGTTTTCGCATTTTTTCAGAACGAGGAAACGATATTCTAACAATCCTTGTTATGACGGCAACCTCATGGCAAGGAATGAGTAAACCGAGTCGACTGGTAAAGACCTTTTATTTTATAAAAGACGAGAGTTGTCACTTGTTCTCATCTTTTCCGCAACTTGTCTTCAACGTGAAACTTACTGTCTCCTCGTTCCCTGCCTGTGAAATGATTTAACTTTAGCGCCACACGCATATGTGACCTTCATCGGTGTCAAACGGTGTGTGTACCTACACAAACAGATGGCCCGGCTATGCAAGGGAGATAATTCTCTTGCATTTACAATTGTTCACCCAACAATGTCTTGGTCATTATCATATACAAAAAAGTTTGAGAAACAATGACTTAAATACGTTTTAAATACTTTGGGTAGACAGGCAGTCAGAGAGCCCCCCTCCGATCAATCAGCTGGTCACATCAAGCCCTAGCACATATACGATTGTCCTAACCCTATTACCCTTATGGCAAGCCACAACCCTTTTTATCATATAGATATTTACTAAGCTTAGCTTAGATGTAGCACAAGGCCAGAAGTATGGGGCGCCCAGTGAGAATCGAACTCACTAACAATGGTTTGAGAGTCTAGCTTGATAACCATTACACCATGTGAGGTGTATGCCTTTTTATCATATATGTGCTAGAAGGCATTAAATACTTAATCTTAAATTATAATCTTAAATACTTTTATTCGTATTGTACTGGGATCATTTGACAAAAGGGAATCTGGCTGACAAGGGGTTAATATCTTATATACAGGATTATATAGGTACAAGATAAACAGGGTCATCAAGTGAAATATATCAGTAACTACTCCGAACAATACGACTTCTTTCTTTTCTACAACTTCTTTTATTACTTTTATTACTAATAAAGTAAAGCATATGAAAATGACGATAAGGTTTTCTTAGTTCATATTTCAACTTGGACAAATCAATAGATTGCATTAATCACAGAGTTCTCCTATGACAGTTCGCATGAAAATAAAGCCAGAAGCATTGAAGCTAGGTATAATTCTTTTTTTCAAAATGTTTTGAAATCGGCGTACAACAACCAAACAAAGAGCCGGGTCAAGTAGAGATATCATGTCAGGCGTGACACACAAACACAGCTTTTCAATAATTTCAAAGCACAATTGAAAAGAAGAAAAGGATAATATATATATATATATATATATATATATATATGAATTATATTTTCATATATATATATATATGATAAGTTGTAAACAAGGTATGTTTGGAATGGCTTTTTTGCCGACAATTTTTGGGAGAATATGTGCTTAATTGGAGTCGTACGTAATTTTGAAAATTAATTAATTAATCATGAATTAGGCGGGAATGCCTATTTAAATGAATAGCTAAACAAATCGAGAAAAATCAATCTCTGTATGTACATTTCGGCCAATTATATATATATATATATATATATATATATATATATATATATGAGAATTATATTATCATTTGCTTCTTTTCAATTGTGCTTTGAAATGATTGAAAAGCTGTGTTATATAGGCTCCCACAAATTTGGTATGAGCTCTCTAATTGGTGATTTAAATTAACTTCACTACTAAACATATAAGCAATGATCGTTTTCCCGCAAAACTTGATCTCTCTGTGATCGTAAAAAAATATATAAACAAACCTATGTATTTAATAGTTTAAAAACACCAGTCCCGCTACAGCAGCTGTCAGTGGCCAAGGGGGATTAGATATCAGGCTAGCAATCAGTCAGTCTGAGTTCGACCATAGCCAAGGATAGTTGTTGTATCTAGTCACATTGAAAAGGCGTGAAAACCCTAAACACGTGTCTGTGGATGACTTATATATATAATATTATATATATATATATATATATATATATATATATATGTGTGTGTGTGTGTGTGTGTGTGTGTGTGTGTGCGTGTGTGTGTATGAGTGCGCGGGTAGGCGTGGTGTATAAACATACACATGTAAATGCAAAGTAAAGTAAATATAAGTATATATTAATACGCTGGTAATTTCATGATAATACACACAAATACACACACGCACACACACACATACCCACATGCTCATAGACACATAGACACATACGTAGAAGTATAAAGATATAATTCACATATATATATATAATATATATATATATATATATATATATATATATATGTCTGTCTGTGTGTGTGTGTGTGTGTGTGTGTGGAGAAAGGTAGAAAACACGGGATGTTTTAGAAAATGGATGTTTATTTTAGGTAGGGATGTCGACGTTGTAACATTTCGGTCTGTTAGACCTTCATCAGGACTTTAGGAATACAGTTCTTGCTTCAGTGGGGAACAGTTTCTTTCTAGTGAATTAGGAGATCGTGAATAAGGGGAGGGGTGGTTGGTTGATGGCATCAGAAGAGGTTGGAGGTAGATTTTCCTTTTCTCTCAGATAGGGAGTGTATCATAGTGGATTCTGATAGTAGTGCCACAGGTGTTAGGTGTTTAGGTTATATGTATGTATGGTGGATGTCATAAGGATTGGTTATGAGTGTATGTGTGTATGTTTTTTTTAATTTCCTCGTATTTCTAATATATATATATATATATATATAGCAAATGTGTTTATTTTTTATATGGCTTTAAGCCGAGAATTTTTCGAGGATATGTGCTTAATTGAAGTCATACCTAATTTTGAAAATTAATTAGTTAATAATTAATGAATTTAGGCTGGCATATATGCTCAAATGTAAAGCTAAACGAATCGAGAAAATGTCAATGTATGTATAATATATATATATATATATATATATATATATATATATATATATATACATGTATGTATGTATGTATACATGAATGAGTGTGAGTGCGCGGGTAGGTATGGATTATAAATATTCACATCTACATGCAAAGTAAAGATAAGTATATATTCATATGCTGATAATTTCATGATAATACACATAAATATATACATACACACACACATATACACACACACTCATAGTAATACAGACGCATAGACACATACGTATAAGTGTAAAGATATAATTCATATATTCATATATATATGTATGTGTGTGTGTATGTACGTATACATGGATGAGTGTGTGCTTGCGCGTATTGCTGTGATTTATAAATATACATATGTACGTGCAAAGTAAAATAATGGTAAGTATATATTAATACGTTGTTAATTTCATGATGAAACAAAAAAATACATACACATAGATATATACATACACACACATACATACACAGGAACTCATAGACAAATAGAGGCATAGACACAAATATATAAGTATAAAAATATGAAAAAAACAACATTTACAGCATGTAGATATCACTGAAAGAATGTATAGTTCTGCCTACGTTCGATTGTATATGTATATTGAGATGTTTCACCATCATTAGAGCAATATTAAAGAGTGATGTCATGAAGCCCCTTCAAGAAATATTATTTCAAGTAAAAAAGAATATATATATATATATATATATATATATATAAAGATATATATATATATATATATATATTATATAAATATATATATATATATATTGTCGGCAAAAAGCCATTCCAAACAACCATGTTTACAACTTATCATATCGTCGTGTAATAAAAGTCACTAGAAGAGGAATATTAACCTACTCTAAACAAATCGTAAAATCTAAGAAGTCCGTTTAGTGTAGGGGTTATGGGATCGGCCTGTCAGCTTGGCAGTCCGGTTTCAAATCACGCACAGGGCGGTCTTCGATCTATAGCTCTGCTGATGAGGCCTAATAGGCCGAAATGTACATACAGAGAATTGATTTTTCTCGATTTGTTTAGCCATACATTTAAATAGGTATTCCGCCTAATTCATTATTAATTAATTAATTTTCAAAATTAGGTACGATTCCAATTAAGCACTTGTTCTCCAAAAATTGTCGGCAAAAAGCCATTCCAAACAAACCATGTTTACAACTTATCATATATATATATATATAATATATATATATATATATATAATATATATATATATAAAAATTTGAGGGTTTAATCAGTATTCTATATTTTATCTTAATTAAACTTTATCATTGAAAGATTAAGTGTGAATTGAAATGGGTTGGGCTGAGAAATTTAAATCACAACTTAGAAAGAGTTCAAAAACAATCATTAAGGTTGCTACTCAAACGTCAAAGTCTAATACCGTGCAAATGAACGGCTTTCAATATCGAGGATTAAAGAGTTAATTAACCACATATTTGAGCTGTTGATTGGCTGGATTTAATTCCCCTGACCACGCCGAGTCCATGAGTTTAAGTGGTGGATTCTAGCAGACCTTATATGTCTAAAATATTCCAAAATATTATTTCCGTCTGAACTCACTTTCTGTACATATATCTATCTATCTATCTATACATATATAAAGGGCAGTTGTGTGAATCTGTATGTCCGGAGGAAACTTCGAAAATAAAACAATTAACGACAAAGTATATATATATATATATATATATATATATATATATATATATATACATTAAATATCACCAGTGCTTGGATTTTAAGCAAAAATAATGAAGATTTTATTTATATTCGGGAAGATAATTTTTATTTCAAATTTAAATGATAATAACATGTATTTTTTTTCATTTAGTATTTAAATAGGATACATTAATCTTTCTTTTCAGAGTAGCTGGATCATGGCAAGGTCTTTTTTTTACATAGGGATTTTAATGATGATCCAACCCGTATTTAAACAATAATGGATCTGTGAGACTACCTTCTTTACCCCCTCCTCTACTTAGGCGACGCCAGGTAGCCCCTTCTAGTTCTAAATAAACGGTATTCCACACATTTGTGTTTTGCGTATCCAAATGCATCCTGTCTTCCCGTGAGTAATATAACATCAGATTAATGGATGGTGATAATGATCCAGCATCCGGTAAGAGTTTTATTTAAACTATGTTCATTGTGATATTGTTTCAACTCGTGTTATACAACAATCAATATCTAATATGGCCTGCTTGAGCATTAAACCGAAGAAAATTGTGAGAAAGTCAGTGCCAGAAGGCAAAACTAAATATCTTCGTTGATGATCGGGAAGGGCCCTGAGAGGTCACAGTTTTGTCTGATTTGGCCATGCTGGTTTTCATGTAAGAAATGTCTCAAATAAGGACGTATTCATAAGTGACGTTCTTGTGTGGACAGCTATACATAGATACACCAATGTTGACCGACCAAAAAAAATTATTTACCCTGTGCAGTTACTCTGTTACTGGTTACTGGGAGTAAGACCTGCTGGAAGCGATGAGAGAGAGAGAGAGGGGGGGAGAGAGAAGGGAAGAGGGGGAAGAGAGAAAGGGAGAGGGAGAATTGGACGATTACCAACTGAAGTAAGAGAGGCTGGAAAGGAAGAAAGCAACAAGTCAAAGTGAATGAAAGAAAGAAAGAAAGAAAGAAAGAAAGAAAGAAAGAAAGAAAGAAGGGGAAAATGATGACCTAGAGGAAGTGAGTCTACAATGAAAGGCAAACAGTCGAAGTGTATGAAAAGAAAGAAAGAAAGAAAGAAGGAATGGTGCAATGACCAACTAAAGGAATAGAGACAAAGAAACAAGACAATCAGTTGAACTAAATAAAAAGAAAGAAAGAAAGAAAGAAAAAGACAATGGCCAATGAAATTAAAATAGGCTGGAAGAGATAGATAGATAGATAGATAGAGAGAGAGAGAGAGAGAGAGAGAGGTGGGAGGGAAGGGAGAATTGGATGATTACCAACTGAAGTAAAAGAGGTTGGAAAGGAAGAAAGCAACAAGTCAAAGGGAAAGAAAGAAAGAAAGAAAGAAAGAAAGAAAGAACGGGAAAATGATGAACTGGAGGAAGTGAGTCTACAATGAAAGGCCAATAGTCGAAGTGTATGTAAAGAAAGAAAGAAAGAACGGTGCGATGACCAACTGAAGGAATAGAGACAAAGAAACAAGACACTCAGTTGAACTAAATAAAAAGAAAGAAAGAAAGAAAGAAAAAGACAATGGCCAATGAAATTAAAATAGGCTGGATGAGAGAGGGAGATAGATAGATAGAGAGAGAAAAAAAGAGATAGATAGAGAAAGAGATAGATAGATATATAGATAGATAGAGAGATAGATAGATAGATAGATAGAAAGAGACTGAAAGAGCAGAGACTGGAAAGAAACAAGGCAATCAGTAGAAATGAATGAAAGGAAAAAAACAAAGAAACAAAGAACAGAAGAAAGAAAATGAAAGAAAGAAAGAAAGTAAAAGAAGGAAATGGTGCGATGACCAACTAAAGGAATAGAGACAAAGAAACAAGACAATCAGTTAAACTAAATAAAAAGAAAGAAAGAAAGAAAGAAAGAAAGAAAGAAAGAAAGAAAAAGACAATGGCCAATGAAATTAAAATAGGCTGGAAGAGAGAGGGAGATAGATAGATAGATAGATAGAGAGAGAGAGAGAGAGAGAGAGAGAGAGAGAGAATCATTGAAATCTGTGCTGTCAGTATGCCTTGATGACGATAATAATGATTTAACTGATCCAGCGTGGGTATTCTTTGGACGTAATATTATTTTCAAAGTTCCATTATAAGTGTTTCCCCATTTTAAAAAAAATCCATAATCGTTTCTTCGTGCACAGTTATATACTATCAAGTATTCTCATCTAAAACAAATAATTTGCACACTAAGGGCCGGGTTAGCTCAGTCGGTAGAGCGTTCGGCTAGAAACCGCAAGGTTCCTAGTTCGATAGCGGCCCTCGCCAACTTAGCGTATGAGTAACACAGGGAAATGGGCGGTAAAGTAAGGAGCTGATGGTAGGTGTGGCGCTCCAGCTCAGATGCAAAAACAGTCTCCTTAGTCTAGCTCTAGTGAAAAGGAGATAGACTCCATTGCTGATTGGCTGATACCGACTTTAGGCCACCCCAACGACTTGACTTCTATAGTTTAGAGCATTCGTATCTAATACTAATAATCTATACACAATTATACTATTCCCATTGAATAACAATTTGTTTCTAGTATTATATGGATTATTCGGACTATTGTCCTCATCTTCATTGTCATATGTACAACGTTTCTATCTATGTGCCCTCCGGTCTTCTTTACGTACTTCCCTGTGGACTAGGGAACATTCAATAGTCTGAATAATCCAAATAATACTAATTATCAAGCCTCATTTTTTTTTTAATTCAGAGAAATTTGTTTCTTACACAATTAAATTGTTTCAAATTTTCCTATCTAACACAAATAACTTGGAAGCACTTATGTTTTAGTAACAAATAACAATAATAATTCTCATAACTTCAGTTATTCTTAATCCGGATAATTTGCATACAGTTATGTAGTATCAAGTATTCCTAGTAGTACTTGTTCGTACATAAATGAGTCAAATTAATATGATTGGAAATTATAAATGTTCCTATCTAATCTATTAATAATAGAGATACGTTCTTGTCTGTAACCAAAAATACGTCACTGCGTACGTCACATTATCCAGGATTGTCAATATACAGAATAAAGAACAACCTCGTATTATATACACTCAAAATTTAAATATACCACCTAAGACAGTCCTTGTTGTTTTTTAAAAAACAACTTTTAATAAATACATGCCTGGTATTATATATTTATATGTAGCTCGTCTCATTTCAATATATATTTAAAGTTATCTAACGTATAGAGTATTACGGGTAAATTATTTACAAACAAGAAATTGTCATTTTTTTCAGTATCAAGACCGTAACTCAAATGTCTACAAATAAATGAATACCTAAGATTTTGTATAAGATTTATGTGTAAAATATTAAAAATGATTATTCCATTAAAAATTAATAGATCAACGCAATCTCAGAATTACAATCAAACATATGAAATAAAAATATAAAGTGTAAACAAATCTTTTTAGTATCTTCTTAATTCAAAATCAACTTTATCTCCTTCCAAAATGGTCCCTCAGGGAATTGCAAGACATTGTGCCCATTCCTGAAAAAATATATCTTGAGAGTCTTCAGCTGATACCGCCATCGATTGTGTCGTCTTGACATGTTTCATATACTAAAAAAATCAAATGTTTGTGACCACGGAGTTGGGTTTTGATTCTAGGGAACTGATAATAATCACAAGCAGGGAAATAAGATGTATTATCACAAAAAGTTATTAATTTTAGCAAAAATCTCGTATCCTTAGTGTGTGCGTCTACAAAGGAAACGACACTGTGACACTTCTACCATAGTTCGTAGACAGTTATAGTAAAAGTAGTTTGATGTACAGTATCCGTGATTTCATGTAGATCCGCAAACAACTGTTATTGAAATTCTGCTTACTCGACACATAGCTTAACTTCTGTGGGAAGGATGTGTGGAGATGTATTACGATGTGTCTCTCTGGGTTGAGAGAAAATGAGCGTATCTTCCGGATTCTTGGATATTGGAAGAGTTGGCGGCATATCTCTCTGAGTAGGATTAGCCTTGTTTCCCGGATTTTAGGGCGTTGGCCAGAGGACCAGTCTATTGCGTTTGTCGAAAAGATTTTCCGCACCCAGGGACTGGAAGAGAAGATAAATGCAAAAAAGGGGATGGGAGTTAGATAGTAGTGGAATTGAACTTGTGATGCAAAGAATTTTGGACAAGGGTTCGGATCAGTTAAAAAAAAAGAATATATAGTTACGTTGTAAAATTCATACCCAAATTTAGTTTGTATAAAGAAATATTATCAGGCCGTGCGGACAGCACCGATACTCATGAATCATGCTCAGCGCCCATCCCTATAGGCCATCGCTCCTGAAATCTCCACTGCAGAGGATCCAGTATCCATACAGAGTTTATCAATAAAGGTTTTTACTGGCTGACCTACAGTGGTGTGCCCATATATAAGAGAACGTCCTTGCTCAATAGAATACGTACTGTCCAGTAAAAATGCCTTTATATATATATATATATATATATATATATATATATATATATATATATAAGGTGTGCCAAAAAAGTATCGAGATTCATTGTACTTTTGACACACCTTGTATACTGAAAAAATTAACTTTCCATTCATTTTTCATTTCTATATGTCAAAATACAGCTTCAAACTCGGCACATATATGACATACCTTGTATTCTGAACAAAATAATGTTCCATTCACTGTTCATCTCTATCTTGGTAAATATAGCTTCAATCTCGATTATATTATGTCACAACTTATATATTATATATATATATATATATATATATATATATATATATATATATATAGATGATAGATAGATAGGATAGATAGATACATTTTCATACGGGGCCTTGCAAGCTCTAAGCACAAGTAGCACAGCTTGGATCGGTGCGGTGAAAAAAACAACGTCCATGGTCTAGTACTAGCGGAAAAGGAGATAGACTCCCTCGCTGTCCGGCTGATACTGCTAATAGGCATCCCAGCTACTTTAATTTGTATTATGTATGTATATATGTACCTTGGTATGGCACTCAGGTGGTGTAGTGGTTAGAAAGCTAGATTCGCAGACCATTGTTAGTGAGTATATTCTCATTTTGACCCCTATTTCTGGGCCTTGTGGCCAACATCTAAGCTAAGGCTAGTAAATAAGTATATGTATCTGGGTTTGAATATATACTAAGTCCGCAGGCGTTCACGGTTCGTGCGTTTAATCTGACAGCTGAATCGAAAACGGAGAGACATGTTCGTCCGTTGTAAATCTTTTCTTTTGAAGCGGATATTAGTTGCAATCACTTTATCAATTTCGACAAGTCTAATATCAACACTGAGAAAAAAGGGAATGTAATAATTTGTCGAAGCGATTAATCAAGGGCAAGCCATACGGAACATTGACAAGAGAATTGACATGACGTTCATGAGCTGGCCGCAGCGAGTTGACTAGCAATTGTCGCACCATCGAGAAATGAAAAACTCGATAAAACTGGTTTTCTCAAACATCGTATACAGGGTGATTGNACAAAGAGAAAAAGTGTTTTACTTTCTTTTCAATGGTTGGTTGTTTTTATTGTTTTGAGGCAGTATCAACCCTTTTTCGGGTATTTCATGCCGAATCAAGTTATTTTGATATTCATGTTCATTACAGAACTCGTGTTTCGGTTATAGATTCTGGTTGATTTGTTCTTTGTAGTGGCCGTAGGTGTATGTTTGAATATGGGTGCTAAAAACTACGTGGGACGTGAAGTGATTTGCTTATGCCCAACCCAGGGTCAACCCTTTTCAGGTCATTTCTATTCGAATCAAAGTAATTTTGATATCAGGTTAAATACAAATAACTGGTTTTTCGGTTATGATTTTCTTGTTTGGTTTTGTTCCTGGTACTTGGCCCGTAGGTGTATGTTGAATATGGCGTGCTAAAACTACTGGTCACGTGAAGTGATGCTATGCCCCATATCACAAGGTCAACCCTTTTCGGTCATTTCAAGCCGAATAAAGTAATTTTGATATCAGGTTGATTACACTAAACTTCGGTTTTCGGTTATGAATTCTGGTTGATTTTTTCTGGCACTGGCCCGGTAGGTGTATGTTGAATATGGGCGCTATACTACTGGGCCACGTGAAGGATTGCTATGCCAAAATCCCAGAGTCAACCCTTTTCGGTCATTCCATTGCCGAATCAAGTGATTTTGATATCGGTTGATTACACTAACTGGTGTTTCGGTTATGAATTCTAGTTGACTTGTCCTGTACTGGTCTATATGTATGTTCGAATAATGGGCCGCTTAAAACTACTGGGCAAGTCAAGTGATTGCTCTGCCCATATCACAGGGTTAACCCTTTCGCCATTCAATGCCAAATCAGCCATTTTGATATCAAGTTGATACAGTAAACTTGGTGTTTCTGAAAATGGGGCACCCATCTAAGTATTGAACAAACTCATTGCTGCTTAACTTTGGTGATCTAGTTGTTGTTATATAACCTTCTTAACCGGGGTATATAATTGTGAGAAAGAGACAGAGTATGAGAGATGATTGAGATGAAGAGTTCTTATACTGTAACTCTTTTGCTTGTTCCTGCATCTTCTTCAGGTTGATTCTGTGGTTGCTATCTTTGGGTTGATTTTCGGGGCTGGGTTGTTTCCTGTTTACATTCTTATTTAATTAAATCAACAAGACTTTTTCTTTTTTTTTAAGTTCTTTATTTAAACACAACTGCAGCCAGGAAACGCGCAGATGAGAAAGCGAAGCGATGCGTGCTGAGACCAGACCTTTGCGTCCGCTGACTATGAATTTCTTGTTCGCAAATAAACTAAAAACTTACCTCACGCCCTATTGGTGAGTTTTCGAGGGGTTAAGATTTCGAGTTATTACCTGCCGAACAACGCTATACCATAATGGCTGTATTGTTCCACTTCAACCCCGGGTTATTTTGAATCTAACGAACTCAAAATTCAGTTACGACCATTAATTCATAAGCTACCTAGTATTAGAATGTTAATGCATTTATATGTATCTAATGATCTATCTCTTGCGCGCTAGTCTATCTAATCTATTATCTATCTTCATTGACACATAAAGAGACGTTGGTGTATGTATGTCATGTATGTCTGACGGGGGAAATTACCAAAAGAAAAACATTTAAAGACAAAGTAAATACATATACACATCACTGTTTCTGAATCTAGCCTTTATGCCAAAATATTGAAATTTTGATTTAATATTTGCGAAAGATATTTGAAAATTAAAATAGCATTAAAATTGCATTAAAATTCTACTTAAAAAATGTCCGTTAAACAAATCAATACTGGAAGCGCGAAAACAATCATTTTTTTTGTTGTTCAGGCCGATGAACATAAGGTCTTTTTATACATGGATTTTATGGAGCATTTTCAACAAGGATTTAAACTCACTACTTAGCAGTAATGGATCTCTCAAAACTAGTTGCTTAACCATTTACCACGTTTGTTCTCCTCTACCCAGATGACGCCGGGTAGTCCTTCTACTTCTGCACTTAAGTACCAACCTGATATTATTCTAGAACTTTTCTATACCTCTCTTGATGAATTTTCTAGGTTAATAGCAAATCTCAAAACAAAGAATCTGATGGAGTCTTGCTATCGACTCAAATCTTAACTTCTTCTATTTTTTTTCAAGTTATGTTATTGAAATGTATATGCTTTTTATACGTAAAATCCAATGATATTTATCTATTGGCGCTATTTCTGCATAAGTATAAGACTTATATTTCTAAAAACTTCTGTAACCTCTCTTGATGTAATTTCAGTTAAAATAGAAATCTCAAGACATAAAACTGATGGGAGTCTTGCCTACTTGGCTCAAATCTAACTTCGAAGGGCGAACATCACGGAAATTAAAAAAATAAATGTTCCTATTTTTTTTTTTTTCATCAAGTAATGGGTTGGAATACAAATAACCGTCTTTTGCAAACAGATCGTCAAGGATGATTACAGCCTGAAGGAACAAGTAAACCAAAATCTCATCGGAAAATTACCTTGAAATTACGCGAAACAAAACGAAGAAAAAGAAAAAAAGAAAAGAGACTCTAATCATGGCCCCCCCCCCCCCCGAACTGGAAAACTTAAAGAATCACAAAACGAATTGTTGCTTGAAAAATTGACTTGACATCTAGCTCTTAGGCAAATTGGATATCAGCAAAAGTTAATTATATTCGCAAAGAGTGGGAAAAAAAATCAAACCAGTAAACATGTCTGTTGGCTCCCCGTTCGCTCGACGCTTTTCTTTAAGACCCAGCAAAAAATTATTAGCTCTGATGGTTTTTACTGGTTTGGACCAAAGGGCATTTTAAATATAACATCTCTTCCTTTATAGTAGTTCTTTTATGTAGTAGTCGTTATTGAAACATTTATATCACCTAAAGTAACAATGTCCTTGACGTTTGAGGCTTATACGCTGTCTAATCCCGTCGTCCACTTAGGATGATGCGTAGTGTCCACCGAAAAAAATGGTTAATTTATGAGGAAGTGCGTCCCAGGCCCCCGGCCTCCGAAATGCTGCCCGGTGAATTTTAAAATAACGACCCCAAGCTTCTGAAAAGTTTTTATTGTGTTAAATAAGGGGGAGGGTAAAAAGAGGTGTTACCTATTGTTTATCTATCTATCTATCTCAGTCTATTCAAACAACTATTCATCTTCCATTATCTATCTATCTATTAAATACTAAAGATTTCTTTATTTACGATAAATAAACAAGAATTACGATATAATAAACAAGATTTATGACAAATTACGTTAGAATAAACCAGGGAAATTACTTACAAATTACGATAAATAAATACGAATTACGACAATTTCTATAAATAAACAAAGGAATTAAGATTAAAACACGGAACCACTTCCCCTAAAATACATTAACGCCTAAGTTGGTTGTTTTCTTTCAAATAACACGGATGTGGCGCCGAAGCTTGGGGTCGTTATTTTAAATTCACCGGCAGCAATTTCGGAGGCAGGGGACCGGGACGCACTTCCTCATAAATTCCCCAAAATTATTTGCAAATCTTGCGCAAGCGACTTTGCAGGGCCCCAATTCCTTGAGTGACAGTCTTTTGTGCACTGACTGCGCACAAACTGTGTGCTTTCTGGGGTTGCTATTTGCTCCCTCTTTCTGGCTCTCTTGCTGTCGAGGCTACTCTCCTCTTCCTCTCACTCTGTTCCGCGCCTTGCTTAACGTTAAGGCGCTAGGCCGCTCGATTTTTTGCATTTACCTCCACATGTTTGTGCAATTGTGGCATATTCTTCAATCCTCTCCCGCATAACATCTTAAAGCGTAGGTGTGGTCTACCTTACCGATCGTTGAACCTTTACTAATTCGCTATTACGAAATATATTGGGATGCGGCCAATTTTCCATTCTCAGATATGACCGACAGAAAGCGTAATAATTCCCTAAAAATAAAAATATTCGGCTGAACACATTGTTGGTCAAAATTGAGTGACCCAGAAAAAACAGAACCCAACAAATTTTGTAACAAAACTGTTAATTTTAACTATGGGGATCTAGGGGGGGCTTAGGGTTAGGTAGGGTTAGGGTCTAGGATTAGGGTTGAGTTAGGGTTAGGTTAGTTTAATGGGAAAAAATGAAAAAAAAGTGAGTTCTGTTTTTTTTTTGGTCACTCTGTATACGGTGAACCAGAAACAAGAACCCAAAATTGTATTAATACAACTGTTAATTTTAACTAGGGGGGGTCAGGGTAGCGGTTAGGGGTTAGAGTTAGGCTTAGGGGTTAGGTTGGTTTTGGGTAAGGTTTAGTTTAATGGGAAAATAATAAATAATTGGTTCTTGTTTTTCTGTGTCAATCTTAATTTTGACACCTTTGGTGCAGTTCAGCCAAATTATTCCTAAGTATTCCTAAAAAGATTGGCCTTGAGTTCGACACGAAAACTACCGTATGTTGGCAATACTTGAATTTAACGAAGACCTTGGAGGAAAAGACTCAAGCAAAAATGACTAGTTCTGTTTGTTACGACTTTCTGTGTCACTCCTTAGGCTTCAAGCGACATCACTCCCCAGTGGGGATCCCTTCTGTAAGGGCAAACGGCGATCCTTTAATGAAAAACATTTGGTTGCTTCCTTGGTGTCTCTTTAGTGATGGATATGATCCTTTGGTTATTCCCTGTGTCTCTTAGGGTTGGGTTGATTCTTTGCGTCGTCCGTTCGTCAATGCTGAAATACCTGCAAATTGAACGCCAGTCCATATCGTTGATTAATCGTTAATTAACCACGTATTCGAACTTGTGGATTGGCTGTGGCTTGAAGCTACGCTCCCACGCCGGAGTCTATAAGTTAAGGTGGTGAATTCCAGCACGCCTATAAAAAAAATGCAACATACTGTAACATAGCTTTAAATAACATCTGTTTTCCTTATCGTAGTCTTCTATATAGCAGTCGTTATTAAAACATTTATACAACCTTAAGTCCATTGCGCTTGATGGAAAAGACTTTGAATTAATGGGGAATTTAGTTGACAGATCCGGTGGCCCGGGGCGGTAATCATTCAGCCCTAAAAATGTATTGTCCTTTCATTAAGACCAACTAAACTACTACGAATCAGTAAATTTCCTTTCATCTATAGGCAAATAGGCAGATTGGGATTATTATTCTATTGGTTGGAACCGGTCAGAAGAAAATTTCCGAATTTCAAACCAAAAGGACTCTCTTCTTCTTATCAAATCTACTTTGAGAACTTCCTCCTTGTTGTCACGCCATGTATTTGGCAGAGGGATTGGATAAATACATTTCCGACACCTATCTGTTTTCCTTTTAGAACAGGTTTCCTTATCCTAGGTTAAGAGCCCAATCTCTGCCCTAATATTTACCCATAGCTAGAGGGAGAATAGTTTGGATTCTGTACCTTTTCCCAGAGGTTATTAGCACCATTGAAACATCGGACTTTGAAGTCGTTCTCGCCGTGCCATTTTCTGCAATAGTTGTGGTCCTATGCGAGTTCCCGGTACTTTGATAAGATGACTTTAGATCCGAGACTACCATAGTATCTCCGGAATAGATTGCCATGGCCATGCTCTCATGGCCCACGCTGTGTTTCCTTTGAATCCGTGTCACATGTAAAATGCAGACTGTTACATCTATGGCCATTCCTTGTAGGCTTAAGCAAGAGCGATTTGTCCAGTGGAATTGGATCCCCTTTTGGTAATCCTCTGGTTAATAATCCTGAATCCTTGGTTTAATCCTCTGGTAAATAATCCTGAGTATTGTAAGTCCATCCTCAATGATTGCAAGTAAACTGTGGCAAGTCTCAGTGTTTAAGTAGTGTATCAGCCCACGCATTATGGCTTGGTGATTGGCGAAGGAAATAAACCATTTGACCTCGGCTGTCTATACATTAGGTGGGGAATTCGAGCACACCTTATATCACCAAATATTAACAAGACAAACAGCCTCGTCAGGATTTGAACTGGTTCGCTGTGTCAATTTCCTACGATAGTAACATTAACGCTACGTGTCCACCCATATACACATTATGCCATGGAGGCGCATATGTTAATGATTAAAGTTGTTAGGAAAGAAACTCGTCGGACCTCAATTCCTGGACGATGCTGTTAAGCACGTCACATGGCACTAATACCTTGGGGGAAAGGTATGAATCCAGAATTCTCCCTCCAGCTATGTGTAAATAGCCCAGGGCAGAATAGGCTCTTTAACCATCGCCTAGTAACCAGTCTAGGAGAAGGAAAGCACTGAAATTCAAACTGTTAAACTTCGCTTAAGAAATTGGACCTTGTGTCGTATTCCTGGTCGTGCGGAGGGGTGGTAAAATTATATATATTCCAAGGAGGAATATCTTGAAAAGGAAAACCTCATTTGGTCATATTTTATGAGAGTATATTGGTTAGCCTATGAACTGTTCAAGCGATCCTTGGTGCTTTTGAGGCACAGTTTTCTGAAAAGCAATCGAAAATCGAGACAATTTGTTGTTCCGCAATCTTGTACGTGACCTTTTGGCTCTCGGCATTTCATGGCGTTTGGCGTGAATAGGTTCAGCCCGCCCAGTTACCGGCGCCGATGTCTTCGTAGGTGGTAGATGAAATTTTCCGCTTCCTGTCTTTGCAGGGCAAGCCTCCCTCCTTCAGGCAGTTGACTATAATCCATCTCCACGGTTCGAAGGAAGTTGCAATTTCTGAAAACATGTTTTCAGCCGCTTCTTTTGGAATAACAGCATTTCGTCTAGAGAGCATTGTATTAACCCGCTATTCATGGCGATGAATGCACGTACAGCCGTTGTTTTGTTTTTGTTTTACGGCATATCAACCTCGGTGGGTCATTTAATGCCGAAAAACGTTTTGAAATAAAGTCATTTCTTTAAATGGGATACTCAATTTTTTTTATAAACTCAGTTTTTCTATTAACCAGATGGGACGCTAACGGTACTACCACACCCGGGTCAGAGTGGACCAGGGAGCAATTGTGATGAAGGGGTGCTTCCACATTTCCCAAATCTCCAAACTGGAAACCTCACCATCAGATAGGAGTTTAACGTTCATTCCCCGGACCTTGTATACACTCAGCCACCGCCTTCTAGCATCAATATGTAAAAGGGATGGGGGTTTCATAAGGGAACATGGTTGGGAAAATCATATAGGTGCTTAGGGCTTGACGTGGACCAGGCCGATTGATCGGAGGGGCCTCTCCGACCGCCCATCACTCTGCCCAAACAAAGGCGAAAGTGGATATTGCAAGTCATGCTCAACCACCTGGGTTTTATCCTAACCATCCGGGTCGCACCCACGGCCAACAGCTGCCCCCATTGGGGGATTGGTCTTACCCCTCTTGTAGAGGTGCAGTTCTTCGTTCTTGTCTCTTCGAAACTGGGAATAAAAGGCCGCCTCTGTCTTCGGGAAATAGAATAACGTAATTTATAAGAAGTTCATCCGGTCTCCTACCTCAAAAAATTGCTACCCAGTGACTATTAAAAAAACCACCCAGCTCAGTCTATTCAAAACTATTTGTACATATTTATCTATATTACTTTAATTAAGATTTTTTTTATTCATGGTTTTGTGAATGTCTTGTTTTTAGTTTAAATAAACAAGAAATCGACCAAAAAAAAGAAGCGACCCCCCCCCAAATACATTTTACTTGTTTCGAAAATACTATCTATCTCCATTTGTTCATATCTATCTATATTATTTGTTTGTTTATCTATCTATCTATCTCAGTCTATTCCAAACTATATATCCTCTTAAGTATCTAAACAAAAAATTACGGGACAAAATTACGATAAATAAACAGAATTACGATGACTGGTGTTGTTATTTGATAGACACCGGGTAGCAAATTTTTGAGGCAGAGACCGGACGCATTCTCATAATTACCTAGAATTACATTGACGTGTATCCACTTAGAAGGCGATTAATAATCCCTCCAATGTGGATATTTCCTGTGTATGACACTAAACTGCGTATGGCATTGAGGCTCCAGTCCTTAGAGTCACTTCTCCATTGCCATACACCCAGGTGCATTCTGACACGGAGTGGCAGTACCTTTTGGATCCCTATCTATGGTCAAATAGATAAGTTATTTTTTTGGGCATAAGTTAGTAATGCTTTACCATATCACCTCTATGGACATATGTGTTTTAAAACTATAATTAAAGACATTTTATTATATTTATCAATAGTACTAATAGATTTGGAAAAGAACAAATTGCTTCCATATTCATTTTGATTTTAGATAGGAATACTTGATATAATATCACGGTATCAAAATAATTACCAATTTTAAAAATATCACACAAATATCTAAATAAAACCATACAATGTTTACAAGTTTTATAATATATAGCTAAAAAAATAAACCCAGACGGGTTGAGTGCCGTTAAGATCAATTGAATCCCTCAACGATTTTTTTTAAAGAAAAAGGAAAAAAATCAAACAAGCTGGGATGTCATTAAAAACTAACGCTCGGATTCTGAACCTTTCTTTTCATTTCATTGATGCCAAAGAATATCTTCAAAATTAAATTAAAATTAAATTAATTCACCCAACTAGTACGATGAAAGTAAAAACTGTTTCTAGTTGTTCATATTTCCCATAGCCATGCCCGTGTTGCTTCTAATAGATAAACATAATCTTGTAAGTGTCCGCAGATATTTAATTGTACTTGTGACCTTAGTTCATTTATTCTCTAACGTTGTAGAAACTAATCCTCATTCATTCATTTCATTTTGATGTCCCTTACGAGACAGTCGAAAAAAAAAAACTATTTACAACTGAAAAATTAAATGCCTGACGATTCTAATCGTATGTGGAATATATTGCGAGAGTTTAGTAAAAAAGTAATGTCATTTTTGTTCAGGACAGGTCATGATTACCAACACCGGAATATGTAACATACAATCAAAAAATGAATCTGATCCTCTGTGAATCACATCCTACTTCCACCATAGGAGTATTCAAAAAATAATCCATTTTTTGTGTTAAAACGGTATGAATTAACCAACTTCGGATTGTTATAATACATCAAAATGTCACTGGTCCTCTGTGGATTATTCCCTACTCTCCACTAGGGTAGTAAAAAAAGTAATGCCATTTTGTTTAGGAAATTTATGATTACCAACAGAGGGAATATTGTATTACACTCAAAATGAAGTGGTCCTCTGTGGATCACCTTACTTGCTTCTCCACATAGTTTACTATTTCACTCCAATTGCAATGTGTCACCTTCGGATTGAGAGCACGTATACTTACCTCGTAAAATTCTGTTTACTGTAGGCCATTTCTTTACTACAGATTTCACTTCCTCGTAACTGGTATAATGTTAGCACTCAAACCCTCTTTCATTTGTAAACCGGAGAGATTGATAGTCGAAGGCGCTAAAATCTGGTGAGTAATGGAGGATGCGTGTAAAGTTTTTCAACCAGAATGAAGCGATTTCTCCCTTGTTCTGATGCAAGTTGGGTCTTACTCGTCGGATTATCGCCCTGAACCTTTATTTAATGTTTCAATTTGTAGACCTTAGTTTATAAAAAAGAAGAAGAAAACTTTACATGAAAAACAAAAATGGCCTTAGGATTTTTATCTTAACGTCGAATATCTACGAGATTTAGTTAAATTTTTAGCACGTTCGTTAATGGTTACCGTCATAGGGGGAAATAGGACACGGCGAAGGACGATTCAATCCTGGACGTGCTTAACTTTCCCACCGGGAAAGCATGAACACGTCTGTTCTACCCACAGCGTTTTTTGGAAAAAGTTTAACCTGTAATTTCCTTCAGTTGGACTATAGATTTCTATATTATGCACACACCACAATACACACACACACACACAAACAACAACACCACACACCATCACACACATAGTATATGTCATGTATATGCATATATATATATATATATTATTATATTATATATATTTATACATATATGTGTGTGTGTGTGTGTGTATGTGTGTATTCAAAATATATCAATCTATTCATCATACTACTAAATGGGATGCCACAATCAGGAACCTTCCCAAGAGAATGAGATGCATAGTTCTCTGTGGGACATTGTGATACAGGTGGATCACCTAATCCAGCCAGGAACCAGGACCAAGTGTTAAAATAATAAATAATAAAACTTGCTCATCAAGTAAGAGTTGCCGTTCAAGCGGAGCACGACGTAAAAAAAATTAAAGATAGACAGATACTTGAACCTGCCAGAGAAACTGAGAAAACTGTGGTACATTAGAGTTTGAAGATTGGTACCAATTGTTGTTGGTACTCTTTGAAACGGCCTCTATTGTGTTTTGGAAAGGAGACTGGAGGTATTGGAAAATCAGACGAAGAATCGATACCATCAAATTAACAGCATGGTAAAATCGGCTAGAATTACTCAGTAATTCCTGTTAACCCCAAGGAGACTTGCTTGCGGTCCAGAGAAAGGCCAATCAGCTAATGCTGGTGGACGCGATTTTTTGCTTTCCAGGGACTAAACCTTTGGGAAAATTAACGTATCGAACTATTCTCCCTCCAGCTATGGGTAAATAGTAGGCAGACTGGGCTCTTTAACCTGGTTAGGGCCACGGATCTAGAAGAAGGAAAACTCGTAATTCACAATGAACATTAATGTACAGATGAAAAAAAGCAAATAAAGAAAAAAGAGTAGAGAGAATTAAATCAAGATTATTATAATTTTTATATATTGGATCTATTTAGCTTTTAAGTAAAACACATCAGACGTTGTAATAATTTACATTATCATGCTGTTGTATATTCCAACAAAGGTCCTGATAGTCTTTATAATTGGTAATGAGCAGTAGCGTAGCGATTATCCCGGGCCACTTAATTTTAGGGAACCAAAGAAAGAAAATAGAGTGAGAGGACCAAGTTAAATCAGATTATTAACTTTTTATATATTGAACTATTCCGCAATAATCTATTAAATAGACAATTCACAAGTTCTAATAACTGAAATAATATGCTGTAGTATATCCCACCGTCTGCTAGTTATATTTATTATTTATTATTATTATTATTATTATTATTATTATTTTCTCACTCCTTTCGAGTTTTCACATCAGCGTATTAGCTTGAGATATTTCACTGGAGTCAGATGATAACAAGTTCTCAGGTCTCCCAGGACTCTTCTGAGTATTCTAGCCGAGTGCAGCACTGCAGTAGGTCTGGATGGTCTCAATTTCTTCCTCTGATTTTTTAGATCCTCCAGTCTTTTTTCCAAGTTTTATTGGGAACCGTTCCAAGTGCACAACTACAATCCCGTATCACTTTCACCTCATGTTCACAGGCTTTTCAATTCTCTGGCAAGTCCAGTATTTATCCATCTTTTCTATATTATTATTATTACTTATATTATTATTATTATTATTAGCAGTAGTAGTAGTAGTAGTATTAGTAGTTTAGTAGTAGTAGTAGTTAGTAGTAAGTAGTAGTAGTTCGTAGTTACTGTAAATAAAAGATAAGTGCATATTAGAATTTCCATCCCCGGATGAGCCACCCTACAAAAAATACAGAGCCCAGTTTTGACCTCTTTTTTAAAAAATATGTTCCCAAATTTTTTCCCGAATTTTCTGTTTTGATTTCATTTTATGCCTGTTACTCTATTTTTCTTGTATTTTGTTTCTGTCTTTTCTTCTGTTTTTCTTATTCTTTCTGTTTTTTCTTTTTCTCCTTTTCTGGTCCCTTCTTTCTTTTTGTTATTATTTTATATTTATTTATTTATTTACATGATATTGTATGCTTTTTTTTTTCATTTCTTTCACTTTTCTCCAGCTTTACTTTTTGTATTTTCTTTTCTTTTTTTACCCATAGAAGTAGAGACGAGAAAAGATGGGACCATATCATTCTTTCCAAGTTATTAGCAACTAAATAAGCCCCAAAACCAATTCATGTAGAATTTGAACTCGCACCCTGGTCCGTTTTCTATGATAATAACCTACACTAGCTGAACTTGCTTTAAATTAACCCAGCATGCCCCATGTCTAATATTAGGGATCTTCGCGATGTCCATGTTGTAATTAAAGAAGCGAGCAAAATGATTGAATAACTGGACGTGTCTCTTGTAAGATCAGAGGAATTTCGAAAACTAAATAAGAGGATGCTTCCTGCAAATGATGGATAAAACTACAGAAACGAGATGATTTCCAACAGTTTAATTAACTTTGAGCAATGATAGAAAAAGTTAGCAGGACCTGTGAAACCACAAGTATGATAATTTAATATTACAACGTTGATATGCTATTGCTTTTGCCCAATATGCTAAAAAGTATAAAATTTTGATTTAACTCTCTCAACTTTTTTCTTTCTTTCCTTATTTTCATCTGTTCATCTTTCCATTATGTTCGAATTAAAAACAGATTACGTTATTTGCTTCCCCGTGCCCGCCCCTTCTCCCTTTCTTTCTTTCTTTTTTTTTTTTCTTACATTTTTTGTGTATTCATGTGGCCCTTTCTTTCTCTTTCGACAAGAAAATAACCTGAAGAAGGACGGAGGATATCGGCGAAACGTTGTACACATAACAATAAAATGGGGACAATAGTTCGAATAACGCAGATAATACTAATTCATCAAACCTCACACATTCAGAGATAGTAAAGTACTTATCAAAAGCAAAATCCTGGTCTCTGCAATTAACATCAACCATCCTTTTGGCTGGTTAGCCCTGAAAAAGAAAAAAAAAACTCCCTTTCTCGCTCGGTCAGTCCAAAATCATTACTGCTTCCGGATGGGAGTGGTGAAAATTCACAATACTTTTTGACTTTTGGCGTTGTTTCGCTTCTTTGAAAAGCAAATCTCTTCCGCTAGATACTCGTCAATTCTTCCGTCAATATTGAAAGGACACGAACGACCGGATCCTTTTTCCAATGACAACTTTACAGTGATGGATTCTTTTAAGATAAGACAGACAGACAGACAGACAGAACATAAGTGAGTGAGTGGTGTCTGTGTGTGTGTGGGGGGCGTCTCGTGTGTTCTTCTACAGAATCGTCCTTAGCTTATTCTGGCTATTTACTATTCTGATTTTCTGGCGTTCCCCTCTGTTGCAAGGGCCTTTTTTTCCTATCGCATCCAGTTCTGATTCTGGCCTCTTCCTAAAATCATAGATCTTAAGTATCTATTGTCTGCCAAAATTAGAATGATCTAAACTACTAAGGAGCGTTTCGTTTTTCAGTTAATCTTTAATTCGTCCATCAGTCATTACTATTCCACCAAAGTGTCCCCTTTCTACTGTAGCTGCCCTATCTTAGAATTTTATTTTCGTATTGGGTCACTGGGTTTGTGATTTCTGTGAATGTCTACTAAATCAACTTTTTCGCGCCTTCAAAACACTGGTCGCACGCCTTACCCCTTAGGTCAAAAATCAGGAGTTGGCCCCTGGGTCACGCGCTTCTAGAATGTTACCGACAACCATTTAACTAGCAATCGAGCATATTTTTGTAACCTTTCAAGATCAGAGACGCAATTAAATCTCCTAAAATAAAGAGTTCTTAAAAGAACGTATGTAAAGGAATTCTATTGAATATTTCTTTTTTACACCCATTTGAGTTGTAGGGGGAATTTTTTGGGTTGGTATACTATGTATAAAGTATTTCGTTGTATTAAGCATGGTCCAGAATATCCGTACGACAGCACCTCAACATTTATTCAATTCTTTTTTCATAAAATATCTTTATTTTTTAATTGTCACTTTAATTTATCCCTTTAAGAACTGAGCCTAAACTTACTATTAAAATCAATGTTTGTTTGTTTGTTATTGATTTTAACGGCATATCAACCCGTTCCTGGGTTATGTCATGCCTAACGTTAAGAAGTTTATACAACGTGTATTTATATTTATAATTTTAGTAATTGGTTTGAACAATTTGGTTTAAGCATTGTTGGGGATTAGTTGTATGAGTATTGATTGTTTCAGTCTATATTCTATGGTATATTCTATTTCCCTAAAAAAAGAGAGAATATCTCCCATGTTGACATTTTTCAAACAAGATCTTTCATTTTCTTAATATGAAAATAATCACATTTAAAAGGAAATTATCTTCAAGAGAGAAAAAGCAAAACATGGCAGTTTTCAGATACAATGGTAATTTATATAAATTCCAAGGTTTAATAGTTTTTAGTATGGATTTAAAAAAATAATTCCTCTTTATAATGCGACAAACATTACGTTAGTTATTTTTTTCCGGTTTCTGTTGACGTTCATTGAGGTGGAAAAGCTTCGGGAAGTATAGGCGTACCTATGATATACAATGAATAGATTACTGTAACTTTATACCACAATATGTTTTAATAAGAAAGAAAGACTATTATGTCCGGAACATATGCCCTTTAGCACCCCTTTTTGATCTCGATTAAGAAAAGGACATGTTTTCCTTTTCCACCGTCAATATCCAGTGATTTAACAGACGATTTTTAGGATTTTTTTAAAAATCATACAATTTACCCTAACCCTAACCCCTAACTTCTAACTCCTACCCTAACCCCTAACCTTAACTCCTTACAAACAACCGGATATTGACGGCGTAAAAATTGAAAAACATTTCTTTTCCTTAATTCGATATTCAAAAAGGTGCCTAAAGGTAATATGGTCCATGTGTCCGCTATATTTTATTTAACAATTTTTGGCGCCCCTCAATATTTGGCACCCGGGTAATCGCTACACAAATGCTCGTCCCCTTATGAAACATTTTGAACCAGTATCTATTTTATGTCGGAATAAGAACTTTCTTCTTGAGATGCGGTCGTCAATCATCCCAAGACAATCATAGCCTTTCACTTACCGACATCGCTATCTCCGAAAAGCATTCAAACATGACTGTGATTCATTTCATGCCAGAGATAAGAAAACCATAGAAAGAAACTATCCGTAGATAACATTTGTCGCTTTGCCGGGACAATAAACGCTTTTACGCTCTTCATTCACCGTCAACGGTTTTTTCTTGATTACTGCTGTGGAGTAAAAAATAAATAAATGGCAAAATAAAAAAGGATTAGGGTTAACAAATTCGCGTGATAAATCAAACCACGATCCTGCAGAAGAATCTTTGTTCCCTTGTCTTCATCTCTACGAATTGAATAACTGTCGATCTTGTTGGGTTTGAGGGATTTTAACGGGCATGGTCATCCTTGTTGGGTTCATTTTATGCCGAAAACATTTTTCTTTTAATTTTCTTGATTGGTACTCTATTTTTTCAACTCAATTTTAGAAATTTTTAAAATCATTTCTTCGATTTAAACCTAACAGTTACTACAACTCCAGTCAGTGGACCAAGGTGATGAAGATGTACTGCATAACTTTCCCAAAATCCAGAACGGGAACTTCATCAGTCAGAATAGAATTTAACGTATACTTTAGACCATTACGACCCTTAGCCGCCATCCTCTATAATATATATGATAAAAAAGGACTGGGGCTTGCCTTTAAGAGCAAAAGGTCGGTCAAGCCTCTGGGAAATGTTTAGGCTTTAAAGTGATCAGCCGTAATCGGAGGGGACCTCACCGACTATGAGAAATGAAAATCAAAATTAACATCTGAATCAAGATGAATCATTAAAAACAAAACAGAAAAAATGTTGGAGAAGCCATGCCAACTTCCTGGAATTAGTTTTCTTACTTCTACAGAGAACAAATTGATTCATTGGATGTTTATTAGAAGAGAAATAACGTTATTTAGAGCAAAGAAATTATTGGTAAGTTTTGTTCCATACAATGTCAAATCATATGGTATAACTACAATGCTCTGTGTGTTAAGCTTCTCCTTCGGAATAAAGAGATGACGTTGTCCAACGGTGTAAGTTATGCTCTACACTTCGAATTGGGAGTGATGACGGTTTGACTACAAAAAATCATTTAATTGTATTTACTCATCTTGTTTTTTATCGTACTGACATCGGAGACCGTTTAATCTTCGTATGAGGTCGTGCTCGGAGGTTTAGGCTGGCAATTTCCTAGATATTCTGGAGTTTTCGAAAACACCAACTTTGGATGCTGAGGGATATCTTGCATTCATGACATTTAGATTTTTTTAGTAATAACACAATGCCACTCTTTTCTCGTGAGATTTTTATTTCCCCCCTCAAGTCACACTAGCCGGAGAGCACGTATAGCCTTTTAATCTCATAATTCAATTCATTCACACTCTGGGACATTCACTCTTTCCACTTTCTGCCCTTCGACACGTCTCCATCGGGCTCGTTCCAATGGAATCAGGCTATGTGGTAAATTTGATGATCCGATCATTAATCTTTTTCCCTTCTCATCTACCACATAAATTTTGCTAAAACTTGTCCATTACACAGCAGGTTACACTCATGGCTCCATCCCATTATGTTTACCGTTGGTAGACGGCCAAGAAGCAAAGAGAGAAATCCTCTTAACAAATGCAATATATTATTCAGCCTTGTCTCTGTAGTTATGTTTTTCATCCATGTAACCAATTGTCTGGGTGAAATTTCAAACAGTTCCAAGATACCAAAAAATCTTTAAAAAAAGAGTGAGAGAAAGTTTAAATAAAGTTTATTATACTTTTACATATTGAAATTTTTGGTAATAGCTCTTAAGTAAGCATACTTAAGTAACACATGTTGTAATAATTAAATTATCATACTGTGGTATATGCACAGGTTCAGTTTTGATTCAATTAGTTTTTAAAGAATTTTTTGGTATCTTGAACTTGTTTGAATTTCACCCAGACAATTGTTACATGGATGAAAAACATAACCTAAAGGAGACAAGGCTGAATAATATATTGCATTTGTAAGAGATTTCTCTCTTTGCTTCTTGGCCGTCTACAACGGTAACATAATGGGGATGGAGCCATGAGTGTAACCTGATGTGTAAATGGACAAGTTTTTAGCAAGAATTATGTGTAAGATGAGAAGGGAAAAGATTAATGATGGATCATCAATACCACATAGCATGATTCCATTGGACGAGCCGATGAGACGTGTCGAAGTGGCAGAGTGGAAGAGTGAGATGTCAGAGTGTGAATTGAAATTGGAATTATGAGATTAAAAGGCTATACGTGCTCTCGGCTAGTGTGACTTGAGGGAAATAAAAATCTCACGAGAAAAAGAAGTGGCATTGTGTTATTACTAAAAAAATCTAAATGTCAGAATGCAAGATATCCCTCAGCATCCCAAGTTGGTGTTTTCGAAACTCCAAATATCTAGGAATTGCCAGCCAACTCCAGCATCGACTCATTAACGAAGATTAGAACGTCTCCGATGCAGTACCGATAAAAAGATGAGTATACAATTAAATGATTTTTGTATCAACACGTCATCACTCCATTCGAAGTTAGAGCCATAACTTAACAACCGTTGACACGTCATCTCTTTATTCCGAAAGGAGAGCTTAACACAACAGAGCATTGTAGTTATACCATATGATTGGACATTGTCATGGAACAAACTTACCAATAATTTTCCTTGCTCTAATAAACGTATTTCTCTTCTAATAAACCATCCAATTGAATCAATTGTTCTCTGTAGAGTAGAAAACTAATTCCAGGAAGTTGGCATGGCTTCTCACATTTTTTATGTTTTGTTTTTAATGATTCCATCTTGATTCAGATGTTAATTTTGATTTTCATTTCTCATAGTCGAGAGGTCCCCTCCGATTATCGGCTGATCACCCTTAAGCTCTAACATTCATAGGCTTGACCCGATCCTTTTGCTCTTAAAGGCAAGCCCCAGTCTTTTTTATCATATATATTATAGAGGATGGCGGCTAAGGGTCGTAATGTCTAAAGTATGACGTTAAATTCTATCTGATGATGAAGTTCCCGTTCTGGATTTTTGGGAAGTATGCAGTACATCTTCATCACCTTGGTCCACTCTGACCTGGAGTTGTAGAGTAACTGTTAGGTTTAAATAGAAGAAAAATGATTTTAAAAAATTCTAAATTGAGTTGAAAAAATAGAGTACCAATCAAGAAAATAAAAGAAAATGTATTCGGCATAAAATGACCCAACAAGGATTGACATGCCGTTAAATCCCTCAAACCCAACAAATCGACAGTTATTCAATTCGTAGAGATGAAGACAAAGGGAACAAAGATTCTTCTGCAGATCGTGTCTTGATTTATCAGGAGAAATTTCGTTACCCTAAATCTTTTTTATTTGCCTATTTATTTATTTTTGTTTACTCCACAGCAGTAATCCAAGAAAAAACCGTTGACGGTGATGAAGAGCGTTAAAGCGTTTATTGTCCCGGCAAAGCTGACAATGTTATCTACGGATAGTCTTCTTTCTATGAGTTTTCTTATCTGGCAATGAATCACATCATGATTTGATGCTTTTCGGAGATAGCGATGTCGTAGTGAAAGCTATGATTGTCTTGGGATGATTGACGACGCATCTCAAGAGAAAGTTCTTATTCCGACAATAAAATAGATACTGGTTCAAAATGTTTCATAAATGGGGACGAGCATTTGTGTAGCGATTACCACGGGTGCCAAATATTGAGGGGCGCCAAAATTGTTAAATAAAAATATAGCAGGACACATGGACCATATTACCTTTAGGCACCCCTTTTTGATATCGATTAAGAAAAGACATGTTTTTCATTTACGCCGTCAATATCCGGTTGTTTGTAAGGAGTTAAGGTTAGGGGTTAGGGTTAGGAGTTAGAGTTAGGGGTTAGGGTTAGGGGTTAATTGTATGATTTTTAAAAAATCTAAAAAATCGTCTGTTAAATCAACTGGATATTGACGGTGAAAATGAAAAACATGTCCTTTCTTAATCGAGATCAAAAAGGGGTGCCTAAAGGGCATATGTTCCGGACAAATAATAGTCTTTTCTTTTTCTTATTTAAAACATATTGTGGTAATAAAGTTACAGTAATCTATTCATTGATATATCATAGGTATCGCCTATACTTCCGCGCTTTTCAACCTCAATGACGTCAACAAAACCCGGAAAAAATGAAACTTAACGTAATGTTTGTCGCATTATAAAGAGGAATTATTTTTTTAAATCCCATATAAAAACTATTAAACCTTGGAAATTATATAAATTACCATATGTATCTGAAAAACTGCCATGTTTGCTGTTTTTCTCTCTTGAAGATAATTTTCTTTTAATGTGAATTATTTCATAATTAAGAAATGAAAGATCTGTTTGAAAAATGTCAACATGGGAGATATTCTCTCTTTTTTTTTAGGGAAATAGAATTATACCATAGAATATAGACATGAAACAAATCAATACCATACAACATAATCCCCAACAATGCTAACCAATTGTTCAAACCAATTACTAAAATGTATAAATATAAATACACGATATGTATAACTTCTTAACCGTTAGGCATGACATAACCCCAGACGGGTTGATATGCCGTTAAAATCAATAAACAAACAAACAAACATTGATTTTTATAAGTAAGTTTAGGCTCAGTTCTTAGGGATAAATTAAAAGTGACAATTAAAAATAAAAGATATTTTATGAAAAAGAATTGAATAAATGTTGAGGTGCTGTCGTACGGATATTCTGGACATGCTTAATACACGAAATACTTATATACATAAGTATACACAAAAATCCCTACAACTCAAATGGGTGTAAAAAAAGAATATTCCAATAGATCCTTTACAATACGTTCTTTTAAGAATCTTTATTTTAGGAGATTAATTGGCGTCTCTGATCTTGAAAGTTACAAAATAGCTCGATTGCTAGTTAGAATGTTGTCGGTACATTCTAGAAGCGCTGACCCAGGGGCCAACTCTGATTTTGACCTCAGGGTAAGGCGTGCGACAGTGTTTTGAAGGCGCGAAAAAGTTGATTTATAGACATTCAAGAAATCACAACCCAGTGACCCAAATACGAAATAAATTCTAAGATAGGGCAGCTACAGTAGAAGGGGGACACTTGGTGGAATTAGTAATGACTGATGGACGAATTAGAAACTGAAAAAACGAAACGCTCCTTAGTAGTTTAGATCATTCTAGATTTTGGCAGACAATAGATACTTAAGATCTATGATTTTAGGAAGAGGCCAGATCAGAACGTGATGCGATAGGAAAAAAGGCCCTTGGCAACAGAGGAGGAACGCCAGAAATCAGATAGTATACAGCCAGATAAGCTAAGGACGATTCTGTAGAAGAACACACAGAGACGCCCCCCCACACACACACAGACACTCACTCACTCACTTATGTTTCTGTCTGTCTGTCTGTCTGTCTTATCTTAAAAGAATCCATCAACTGAATAAAGTTGTCATTGGAAAAGGATTCCGGTCGTTCGTGTCCTTTCAATATTGACGGAAGAATTGACGAGTATCTAGCGGAAGAGATTTGCTTTTCAAGAAGACGAAAACAACGCCAAGTCAAAAGTATTGTGAACTTTTCACCACTCCCATCCGGAAGCAGTAATGATTTGACTGACCGAGCGAGAAAGGGAGTTTTTTTTTTTTTTTTCAGGGCTACCAAAAGGATGGTTGATGTTATTGCAGAGACCAGGATTTTGCTTTTGATAAGTACGTTTACTATTCTCTGAATGTGATGAGGTTTGATGATTAGTATTATCTGCGTTATTCGAACTATTGTCCCCATTTTCATTGTTATGTGTACAACGTTTCAGCCGATATGCCCTCCGTCCTTCTTCAGGTATTTCTTGTCGAAAGAGAAGAAAGGGCACATGATACACAGAAAAATGTAAGAAAAAAAAAAAGAAAGAAAGAAAGGGAGAAGGGGCGGCACGGGGAAGCAATAACGCTAATCTGTTTAATCGAACATAATGGAAAGATGAACAGATGAAAATAAGGAAAGAAAGAAAAAAAGTGAGAGAGTTAAATCAAAATTATTATACTTTTTTACATATTGGGCAAAGCAATAGCATATCAAACGTTGTAATAATTAAATTATCATACTGTGGTATATCTACAGGTCCTGCTACTTTTCTATCATTGCTCAAAGTTAATTAAACTGTTGGAAATCATCTCGTTTCTGTAGTTTATCCATCATTTGTCAGGAAGCATCTCTTATTTAGTTTCGAAATTCCTCTGACTCTTACAAGAGACACGCTTCCAGTTATTCAATCAATTTGCTCGCTTCTTTAATTACAACATGGAATCGCGAAGATCCCTAATATTAGACAGGCATGCTGGGTTAATTAAAGGCAAGTTCAGCTAGTGTATGGTTATTATCATAGAAAACGGACCCAGGGTGCCGAGTTCAAATTCTACATGAATTGGTTTGGGGCTTATTTAGTGCTAATAACCTTGGAACAGATGATATGGTCCATCTTTTCTCGTCTCTCACTTCTATGGGTAAAAAAAGAAAGAAATACAAAAAGTAAAGCGGAGAAAAGTGAAAGAAATGAAAAAAAAAAGCATACAATATCATGTAAATAAATAAATAAATATAAAATAATAACAAAAGAAAGAAGGGACCAGAAAAAGGAGAAACAGAAAAACAGAAAGAAAGAAAAACAGAAGAAAAGACAGAAACAAAAATACGAGAAAAATAAGAGTAACAGGCAATAAAATGAAAATCAAACAGAAAAATTCAGGGAAAAAATTGGGAACATATTTTTAAAAAAGAGAGTCAAAACTGGGCTCTGTATTTTTGGTAGGGTGGCTCATCCAGGGGATGGAAATTCTAATATGCACTTATCTTTTATTTACAGTAACTACGACTACTACTACTACTACACTACTACTACTACTACTACTAACTACTACTACTACTACTGCTACTAATAATAATAATAATAATAATAATAATAAAATAATATGAAAAGATGGATAAATACCTGGACCTTGCCAGAGAATTGAAAAGCTGTGGAACATGAGAGTGAAAGTGATACGGATTGTAGTTGGTGCACTTGGAACGGTCCCAATAAACTTGGAAAAAAGACTGGAGGATCTAAAAATCAGAGGAAGAATTGAGACCATCCAGACTACTGCAGTGCTGCACTCGGCTAGAATACTCAGAAGAGTCCTGGAGACCTGAGGAGACTTGTTATCACTCTGACTCCAGTGAAATATCATCAGCTAACGCTGATGTGAAAACTCGAAAGGAGTGAAAATAATAATAATAATAATAATAATAATAATAATAATAATAACTAGCAGAACCGGTGGATATACTACAGCATGATTATTCAGTTATTAGAAATGTGTGATATGTCTATTTAATAGCTATTGCGGAATAGTTCAATATATAAAAAGTATAATAATCTGGATTTAACTTGTCTCTCACTCTATTTTTCTTTCTTTGGTTCCCCTCAAAATTAGGCGCCCGGGATAATCGCTACGCTACTGCTCATTACCAATTATAAAAGACTATCAGGACCTGTGGATATACAACAGCATGATAATTTAATTATTACAACGTCTGATGTGTTTACTTAAAAGCTAAATAGATCAATATATAAAAATTATAATAATCTTGATTTAATTCTCTCTCACTCTTTTTTCTTTATTTGCTTTTTTTCATCTGTACATTATGTTCATTGTGAATTACGAGTTTTCCTTCTTCTAGATCCGTGGCCCTACCAAGGTTAAAGAGCCCAGTCTGCCCTACTATTTACCCATAGCTGGAGGGAGAATAGTTCGATACGTATCTTTCCCAAGTGTCTTAGTCCCATGGGAAAAGCAAAAAAATCGCGTCCACCAGCATTAGCTGATGGCCTTTCTCTGGACTGCAAGCAAGTCTCCTGGGGTTAACAGGAATTTACTGAGTATTCTAGCCGATTTTACCAATGCTGTTATTTGGATGGTCTCGATTCTTCGTCTGATTTCCAATACCTCCAGTCTCCTTTCCAAACACATAGAGGCCGTTTCAAGAGTACCAACAACAATTGGTACCATCTTCACTCTAATGTACCACAGTTTTCTCAGTTCTCTGGCAAGGTTCAAGTATCTGTCTATCTTTACATTTATTTTTACGTCGTGCTCCGCTTGAACGGCAACATCTACTTGATGACAAGTTTTATTATTATTATTTAACACTTGGTCTGGTCTCCTGGCTGGGATTAGGTGATCCACCTGTATCACAATGTCACAGAGAATCTTATGCATCTCATTCTCTTGGAAGGATTCCTGATTGTGCATACCATTTAGTAGTATGATGAATAGATTTGATATATTTTGAATACACACATACACACACACACACACACATATATGTATAAATATATATATATATATATTATATATATATATATATGCACATATACATACATATATATGTGTGTGTATGCGTGTGTGTGTGTGTGTTTGTGTGTGTGTGTGTGTATGTGTGTGTGTGCATATATAAAATCTATTAGTCCAACTGAGAAATACAGGTTAAAACTTTTTCCAAAAAACGCTGTGGGTAGAACAGACGTGTTCATGCTTTCCCGGTGGGAAGTAGCACGTCCAGGATGTGAACTCGTCTCGCCGTGTCTATTTCCTATGACGGTAACCATTAACGACGTGCTTCCAAAATTTAACTAAATCTCGTAGAATATTCGACGTTAAGTAAAAATCTAAGGCCATTTTTGTTTATTTCATGTAAAGTTTTCTTCTTCTTTTTTATAAAACTAAGGTCTACATTGAAACATTAATAAGGTTCAGGGCGATAATCCGACGAGTAAGACCCAACTTGCATCAGAACAAGGGAAGAAATCGCTTCATTCTGGTTGAAAACTTTACCGCATCCTCCATACTCACCAGATTTAGCGCCTTCTGACTATCATCTCTCCGGTACAATGAAAGAGGGTTTGAGTGGCTAACATTATACCAGTAACGAGGAAGTGAAATCTGTAGTAAAGAAGTGGCTACAGTAAACAGAATTTTACGAGGTAAGTATACGTGCTCTCAATCGAAGGTGACACATTGCAATTGAGTGAAATAGTAACTATGTGGAGAAGCAAGTAGGTGATCCACAGAGGACCAACTTCATTTTGATGTGTAATACATATTCCTCTGTTGGTAATCATAAATTTCCTAAACAAAATGGCATTACTTTTTTTACTACCCTATGTGGAGAAGTAGGGATGTAATCCACAGAGGACCAGTGACATTTTGATGTATTATACATATTCCTGAGTTGGTTAATCATACCTGTTCTAAACAAAATGGCATTACTTTTTGAATACCCTATGTTGAGAAGTAGGGATGTGATTCACAGAGGATCAGATTCATTTTGATGTATGTTACATATTCCGGTGTTGGTAATCATACCTGTCCTGAACAAAATGACATTACTTTTTTACTAACTCTCGCAATATATTCCACATACGATTAGGAATCGTCAGGCATTTAATTTTTCAGTTGTAAATAGTTTTTGTTCGACTGTCTCGTAAGGGACATCAAAATGAATGAATGATGAGGATTACGTTTCTACACGTTAGAGAATAAATGAACTAAGGTCACAAGTACAATTAAATATCTGCGGACACTTACAAGATATGTTTATCATTAGAAGCCAACACGGGCATGGCTATGGAAATATGACAAACTAGAATACAGTTTTTACTTCATCGTACTAGTTGGGTGAATTAATTTAATTTAATTTAATTTGAGATATTCTTTGGCATCAATGAAATGAAAGAAAGGTCAGATCCGAGCGTTAGTTTTTATGACATCCCAGCTTGTTTGATTTTCCTTTTTCTTTAAAAAAAAAAATCGGTTGAGGGATTCATTGATCTTAACGGCACGTCAACCCGTCTGGGTTTATTTTATAGCTATATATTATAAACTTGTAAACATTGTACGGTTTTATTTAGATATTTGTGTGATTATTTATTAAAATTGTATTATTTTGAATACCGTGATATTATATCAAGTATTCCTATCTAAAATCAATAATATGGAAGCAATTGTATCTTTTCCAAAATCTATTAGTACTATTGATAATAATAATAATAAAATGTCTTTAATTATAGTTTTTAAAACACATATGTCCATAGAGTGATATGGTATAAGCATTACTAACTTATGCCAAAAAAATAACTTATCTATTGATCCATAGATAGGATCCAAAAAGGTACTGCCACTCCGTGTCAGAATGCACCTGGGTGTAATGGCAATGAGAAGTGACTCTAGGACTGGAGCCTCATGCTCATACGCAGTTTAGTGTCATACACAGGAAATATCCCACATTGGAGGGATTATTATCGCCTTCTAGTGGATACAGTCAATGTATTCTAGGTAATTTATGAGGAAGTGCGTCCCGGTCTCCTGCCTCAAAAATTGCTACCCGGTGTCTATCAAAATAACAACACCAGGTCATCGTAATTCTTGTTTATTTATCGTAATTTGTCGTAATTTTTGTTTAGATATTAAGATGGATATATAGTTTGGAATAGACTGAGATAGATAGATAGATAAACAAACAAAATAATATAGATAGATATGAACAAATGGAGATAGATAGATATTTTCGACAAGTAAATGTATTTGGGGGGGGGTCGCTTCTTTTTTTGGTCGTATTTCTTGTTTATTTAAACTAAAAACAAGACATTAAACAAACATGAATAAAAAAAAATCTTAATTAAAGTAATATAGATAAATATGTACAAATAGTTTTGAATAGACTGAGCTGGGTGGTTTTTTTAATAGTCACTGGGTAGCAATTTTTGAGGTAGGAGACCGGGATGAACTTCCTTATAAATTACCGTATTCTATTTCCCGAAGACAGAGCGGCCTTTTTATTCCCAGTTTCGAAGAGACAAGAACGAAGAACTGCACCTCTACAGAGGGGTAAGACCCAATCCCCCCAATGGGGCAGCTGTTGGCCGTGGGTGGCGACCCGTGATGGTTAGGATAAAACCCAGGTGGTTGAGCATGACTTGCAATACTCCTTTCGCCCTTTGTTGGGCAAGATGGGCGGTCGGAGAGGCCCCTCCGATCAATCGGCTGGTCACGTCAAGCCCTAGCACCTATATGATTTTCCCAACCATGTTGCCCTTATGAAACCCCCATCCCTTTTATCATATTGATGCTAGAAGGCGGTGGCTGAGTGTATACAGGTCCGGGGAATGACGTTAAACTCTATCTGATGGTGAGGTTCCAGTTTTGGAGATTTGGGAAATGTGGAGCACCCCTTCATCACCATTGCTCCCTGGTCCACTCTGACCCGGGTGTGGTAGTACCTGTTAGCGTCCCATCTATGGTTAAATAGAAAAACATGAGTTTATAAAAAAAATTGAGTATCCATTAAGAATGACTTTATTTCAAAACGTTTTCGGCATTAAATGACCCACCGAGGTTGATATGCCGTAAAACAAAACAAACCAAACGGCTGTACGTGCAATTCATCGCCTGAATAGCGGGTTAATTACAATGCTCTCTTAGACGAAAATGCTGTTATTCCAAAACGAAGCGCTGAAACATGTTTTTCAGAAATTGCACTTCACTTCGACGTGAGATGACATTATAGTCAACTGCCTGAAGGAGGGAGGCTTGCCCTGCAAAGACAGGAAGCGGAAATTCATCTACCACCTACGAGACATCGGCGCCCGGTAACTGGGCGGGCTGAACCTATTCACCCACGCCATGAAATGCCGAGAGCAAAAAAGGTCACGTACAAGATTGCGGAAACAAATTGTCTCGATTTTCGATTGCTTTTCAGAAACTGTGCCTCAAAAGCAACCAACGGGGATCCGCTGAACAGTTCATAGGCTAACCAATATACTCTCATAAAATATGACCAAATGAGGTTTCTTTTTCAAGATATTCCTCCTTGGAATATATATATATTACCACCCTCCGCACGAGCAGGATACGACACAAGGTCAATTTCTTAAGCGAAGTTTAACAGGTTTTGAATTCAGTGCTTTCCTTCTCCTAGACTGGTTACTAGCGATGGTTAAAGAGCCTATTCTGCCCTGCTATTTACACATAGCTGGAGGGAGATCTGGATTCATACCTTTCCCAAGGGTATTAGTGCCATGTGACGTGCTAACAGCATCGTCCAGGAATTGAGGTCGACGAGTTCATTTCCTACGACTTTAATCATTACATCATGCGCCTCCATGGCATATATGTGTATATGGTGACACGTAGCGTAAATGTTACTATCGTAGGAAATTGACACAGCGAACCCAGTTCAAATCCTGAACGAGGCTGTTTGTCTTGTAATATTTGGTGATATAAGGTGTGCTCCAATTCCCCACCTAAATGTATAGACTAGCCGAGGTCAAATGGTTTATTCCTTCGCCAATCACCAGCCATAATGCGTGGCTGATACACTACTTAAACACTGAGACTTGCCACAGTTTACTTGCAATCATTGAGGATGGACTTACAATACTCAGGATTATTTACCAGAGGATTACCAAGGATCAGGATTATTAACCAGAGGATTACCAAGGATCCAATTCCACTGGACAATCGCTCTTGCTTAAAGCCTACAGGAGGCCCATAAGATTGTAACAGTCTGCATTTTACATGTGACACGGATCAAAGGAACACAGCGTGGGCACAGAGAGCATGGCCATGGCATCTATCCGGAGATACATATGGTAGTCTCGGATCTAAGTCATCTTATCAAGTACCGGGACTCGCATAGGACCACAAACTATTGCAGAAAATGGACACGGCGAGACGACTTCAAATCCTGATGTTTCACATGGTGCTAATACCCTGGGAAAAGGTACAGAATCCAAACTATTCTCCCTCTAGCTATGGGTAAATATTAGGGCAGATTGGGCTCTTTAACCTAGGATAAGGAAACCTGTCTAAAAGGAAAACAGATAGGTTGTCGGAATGTATTTATCCAATCCCTCTGCCAAATACATGGCGTGACACAAGGAGGAGTTCTCAAAGTCGATTTGACTAAGAAGAAGAGAGTCCTTTTGGTTTGAATTCGGAAATTTTCTTCTTGACCGGTTTCCATACCATAGATAATAATCCCAATCTGCCTATTTGCCTATAGATGAAAGGAGAATTACTGGATTCGTAGTAGTTTAGTGTCTTATGAAGGACATACATTTTTAGGGCTGAATATTACCCCTCGGCACCGGATTCTGTCAACGTATTCCATTATTCAAAGTCTTTCCATCAGCGCATGGACTTAGGTTGTATAAATGTTTTAATAAACGACTGCTATATAGAAGACTACGATAAGGAACAGATGTTATTTAAAGCTATGTTACAGTATGTTGCATTTTTTTATATAAGGCGTGCTGGAATTCACCACTTAAACTTATAGACTCGGCGTGGTGACGTAGCTCAAGCCACAGCCAATCCACAGTTCGAATACGTGGTTAATTAACGATTTAATCAACGATATGGACTGGCGTTCATTTGCAGGTATTTCAGCATTGACGAACGGACGAACGCAAGAATCATACCCAACCCTAAGAGACACCAGGGAATAACCAAAGGATCATATCCATCACTAAGAGACACCAAGGAGCAACCAAATGTTTTTCATTAAGGATCGCCGTTTGCTTAACAGAAGGGATCCCCACTGGGGAGTGATGTCGCTTGAAGCCTAAGGAGTGACACAAAAGTCGTAACAAGCAGAACTAGTCATTTTTGCTTGAGTCTTTTCCTCCAAGGTCTTCGTTAAAATTCAAGTATTGCAACCATACGGTAGTTTAGTGTCGAACTCAAGGCACATCTTTTTAGGAATACTTAGGAATATTTGGCTGAACTTGCACAAAGGTGTCAAAATTAGATTGACACAGAAAAAAACAGAACCCAAATTATTTATTTATTTTCCCATTAAACTAACCTTAACCCCAAAACCAACCCTAACCCTAAGCCTAACTCTAACCCCTAACGCTAACCCTGACCCCCCTAGTTAAAATTAACAGTTGTATTATACAATTTGTGGGTTCTGTTTTTTTCACCGTATACAGAGTGACCAAAAAAAAACAGAACCCACTTTATTTTATTCATTTTCCATTAAACTAACCCTAAACCCTAAACTCAACCCTAATCCTAACCCTAACCCTAACCCTAAACCCTAACCCTAGATCCCCATAGTTAAAATTAACAGTTTTGTTACAAAAATTTGTGGGTTCTGTTTTTTCTGGGTCACTATAATTTTGACACAATGTGTTCAGCCGAATATTTTATTTTTAGGGAATATTACGTTTCTGTCGGTCATATCATGAGAATGGAAAATGGCCGCATCCCAAAATATATTTCGTATAGCGAATTAGTAAAGGTTCACGATCGGTAGGTAGACCACACCTACGCTTTAAAGATGTATGCGGGAGAGAATTGAGAATATGCCACATTGACACAAACATGTGGGAGGTAAATGCAAAAAATCGAGCGGCCTAGCGCCTTAACGTTAAGCAAGGCGCGGACAGGAGTGAAGAGGAGAGGAGAGTAGCCTCGACAGCAAAGAGAGCCAGAAAGAGGGAGAAAAGTAGCAACCCCAGAAAGCATCACAGTTTGTGCGCAGTCAGTGCACCAAAGACTGTCACTCAGGAATTGGCCTGCAAAGTCGCTTGCGCAGATGCAAATAATTTTGGGGGAATTTATGAGGAAGTGCGTCCCGGTCCCCTGCCTCCGAAATTGCTGCCCGGTGAATTTTAAAATAACGACCCCAAGCTTCGGCGCCACATCCGTGTTATTTGAAAGAAAACAACCAACTTAGGGCGTTAATGTATTTTAGGGGAATGTGGTTCCTCTGTTTATCTTAATTCCTTGTTTATTTATAGAAATTGTCGTAATTCGTATTTATTTATCGTAATTTGTCGTAATTCTGGTTTATTTACCGTAATTTGTCATAAATCTTGTTTATTTATCGTAATTCTTGTTTATTTATCGTAATAAAAGAAAATCTTAGTATTTAATAGATAGATAGATATGAAGATGAATAGTTTTGAATAGACTGAGATAGATAGATAGATAAAACAATAGGTAACACCTATTTTACCTCCCCCTATATTTAACACAATAAAACTTTCAGAAGCTTGGGGTCGTTATTTTAAAATTCACCGGGCAGCAATTTCGGAGGCAGGGGGCTGGGACGCACTTCCTCATAAATTACCATTTTTTTCGGTGGACACTACGCCATCATCCTAAGTGGACGAAAGGGATTCAGACAGCGTATAAGCCTCAACGTCAGGACATTGACTTAGGTGATATAAATGTTTCAATAAACGACTACTACATAAAAGACTACTATAAGGAAGAGATGTTATTTAAAATGCCCTTTGGTCCAACCAGTTAAAACCATCAGAGCTAATAATTTTTTGCTGGCGTCTAAAGAAAAGCGTCGAGCAACGGGGAGCAACAGACATGTTTACTGGTTTGATTTTTTTTCCCCACTCTTTGCGAATATATATTAACTTTTGCTGATATCCAATTTGCTAAGAGCTTAGATGTCAAGTCAATTTTTTCAAGCAACAATTCGTTTTGTGAATTCTTTAAGTTTTCCAGTTCGGGGGGGGGGGGGGCATGGATTAGAGTCTCTTTTCTTTTTTTTTTTTCTTGTTTTGTTTCGCGTGAATTCAAGGTAATTTTCCGATGAGATTTTGGTTTACTTGTTCCTTCAGGCTGTAATCATCCTTGACATCTGCACTTTGCAAAGACGGTATTTGTATTCCAACCCATTACTTGATGAAAAAAAAAAAAAATAGGAACATTTATTTTTTTAATTTCGTGATGTTCGCCCTCAGAAGTTAGATTTGAGCCAAGTAGCAAGACTCCATCAGTTTATGTCTTGAGATTTCTATTTTAACTGAAAATACATCAAGAGAGGTACAGAAGTTTTAGAATATATTAGTCTATACTTATGCAGAATAGCGCGCAATAGATAATATCATTGGATTACGTATAAAAAGCAATACATTTCATAACATACTTGAAAAAAAATAGGAACGAAGTTAGATTTGAGTCGAGTAGCAAGACTCCATCAGATTCTGTGTTGAGATTTCTATTTAAACCTAAAAATTCATCAAGAGAGGTATAGAAGTTCTAGAATATATCAGGTTGGTACTTATGCAGAAGTAGAAGAGACTACCCGGCGTCATCTGGGTAGAGGAGAACAAAGTGGTAAAATGGTTAGCAAGCTAGTTTTGCAGATCCATTACTGCTAAATAGTGAGTTTAATCCTTGTTGAATGCTCCATAAAAATCCCCATGTAAAAGACCTTATGTTCATCCGGCCTGAACAACAAAAAAAATGATTGTTTCGCGCTTTCCATATTGATTTGTTTCACGGACATTTTTTAAGTAGAATTTTAATGCAATTTTAATGCTATTTTAATTTTCAAATATCTTCGCAAATATAAATCAAATCTTCATAATTTTGGCATAAAAGGCTAGATTCAGAAACAGTGATGTGTATATGTATTTACTTTGTCTTTAAATGTTTTCTTTTGGTAATTTCCCCGGTCAGACATACATACATACATACACACAACGTCTCTTTATGTGTCAATTGATAGATAGATAGATAGATAGATAGATAGCGCGCAAGAGATAGTATCATTAGATTACATATAAAATGCATTACATTCTAATACTAGGTAGCTTATGAATTATGTACGTACTGAATTTTGAGTTCGTTAGATTCAAAATAACCCGGGGTTGAGTGGAACATTACCAGCCATTATGGTTAGCGTTGTTGGCAGGTAATAACCTCGAAATCTTAACCCCTCGAAAAACTCACCAATAGGGCGTGAGGTAGTTTTTAGTTTTATTTGCGACAAGAAATTCATAGTCAGCGGACGCAAAGGTCTGTCTCAACCGAGATGTCGTTTCTCAATCTGCGCGTTTCCTGGGCTGCAGTTGTTGTTTAATAAAGACTTAAAAAAGAAGAAAAAAGTCTTGTTGATTAATTAAAATAAGAATGTACAGACAACCCAGCCCGAAAAAATCAACCCAAAGATAGCAACCCACAGAATCAACCCTGAAGAAGATGCCAGGAACAAGCAAAAGAGTTAACAAGTATAAGAACCTCTCATCTCATCATCTCTCATACTCTGTCTCTTTCTCACAATTATATACCCGGTTAAAAGGTTATATAACACAACTAGATCACCAAAGTTAAGCAGCAATGAGTTTGTTCAATACTTAGATGGGTGCCCATTTCAGAAACACCAGTTACTGTAATCAACTTGATATCAAAATGGCTTGATTTGGCATTGAATGGCGAAAAGGGTTAACCCTGTGATTGGGCAGAGCAATCACTTGACTTGCCCAGTAGTTTAGCGCCCATATTCAACATACACCTATAGACCAGTACCAGGACAAGTCAACTAGAATTCATAACCGAAACACCAGTTAGTGTAATCAACCTGATATCAAAATCACTTGATTCGGCAATGGAATGACCGAAAAGGGTTGACTCTGGATTTGGCATAGCAATCACTTCACGTGCCCAGTAGTTATAGCGCCCATATTCAACATACACCTACGGGCCAGTGCCAGAAAAATCAACCAGAATTCATAACCGAAACACGAGTTAGTGTAATCAACCTGATATCAAAATTACTTGATTCGGCATTGAATGACCGAAAAGGGTTGACCTTGTGATTGGGCATAGCAATCACTTCACGTGACCAGTAGTTTTAGCACCCATATTCAACATACACCTACGGGCCAGTACCAGGACAAACCAACAAGAAATCATAACCGAAACACCAGTTATTGTATTTAACCTGATATCAAAATTACTTATTCGGCAATAGAATGACCTGAAAAAGGGTTGACCCTGGGTTGGGCATAGCAATCACTTCACGTGCCAGTAGTTTTAGCACCCATATTCAACATACACCTACGGCCAGTACAAAGAACAAATCAACCAGAATCTATAACCGAAACACGAGTTACTGTAATCAACATGATATCAAAATAACTTGATTCGGCATTGAAATACCCGAAAAGGGTTGATATGCCTCAAAACAATCAAACCAACCAACCATTGAAAAGGAAAGTAAAACACTTTTTCTCTTTGTCGGTCTGATGTGTCGAGATCATCGTTCAATTCTGGGAGTTAAGAAAAAAGTTTCGTGTTTTATAAAACCGTGATAAATACTAATTTTAATTAAAAAAAAAGAAAGAAACAGAACCAAAACCAAAACACAGCTGTTTCTTACACATCGATTCCATCTTAAAATGAAAAGAGAGGTTTCCCGTCTCACGTTCCCTGTCAGTGGGTGAGCAATCCAACGCTTGGCGAATTCTGCTTCGCAATAATTGGAAGAGCCGACATCGAAGGATCAAAAAACGACGTCGCTACGAACGCTTGGCCCCACAAGCCAGTTATCCCTGTAGTAATTTTCAGACATCTCTCGGTGGAAAGAGCTCTCCGCTCGGAAAGGATTGGACATAGCAATCACTTGACGTGCCCAGTAGTTTTAGCGCCCATATTTACATACACCTATAGACCAGTACCAGGACAAGTCAACCAGGATTCATAACCGAAACACCAGTTACTGAAATCAACCTATAAAAATTACTTGATTCGGCAATGGAATGACCCGAAAAGGGTTGACCCTGGATTGGCATAGCAATCACTTGACGTGCAGTAGTTTAGCGCCCATATTTAACATACACCTATAGACCAGTACCAGGACAAGTCAACCAGGATTCATAACCGACCCCAAATAGCGGCAACCTTGACCCTGGGATTGGACATAGCAATCACTTGACGTGCTTTTTCGGTACCAGGACAAGTCAACCAGGATTCATAACCGAGTTACTGAAATCAATATAAAATTACTTGATTCGCAATGGAATGACCCGAAAAGGGTCACTATTGACCAATCACTTCACGTGCCCAGTACATATTCAACGAGTTCAACCAGAGTTACTAATCAAACTCATATCAAAATTACTTGATTCGGCATTAAATACCCGAAAAGGGTTGATATGCCGTAAAATAAAACAACCAACCAACCATGATAAAGAAAGATAAAACGCTCTGATGTGTCGAGTCATCGTTCAATTCAGGGAGTTAAGAAAAAAGTTTCGAGTTTGATAAAACCGTACAAATATTAATTTTAATAAATAAAAAAATAAAAAAGAAGAAAGAGAACAAAAACCAAAACACAGCTGTTTCTTACACATCGATTCCATCTTAAAAATGAAGAAGAGAGGTTTGCTCAGTTGAAGATGATTGAAGACTATATCTTTTCAAATTAATCCGCTTAAGCAAATCTTTCTTTTTTTTTTTTTGTTGCCTAATCCATATAAATACAAGTGAAGCCGGTTTTTCTTTGATGGTTATCCAAAAAGATTGACAAGTGAAAAACAACGACGTGTCCGTCTACTAGAATAAATCGAAACAAAGGGAAACGACGCGAGCGGGAAAAAAAATCGAAAACATGCTTATTGAGTTAATGCAATGACAAAGACGGTCACGTGACTTGGATTAGATGCAAAAACATGGCGAAAAACAAAACAACAAAAAGCAAAGGCAATAATAACTTACTGCCCATGTAATAATTTACTGATATTTTACTTAAGACCATTGCGAAATAGTTCAATATGCAAAAAGTATAGATATTAATTTAACTCTCTCTCTCTCTCTCTCTCTCTCTCTCTCTCTTCTCTCTCTGTCTGTCTGTCTCACACACACACACACAAACACACACACACACACACACACCACACACAACGTTTCTTTCTTTCTTTCCTTCTTTCCTCTTTTCTTTCCTTTCCATCTTTTCATTATTTGTTCAATTAAAAGATATTAGCGTTTATCTCCTTTCGTACGCTAACCCCCATCTGTATCTTTTACCTACTCTTTTTCTTTCATTCTTTCTTTCTTTCTATGATATTTTTTCTGTGTAGCATGTCGTTTTGTTCCCTTTATTTCTTTATGATAAAGAAGGAATGGTCCATTATTTAGCTGAGATGATTACACTCATAATAAATACAATTCGGTGGATAAGAGGGACCAGATAATCAGGATCTACATTTTTGAATTTCATCTTGGACGATTTGGATGGTCTCATTTTTAACCAGAGGATGTTGCAAGATGATAAACGGTCCGAACATTAAGGAACTAGAGTATTAATACATAGTCGACTAGAAGCCCTTATAAAAAGTATAAGAATTACTACCAACTAAACAGCGTGTTCGATCTTCGCTGGATGCCCAATATCCACAACGTTGAGTCAGACTTTTACCTTGGGCAACTGGTGATATTGCTGTTCAACTTTTATTTCTATGTATGAAGCAGAGAGAGAGGAGAGAGAGAGAGAGAGAGAGAGAGAGAGAGAGAGGGGGGGGGGCATGGTGAATTGGCAGATAGCAATAACCTTGACGTGCCAGTGGTTTTAGCGTCCATATTCAAAATACACCTACGGACCATACCAGGAACAGTCAACCAGGATTCATAACCGAGAGAATTGGATCAAATAGAAGATACCAAATATTCATAATTTCCCTCTCAATGAGACTGGTAGCCATCATCAGCCAGTAATAAGATGGAATTTGGGATTGTAAAATGTATCATTTTTATTATTTGTTTGTTGTGCCTCCAGAGGCATCTCCCCTTTTTAATCTTCTCACATCAATCTTTAACGAAAAAAATATTTGCACAGAACATAATTATTAGTTGTATGATGAGAGCGTAAACAGTTGATCACATAACAAAAGGAATGCAGTAAACTGGTACAAATGTAATACAAGAGTAGATATGACTGGGTAGGAAAGGTTGGGAACTGGCATAGATTTAACTTTGACCACATTACCAAATGACATATGCACAGACCATTAAACCGTTCCGAAAATGAGACCTATGAAGTTCTATTGGATTTTGAGATACAAACAGATTACCAGTCCTGACCAGGACCTAAATAAATAATAAGTAAACGTGTCATCTAATGTATTTTGCTCTTCAATCAAACTACGTAGTTAAATGAAAACACTTGGAGAAGAGACAAACCGAATTACAAATAATTTTGAATATTCGAAGTGGACACCATCAAACAGAGATAAAAAGAGAGTATGAACGTAATACCTCAGAAAAAGAAAACTTCATGTTACGATTTTGTGGCCATTTTTAGGCTGGAAGTGAGAGCACTTTACAGTGGAGATCCCTTGTATTAAGCAGAGGTTGATCCTTAGTGACGAATCTTGCGGTTGTTCCTCGGTGTGCCTTAGTGTTGGGTAGAATCCTTTGGTTGAGCAGAGTCCTTGGTTGCAGATCCGTTCGTCAGTGGCGAATACGTGCAAATGAACGGCTTTCAAGATCGGTGATTAGATAAATAACTAACCACGTATTCTAGCTGTTGGTTGGCTGGCTTTAATCCACACGCCCACGCAGTCTATAAGTTTAAGTGGTGGACTTCAGCCCACCTTATATACAGAAATAATGGAATCGCATGATGTAATGGTTAAAGTCATAGGAAATAGACTCGTCGCCCCGAGTTCAAATCCTGGACTTGATGATTGCTTTTCACTTAGCGCTAATACCCTTGGGAAAGGTATGACTCCTATCTTTCTCCAGCATGATAAATAATAGGGAAGACTGGGCTCTTTAACCTTGGTTAGGCAACCGTCTAGGAGAAGGAAAACTTGAATTCAATTCTGTTGAACTCCGCTTAAGAAATGGACATTGTGTCGCATCCTGATCGTGCGAGGGGTTTGAATATATATATATAATAATATATATATATATATATATATATATATATATATATTATAATCCAACACTTAACGAAACCTATCTCTGTCGTTAAGGAATAAACACTGCGTAGTCCACCTTGGTAACTCTCGACAATTTCAGTATGGACAACGGAGGAATTCAGACAAATTTGCTAAAAAGACAAAGAAATTGGTGCCGATGCACAAGGCCTTACTCCCCAAAAATGACATAGAGTATATGTTTCAAGAAAATAGGGAGGGGGACGACTTTACAGCATTGAGATTTGCGTAGATGCAACAACTGAAGGACAGGAAGAAGATACTAAAAGTAGCAAGGAAAGATTGATCATAGCAGCCTGTAATAGCAATAGCAACATAATGTTGTAAGATTCAAAGTGAATATTTGAAGATACAACTCCGACAAAGGTTGAGGGACAAAACATTTTATGTAATACAGCACATGAATAAACAAGATACATAAACAATAGAAGATAGAATAGTGTACATAAACATACATACATAAAAGTCACTGACAAGATAATATAAACGTACACATAATATAAAGGTACAGACATGAGACTAAGAGTAGTCCATGCTGTATAAATAACTTACAGTGACAAGTAGCCGGCGTTGAGGGCCGAAGCCCCAACGAGAAGGGAATGACAAGTCTCTAACCCATGTGGTCTCGTAGCGAGGAAAGAGAGGCAAGGGGGAAGAGAAATTCAAAACAGCCGCTTGAATACACAAGGCCCCTAGCGGGAACCAGCGACATTAAACAGGCAGACAACTCCTCAGACAAATGCGAAATTAACCCCTACAATGTCATTAGCAGCAATAGCAACAGTAATAGCAGCAATAGCAACATAATGTCAAACGGATAAACAAAAAAAACTATAATACAGAAATAGGAGGAGAAACAACTATAATGATATTTCAAGCGACAAACTAGAAAGATTGCAGGCGAAAAGACCTGGACGTGGAGGAGAAGCGGAAACATTAAGAGAGAAAGCGAATCTATTTTGATATCATTTCCAAAAGGGTGAATTTGATCATAGCGAAAATACATAAAATACAATAGAATAGCAAGTGTTGGATGAGATAAAACCGTTAATAAAATAATAAGTGAATGTAGCAATCTAGCAAAAAAGGAATACAAGACAAGACACGAATTGGGGTGAAAAGTGATCCACTAGTAATTAAACAAGAAATTAGAATTTGACCATTATACAAAATGGTCTATGCACAAAGTAGAATCCGTCCTCGAGATTGGAACATATAGAATTCTCTTTGAGATACAAATAGACTACCTAACCCCGGCCAAAAGACCATGCCAAATGTTAATGAATAAAAAAAAGTAATTTATCTTCTAGAGGAGTAAAAATGAAAGAAAACCAAAAGATATGCAAATACTTAAACCTTGCTACAGAAATAAAAAAATAAAAATAAAAAAAAACAATTTGCAACATGAGGGTGAGTCTTATACCAATCATAGTTAGTGCCCTTGGAAACGCCAGAGGGGTTTGGAAAAATACTGTCTGAATTATAATTCAGAGGAAGAATCTATTCCATCCAAGCAGCAATGTTAAGCTCAGCTAGGATAGTCAGAATAGTCCAAAAGGATTAGAAAAGGGTTTGGAAAGTTTGGATATCAAAGGAAGGATTGAAACCATTCAGAACACTGCACTGCTGCAATCTGCCAGAATACTCAGAAGAGTCCTGGAGACCTGAGTAGACTTGCTGTCACTCAGACTCCAGTGAAAATACCATCAGCTAACGCCGATGTGAAAAACTCAAAAGGAGTGAACAATAATAATAATTCTCTGGGACTTCGAGGTAAAGACGGACAACCATATCCAGCCAGGAGACCAGACCTAGTGTTGATTAACAAAAAAAAAAAAAAGAGAACGTGTCAACTGGTGGACTTTGCGGTCCCAGCAGATCACAGGGTGAAACTGAAGGAAAATTAAAAGATGGATAAATGCCTGGACCTTGCCAGAGAATTGAAAAAGTTGTGGGACATGAGAGTGAATGTATTACCAATTGTAGTTGGCGCACTTGGAACAGTACAAATAAACTTGGAAAAAAGACTGGAGGATCTAGAAATCAGAGAAAGAATTGAGACCATCCAGACTACTGCACTGCTTCAATCGGCTAGAATACTCAGGAGAGCCCTGGAGACCTAAAGAGACTTGTTGTCACTCAGACTCCAGTGAAATACCATCAGCTAACGCTGATGTGAAAAACTCAAAAGGAGTGAAAATAATAATAATAATAATAATAATAAATTTTGACCACACAATAAAATGGTATATGCATAAACCAGAATCTGTTCTTGAGAACGAAACGCATAAAATTCTCTGGGACTTTGAAATAAAAACGGATCACCTTATTCCAGCTAGAAGACCAGACCTAGTGTTGATAAACGAAAAAGAAAGAACTTGTCAACTGGTGGATTTTGCAATGCCAGCGGATTACAGGGTGAAGCTAAAGGAAAATAAAGAAATGGACAAATAACTGGACCTTGCCAGAGAACTGAAAAAGTTATGGAACATGAAAGTGAAAGTGATACCAATTATGGTTGGTGCACTTGGAACAGTCCCAAAAAGATTAGAAAAGGGTTTGGAAAGTTTGGATATCAAAGGAAGGATTGAAACCATTCAGAACACTGCACTGCTGCAATCTGCCAGAATACTCAGAAGAGTCCTGGAGACCTGAGGAGACTTGTTGTCACTCAGACTCCAGTGAAATACCATCAGCTAACACTGGTGTGAAAACTCAAAAGGAGTGAATAATAATAATAATAATAATAATAATAATAATAATAATAATAATAATAATAATAATAGATTTCGGAATGAATTTTCCCAGACAAGACAGCATCAGAACATCATTTCGCGTAGATATATTCATTTCCACGTTAATTTCAGTGTGAAAGCGAACGTCTCTCTTGAGTGTTTAACGCACTGGAAATGACGGCGTAAGATATATTGGTTTGAAAAGGTTAATTTAGTGTCAACTTTAGTGAAAATGTCTTTGTTGGCAGCTGCTTATATTAACTGGCTACAAGCAGGTTTCCTGAGATTTACACATCTCGTTATTGATGTCGAAGCCATTAAAAAAAAGAAATAGTAGAAAATAAAATGAAAATAAAGTCAAAATAAAAATAAAACATCGACGTTAGGAAGTTTATCTCTTTTGTAAAACTATTTTATGTTTCAAGTCTTATTTTTACACGATAATTTATTTCATTTTATTTTATAGTACATTTCACTTTTCCTTAATCTATTTTCCTATTTTTCTATTTTTTCTTTCACTCATTTTTTCTTTATTTTAATTCATTTCTTCAAATGATATAGTATCCTGGGTATAATGTTAAACTACATCTAATGGTAAAGTTCGAATTTTGGAGATCTGTGGAATGTGGGGTTCAACTTGATCGCCATAATTATCAGGTCTACTCAGAACCAGAGTTTTAGTACCTGATATGGCCCTGTAGGGGTTATTTTCGCATTTGCCTGAGGAGCTGTCTGCCCGCTTAATGTCGCTGGTTCCCGCTAGGGGCCTCTTGTATTTAAGCGGCTGATTTGAACTTCTCTTCCTCTTTTCTCGCCACGAGATCACATGGGTTAGACAATTGTCATTCTCTTCTCGTTGGGGCTTCGGCCCTCAACGCCGGCTACTTGTCACTGTAAGTGATTTATACAGCATGGACTACTCTTAGTCTCATGTCTGTACCTTTATATTATGTGTACTTTTATATGGTCTTATCAGTGACTTTTATGTATGTATGTTTATGTACACTTCTATGTATTATGTACTTTGTTTATTCATGTGCTGTATTACATAAAATGTTTTGTCCCTCAACCTGTGTCGGAGTTTGTTTGCGTTTCAACGAGTTATGACTTTGTCATAACCTTTGAATCTTACAGCCCCATCAATGCGTTGAATAAAAAGAACATGTACTATTTATCTGATTTTTTTTTAGATGAGGCTTGATAATTAGGATTATTTGGATTTTGTCCTCATCTT
>CM042141.1:33189956-33207456 GCA_023376005.1 Doryteuthis pealeii | reverse complement strand
GTGGACAGCCCGAAACAAAATAAGGTTTATTTTTATATTTTTGTTAAATTGATTTTTAAGACTATAACATTCAAAATATAATTTTGCTTCGTGTCTAAAAAAAATGTTCGTAAATCAGCTATACTTTTTCCTTTTTTCTGCTATCATGTTAGAATAAGTTCAAATGATGAAGTCGGTGTCATAAATTTTGTCGGTAGCTTAAAACTTTTCCCAAGATTCCTCTGACCAGCCGTACCTCCCCCCCCTCTCTCTCTCTCTCTCTCTCTCTCTCTCTCTCTCTCTCTCTCTCTATCCTTTTAACTGCTCCCCCAACCTGAATGTTTAACTCATTGTAAAAGACTAGATTTCTTTCGGCCCCGAAGAGCACACACACACACACACCACACACACACATACACACACACACACACATATTATATATATATATATATATATATATATATATATATGCGTGTATACTGGTTTAAATAATCACAGATGCGTTTATATATATATATATATATATATATATATATATATATATAAGATTTTGAATGTTTGTTTTTAATAAGCATTGTTGAATAAAGTATATATTATTATCTATATTTTTGCTTGAAGGCAATTACAATGCGTATATCGTATAAAATTCGATAATTATAGAAAATAATCATGACAAGTGAATCTCGGCAAAGGATCGCCCGGTGTGTAGATCATCGTACAGACTGTTTCGACTTTATTAAGTCTCATTAGCGATGTATACGAACAATTTCCCTCCGACAGGAATCGAAACAGTCTGTATGATGTTCTACACACCGGGCGAGCCTTTGCCGAGATTCACTTGTCATGATTATTTTCTATAATCATCGACTTCTATTTGATATACGCATTGTAATTGCCTTCAAGCAAAAATATAAATAATATATATATATATACATATATATATATATATATATATATATATATATATATGTGTGTGTGTGTGTGTGTGTGTGTGTGTGTGTGTGTGTGTGTCCATGTGTCCATGCTATTGATCATGTCTGAAGATTGCTGCCCTATAACAGCTGAAATAAATTATTACAACGAAACATTTATTATATATATATATATATATATATATATATATATATATATAATAAATGAAGGAAAAAAACTTTAAATTTGTTTCGTTGTAATAATTTATTTCAGCTGTTATAGTGCAACATCTTCAGACATGATCAACAACACAAAGGCCGTCATTTCTTTGTATACTAAACATTTCTGTAGTTTTTTTTTTATTATTTGTTATTTTATTTTATTTCCTATTTTAAGTAATAATAGATAGAATACATGTATGCGTGGATAAACTACTGGCCAAAATACGTGTCAGTATAAATAAAATAAATACTATTTTATCTATTGAACATTTTCTTTCCATTATTTTTTATTTCAACATACCGTCGGATTCACTCCGATTTTCAACTTACACACACACACACACACACACACACACACACACACACACACACACACATATATATATATATATATATATATATATATATATATATATATATATAATAAGTCATCCACAGACACGGGTTTGGCGTTCCACGCCTCTTCAGTGTGACTAGACACAGCTATCCTTGGCTAGGTTCGAACTCAGACTGACCGTTTGGCAGCCTGATATCTTATCCCCTGGGCCACCTGGGACACTTTTTTTAAACTATTAAGTACATAGGTTTGTTTATGTATTTTACGGTCACAGAGAGATCAAATTTTCCGGGGAAACAATCATTGCTTATATGCTTAGTAGTAAGAGTTAATTTAAATTACCAGTTAGAGAGCTCATACCAAATTTATGGAAGCATATAATAATAAGTCATCCACAGACACGTGTTTCGGCGTTTCACGCCTCTTCAGTGTAATTCTTGAGTCTTTATATATATATATATATATATATATATATATATATATGTGTGTGTGTGTGTGTGTGTGTGTGTGTGTGTGTGTGTTAGGGAATCATTCTTTCATTATACATGTAGAATTAAGCAAAAAACACATCTCGTGTTTAACAATTTTATTTTTGATCTTTTCGAGTTTTCTGGCCAACTTATCTTTGGGTGGAATTCGTGGATAAGTCCACCAAAGTTCAGATCCTGAGTACTTTCGGCATTTCGAAGTGCCATCATCAGGCGTGATGTGTTCCACTTTTTTGATGATGGCACTTCGAAGTGCCGAAAGTACTCGGGACCTGAACTTTGGTGGACTTATCCAGGAATTCCACCCAAATATTAAAAAGTTGGCCAGAAAATTCGAAAAGATCAAAAATAAAATTGTTAAACAGATGTGCCTTTTGTTTAATTCTCTACACACACACACACACACACACACACACACATACACACATATATATATATATATATATATATATATATATATATATATATAAACAGACTCAATTTTGCTCTGATCCTGTAATAATATTTATCACCCCCTTTACCCTGCCTTCAACCCGGCACTATTCAGCCATGGGTTAGTTCTTACATTTTTATCGGCATTTTGTGTGTATCGTCCATGTTAGTGTTTTCAATTGATCTATTCCTTATGCTTGTTCACCTTTCTTTTTTCTGTCTCTATTGCTTTATCTTTTCAGTCTATTTCCTTTGGTATGGGCTCGAGTTGTTTAGCAAATTTATTAATTCATTCACTAATTGAATGTTTTGTTCTTTTGCTTCGCCAGTGCGTTTAATAATACTCCTAAAACAACAACAACAACAACAACTACAACCACAACCACAACCACTGGTACTGCGGGTTCTGTTGCTTTTTCACGCAATGAGAGTTTTCTCCACTCACCCTTAGCTGGTGGCTCACTAGTGGTTGAGTGAGAGCAATACTCCACTGGTCTCCAAGATTCTACTTCAATGCTGTATTTCATATCGTCTCTATTCTTCCTCTGATTTCCAATTTCTCCAGTCTCTTTTGTAAACCCTTTGGATCGTTCCAAAAGCACCAACTATATTCAATTATTTGTGGTTTCTTTTTCAGTTCTCAGGCAATGTCCAAATAGTTTATCTTTTTCCTTTTCTTTCATATTCTTTTTTTGTAAAATATATCTTTAAGATGCTTGGGGGGGGGGGGAAGTCATCAGCGTTGTTATATCCTTGGGATCATTGGAAATTTCTGGTCTTTCAACAACGTATTTCCTCGCCCAGGGGACCAATCGGGGTTGATCAAATCCCGACCCTTCCCTCTCGGCACATGACCTCGCCTCTTGATGACCATAGTTTTATTGTACTGGTCACCTGACCTCCAGCCAATGGCAATAGAGCTCTCCTTATTTATATTACATTCATTTTAATTTTCGAGTTTGGTCTTACTACCAGGAAGAACGGTTGTTGTAAGTTTGTTTGTTTTTTTTTCCCTTTTCCTCCTAATTTTTACTTTTTTTACTCCCCCCCCCACTCTTTGTTTAATTTGTTTAAAATGTTATCATTATTTTTTTTTCCATTTATTTATTTCCTTATCTATCAGAGAGGTTTTTCCCTTCCCAATTTTTCTTTTTGCTGTATGTTTTCCTCAACAAATCCATTATATGTACTTCAAATTAAAAAATTCCGACTGTTAAAGTTTACTAATACACACGGAATATATACAAATAGTTCGTTTTTTTTATTCCCATAAATATTTTCCATATTCACACTTTAATCAGCGGGATCGGCCAAATCATCGAGATGACATGTTCCCTCCTTGTTAATTATCACTAGATCTAGTCTTCTGGACGGTAGTAGGTGATCCGTTTGTATCTCAAAATACAAGAGAAATTTATGCGTCTCATTCTCTTGGATGGATTCCAGTCTGGGCATAAAGCTTATTATTATTATTTTCCCCCCTTTTAGTTTTTCACATCAGCGTTAGCTGATGGTATTTCACTGGAGTCTGAGTGGCAACAAGTCTCCTCAGGTCTCCAAGACTCTTCTGAGTATTCTAGCCAATTGCAGCAGTGCAGTAGTCTGGATGGTCTCAATTCTTCCTTCGATTTATAGATCCTCCAGTCTTTTTTCCAAGTCTATTGGTACCGTTCCAAGTGCAACAACTAAAATTGGTATCATTTCACTCTTATATTCCACCGCTTTTTCAATTCTCTGGCATGGTCCAGGTATTTATCCATCTTTTAATTTTCCTTCATTATTATTATTATTTACTCCTTTTGAGTTTTGACATCAGCATTAGCTGATGGTCTTCCACTGGAGTCTGGGTGACAGCAAGTCTCCTCAGGTCTCCAGGACTCTTCTGAGTATTCTGGCAGATTGCAGCAGTGCAGTGTTCTGAATGGTTTCAATCCTACCTCTGATTTCCAAACTTTCCAAACCCTTTTACAATCCTTTTGGGACTGTTCCAAGTGCACCAACTACAATTGGTATCACTTTCACTTTCATATTCCACAACTTTTACAGTTCTCTGGCAAGGTCCAGATATTTGTCTATTTTTTCATTTTCCTTTAGCTTTACCCTGTGATCTGCTGACACTGCAAAATCCACCAGTTGGCAAGTTCTTTCTCTTTTGTTAATCAACACTAGATCTGGTCTTCTTGCTGGGATAAGGTGATCCGTTTTTATTTCAAAGTCCCAATCATTATTATTATTATTATTATTATTATTATTATTATTATTATTATTATTATTATTATTATTATTTGTAATGTTTTCGTTACTGATAATGTATAACTGGAGGCGGTTTAAAAATGTTATAAAATATATAATTATCCGCAACAAAATGGCGTTATTAAATGCTGTTATCTTGGGAAAAAAAACCGATAAATTATCTCGGAAAACCAGACAACAATTTCTACAATAACAGTAGACAATATCAACTTATATATATATATATATATATATATATATATATATATATATATATATATATATATAATTAATACAAAAGCTGTTTGTCGACTCTGTCTAGTTTTAAGGATTTTCTTGTACTTCACAGTCCCCAAAACCTGTACTAAGAATGTTACATTTGTTATGGATAATTACGTACCAAAAAAGGAAATGAAAAAGTGAGACTAAAAAAGTCTTAATAGGTGTATAGATTCAATTTCAATTTAAACATTGGATCTTCAGTGATGGTCCATATTGCGAGAGGAGAAACGAATTACCTCATCAGGCTAAGCTGGCGTTTACGTATCTTGCGTGTAAGATGTCTGCTTATCTATACATATGTAAAGGTTGGTTGTGTGTACATGTATGTCCCGAGGAAACTTCAAAAATAAAACAATTAATGACAAAGTAAATATATATATACACATTAAATATCATCAGGGTTTGGTTTTTGAGCAAATATAATAAAGATTTCATATATATTTGTGAAAAGGATTGAAAAATTAAATTTAAATGATAACAGAATGGAATTTTTTTTTTTGCATTTAGCATTTTTAATGATAGACATTAACGTTAATTTTCAGAGTGGCTGGATCAATGCAAGATCTTTTTTTTTACATGGGGATTTTAATGGGGCATCCGACGAGAATACAACTCACGATTGAGTAATAATGGATCCGCGGGACTAACTTTAAAATTTCCCCACTACACTGGCGATGCCGGGTGACAGCTTCTAGTTAATGATACATCTAACATGAAAATTATTCTGATCAATATATTATTACACATAGAGTTAATGAAACTTATTTCTACCAGTTTATCAAAACAAACCAAGCAAATTATATGGCTAAAAGATATTGATATACATGCAATCTATCTATCTATACACATATAAAGGGTAGTTATGTGTATGTGTATGTCCCGAGGGAACTTCGAAAATAAAACAATTAATGACAAAGTAAATATATATATATACACATTAAATATCACCAGGGCTTGGTTTTTGAGCAAAAATAATAGAGATTTGATTTATGTTCGTGAAGATAATTAAAAAAATAAAATCATGGATTTATTTTTCATTTAATATTCTAGATAGTAGACATTAACATTTCTTTTCAGAGTAGCTGGATCAATGCAAGGTCTATTTTTTTTACATAGTGATTTAAATGGAGCATTCCACGAGGATTTAACTCACGATTCAGTAATAATGGATCTGCCGGACTAACTTATAAGGCATTGAAGAGAAGGTTAGGTAAACTGCTCTGCATTGTTTTACATTATGTATACTGTTGGCCTTATCTACACACTAATAACAGAAAATTGTATGTATTAGTATGACAAAATAGCAGTTTACAGTGTGGACGGAAAGGCTAATTTGCATATTGATATCAAAATTTGATTTTGATAAATATGTGATTAGTATTATTGATTCCACTTCTTTGGTTTTACATTAATGAATATAAGCATGGATCTCGGGGATAAATCTTAAAAGAAATCCATTAACAAAAAGAAATAACTGTAATTTTATTATTTACTTCCTATTTCGAGTAAATAGTCAAATTAGGAAAATTTAGCAATGAAAGTCAGTAGTGATGGAAAAGTAAGTTTAAGTTGTTCTATTTTTCGATTATACTTCCCTCTGTTTCAAATCTTTTTATATGTTTCATTAGCCTTTCTAATGTAATATACTATTTTATTACATTAAAACTTAAATACTTGCACTCGGGGTGTGCATATATTTGCTAGTGTTGGTAATGAAATATTTTCAGATGATTTAATTTTGAGTTAAAAAATGACAGATTGATGAAGTTTATTTAGTGATGAAAAAATAATTTGAAATTGATTTTATTATCTAAAAAGTGGCTTTTTTCTCAGTTAACACGATCGGTAAAAGATAAATTCTTCGATAAAAAGAAAAAAAAAGATTCAACAAAAAAGAAAATCTATTTCCCTTTTTACAAAATGTAATCAACTGGGAATCTTTTCACGTGCCTTAATTTTGAATTTAAAAAAATGAATTATCGATAAAGTTTTATTAATTAAGGAAAAAAAGGGAATTTTTAATCATTTTTATTAGAATAAAAAAAATAGCATTTCTTTTTTTTTTTTTTACTTTCGGTGCAGTCGATTGGAGAATGAAATTAATTAATTTTTAGCAAACATATTATTACACTATTTTTTAAAGATTTCTGAATACACAGTTGAAAATATTAAAATAATTTTTTTTTAAAGTGCACCATTTTAAAACTTTGCATATTTTATAAACGAAATTCCACTGAATATTTTGATTTATTTTTTTTATTGTCCATCATCAGCAAGTCCTGCTGAAAATACGGATTCTCTCTCTCTCTCTCTCTCTCTCTCTCTCTCTCTCTCTCTCTCTCTCTCTCTCCCTCCCCCCTCTCTCTCTCTCTGTATCTCCCCCCTCTCTCTCGTTCTCGCTCTATCTACGTAGTTCTCTCCATCTGTTTCTATCGTTCATCACTCCTGAATGTTCTCCGCACAACATCCACACAAGGTTTTTGCAGGTCGGTCAACACTGGTATGACCATAAGTAGGTGTCCACAAATTAGTTCATATTGTTTAAATATTGTTTAACTTTGTTTTACTATTCGTTTTTTAATTAGTTATTTTAATATAGTTTTAATATGAGTCATATTTTAATATTATTCCCGTATTAATAGTAGTCTTATTAATATAGTTTTAATATTAATTAATACTGTTAAAATATTGTTTAATTTTTTAAAATTTTGTTTTAATATCAGTCTTGTTTTAATATTAGTCTTGAAAATAGTTTTAAATATTTTTCAACTGAGGACTAATATAATGTGTAAAGTGCGTTGGTGACTCGGATTGTAAGTTGTCGGGGTGACCTAAAATCGGTATCCGCCAGACAGTCTATACTCTTTTCATTTGCACTTGTCCAAGGAAATTGTTTTTTAGCGTCTGAAATGGAGTGCCACACCTACCTCATTTTACCACACATATCTTTCCATACGCTAATTTGACGGGGGCTGGTATCGAACCAGGAACCTTGCGATTTCCTAGTCAAGTACTCTACCGACTGAACTAAACCGACCCTCTGTGCAAAATAACTCAGATACCTATCTATCTATACATATATAAATGGCAGTTGTGTGTATGTGTATGTCCAGAGGAAACTTCTAAAATAAAACAATTAAGGACAAAGTAAATATATATACATATTCAATATCACCAGGGCTTGTTTTTTGAGCAAAAATAATGAAGATTTGATTTATATTTGTGAAGATAATTAGAAATATAAAATTTAAATGATAACGACATGGAGTTCTTTGCATTTAGTATTCTAAATAGGAGACATTAATTTTTATTTTCAAATTGTCTGAATCAATTCAAAGTCATTTTTAAATAGGGATTTTAATGGGGCATCCTGTGACGATCGAACACACGACTCAACAATAATGGATCTGCGAGACTACCTTTTTTTCCTATCGCATTTACCCAAGTGACTCTGGGTAGCAATTTCTAGTTTCATATAATTCTTGAGCAGTTTCTAGCATGTCTTGTTTGTTTGGCTTCGATAGTTTGTGTGATAGGAGGGAAGAGGCCGTATAGCTGCTTTTTTGTGGATGCTTCTTTCAGGATTTTTCAATTCGGTAAACAAAATTTGAGGAGACCCAACGGTCCAGCAATCGACGACATCGGCGGCGACGTCACAGGCAGCAGGACGACGGCGACGGCGAAGACGGCGGTATACGCGCTACGGAAAGGCCACCTCTATACGCGATCGCATTCGTGAGGAATAGAACGAGTCCGATTCGAGCACCGAGTCGCGAGTGAAAACTGGACGTTCGGTGCAAGTATCGATCACTGACGTGAGCGCTTCGCCGAGAAAACGGTAACAATAAAAAACGAGAGTGTCGTCGTTCGTCGCACGTCTTTTCTCGGCGTCCGTCAGTTTCGTTCGTTCGAGCGAGCCAGCGAGCAAACGAAGTAACGACGGTCGGGGAACGTGTAATCGGCGGGAACTGCGGACGGAAAGCGACGACAAGAATACAACGACTGCTACGACCCCGAACGGTGGTTGTTGGCAACCGTCGGAGACCGTGAGCGACGCGTTGGCGGATGGGTAGGGGCATCGCGGCAAGGAGACCGTATGCGAACATCCAATGCTTGTATAACCCGTCGGTCGCTCCCGAGCTAAAGGGCTCACAGAATCTCCGAAATTGGCCGTCAAGATCGGATTTTCTGCATCAACCACGGATTGCAGGGTCTCTATATTTGCTGGAAGTCTAGCCGAATGCCCCACGTTGTGCTAAGATCTCAAACGACTAGAAATCTGCTATAGAAACTGATTTCCGAGATTAATGGCGGCCGATTGGTCACATGAAAAAATAACGAATCTTTTTCTTCTTCAAAAAAATCAACAACATTTATATTCGAAAATATAGGAATACAAATAATTACTTCTCAAGGTTTGTGGGAGTGATGTGCCCGTAATTAAATACTTCTGGTCTTCTGCAAAGTATTGTGCAAAACAGTTCGTAAGTTGACTAAGTTTTCAAAATGGTCTTAGCTGAAGTCAGTTACTCTCGGCTCTCAGTATTGCGTTAATCTTGTCAGCTAGTCCGATTCTCAAGCGATCACAACTTCATCTGCCCGTTTGGCCTCATCTGCCCATTCGGCCTCTTCTGCTTCTCAAGCCAAAAACGTCTGAGTTAAAATAATACTCCGATCGGAACAATTTATTTTCCGGCCGGCACGAAGACATCGGGAATTTTTCTGCTCCACCCACTCAAGCAGGGTAACCGCCCCCCTCTTGTTTCCAACCAGCCAATCAAATTTACTTCCGCTCACCAATCTGGGTACCATCTCTTCCGGCCACTTGAATGTTTTTTAAATACATTCGACTTTCTTTAATTTCGATTTTAACAAGTTATCTCAATTCTCAAGTAGTAGGGAAACATAAAAACAATAGATTCTCTTTAATCCTGGTTTCTTCATGTTCCGGTAATCTATAAAACAAGATTTATCTTCCCATGAGACTCAAGTCTGATCACATCAAAGGACTCGTCTATGAACGGCTTCTCTCACTTCTGGGAGTTCCGACCTACTTGAGATTTTACTACTGATATGGTCTGCCACCATCCGCCTCGACTCCCCGGTCGAGGTCATTTCAGGATCGCCCATCTGTTTTGAATCTACGGCCGAAGTCAGCCAGCGAGTTATATTTCCGTTTTTTTTTTCTTTCTTTCTTCTAATTTCAAAACCTAGATCAGGTCACATCACAACCGCGGCCTTGTAATTCTGACCCAAATGATCGGAAGATTTTAACTTCCGATTTTTTCTTTCTTTCTTTTTCTATCTTCCAAACCTGAATCAGGTCACACTTGGATTTTTCAATTCGGTAAACAAAAGAAAAGTTATTGCCTTCATTGAAGCCACATTCTTTAAGTTCAAAATACCAGATAAGCATAAACTTTACATTTCCAGATATGCAAGTGACGCAAGATGGAATTAGTAGACACAAGATTCAGAGAGAGAAAAGGAGAGAAAATGAGACAGAAATATGAGACATGTTCGAGACATGTCTGGAGAAAGAAGTGCATTTTGTAAAAACATGGTAATAAGTAATTGAGTGTTACCTACCCTATTTTATGATTACCTCCCCTTTGGAGAACACTCTATGTAATACTAGACTATATAAACAGTAAGTGTACCAATTATTCTAAGTATAATAAAACTTTCCAAAGTCTATCGGTGTTATCGTTTGTCATTGCATGTTCTTCGGTGTCCAAAGAGAACAAATCTATACTTGTAATAAGCAATTGAGGGTTACCTACCCTTTGGAGAACTCTCTTCTGAATACTAGACTATATAAACTCTTAATAAGTGTACCAATTATTCTAAGTAGAATAAAGCCTTCCAAAGTCTATCGGAGTTATCGTTTGTCACTACAACCCTTAAAATACCATTCCAACATTTAAACATGATAAGGGAAATATAACAATTTCGGGTTGGATTGCTTCTGTGACATACCGAAGAGCTTGATAAAATCTGTAAAATGGCTTCAACTTGGAATTTTTCTACATCATATTGATCTTAAACATATTGCAATGAAAACAGTATTGTCTAATGGTATTGGTTTTATATAATATACCTTAAGATCAATAAGTAAAATTCGGTCTAAAACATGTTTCGGTACTTTTCGCGGAGAACCATCCCGGCCTCCTGCCTCAAAAATCGCTATCCGTTGGCCACTGAAAAAAAAACACCAGCTACGATTGAAGTCCGTAGCCGAAGCGGTGTCACATGCACCCCCCCAAAAAAAAAATAACCAGCTTTTTTTCCGAAACCCAACCCCAACCCCAACCCTAGTTTCCCCCTAGTTAAAATTAATAGTTTTATTACAAAATGTGTGGGTTCTGTTTTTTCTGGGTCAACCAGAAAAAAACAGAGCCCAAATCATTTATTTATTCTCCCATTAAACTAACCCCAACCCCAACCCCGACCCTAAACCGATTTTTCTGGGTCACCCTGAAAAAACAGAGCCTAAATTATTTATTTATTTCCCCATTAAACTAACCCCCAACCCTAACCCTAACCGTAAGCCTAGTTTTTTTTTTTTTTTTTTTTTTGCAAGTGACACCGCTTCGGCTACGGACTTCAATCGTAGCTGGTGCTTTTTTTTCATCAGCCACCGGGTAGCAATTTTTGAGGCAGGAGGCCGAGACGGATCTCCGCGAAAAGTACCCATTTTTCATGATGTATGCAATTGAAGATAGGAAGATCCAAACATTACTGTATTGTGTACATTAAAAAAGTAATGAAATTATATATACTAAGAAATATATTAGAAAAATGATTTGTATCTTTATTTTTGTCGTGTAAACTTAGGATGCAGGTGCTTTTTCTTCTCAATACAATTCTTTTAAGCTTTGTGATACTTTATTTTGTAAATGATATGTTTTTGTGAATTTTTATCTTCAATCATTAATCAAATATTATTACCACACAGATTTTTAAGTGTTACCTTTATATATACTGGATGTTTGGGATAAATTTGACATATTTATATTTGGTTATTTGTCTCCGTAATTTGGAGGTATTGACGCACACTACGCATCATTTAAAAGCTTGAACCCTTTTTCATTTATATACGTGATGACAGATAGAATGAATGACTAGAACCGATCTGAACCATGGAAGAGAATAACTTGTATCATTATGATCTGTGCCGGTCATTAAAATAAGGAGATTATGGTTGCTGCCTAATGTTCCCTGGACACTGGAAAAACAATCAGGCATGAACTGGAAAATTGCAATAGAGACTACGAGGCTGTGGCTTGAAGAAAGCAACATACCAGACGATCTGATTGTGTTCGTACAGCAGAATTCCTCGAAAAATTACATAAAAATGTAGGAGGACCCTGGCATTGAAATTCTGTCTTTTTCTCGTGAATTGAATGTTTCAGCTTCTACCATGAAGCTTGCACTCAATGACGACCTTGGCTACTACTCATACAAGCGTCGCAGAGTTAACTGCTCCCAGAATAAGCCCGTGAAAATCGCCTGACAAAGGCGAATAAACTTCTGAGCAAAGTGAAACATCCTGCTGAACCACAAACAATCTGGTTCTTTTTCGATGTGAAAAACTTTTGCCAAGATTAAAAGCACAACACACAAGATAACAGATGGCTTGCATACACACCAAAGGACATTCCTCGTGTCATGTAGACTAAATTTCCCTAAACTGTGAAAGTTTTAGGATGTGTGTCCCCTGAGGGTGATTTGATGACAGGACTGAGGCTGTGATCGACGCCAATGACGGTTATTTTGAGTGAAACTTGTTGACAGTAGTGTAATTTCCGTGCCTGTTGAATTTCTTTACAATCCATTAAATTTTGAAGTTACCAATCACTTTTTCTTTTTCCTTATGAAACTCTCAAATTTATCCTGAACACCAAGTATATTACAGGTAAAGAAAATAAATATTTTCGAGTGGCCAAATGAGTCAACTGATTTAAAATCCAGTAGAACATCAATGTATATACTATTTCTCTGAATGTTTGAGATGAGGCTTGAAGATTAATATTATCTGCGTTATTCGGACTATTGTCCCCATCTTCATTGTTATTTGTACAACGTTTCGGCCGATATACCCTCCGGCCTTCTTCAAGTATTTCTTGTCAGACTCGGGAACCTTCTCAGACTCGGGAAGCTTCTCAGACTCGGGAACCTTCTTTTCGAACTCGGGAACTTTCTTGTCCTATTCGGGAGCCATCACGGAACTTTGAACCTAACCTAATCAGTTCCGTGATGGCTCCCGAATACGACAAGGAAGTTCCCGAGTCCGAGAAGGTTCCCGATTCCGACAAGAAATACCTGAAGAAGGCCTTAACTATACATAATCGTCTAACTAACATAGCGCGCGTGAGTTCCAGTTTTAGGCAGGACCTAAAATAGCCGACTGCTCTGCTAGACGTCTAACTGCAAACTGGGGACTCAAAAAGGTCCCACGTGACTTCACATATTTGGCGGGCTTTTGTAATTTTCTATAGAAGGACCCGGCCATGATATGAAAAGGGTCATCCCCTCAGAATAACAGTATGTGTTGTGGTGTCTAATCGAAGGGGTACACAAATTCTACACTTATCTCGATTTGTGTTATCCGTTATTCTTCATCGCAGTATTTGGTATTCTGGTTCTGTTGATAGGCTGGCACTTTCTCTGTTCTTTGAGTCTGGAAATTAGTTGGGATCTTCTTGGGATATACTAACGTCCGTTGCCAGTTCTTAATAACAAACATAAGACATTGTTGTTTTTCTAAGAGCGTATATATTTCATTTTAAACCAAAGTAAAAAAAATACCTTGGAGGACAGACATCATCTTCCATATGTCCTCCTCAAACACTCAGCTCATACTTTGACATTTTTCCACAACTAAAACTTCAAACGGACCCCCCTATCACTATCTCCCTTTCACTCATCACTCTGTTGGCATTTTCGCCTATCAGAAGTATCGAGACCATTTAGATCACGTCATTGTAAGCATCCGATATAATACTTAGAAAATTCCTGGAGATCTGAAGTGATTTGCTGTCACTTAGACTCCAGTGAAACACCATCAGTTAAAACTGATGTAAAACACTCACATAGAATAAAAATAATAAAAACACTGCGGGAACTGAAGATGAGGAAAAATCGAGACCATATAGACCACATCCTTGATAAAATCAGCTAGAAACAGTGATGGTGATAGATTTTTGGTTTAGTGTGTCCTGGGACGCACATATTTGCTTTTAATGAGTCCCTGGGGAAATTTATGGTTCCCAACTAACGTTTCTCAATAGATTATAGGGTTTTTATTTATGATCTGGGGAAACGACTAAAATCGTCTAAATCCTACCTTCTAACCTATCCTTTGTAATTCGTTTCTAAGAAGCTATTAAAATGTATTTAGATTTAGTTTAAAATGGTGGGGGAAGAAAATAGAAAAATACTGGGATGCATAGATACGATTTTAATGCGTCCTTTTAGATTGTGTGCGTCGGGGACGCATTTTGTGCATCTGTAGAATACTTAGAAGAGCCCTGGAGACCTGATGAGACTTGCTGTCACCCAGACTCCAGTGAACCACGGGCTAAGGCGGGAGTGAAGAACTCTAGAGGTGAAGTAATAATACCAGTACAATGGAGTCGTAGATACTTTTTGATGACTAAAGGAAAGCATCAGTGGAAGTACAAAAACAAAAAGTACTTTTGATGCACATTAATATTTTGATAGTTTTTACTCGGAGTTGATTTCTTAAATAAGTTTGTGAGATTTTTAAATCTTAAAAGCAAAACGCAGACATTAATTTAAGAAAACAATATTTCGTCACAACAAATATGAAATAAAATCTAAATAAATGAAATATGTATTAAAAAATAAAAATAAAAATAAAAATCAGTCGTAATAAGGAAATCAGCCCTCGGCAATTTCGACTCAGACATTTGATTCATTTCTTTCTGTAATTTATTTGGTTGTTTTAATTTTTTTGTTTTTTGTTGTTTTTGTTTAGGCTTTATTCTTTTTTTTTTTTTTGGTTGATTTTATGTACACACATAGACACACCCAGAAACAACACAGACACACACATTTGAATCTTTTCAATTCATTGCAAATTTTGTAACTTATTTCTTTAACCATGTTATGTTTTTTTTTCTTGTTTTCTTTTCCACCATTTTTGTCCTTCGGTTCTGTCTCTGTCTCGCAATCACTGTTGTTATAAATTTCACTGGATAATGTGCAATTACCCTTTGACATTTTCTGATTTTACGATAATTAAAAAGAAACAGGAGAAACTTTTTAAAAAACAGACAAACATTTTCATCAATTTCTAATGGCGGTACATGTCCAATTGCTATTAAATCTTCACTCTGTGTGTATTTATATTTCGGAACAGATGTGTATCGTCTGGAAAGGAATACGCCTTCAGCATTTCAAAAATAAAGTATTAAGTTTAAATCTTTGAAATTGCCAACATTTTTTCTTTCTCTCAAAAGTGACATTTTTTCACATTCCACCGAGGAATTCGCTTGGCAGGTAAATTGCTTTCAAACATTAAAATACCTTTGGGATTCAAATAAGCAGCTTTCCTATTTTCAGTAGGAGAGTTTAATGGGGAAATAGTTCCTGCTATTAACTGAAAAATTACCGAATTGAATTGTCGATTTTTTCTTCTTTTTTAAACATTTATTTATATATCTTGTTTTTATTTGCCGGTATGTCAAAGACATTTCGGTTTATAAATTCTTGATGGGTATTAAGAATTGGTTTTTGAAATCAATTCTTAAACACATTTTTATTATCAGTTTCTTCTATCTAACACAGAGATTGGGTCCTTAACAGGTACTGCTCCCTCGGGTCGCAGTGGAACTGTGAGTAATGGTGATGCAGTTTAACGTAATACCCAGGACACTAAGACCTTCAGCTACCGCCCTTTAGCACATATACGATGAAAATATTTGGGGATTTGCTATAATGGTGATAGGGTTGGGACAATCATATAGATGGTAGGGCTTGACGTGACCAGCTGACCGCCCATTTAGCTTAAGTAAGAACAATATAAACATAAATTAAATAAATGAGCCATTTGAAAAGCAAGAAGTACTGTCCTCATCTTTATTTTACTACGCCAAAGAAATCGGACGAGAAATCATGAATGAAAGCCATTAAACAAACAAACGTGAACAGATACTTGACTGATACTAAGGAGAGGGATAGTTGTAAACACAAGTCAAATTGACCGTAACTAAAAACCCGCGGCCTTGTAAGGTGATACCTTTCCCTGACCATAAACGAAAGAAAGGATTCTTTCGTGGGACTGAAGGCTGACTACTAGATTGTGTGTGTGATCAACAGGGCAACTCCAAAGACGTGTACGCTCGCGAATAGAAACGAACGAGCATCGTCGACGGCGCACTGTGAAGGCCACTGTGTAAAGACCCCGCCACGTAACACCAGCACTCAGCCGAATCTGATTTTCTAAACTAACTTCCCACGCTCGCACTGTTAACCACAAGAGTATGTCAAAACAGAGTTACCTTGTGTCACTCACATTCACTGTATCTTCCCACTAACCGTTATTTTTAAATCTACGCTACACTTACTGTACATAACTAATTAACTATTTATCAATTATGTAACATTCTCATTAATATTTCTCTGAATGTTTGAGATGAGGTTTGAAGATTAGTATTATTAGTGTTATTCGGACTATTGTCTCCATATTCATTGTTATTTGTACAATGTTTCGGATGGCTCCCGAATACGACAAGAAAGTTCCCGAATTCGAAAAGGTTTCCGAGTCCGAGAAGGTTCCCGAGTCCGACAAGAAATACCTGAAGAAGGCCGGAGGGTATATCGGCCGAAACGTTGTACAAATGACAATGAAGATGGGGACAATAGTCCGAATAACACTAATAATACTATTCTTATTATTACTTCATTATAAATTGTTTTCGCATTTTTTCAGAACGAGGAAACGATATTCTAACAATCCTTGTTATGACGGCAACCTCATGGCAAGGAATGAGTAAAACAGAGTCGACTAGTGAAGACCTTTTATTTTATAAAAGACGAGAGTTGTCACTTGTTCTCATCTTTTCCGCAACTTGTCTTCAACGTGAAACTTACTGTCTCTTCGTTCCCTGCCTGTGAAATGATTTAACTTTAGCGCCACACGCACATGTGACCTTCATCGGTGTCAAACGGTGTGTGTACCTACACAAACAGATGGCCAGGTTATGCAAGGGAGATGATTCTCTTGCATTTACAATTGTTCACCCACAATGTCTTGGTCATTATCATATACAAAAAAGTTTGAGAAACACTGACTTAAATACGTTTTAAATACTTTGGCTAGTCAGAGAGCCCCCCCTCCGATCAATCAGCTGGTCACATCAAGACCTAGCACATATACGATTGTCCTAACCCTATTACCCTTATGGCAAGCCCCAACCCTTTTTTTCATATAGTTATTTACTAAGCTTAGCTTAGATGTAGCACAAGGCCAGAAGTATGGGGCGCCCAGTGAGAATCGAACTCACTAACAATGGTTTGAGAGTCTAGCTTGATAACTATTACACCATGTGAGGTGTATGCCTTTTTATCATATATGTGCTAGAAGGCAT
>CM042141.1:33122456-33184956 GCA_023376005.1 Doryteuthis pealeii | reverse complement strand
AGGGCGTTGGCAAGAGGACCAGTCTATTGCGTTTGTCGAAAAAGATTTTCCGCACCCAGGGACTGGAAGAGAAGATAAATGCAAAAAGGGGATGGGAGTTAGATAGTAGTGGAATTGAACTTGTGATGCAAAGAATTTTGGACAAGGGTTCGGATCAGTTAAAAAAGAATATATAGTTACGTTGTAAAATTCATACCCAAATTTAGTTTGTATAAAGAAATATTATCAGGCCGTGCGGACAGCACCGATACTCATGAATCATGCTCACGGCCCATCCCTATAGGCCATCGCTCCTGAAATTTTCCCTGCACAGCATCCAGTATCCGTGCAGAGCTTATCGATAAAGGTTTTTACTGGCTGACCTACAGTGGTGTCCCCATATATAAGAGAACGTGCTTGCTCAATAGAATACGTACTGTCCAGTAAAAATGCCTTTATATATATATATATATATATATATATATATATATATATATATATAAAGGTGTGCCAAAAAAGTATCGAGATTTATTGTACTTTGACACACCTTGTATACTGAAAAAATTAACGTTCCATTCATTTTTCATTTCTATATGTCAAAATACAGCTTCAAACTCGGCACATATATGACACACCTTGTATTCTGAACAAAATAATGTTCCATTCACTGTTCATCTCTATCTTGGTAAATATAGCTTCAATCTAGATTATATTATGTCACAACTTATATATATATATATATATATATAGATAGATAGATAGATAGATAGATAGATGTACATTTTGATACGGGGCCTTGCCAGCTCTAAGCACAAGTAGCACAGCTTGGATCGGTGCGGTGAAAAAAACAACGTCCATGGTCTAGTACTAGCGAAAAGGAGATAGACTCCCTCGCTGTCCGGCTGATACTGCTAATAGGCATCCCCAGCTACTTTAATTTGTATTATGTATGTATATATGTACCTTGGTATGGCACCTCAGGTGGTGTAGTGGTTAGCAAGCTAGATTCGCAGACCATTGTTAGTGAGTATATTCTCATTTTGACCCCCTATTTCTGGCCTTGTGCCACATCTAAGCTAAGGCTAGTAAATAAGTATATGTATCTGGGTATTGAATATATACTAAGTTCCCAGGCGTTCACGGCGCGTTTAATCTGACAGCTGAATCGAAAACGGAGACATGTTCAGTCCGTTGTAAATCTTTCTTTTTGAAAGCGGATATTAGTTGCAATCATTTATAATTTTGACAAGTCTAATATCACAACTAGAGAAAAAAGGGATGTATAATTTTCGAAGCGATTAATCAAGGGCCAAGCCATACGTGAACATTGACAAAGAAATTGACATGACGTCAATGAGTGCCCAGCGAGTTGACTAGCATTGTCGCACCATCACGAAATGAAACTCAATAAAACTGGTTTTCAAACATCGTATACAGGGTGATTGTAAAGTAATTTCCTATTTCCATAATCTATATAATTCATTTCTGAATCATTATTTTTATAAAAATTAATATGAATGAAAAGAACACACATAACATGGAGTTTTATTCTATATGGGCACCAGCATTCGCCTCCAAACCCTCAAGCCGCTCGGGAATCACATCAACTCATCTCCGCTGGAACTCTTGTGAAATGGCAGAAATAAATTCTCGTATTCGTCTTTCAAGTTCTAAAGTCGTTGGTTTCGTGGATTTAACTTTTTTCCTTTAACCAACCCCAAAGAAAAAAGTCGGTGGGTGTTAAATCAGGACTTCTGGCCGGCCACTCATATGGACCACGTCTACCCATCCATCTCCCTGGAAAATGGTGACTCAGCCATTTATGAAAAACAGTAGCAAAATAAGGAGGGGTAACATTTTTCATGAAAATCAAGTCTTCAATATTCTCTTAAGTATTGACAAAAAAATTATAAATAATTTGTAATAAGGAGTCACTTTTCAATCATCGTGTATAATGAAACGTTATCTTTCTATTTCTCTGAATGTTTGAGATGAGGCTTGATGATTAGTATCATTGCGTTATCTGGACTATTGTCCTCATTTCATTGTTATCTGTACAACGTGTCGGCCGATATGCTCTCCGGCCTTCTTCATGTATTTCTTGTCGGACTCGTGAACCTTCTTTTCGGACTCGTGAACCTTCTTTTCGGACTCGGAACTTCTTTTCGGCTCGGAACTTCATGTCGTAATCGGGAGCCATCACGGAACTTTGAACCTAACCCTTTATTCAATGCACGGGGGTATCCTGTTCTCATTCCGCTAACCATAGCTGGGGTAGGGGCGTTAAGCTGTGTTAATTATTATGAACAGGATTGAACCTGCAGTCTAGAGATAACTATCACTTAGAACTGTCTTAACCTAACTACCTTATCCACTAGGCCATGTTTCCAATTGGACACATGGCCTAGTGGATAAGGAAAAGAATGTTCCCGAGTCCGAAAAGAAGGTTCCCGAGTCCGATAAGAAATACCCGAAGAAGGCCGGAGGGAATATCGGCTGAAACGTTGTACAGATAACAATGAAGATGAGGACAATAGTCGAATAACGCAGATAATACTAGTCATCTTTCTAGTATAGTTAAAGGAAAGTAGATATAAAAAAAATGGCATGTCATTATTGCTATGTATTTTCTTCCTGGCTTTTCAGTGGCGTGATATCACAACTTTTCCTCTACAAGGATTATTAGGTTATTTCCTATAACTCCAGCCTAGAAAGGGGAACCACTCTGAATGAATTGCCTCTGTTAATTAATCTACCCATTATTCTCCAATTAAACTAACCCTAAACACTAACCCTAACCCTAACCCTAACCCTAACACTAACCCTAATCCATCTTCTTTTTTCCTAGTATAATAAATGAATAATTTATAAAATTCATTCAGAGTGGTTCTCCTTTTTATGTTAGAGTTATAGAAAATAACCGATTATTATTGCTAAGTAGTGTTTCCTTGGATTTCCAGTGGCGTCGTCCCCCTACTGTTCTTCTACAAGGATTATTAATGCTAGGTATTGTTGTCATGGCTTTCAAGTGACGTGGTAGTACTACTGTTTATTTACAAGGATTAAAAACATCTGAAGAAGGTCGGAGGGCACATCGGGAGAAACACTGTGTGTATAATAATAAAGATGAAGACAACCGTCTGAAAAATCCAAATTATACAAATTATCTGGCATCATCTAAAAAAATTCAGACACAGAAAATCTACATTCGTGAAACAAACAAAATGAACATACGTTAAAGTGACCATTATTTCTTTTTTCACTGATTGTCTCTTTATGTCATCAAATGTTCAGACACAAAAATATTCATTCTAACTTGAATCAAATCAATATTGAAAATCTGAACGAACTGATGTTTTTACGAATGTTAGAGACACAAATCTTTCTTCGCTGCCATTCATGATTGCTTTTTTATTGTTGTTGTTTTCTTATTTCTCAAAGATGACAGCTTCACAATCGCCATTCTAACTCGAGTCAATTGAATGTTCGATAAACCAAACAATTTTTTTTCTTTAGTTGTATTATTTCTAAAATATCACAGAACAAAAACATCCATTCTCATTCGAATCAATTGAGCATACATTAATCGAGTCAACTTGACATTGTTGTTCATTTTGCCAATATTACAAGTGTGTGTGTATCGCAATTATGGGGCATCCAGCGAGGATTGGATTCGCTATTCATTAGTAATGGATCTGTGAGTCTAACTTGCTAACTATCACCCCACAATGATACGCCCTCTTTTGAAGAGAGAGAATGATGACGCAAGTGGAAAAATAGAAAAAAAGTGAGTGAGTAACAATTTTGACTGTGGGAAAAAAGAAGAAGAAACCAAATGAGTCGGGATAACAATGAATATAGAAAAGTGCTCAATACGTACATAGAGCACGTTTAGAGAACCGAATCAGTAAAAGAAGTTAATTACCCGGGTTTCGCCGAATAGAATCTTCAGGAATTTACCAGGATAATATTTTTCATCATGATAAATTTAAAAAGGTACTAATGCAGAATAGCATGCAAGAGTTAATATCATTAGATTACATATAAAAAAAAAATACATTTCACGGAAATACCCCAAACCTTTGAGACGTTAGGGTTAGGGTACTTCTGGAGTTTCCGTAATCTAATGCGATTCTAATGATATCATCTCTTGTGCGCTATTCTGCATTTGTACAAAAACAAAAACAAATGAAAGACATGTTTTTATATTAAAATAGTTTTTATCTAATTAGATGAGAAATGCAGATATATTAATTTAATCTATTGTGAGTGCAAATTCTCCATAAACTTCTGGTTAAAATTAAAATGTAGGATTTAAAAGAAATGCTAAAATTTAATATGTTTCACAAATGCTAACAAAAATATGAAATAACTGATTTTTTAAAATTAAAATCAATATTGAAATTACAGTAAAATGTGTGCGCGCGCGCGCGTGTGTGTGTGTGTGTGTGTGTGTGTGTGTTGAAAGGAAAAATAAATGAAAGAAAATGCTGAATGGATAAAATTGATTTTATTTTATTTTACTGACACGTGTTTCGACCAGGAGTTTATCCATGTACATATGCACTCTATCTATTATCTTAAATACAATATTCTACTATTTACTATTATTTTAGGTACAAAGTAAAATAAGAATAATATAAATCTAACAAAGAATGTTTGGTATACAAGGAATAAAGGCCTTCATCAGAGTAAATTCGTCAGAGTAAAACACCAAAGAATTTATACTGACGAAGTCGGGTTCGCTTCCATTTCAAATTACATTTTCATTTTCAAATTACACACACACACACACACACATACACACACACACACACACATATATATATAATATATATATATATATGTGTTGTGTGTGTGTGTGTGTGTGTGTGTATAATCCTACAATGTGTAGTATATATGAATAAGAAATAAAGGTTTACATAATATATGGCGTTGATAATTTGCATAATATTTTTAGTAAAATATTTGTATATAAAAATCTATAAGTGAATGAAAAGGGGAAACAGTAATAATAAAAAATAAATAGATTGGGGAGGTTTAAATTCTAAATACAACTTGGTATACCCTCAAATAATTGGAAGAACTTCCGGCAGATGTGATTGGCTGCTGGAAGTTTCCTTCTTCTGCATAATTGGAAAGCTATTACTTGCTCAAGTACGGGACGTGTCGACCCGGTGGGATGATCTGATGCTAAGACCCGAAATCTTCAATGAACTGGAAGGCATCACTAAGGAACAGCCCCAGTTTAATCTATCTATCTATATATAAAGGAATTTGCAATTCGAAAATAAAACAATTAACGACAAAGTAAATAGCTATACGTATTAAATATCAGCAGGTATGGGTTTTAAAGCAAAAATAATGAAGATTTGATTTATATTTTCGAATACAATTAAAAATTAAACAACTATATAGAATAGCATTAAGATAATACTCCCATTTTCTTAGCGTTACTCTTTTATAAACAAATGTAACCGTAGTAATGCTACTGCTACATTAGGTGAAATATAAAATTCTTTCTAAGATTAGTTTAGATTTTTAGATTCTTTTTTAAAAAAATTAATAAATAAAAGACATTAATTTTTCACAGACTTTCATGGCTGTGCACTTTTTATTTAAAAGTTAAAATTTACATAGTTATGTACTGTACTGGTGTCCGATTTTCCCTGTGAAATTTATCCCCCACCTAAATTTAACACAATGAAACTTGCATAAAGGTTAATATTATCTTGAAAAATGTTTGTCCATTCGAAAGAAGAAACATTAAACAAACTCCTGATGGTTTTTAAAAAATTCGTCTGACGGAAATAATAAAAATAAGGATTGAAAAATAGGTACCGCGAAAAAAAAGTAAACAAAATGAAAAACGGAGGTTTTTCTTTTCATTTTTTTCATTAATTTTCCACATAGATTTTATGTCTGTGCACTTTTTAAAAAATTAATTTATGATTTTTTATTTTTATTTATCAATTCTAAGTTAAAAATTTCGTAATTTATAAACAAACTCGAAAGGATCTTTTTGAGCAAAAATAATAGAGATTTGATTCATATTCGTGAAAATAATTAAAAAATAAAATGTAAATGATAACGGCATGGATTTTTTTTTTCATTTAATATTTTAGATAATAGACATTAACATTTCTTTTCAGAGTAGCTGGATCAATGCAAGGTATATTTTTTTTATATAGGGATTTAAATAGGGCATCCTACGAGGATTCAACTCACGATTCAGTAATAATGGATCTGCGTGACTAACTTTAAAAAGATCCCCCTCTACCCAGGCGACGCCGGGTAGCCGCTGCTAGTTTAATATATATTTTCGCGGGATAGAAATATATCTCGTTCTAGAAGCTCCATACCAGTCATGTAAATTGTATAACATTACTGGCGATTACCTCTTTCATTTACCAGTCATCTAAATGGTCATGTTTGTTTTTTTTTCTTATTTCAATTTCTGCACATTTGACAAAGCAGCTTCAAGCTCAATGTCTAAGTCAATTTTCGAAACAAGTCATTAGCCGAATGGACATTTAATGAATGATTTAGAGAAATCGGCAGATATAGACTTGTCACTTGATTTCTTTTACATTAGTTATTTCGAAGCGATTTAAAAAGAATGAAAAGGACTAATTAATATTTCTATTAAGACAATCTCCGAACATTAACGCAGACATTCATTTTCTTTCTTTCATTTTTTCCCGAAAGAATTTAATTGAGAAAATGAACCGATAACTTTGACGTATTCAGCAAATTCTGTTTTTAGCTTTTCCAAGTGATTCCATTAAAATATCTCGATAAGATGGAATCTATATTAACAGATAACCTGGAGGTGTATGTCGTGTAATGATTATCGTCTTAGGAAATGGACACCGCGGACCGACTTCAATTTATGGACGAAGCTGTATGCATTGCACATAGAGCTAATACAATTGCAGAATATCGCAAAGACTAATGTATATGTTCATTAGGTACCCAATAATAATGACCTTGGGCCAGACAAGGCTAAGAATAGTAAATGAACTCCCTGGGCACCCCAGTATTGTTGTAATTGTAGTAATGCAGAATAGCGCGCAAGAGATAATATCATTGAATAACTTTTAAAAAGCATTACATTTCATTACATTTTACGGAAATACCTGAAACCTAGGATTAGGGTAAGCGTTAGGGTTGATTTAGGGTTAGGGTTAGTCATAGGGTTAGTGTTAGGGTTAGTGGTAGGGTTAATCTGAGAATTAGGGGTAGGGTACTTCGGGACCTTCGTAATCTAATGCTATTTATACGTAAAATGTGATTCAAATATTATCACTTGTGCGTTATTCTGCATTTGTAATGTAATGGATGATTTAGATTAATTTTAAATTTAGTAGAAATAAGAGACAGGGGATTCAAATTTCTGGAGACAGAGAAAGAAATAAGAGAAAGAAAAGAATATTCTTAGAAGACAGAGTGTCGGTATATCCTTTGGAAAATTGCCCCCTGAGTGAATCCGGTCAGAGCAACTTGCCTCTCAGTCGGCTAGTCACAGGTGAAGGAATACTTGCAATTAGGCCAAAATGAATAGATAAAACCAGACGCTTCGAATTTTCTACGCAAACGTATAACTTTCGATAGGTTTCTTTGAATACTAGAACCTGAAACGGATATGCTCTACCGACACCAGAGGTGGAAGAAAAAGAGTATTGACAGACTCGGGTTTTTTTTAAGTAGGTAGAAGAGGAGCGACTCGCATAAAGAGAGGTCGAGTCAACAGCAAGTTACGGGAATAGATAAGATGAAGAAGCACTATTTGCAGAAAAGATTAGTCAGTCTTTCTCTCTCTGACCTGACCACCCATGCTGGCGTGAGGAATAAATCTGACCATCGGATTTGACAAACCCATAAAGTACTACTATGTCCGTGTGTTGTTTGCTTCAGCCTTTGTATCTTACTCATGTCTGAGTGACCGCATGTCAAAAATGACTTTGTCAGTTTGGTGCATCGTGGTTTTGTGTCAGAAAAAATTAAATTTTTTAGATTAATTAATATGGTGTTGAAATACCTCAATCAATGTCTCACCATTCTGGCTTGATAAAATTAAGGTCAATAAACGACATTAATACATACCGTACTGTCATATCCTTGAGAAAGATACTAATTTAGTCAAATTTCTCAAAGTAATTGTGAAATAAGTTTTAAAAGCATTTTAAAAATGTTAAGTTTCAAGAAATTCAACCTACCGTATTTTTCGGAGGATAAGGCGCACCGGATTTTAAGACGCAATATCAGTGAACGGATCTATTTTCATATATAAGGCGCACCGGAGTATTAAGGCGTAATTCACCATAGAGCAGAACCAAGCAGTTGATAAGCTACAGATTTTAGTTCCCAAGCTCACTAAATACATATACCATATCAACTCATTTGTTTACTTGTTCCAGACGCTACAAAGAACAGAATAAAAATACCTGGGCTCCCTTTTCCAATTCTATATTTCTATTCCTCTTTCTCTACATCAATTCTCTATCATAATTCTTTCATTTTTGTTTTTGGTATTTTGCTCGCATACCATTGTAGTCTGGTGTCGGTGATTGGGAGAGATGAGCGCCCTTTTTCAGGTAAAATGGTTAGCAGGCACCAAAGATAGAACTCTCCTTTAACGAGTCGGGTGATCTTCATGAATCACGTGCCATTCTCGCTATTGCCTATGAATCAAATAGAGACTGTCAGACTACAATTACTCACTGCTGTTATCTCTGTTTTATGTAACCACGTTTTGATCAAGTTTTTAACTTCTAACCAATTTCTGAGAGACCCTACTACTGTGAATTACCTTGTCCAGTAGTCCGCAACATTGAAATTGAATTCTAACCAAGTCGTTTTGTGGTCAACTCATGGCCTAAGGCACTACCAGGATCTCATATTGAATAAGGCACTACGCGGATTAAATAGTGGAAGCGAAAGCCTATCCTAGAATATGAAGGTCCTGAGTTTTGCGAGGTTACTACTATTAGAATATTAGAGGATAAAGAAGAATTAAGAGATTAGTAAAGTTTTTTAAAAAAGTGATGACACAAAACAGATTTGTCGAAGAGGAATTTGACCGGCATGACCAACACCGAATAAGAACATTGTGAAAAGCCAATCGCCCCGAGAAGTATCTTGGGTGTGTGACCGGAACACAGAAGTCATCCGTTTGGTTGACATGGATACGACTGAGAAATTTAGCCTGGATCTTCTTTTGCATTTCGAGAGCCTTGACGGACGGAATGGCCTCTCTTGGTCCCTTAGTGTGGGTATTTATAACAAATAATTATCAACAGTTGACCTACTCGTCTCTTTCTCTCTTGCCTCTCTCTTCTCCGACATCAACCTCACCGAGACTGAGCTCCTGAAAACATTATAAAATTTTAAATAAACTAAAGCACGCTCTCCACTGTGACAAATTTATGAGTTCTCGCGTAGTAACTTTCTATCTTTTATCGTACCACAGGAGTGGATCCGGCCTACGTGCCGAATACTTTTAACGTGTAACCCCGTAGAAATTTGGAGCACTGTGCCAAGATCCCTGCTTATTACAAACAAACTGGATACTCCTACGTTACAATTTTATATCATGATTTTCGTCACCCTAAATATTATTACTACGATACAGAGATAGGGCGCAACTGCTGATCTTTTTTAGGACCCAAATATAATGATTTTAAGTACGCCGTCTAAAGGTCACTTGGCCTTTAGCACATATTGGATTAACCAAGGGGATAGGGTTTAGTCTCGAGAAAATCAAATAAAAGAGGTAATTGCTGACCAAAAGGTTTAGTAAGAAGGGGGACCTATCAGAGTTGGACGCGATGTCCACAAGATTTTCCAATTGGTAGGCGATTCCTATAAGATAGAAAACTCATAAGAAGTTACTTACACTTGCCCTTACATACTGACAGGCGCATAAATTCAGCCTTATAACCACTTCTTGGTTTGCATAAGAACCCCAAAAATGACTAACCAAAGAAGAGTGGAAAGGCGCACATCCCTTTATCTAGTTCTTAAAACATGAACACAAGATAAGCAATACCCTTAGTCAGAGGGCGGAATGTTTGAATTTGGTATAGTAGATCGTGAGGAAAATGGCAACTCGTTCAAACCCCGAGTTCAAATCCTAAGACGAGGGACTTGTATAGTGGCACATAGCACTTTTAATACCATTTTTGAGGAAAATTTGTGTGTCAATATCCAACATACTCTCCGCTCTAGCTCGTTATGGGTGAGAAAATAGTTAGGGCAAACCCTAGGGCCATTTAACCCTGAATTTTGGCTAACCTGTCTCAGGAGAAGGGAGACATGATATGCCCCTGCATACTTCTAAAACACCCTGAGTTAAAATATTCCGTCGTGTCGGCTGTGTGCGTCAAACTACCGGTTAGCACTAGGCTACGCTCCTTAATTACGTGATAAAATGTTGTCACCCTAAAAGCAATAATCAATATCAATAATATTGGAGATATCACTTTCGGTTTTTGTTCTGTTTAAGCTTAAAAATTACCGTCACTCCTCAAGCCTACGATCACCATTACACTAAAATCCGTCACTAACATTAGAATAATCTATATAGCTGCAAAAACTCGCGAAACCACGCAAACCATTAGCCCAGTTTCCTACATTGATTTGAAACCAACACAGTCTTTTATTATAACTACATTGCCTGGTATTTATACTAATCTATATTATAATTTGTTTTATAAATATTTTTTGTATTACATATTGGAAGAGTTTACTATTCAAACTCTCCATTTTTTTATTAGTCCTTAGTAGAGTGCCCACACCCTTGATTGGATGTGTAGCTAATTGTGAGAGGGTAAGCAAACTCGCCCTGTACTATTAGAGTACTTTACTCTCCTACCCTTCTAAGCAAGTGATGTTTATATATGACTCCTGTGTTTTTACAATCCGACCCGGAGAGAAAGCTTGTCTTATTTATTTTGACTCCTATTGAACTTATCTACTAGCTATATTTATATATTATAGGAATAAATAATAACTATTTTTACTAGAACCATCGAAAATGGACTAATGAAAGCAACTGTAATAGGCTGCCAGGAGAGTTTTGCAATTGGCGGGAGGTGCGAGCGTGGGGTTCCCAGTTTACCATCGATGTTAACCGTTACAAACAGCGCACGAAGAAGAGAACTATGCCACCTCCTGTTTCTATAAATCACAATGTTGAGGGCGCTGAATAGTGAAAAGAGTTATGCAAGGACACTATCCCGAAGAAGAGAGGTAAATCCAGATGAATTTGGCCTGTAATAGCTGAGGAGGTAAATTAAAAAGCATCGGTGAAGTAGAAGATTTGTGTAAAGGCATTACCTGATGTGATTGAACCGCTTTGTGATATATAATAAACATCAAAACGACTCTTTCTTGCAGAACGAGGCTTTGATTTCTTTTCTTATTTGCGGTCCACCCAAGAACCGGTTTAAAAGAAATAAATATTCCACCCCTACTAAATGAATGATACTGTGTGCAAACAATATATTTTGATGGATAGGATAAAAAACGTTACAATTTTGCTATTTAAATATAGGTAGCAGCTAAAAGTTAAAATAATTCATACTATATAGAAGAAAAATAAATTCATAAAACGTGAAAAAATGTTTATCGTTACAATTGTTTTTAAGAAAAAAAGGTATAGCTGAGTAAAGCCAAACAATCTCATGAGGAAAACACAAGAATACGTTTTGTTATATTTGTGTTCTGATAAAGTCATATTTAACGCTCAATATAAATTTATAATGAGCACGGAGGCCAGAGAAAGGGCGCAAAACATTAAGATCTGTGACAGGTAGATAAAATACTGCACTCTTGACAATCGTAGTAAAAATTCTTATACCGTGATGAAAAAAATAAGACTAATTATCTCAAACGTATATATGAGTTCAAATCCACAGCCCCTGGAAACGTTGAAATGGGAGGTAAAATTGCCATTTCACTTAGCGCTAATTACCCTTGGGAAAGTATGAATTACTACTCTTCTTCCAGCTATGGGTAAAATAAGTAGGACAGATCGGGATCTTTAATATTGGCTAGGTAACCGGAATCCCCTAGAAGAAGTGTAAACTTCTGAACTTCAAACCTGTTTACAGCTGCAAAACCGCTTAACGAAATGACCACTTGTAATGTCGCATCCTGCTCGTGCGGAGGCCATTGCATAAAAAATATATACTTAAGCTATATATATGGGTTTAAAAAAGTGTTTTTTTGTGTTGAAATCTAAATATATCATTCAAGAAAGAAACTTTTCACTTGAAAGAACCAGCTGAGCTTTGGTATCTGCCACAAGAATTCTAACATATGAATCTAAGCATAAAATATATTGCTGAATTAATCAAACCCCCAACCATATATCCCTCCAACGCTAACCGGTGTACGACCAGGAGTGTTTCTGAAAAAATTAACCAGCCAACGTTAGGAACAAAAAAAAAAGAGCCGTATTCTTGAAGCATATTAACCTATATAAATACGTACCCCATCTTGTATCAATAGGCCCTCATGCCACCTTGGTTCCCTCATTAATCGTGTTGGGCCTTGCCCACCCAACTCAATGCCAGAGCAACTTGATTGTATTAGTGTGCAGCCAATGTGCCGAAAAAATTGCGAGTTTGAACACCGTCCAGGCAATTTCCGCGCACTCCATGACGTGGCCCTCAAGGCCAAAAAACTATCTCGGGAAATGAGAAACCCAGCCCTCTCTAACTTTTTATCAGTTCGAGAGGGCATGTGTGTTTGGCAACTTAGGGTGGATTATCCCCCTGGAGAAGACCTCGACGCTATTTAACCTGTAATATTAACGTTCCAGGGGGCCGAAAGGCCCTGAATCCTCCTACAATTCCATACGTGAGACATTATGTAACTAGTGATAATATGGAGGTACGAGACGTGGTCTTATACGAAATGTGTTATGCCGAAAAGGCATGATGTTTAGCGATACCTATAGTATTCATAGACATATAGGCCGTTTCAAGAGAACCTGCAAATCAGAGAATATATACGCGGATGTACTCGGAATTCGCGGAAAGGGGAGGAGGAACGAGACAAACCCCACGCAATGCTGAAAGCAGAAGGAGGAGGGGGGATAACTGTATATGAGGTGGCGCGAACCAACTCACTAGTAAAAGAAACATTTGGTTCAAACCATATCTATCACCATAATGGTCTTTATTTTTAAGAAAAAGATGGTATAAGGAATTTACACAGAACATGCGTTCTATACGACCGAGGAACGTTTGAGTGCACGTTAATACTTATTTTATTTATTTTAGCTAATTTTAATTTAAAATCGGTCCCAGGAAATGAAAAGAATTATTACTTAAAGCGGACCACAACAACGCCTTCGAGGGTGTATTTGACCCTGTCACAAATCCATCGCTGAAAGACACTAATGGTACGTAATTAAAACGGCCAAGTCACTCTGAAAAATGTCCAAGTTCATAATCCCTCGATCAAAAAAGTTAAGTCAGGTAATGAGCGCGTAGTTAAATTTCCAAAAGGTTGGGTCATTTAAGCAACACAAGCAGAAAGTAGACTGAAAGAAAAAAACCTCAGGGAGTATCAAAAGAATAGACGGTAATGCATTCCATCTGGTAAAATTCCTAAACTTTAAATTAAACCTGAACCCTGCATTATATGGTCCGTGTTTTCATAAATGGTGTTTATTTTTGAATTATTGCAACCCGATTGATATTTATCAATTATGAAGCTATGAGTTTTGTTTCTTTTATTTAAATTTCTTTAATATTAACTCATATTAGTGATTTTCAATGTTCTACAATGTTTTCATTCTGTAGAGCCACCCTATGCAGTGGTACGTTTTTGTCACACAAGTTGTGAAATTTACGTTCAACTATATCTTCATCTACCCACCGGTCGCTCATTCCATAAAGCGTTCGGGCTAGAAACCTCCTAAGGTTTACCATCAGTTTCTCGAATACCGGCCCTCGCGCTAACTCAATCGTTGCCATGTGAATAGGCGAGCAGGGATCCGTTCGGATACTTCTGTTGTAAAGTATTATGAGTGCTTGATATTCGTATGGTGGTTGGTGTGCGCTACTACCTCAGATTTGCAGAAATCGAGGATCTTCCTCCAGTCAGCGTTAGTTGTAATATAGGGTAGATTAGGCTCACTTCCCTGTGTTTTGCTGATACAGATTTTAGGACCACCACCGACGACTTTATTTACAATTTAATTAGCAATAAAGAGAATAGTTGTGCTTTTTTTTTTCACTTCCATCTCGTTTTCAATTGGAAAATAAAATTTTTAACACCAATACAGAAATAAACTAGGTGAAAATTGGTATTCTTTTATATTATTTTGCCATATATCTATATATCAAAATCGCACCACAATTTGCTTATAATATAAATCTACTCACACACTGGACTCAATGACACTCAATAAAAAAAGAGGGAAGAGATCTCTCGTGCGTAGAGGCGACCACACCAAATCGAATCAGAATTGCCTATCCTGTTGTAAATAATGAAGGTGAATATTCTCGGGATGTGGTTCAACCAACGTGTCGACGGCAATCTATTGTATTCGTGAGAAAGCCCAACCGTGCGAGGGAACTACCCAGCGGTAAAGAGTCTGAATGTGAACAGTAATAGCGTGACTGGAGTATCTAATTCGCTACTACGTCTGTGACATGTAGTGGCTAACGTAGAGCCACCAACACAAAACTATGGAAACTGCAAAACCTAGCGGAGAACCACATCTAGCACAAAAAACAGTTTTGCGTCACAGCTGAGAATAAGCATAACATATAACACAATTTGTGGACAAATGTCTGAGAGAGGTCTAAATCATTTGAACCCCGCCACTGAAAAGTATACATTTCCACAAACGGACAAGTCATGTCTCGACGCCAAGGTATCCATATAATACTTACCTAGGTCCCATGAAGCGACAGTTCTTTCTTTTTCTATTCTCCTTTTTCTCAGAAGATATATTATAACACGTGACACACTGTTGCTTTGATTGTGTTCCCAATTCTTATCAAGTGCTCGTCAACAAGGCGATGCTGCTCCCATCGTTTATCTATTTTTTTAATTTTCATAAAATCAAATATATTACCCTTTCTCAAAGAACTGACATATTTTAACGGGAAAATCTTGGTATCGTTACTCGGCAAACAAGGAAGAGTGATTAGTGGACTGTCAAAAATGTGAACTGACTAGGTGTAATTCGAAAACAGGTTGAAATACCGCAGAACAAAATGAGATTAAGCAATAATATATCAGTCTTTGAGAAACAAATTGCACGTATCTAATATATAAATACTCTATTCCTTAATTGGCGACCGTTATCATCTTGCAAAACGGCCCCTGCGGGTTAAAAAGATTGTATTGCCCCCATACCAGAGAAATCGCCGCGACCAGAGATGAGCAAAATCACACACCAAAAAAGGAAAATCCTTATTCTGTGATGGTGGACTTATGGCGGTTCGAATAATTCTTTTTCTAACCATGCCAGTGACAGTGCATCCTCAGCTACAATCCAATATGACAAATTCCATTTTCTACTATTAAGAACAGAATGTCCAGGTAAGTGAAAAAAAAGTTACATTGCTACACTTGTCATTAATATAAATAATAATACTAATAATAATAATGATATAGTAAATAATAAAATGGACCATGCGCCAGGTGAAAAGGAATAAATGTGCTTATTTAATAAATAATAAAAGTTGTGGGAAAATTGGAGAAGGGGAGAAAATAAGGTTCTGGAACGTTTGGAAATCCTCAGATGAAAGAAGAATAAAAAACCATTTCAGATACACCATGCAACTGCTTGCAATCTTGCCAGGATTACTCTAGAAATGATCCTGCAGACCTGGTGGGAGACTTGCTAGTCTCGTTCAGATCTCCAGTGACAATAACCCAATCAGCTAATGCTGATGTGAAAACTCAAAAGGATCAAATTGAATAATAATTATATTACCGCCAGAACATCTACATCAATGCCACCTATAAGAAAAAACAAATTTATAATTAATAGAGACAAAGAATTGATTCATAAAACGCAATCAGATATTTAAGCAAGTAGTAGAAATGTTATGACAGAGGAAATATGGAACCTTAAAACATATTTTAGTAGCAGATATGCGGCCAAATATAGCACAAAGAAAAGTTACAAGAACTTAGGCAACCGAGCGGGAGCAGGAAGAGTGTTGATATCCAACTGGGGGAATTTAGGCTAAAAGATACAGAATAATTTAACAACCAAAACGCATACAAAACGTGAAAGGGGTAAGGTAATAACCAAACTTGAATCGTGCTCCTGTTAGGAATAAGAAGCATTAACATTCTCTCGGACTGGACGCGGATACAGACCAGGACCTAATATTTGATTTAACAACAAGAAGAGTGAGCCGGTGCATCTCCCTCCATTTCCTCCCCCACCATGACCCACACCCACCCCAACACCCACCTCGACTCCCTGACTGCTCTGAAGGCGAGCGTGGGTCGGTGTGAAAGTTGTGAGAGAGGTAGTTTGGAACACGGTGGTTGTATTGTTTCACCAGGTTTTTCACTTTGAACCTTCTTGAAGTAGTTAGACGCTGTTAGGTCTATGGATCCCCCCCCCACCGCACCCCTACCGCCCGTGCGGTGGCGGTGGTGGCAGGACGTGGAGTAAATATAATAAAAAATAATACCCTCCAGGCCCCCTCATACTACGATAAATATGATATATATATAGTATATCTGGTGATGGTATAGAATGGGGAGGATTGTGGTGTGTTTTATGTCATGTAACCGAAACTATATTTACTATACAAGTCACAATTCCCCTTTAGTTATTTACATCCATATTCTCCATGGATTTATTTATTAAACCTTCAATTATTAATTTCAAAATTGTTTTACATTACTATATAACACCTGTTGACCATATCATAAACATACTTAAAAATAATAAACAAATGCCCCCCACCCCCACTCCTCCTCCCGCGCTACCTCTCTACTCCACCTCCAACCTCCCACCACACACCACCACACCACCCCCCAAATAGAAGGAAATATAACCAAGTATAGGAAAATAGGGAAGGCTAATCCCTCCCTCGCGGCCCCCCATCCCTCCATCTCCCCCTCGCGAGTCTTAAGAAGAAGAAGGTTATTTATAAATAATATGACTCACGTAGGTGTAAAATAATGAAAGTGAAGTCGAAATAGATAGACATATACCTTAAGAAACCATACCATAGAAATGAGAAAAATGTGGAACATAAAGGCAAATGTCTGGCCAATTGTAATTGGGACCCTTGAAACGGTCCCAAATGTCTAGAAAAAGAATCTGGCTAAATTGGAAATCCAAGGAAGAATTGAGACCATCCAAACTACAGCATTGTTAAGATCGGCTAGAATACTCAGAAGAGTCCTGGTGACTTGGAGAGACTTGCTGTCACACAATAACCAGTGAACGACTGTCAATGGCAGGTGTGGAAAACTCGATAATAATAATAATAATATTAATAATAATAATAATAATAATAATAATAATAATAATAATAATAATAATAATTTCAAAAGACTCTGGATGCACTGGAAATCAGAGGAAAAATCGAGACCATTCAGACAACAGCAATGTTAAGATGCAGTCTTGGCTGGTTGGTTGAAGTGATTTGCTGTAACTCAGACTCCAGTGGAAGACAACCAGCTTAAGCTAAGATGAGAAAAACTCTAAAAGTGTGATGTAATAATAATAATAATAATAATAATAATAATAATAATAATAATGATATACAGTGAGTCATATTGCCGAAACAGTCTTGTTTATTTGCGAACTTCTTCAGTGTTAATTTGATACATTCATCGTTATGTGGTTTATAGCCCCGCCTGTCTCCCTCCTGGTGACTTTTTCTATTTATTTGTGACTTGTCTGGATTGGATTTGATTTCAATAGTTCTACCGCATTTGATTCCCAGACGTTAACACTGGTCACAGTTTTCTCAACGTCGGGTGTTGTGAATGTAACAATATCCAGGTTATTTCGTATGCAAGTTCCTTTTATTTATCTTTTGAATTCTCTAGAATATGGACTTCTCTTTCATTATTTTTTTTTCTTCTTTTGCTTTCATTTCGCGTTTTACCTCTTACTCTTTGAGGCTTCTGATCCGACTTTTGTACTCTTGCCAGGTTTCTTGTCGTTTTGTTCTCTGCCAGGATTCTTGTCTCTTTGAGATGACGTGTAGCGTCTCGAAGTTCTTTGAAAATGAAGTCAATAGAATTCTAATGCTAACGAGTCCTCTTCTTCCTACTTTTCTTTTCGCACGTGCTCTATCGATATTATCACTAGGCTGTGTGTAAACATTTTATGCCTCATCATTAGTTTCATAGTTTACACACCAGCTCTTGTCCAATTATTATTTTGTGCAGCAATTATTAGTGATTCAGTTTCTCTTTTGAGGTTCCCTTATTATTATTATTATTATTATTATTATTATTATTTACTCCTTTTGAGTTTTCACATCAGCATTAGCTGATGGTCTTTCACTGGAATCTGAGTGACAGCAAGTCTCCTCAGGTCTCAAGGACTCTTCTGAGTATTCTGGCAGATTGCAGCAGTGTTCCGAATGGTATCAATCCTTCCTCTGATTTCCAAACTTTCCAAACACTTTTGTGCAGCAATTATTAGTGATTCAGTTTCTCTTTTAGAGTTTTTCTCACCAGTTTAAACTGGTTGTCTTCCACCGGAGTCTGAGTGACAGCAAATAACTTCATGTTTCCATGACTCTTCCAAGTTTTCTAGCCCATCTTAATATTGCTGTTGTTTGGATAGTCTCGATTTTTCCTCTGATTTCCAGTGCATCCAAAATCTTTTGAAAATATTATTTAATCCTAGTGAGTTTTCACATCAGCATTAGCTGATGGTCTTTCACTGGAGTCTGAGTGACAGCAAGTCTCCTCAGGTCTCCATGACTCTTCTGAGTATTCTGGCAGATTGCAGCAGTGCAGTGTTCTGAATGGTATCAATCCTTTCTCTGATTTCCAAACCCTTTTCTAATCCTTTTGGAACCGTTCCAAGTGCACCAACTACAATTGGTATCACTTTGACTTACATATTCCATAACTTTTTCAGTTCTTTGGCAAGATCCAGATATTTGTCCATTTTTTCATTTTCCTTTAGCTTCACTCTATGATCTGCTGGCACTGCAAAATCCACCAGTTGAAAAGTTCTTTCTTTTTTTTTAATCAGCACTAGGTCTGGTCTTCTTGCTGGGATAAAGTGATCCGTTTTTATTTCAAAGTCCCAGAGAATTTTATGGGTTTCGTTCTTAAGAACAGATTCTGGTTTATGCATATACCATTTTGTTGTATGGTCAAAATTTAATTTTTTGCATAATTCCCAGTGGATCACCTTCCCAACCCAGTCATGTCTAGTTTTGTACTCCCGTTGTGTTAGTTTGCTACATTCGCAGAGTACATGGTTTACAGTCTCATCCCTATTATCGCATAGTCTACATTTACTATAAGCAGCTTATAAATTATGAACGTACCTGTACTAGTAATTTAGAATGAACATAAAATGACGGGGCCCATGGAAAGTTACCTTACAGTTGTTGACGGGTAATAAACTTTTGATTTGACCCTTGAACTCGTATCATTACAGTTATTAATAATGAACACAAGACCTTCTGGATTTATAGTATTTGGGCTCGTTTTGTTTTTCATTAAGACAAGTACAAACTTTGGAAGACAAACTGCATCTTCCATCAGTCCTCCTCAGAAACTCAGCCCTGACGTCTTCTCTTACTATCTCCCTTACACTCCTCGCCCTGTTGGCGCTTTTTCACTAATCAGAAGCCAACAGGTCAGCCATTCATACGTCATCCCACATTCTAGTTAATTCCCACTATTACATAAGATATAACTAAAATCTAGTGTTTTTCCACATCTCATTATTTTACACTTGGATCTTGATAGAAAACTTAAAAATCGGTGATGGTAATACCAACTATTGTTGGTGTGCTTTGAACGGTATCAAAGGAGGTCAGCCTTTCACACGTCATCCTAAATGCTAGTTAATTTCTACTATTACATAAGATATAAGTAAAATCTATTGTTTTTCCACATCTCATTATTTTACACTTGGATCTTGCTAGAAAACTTAAAAACCGATGATGGTAATACCAATTGTTGTTGGTGGGCTTGGAACGGTCCCAAAGGAGGTCAGCCTTTCACACGTCATCCTAAATTCTAGTTAATTTCCATTATTACATAAAATATAACTAAAATCTAGGCTTTTTCCACATCTCATTATTTTACACTTGGATCTTGCTAGAAAAGTTAAAAACCGCTGATGGTAATACCAATTGTTGTTGGTGGGCTTGGAACGGTCCCAAATGAGGCCAGCCTTTCACACGTCATCCCACATTTTAATTAATTTCCAATATTACATAAGATATAGCTAAAATCTAGAATTGTTCCACATCATAAGCCAGAAAGTCAGCCATTCATACGTCATCCTTAATTTAGTTAATTTCCACTATTACATAACGTTTAACTAAAATCTTGGAATTTCTCCACATCTCGTTATTTTACACTACTTTCTCGGAATGTACATCTTAATGGACTAACATCATAACTTATATATACTTACGTCACTCCGATATCTCTTTTCTTTCAGGCGACAATGAGTGAGATATCTCTAAAAATCCTATTTTTGTAACGACTAAAATGTCGGCACGCCTATTCTATTTACAAAACAATGCCTGAGAAGTTCACAACTTGTTCTGTATCCTTTTTGTTTACTGAATGTTTTATGCCAACAAAGTCTGACTATTTTGTTTTGTCTTTTTCGCAAAAATTCTAACCGATCTTCGGTAACTGGATCAAAAACATTTCTTTTGATTATCCATTTCAAAGAATGGTGGTTTTTTTTTTTTTTGGTTTTTTTTTTTTCGAGCACTGTCTGCTAGTTTATATATTTAGCATTATGATATTTCCCCATTCTGCGTTTTCAAAATGGCGGATTTTTTTTTTTCTTTCTTTCATTATTTAATCGATACATTCTGTCTGGCTTTCAAATGGTTATTCCAATGACACTATAGTCCGTGTTGTTTTGATGGAAGTGTTCAGAGATTTCTTTCCTCTTTTCTCTTTCGATGTAACACGCTGTTATTTAGTAATCTGATGAAAACAAATCCTTCATCTTGACGCCTGGAAATGCCACTAATAGGATAGTGTTGCTCAAATGACAAAACAAAAAATCTTTTTATAAATGTCTTTGATATTACCTGTTCCTAGAGGACAACCGAAACTATATGCGACAGTATTAAATGCTATTTTTACTATTCTTATTGGAAGTTACCAATTATTGAGATCCTGAATAATATCCATGTCTTGGACTGTTGTCCTCATCTTTAGTGTGGTATGTATTTGGCTGGTTTAGCCCAGGATATGGCCGGTTTACCTCAATCGGTAGAGCGTCTGACTAGGAACCATAAGGTTCCGGGTTCGTTACCGGCCCTCGCCAACTCAGTGTATGGGTAGCACAGGGATCTGTGCTGTAAAGTCAGGAGCTGATAGGAGTTGTGGCGCTCCACCTCAGCCGCCAAAACAATCTCATTGGTTTAGTGCTTGTAAACAGGGGATAGACCCCCTCACCTTTTGGCTGATACCGACCTTAGGCCACCACCTTTTACTTATCAACAAAAACTTGAGGGAATGAAAACATATCTACCCAATGGTTGAAATAAAGGGTTCGGTTTGAAGTTCTGTGAAAACACCCGATTACGATATGAGGCTCCCCAGTTGGACAAGAAGGGTTCAACAAGAAGCACAGGAAGAATGCTAGAGGGAACATCGGCATAAACGTTGTGTACCTAACAATAAAGATAAGGACTACAGTCCGAAAATCCAAATTAGACCTCAATATCATTTGTTTATATTTTTTCAGATGAGGATTGATGTGAATAATGTTGATGTTTCGGACTGTCCTCATCTTTATTATGGTATCTATAAACACAACGTTTCGACAGCTGTGTCCTCCGGTCTTTCACTACTATTCCCTGTATATCTGAGTATATTAAGGACACAACCTGGTAAATCCTTTTGAATAGTCTGACTGTTGATCAAACGGGCGTCGAAGACTTTAGAAGATTTCATTCAAATAATGACATCCTTGCATGTCTATCATTCTGACACATGTCAAGAGAAGAATCATGATTATTTTCGGCGTGACGACTGTAACATTTATATATCAACTATTCGTAGCTGATGTAATGAATATGCAAATACTTAGATACCTCCTCACTATAATATGATTGGATAGCGTCCTCCATAAATACTCAACACTGTGGTGGTACAAGCGCCTACTAGCCTACTAGCAAGACTACCACGCCGACTGCTCGGAAGACGTACTGCTACTACTGTTACTCGTCGCACCAGCTTTTATTTACCTAAGAGGATAAACCTCACTACAACTTCATAATATATCCCTTAACCGGATATATCAGTAGCTAATAGAAATAAATGTCACTCAGATACACATTTATATGGTTTCAAGTAAGCACTTATATTTAACAATAATAAGTTTAAGTTATATCGCCTTAAGTAACTAATAGTAATCCTTATCACACACTTATAACTTCCAGTAACTATTCTTAATACAAATACTTTACAATGATATGCCATCAAGTATTCATATTTAATCTTATTATAATGGAGATTGTGGGTTTGTCTGTCTTTAATCGAAACTATATTACTATACAAGTCACCATTCGCTTTGTTATTTACATCACATTCTTCATGATTTTATTTTTATTTAAACCTCTATTAATAAAATTGTTTTACACCATTAAGACTGTTGACCATATCTACATCCTAATAACATGCAATTGTATTTATATATACAACAAAATAGCGAATTACAGTGTGAATGGGAAGGCTATTTTGCATATTGATCTTAAAAATTTAATTTTAATAAATATATGCTTAGTATTATTGATTTCTAATTTTTTGGTTTTATCTTATGGAATATGAGCAAAAATCTCAGGGATAAATCTTAAAAGAAATCGATTAACAAAAAGAAATAACTGTAATATTATTCTTTACTTCCTATTTTAACTAAATAGTTAAATTAGGAAAATTTACCAAAGACAGACGGGAGTAATGGAAAATGATGGAAGAGTTAGTTTCAAAGTTGTTGTTTTTTACAATCATACCCTCTCTGTTCCAAATCTTTTTATCTGTATTCTTATTCGGTTTCATTAGCCTTTCTAATTTAATATATTTTATTATATTAAAACTTAAATACTTGCACACGGCGGAGGGTGCATATATTTGCTAGTACTATTAATTTTCAAACATATCTATTTGATAAAGAGATGGGATTATAGTACTACCACTTCTTGTTAAAATGGACCTGGGTATAATCACACTGAAGCAGTAATCCACACCTGCAACCTCACCATTAGATTCAGTTTAATGTCATAACGAAGTCACGAAGGGAGAATAGGGAATACAATCAGCGTATTCTAAGCCCTGTCGACAAGGCTATCGAATGCTCGATTTGCATAGAAGCCCTACCGTACCGTAAAATTACAATCTTCTCACGTAAAGTTCCTACTCGGACATTTGAACTTATATGATACCAAGTATTTATATCTAATATCTACGATTAATTTTCAAACAGATCTATTTGACACAAAGAGGGGTCTAAAAGGTACTATCACTCTAAGGCAGAGTGGGCCTGGGAGTAATGGATGAAAGGAATACTCCTCACGCTCGAGATCTCCAGACCTGGACCATTACTATCAGATACAGTTTAGTTTTAACGCTATCGAATGATAAGTTGGGATAAAAGCCCAAACGTACTTAAAATATTGTTTTATCACAAACTTCCCATGTAACTTTTCTACTCGGACCTTTGAACTAATCCATAATAATACAACAAATTATATATTAAGTAATACGATATAATGATATTGAAATCGGTAATAAATTTTAGTTTTTAGTGAAAAGGTTGAAAGCCAAACGATAGATCTTTTTTTTCAAAACAAAATATTTTCCTTTGTTCTTAACTGATTCTCGATAAATATCAAAGTGATCTCTTTCGAGACTGCGATCAACAGGAAAATATAATACATTTGAATTCTAACTTGAAATCATAATACAAAAGCCGTTGTTTGAAAAATAGATTTTTTGTGTGTATATGTTTGTGTTTGCGTGTGAAAGCGAACCGATTTATGTATAGTTTTTCTTCTACTAAAATTTCATAGATTTTGTGAAATATATTCATCGGGCATATGCAAAATAAAATACTGTGTGAACTCTTGGGAATCGGCGGTAAAAACGAAGCCGAAAAAACAAAAAACAAAAACAAAAACAAAAGCTCCAAACAAATGCTTTTCTTGTACGGAGAAATGAAAATGTTACTTACTGGTGAAATTTCATCTATTGATTCACATATAAAACATAGATTAGGATTGATGTATTTGTTTAAAGGAATACCAAGTGCCTATGGGTTATTCAATACTAAAATCTTATCATAATGGAGATTATGTCTTTGTCTGCCTGTAACTGAAACTACATCACAAATGATGTCACATTCTCTCAGTTATTTACGTTTATATTTGGGTCATTATCAAATAATCATTACTAAATCTTAATTAACATTTTTATTCAATCTATTAAGGTCTAGATGAGTTAGATTTGATTCAAAACTACACGTTATATATATATATATATATATATATATATATATATATATATATATATATATATATGTGTGTGTGTGTGTGTGTGTGTGTGTATAATCTTACAATGTGTAGTATATATGAATAAGAAATAAAGGTTTACATAATATATATATATTTACCAACCCCTCCACACGAGCAGGATGTGACACAAGGTCAATTTCTTAAGCGGAGTTCAACAGGGTTGAATTCAGAGTTTTCCTTCTCCTAGACCGGTTGCCTAACCAAGGTTAAAGAGCCCAGTCTGCCCTACTATTATCCATAGCTGGAGGGAGAGTAGGATTCATACCTTTGCCAAGGGTATTAGCGCTAAGTGAAATGCAATTACCACATCCAGGATCTGAACTCGGGGCGACGAGTCCATTTCCCATGACTTTAACCATTACACCACGCGCTACCTTACATAATATTTGGTTGATAATTTGCATAATGCTTTTAGTAAAACCGTGTTTAACAAATAATTACTTAGTGTTATTGATTTCTAATATAATTCTTTTATTCTCAAATTTATCAAAAGCAATCATACGTATATGTTTATATAAAAATTATTCAAAATGAAATGAAAATAAGTGTAATCTTTTTATATGTGTGCTGTTAGTCTTTCTAATTTGATATAATGTTTTATTAATTAAAACTTAAATATTTGCGCCTGAAGCCTGCATATTCTTGCTTGTTTGATTAATTTATACATTTTTGATTCTAATCTTAACTATATTTTAAACATTGAATTTTTCATAAAAATTTTCTATTACATTTTTTCACACACTTATATGATATCCAATCGTGCTATATAATCCTATTATAATGGAGATTGTGTGTTTTTCTGTTTGTGACCGAAACTAAGTAACATTAGGTCACATTCTTCATGTCATTTAAAACTCAATTATTAATATACTTGGTTTACATTATAAATACTGTTGATCATCTCAACATACTAATAACATGCAATTGTATTTATATATACAAAATAGAGGTTTACAATGTGAACGGGAAGGCTAATTCTTATATTGATATTAAAAATTTGATTTTAATAAATATGTCCTTAGTATTATTGATTTCTAATTCTTTGTTTTATCTTAATGAATTTGAGCAAAAATCTCGTGGATAAATCTTAAAAGAAATACATTAATTAGAAGAAATAACTGTAATGTTATTCTTTATTTCCTATTTTAACTAAATAGCTAAATTAGGACAATTTTGCAATGTAAGACGGGAGCAATGGAAAAATAAGTTTCAGTTGTTCTACTTTTTGATTATAACCCCTTCTGTTTCAAATTTTTTTTTATTTGCATTCTTATTTAGTTTCATTTACCTTTCTAATTTAATATACTATTTTATTACATTAAAACTTATATATTGTGCATATATTTGCTAGTGCTAATGATAACGTAAACCCAATTTTATATGCTATCAACTATTCTAAGATTGATTGGATTTTATGGCATGACAACCTTTGGGTTATTTTATGCCGAAAACGTGTTGCTTTATTTATTCTTGTTGTGTATTCAGATTTTAAGCACATTTTTAACATTCATTTTTCATCTATTTAAACCAGTGATTTCCAACGTGGGGCCTACGCCCCACTGGGTGGGGGGATTAATAATAATAAGTGAGCAATATAAAAAATATAGTAATATAAAAAAAAATTAAATTTTACCCTATATGGGTAAAAATTATTGATTTATACGGTAAAATTGTAATTACAACCTTGCTGAGCACAACAGCTTGTGCAATCTAGTCAAGTGTTCACCCACTAATGTTATCGTGCATCTGGCACCAGCTATATGCGTGGCTTCTGACTCGTTTAACTTTGCAGTTCTTCATCTGTTGCCCTTCCCCGCAATTATACACATTATAAAATGGATTTTATTTGATTAAATTTGAAGTTAAACCCTTTAGTTTTATTTGAAAGATACAATTTTTTATGTTATACTTCTTCAAAACTGATATTGTTATATCATACTAAACAATTAACGAGTGGGGGACATGAAGAAATTTATGATAAAAAAGTGGGACATGGTACTAAAATGGTTGGGAACCACTGATTTAAACCATAGGGCAGTAATAAGTACTACCATTCCGAATCATAGTGAACCGGGAGTAATGGCGGTTAGGGGTACTCCACAACATCATACCCTGGACAATAAGACTATCAGCCACCACTTTCTGCATATATACGATAAAAATGAATGGGAGTCTGCCATAAGGTCTATAAATCGAGACAGTCATATATGTGCTAGGGATTGGCGTGGCCAGCTGATTGATCGGAGGGGCCTCTCCGACCGCCCATCTGGGTTAATAAGGGCCAAAGTTGAGTGTCGCACGTTATTGATTGCTCAGCTACCAGGATTCCGTCCTTAAGCAACATGGGTCGCCGCTCATGGTGAAAAAGTTGTCCCATTTTACTCTTATGCAGAGGTGCAGTCAGTGTATTATTCTGCCACAGCTGACAGGGTGGATCTGCTATTCTATCTAATGCTAATAATCTATATAGAATTATATGGATTGAAGTAATTATTCCTATTCATTAATAATCATGTGTTTGTCTACGGTTATATGCTTCTAATGATATGGTTTCTTTGTCTCAATGGCGTATCAACATTATTAGCTTATTCAAAGCAAGATTTACTTCGTAGAAGAACAGTAGTGGAACTATTTAGGGGGGGGGGATAAGAGGATTAATACCATCCCTATGGTTATTAGTCCGAAAGTGAATGTGATAGCACGACCGGAGTTCGAAATCGCTTACTACGATGTCGATGTCCAGCACCTTAACCACTAAGCCAGGGAGTGACCACCCCCTATGTTTATAAGCTTTTCTATATGACCAATAATTTGCAGTGATTATACAGTTACACGTATCTAATAATAATCCAAAGTATCAAATATAGTTTCATGTATCGATACAGAGCATATACATACAGTTCTATAGTGTCAAGTATTTCTGTCTAATACACATTTTAAACTTATCTATTTGACCCACATACGGGAATCTAAAGAAGACTTTGTGGTGTAATGATTTGTTTGTGTAATGGTTATCGTTGTTAGAAATGGACACGGCAGTCCTAGCTCAAATCCTGGATGTTTGCATCTCACACAGCACTATTAACTTGGGTAAATGAATCGAACAATTCAACCTCTAGCTCTAATTGTAGGATAGATTGGTCTATTTAGACTTTGTATGGAAATCAGTCTAGGAGAAAGGCAACTGAATTCAAAACAGTTATAATAAGTATTAATAGGACTATTCGGACTATTTTCACATCTTTTATTGTTTTCTGTACAAGGTTTCAGCCGATGTGCTTTCTGACATTATTCGGGTATTTCTTGTCGGGCTCGGTAGCCTTCTCAAACTCGGGAACCTTCTTGTAATCGGGAGCCATTAGACCACCTTTGAACCCAACTTTTAGAATCAACTTAAATGGCCTTGTGTCGAATCGTGCTCGTGCTGCGGGTTGGGAAAATAGATATATAGGCCCCTAGCAGGTGCTAATACTCCGCATCTGTTGACCTAGAAATAATACCACTAGAGTGGTGACTGTATCAGGTTGTGAGGTTTCACAAGTTAAGCCTGTCCTGCGGATACAATTCAGTGTCATACCTATTGTTACATATTCTTATTATTATCTTCTATCATGTGCATTGTCATTAGTTTTCATGGCCTACTAGTATTATACGGCCCCATCTGATACAGTAAGAGGCAAAAAATAACAGGCCGATTATATTTTAACTCATTCTGGGTCGCTTATAAACTTGACGCAGAAAGGAAGATAACTTTAAAAATTTAACAGAAAATAATAAAATAATACTGCTAGAATTTATTAGTCATTATTTTAATTTAATTTTAATTATTTTCAAAATTAAAATACGTTACTTATACTTTGTCTTTCAATAATCTACGAATTATAAATGGCTGTGATTTACCTTGTTTTTATGCTTTTCAATCACGTATACGGTCTGTTTTGCCTAAGACGCTAGTTTGGTAAAATTACTAACGCATAACTTTTTGCATTTAAATATTGATTTTTTAAAGTTTTTTCGCGATAATTTGTTTACAAAAATGGTTAATCTTTTCATATTACATTTCTGAAGAAAAAAAAAGAAACAGTTTGTGTATTTTTGTATACTTTTAAAATTTTCCAGCCTAAACCTACAGATTGACTATCAGGCCAATCGGCCTGTTAATTTTTGCCTCTTAATGTATCATGTGGGGCCGTATAATATTAGTAGGCCGTGGGTCTATCTATCGGCGTTCATTCTCTTTCCATTTTAAGAATGGTCCAGAATATCTTATAATGGTGACGGTGCAGGTATTCATTCCCTTGTTGAGATTTCTGCTCCAGATCTTGGTTTCCAGGAGTTTCCTTGTTCTGGGGATATTTATTTTAACTTTTTCTTCATCGCTGTTTGTTTGATGGTGTCCGCTTTTAACATTCCAACTTATTTGTAATTCTCCTTTTCTCCAAGTGTTCTTAATATTTCCTGATTTGATAGTTGTATTCTGTTTATTGTCACTCAATCCCCCTTTTTTATAATTAACATGATACATTTTTGATGCCGAATTCCTGTATATTCTGTACATTCTGCCGGTATATCCTTATAGTTTTGTACAAGGTTTTCCAGTTCCTCTTTGTTGTTTTGCAAAAAATCTTGATATCCTGCATGTTTATATATATATATATATATATATATATATATATATATATATATATATATATGATTTTTCTCGATTTGTTTAGCCATACATTTAATAGGTATTCCCGCCTAATTCATTATTAATTAATTAATTTTCAAAATTAGGTCCGACTCCAATTAAGCACTTATTCTCCCAAAAATTATCGGCAAAAAGCCATTCTAAACAAACTTTGTTTACATATATATATATATATATATATATATATATATATATATATATATATATATATACCAATCCCTCCACACGAGCAGGATGTGACACAAGGTCAATTTCTTAGGCCGAATTCAACAGGTTTGAATTCAGAGTTTTTCTTTCTCCTAGACCGGTTGCTAAAACCAAGGTTAAAGATCCTAGTATGCCCTACTATTAGCCATAGCTGGAGGGAGAGTAGGATTAGTACCTTTCCCAAGGGTATTAGCGCTAAGTGAAATGCAGTGATCACGTCCAGGATTTGAACTCGGGGCGACGAGTCCATTTCCTATGACTTTAACCATTACACCACGCGCTTCCATGTTTATGAGGTAGTTTAATTTTTCTTGTGATTTAGTGAATTTGTAGCCCCTGTACATTTTCCAAGTCTATAGTTGAGTGGCATCATTGTTATAACTAGTAGCAATAGTGAATCCACTTGGAAAATGCTTTCTTGGATTTTTACTTCAGCCTGTGATTGCTCACTCTTTTTCAATTTCACTTTCCAGTTTTCCCTAACTTTTTGATAAAGTTTACAGCCTTACCGGATATTCTATATATTTTTAAGCATTCTATAATCCAAGTTTGTGAGACTGTCTCTTAGGACTTTTTGTAGTCGATCCATGAGATTGAGAGATTTTTGCGCCTAGTTTTAGATATTGATCAATATAAAGTAAGTCAACTGTTTACACTTTTGTCTCTGAAGCACCCTTTCTGTTCTTCTGGAAATAGTTTGCGCCAATTAAGTGATTAATATATTTCTTCTTTAATCAGTGTCTTCAGAATATCATCATGTGTAGACAAGTTTAACGGTCGGTAAATGCTAGGGATGTTTCCTTTTTGTGGGTCTTTCTGGATTAGGATATTCCTTTTGTTATCCACTTTGGTATGTTTGCTTCTGTTAGGCATCTATTTAGTTGTTGGGCCAATCACGAGGATGGAAGTGAATCCTTTAAAACAGGAATCCATGTATACCATCATGGTCTGATGTTTTCTTGCTGCTAGCTTCTTGAATGTTGCTCTAAGGGAAATTATGTGTATAGTTTCTTCAGGCCTCCCTTTAATTCATTTCAGTTATTTTTTTAAACCATTTATCTATTTGGCTTTTGTGCTGTATTCTTTTCCACATATTCTGCTCCAAAATTTTTGTTTCTAATGTTTTGTTTTGTTTTGTTTTGTTTTAACGGCATATCAACCTCAGTGGGTCATTTAATGCCGATAAAGTTTTGAAATAAATCAATTCTTAATGGATAATACAATTTTTTTATAAATACATTTTTCTATTTAATCCATAGATGGGACACTAACAGGTACTACCACTCCGGGTCAGAGTGGACGCAGGGAGTAATGGTGATAAAGGGTGCTCCACATTTCCCAAACCTCCAAAAAACTGGAACCTCACCATCAGATAGAGTTTAACATCATTCCGCAGGACATGCAGACCCGCCACCGCCTTCTAGCACCCATATGATAAAAAAAAGGGGTTGGGGATTGTCATAAGGGCAATAGGGTTGAGAAAATCATATAGGTGCTAGGCTTGACGTGACCAGCCGATTGATCGGAGGGGGCCTCTCCGACCGCCCGTCTAGCCCAAGATAGGGCAAAGTGGAGTATTGCATGTCATGAAACTGCTCATCCACCTGTGCTCTATCCTTAAGCATCAGGTGGCCCCATTGGGTGAGTCTTACCCCTCTGCAGAGGTGCAGTCGGTGCATTCTAAAACGCCCCACCGACAGGGCGGTGTTTCTATTGTGTTTTTTTTTTTTGGGGGGGGGGAGTTGGCTCTAAAGATTATCTGGTAAGATTTCTTTTCGTTGTTCGGAAGATTCTATTTTGTTTGTACTGTTTTGTTCTGTCACAATAGTTTTGACTCTTCCTTCTTTCACTAATATATTTTGATTTTATCTCTTCCATTTCAATTTGCATTTGTCTTTTTAATGTCGTTACAGTCGATTGCGTATTTGCATTTTTCCATTTTAACGTTTACATAATTTCTTTATTTTCCTTCTAGTGTAACGTGGCGGCGTCGTCACGGTACTAAATTGCAATTGTTTAATCTTCGTTGTAAGGGATGACAATAACACCAACGTTATCCTCCAGAAGTTTATTGAAATAAATTCAAGCTTCTTAACTTCGAGAGAGAGAGGGTCAGCTTAATTAAATATATTCAGTCTTTAGACTTTCGGTCCTTCGTTTAAATGTCTGGGTGACAAGCTTTTTCAGTTGGTAAATATTAAGGTTAACTTTTCCAACACCAACTACACGAGATCCCGCTCGGCCAACTAACTCGCATCGACTCTCCCGATTACTGACTCCGATCACCTCACTCTCTCTCCGGCTGACTGCCTCCTGGGCTGACTGACGACTGACCTGTCTCGATTCATAGCTACTCCTACGCATTTTTAATCTCTTGATCTGATAACGGGCATTTGTTTATATTTATTTGTTTAATAAAAACTGAAATTCATATTTCCGTTTGTACAATATATAACACTAGTCTGAACCCCAACTAGTTTTACGTTTTGTTTTTGTGGGCTCCCCAGGCGTAATTATCATCCTTATTAAACCAAAAAAAAAATGATTTTGAGATTTTATGGTAAACATCCCAATTGTATACAGCAATATAGGACATCACATTTCACTGTGTACTGTCTGGAAACTTGTTTTACGCTTAAATGGAATTAAAAGAACATAAAAAGGGAACATAAAGTGTGGATTATCTTTACAATATATGTATAAAACAGTTGGTCACTAGATCTATGTACATAAACCACAGCAGATATGTTGTTACTGTTAGATAGGTTGTGAGGAGAACCACTATCTTTGTTTTTCTACTGTGTCTGTGGGTGAGCGGGGATCGGCCTGGGGTCAACATAAACAAACAAAAGACCTGGGCTGAGTGGTAGGAAACGGTTGGACGACCGGAATGAAAGGCATGGTTACATAGACGTCACGAATTTGCATGCGCATCGTACCGGAAGAAGGGCGAAGACTAGAAAGTTGTGAAGGTGTTTTTGCCGAAAGTGGCGTGACCAGGTGAAATTGCATGGGTGTCCTGATGCTATATAACCAGTCCGAATTTTGATCTAGGCGGAGTCAGGCTGAAGTTTCAACCAAAGATACATCTCCCGTTGACCCCTGTCTGTGTGTCCGATCCTAAACCTCTCTGACTCTCTTTTACTCTACACATTCTCCTCAATTTGGAGAATGAAAATATAAAATATATTTTTATATGGAAGTGTTCGTCGTCTTTTTATCAAAGTTCAGCTATAATATACAACAGTGCGTAGAATTATTATTATCTACCAAATCAAAATATATAAATGGATAAACAGAGAAAATATTCAAATAAAATAGAAATCAATAATTTTTACAAACTTACAAACTCAAACATAACATTGTTATATTTCAAAAATTAATTTTTCACAAGAAAATAATTTTCCCCAAAAACAAGTGAAAAGTAATTTTCTACACAACAGACGAAAATACACAAATAAAAAACTAAAACTGTTATTTTGAGAAATTACTCCAGTGGACAATTGAGACAAATTTTTTCTCGAATAAAAATAAGTTTAGAAATGTTCTCAAGTAAATAAACGCTTTTCGAAATCATCGGTTAAAAAATAAAATTTCTTTGGTGGCGCGGAGTTTATTAAATTTGATTGACTCTGTAATTCATTGTTAAATTCGTTTTGGTTAAGATTTTTGAGACGCAATGTTCATATTCATTTTATAGAAATAAATAAATAAATTTGCGGGAAAATGCTGAGAAGCGACGTTCTCCTGTGGAAGCCAGCACATGGGCACGCCAGTGTGGGCCGACCCATAAGACGTACATTGACCTAGCCCTGTGCGGATACAGGAATACTGCATAGATGACCTCCCGAGAATGATAATGAGTAGGGACGGATCGAGAGAGATTGTCATGGATATCCGTGGCTAAACAGCGCGACATGATGAATAAATATATATTATAATATATATATATATATATATATATTATTGAGAGAGACAAGAGAGAAGTGAGAGGACCCAGACTAAAAGACTTGGAGAGCAGGCTATATGTATCAAAAAAGGAACGTGGAAGAGGATTGCCAACATAGAGGATTGCCGAAAGATGCCACAAATCCAAGGACTAGAAGAATACACAAAAAAAGAGGCAAAGAGAATTACTCATGGAAGTCAATAATAGCAGCTGCACATATGGACAAACAGAAAAATAAAGAGAACAAAAAAACCAAAAATGGAGAAAAACAATTAATTTGGATACTTCAACGAACAAAATTGGAAAGGTTGGCACATGAAAAAATCTTAGACATGGTTAGAAGAGGAAACCTCAAGAGGGAAAATGAATCGGTAATCGATTGATGCACAAAACATTGCCATAAAACAAATCATATCAAAAAGAATAGAATTGATAAGACACAACAAAGCAGTAAATGTAGACTGTGTGGTGAACAGAGATCAGACCATAAACCATATATAAGGCAAACTAGCACAACGAGAATACAAAACTAGGCACGACCTGGTTGGATATGTGATCCCGCTGGCAATTATGCACAAAAATAGATGTTGACACACAACAGATGGTATATGCATAAACTAGAATCTGTTCTTAAGAATGAAACGCATAAAATTCTTTTGTGACAGGAGATAAATACGGATCACCTTATACCAGCTAGAAGACAGAAATGTAGTATTGATTAACCAAAAAAGGGAACGTGTTCAACCTGGTGGACTTTGCAGTCCCAGCAGATCAACAGGATGAAGTTGAGGAAAACGAAAAGATAGACAAATACCCTGGACCTTGAGCAAGAAAATTGAAAAAAAGGTGTGGAATAATGAGAGTGAAAGTGATACCAATTGTAGTTGGTGCACTAAGGAACAGATCCCAAAATCTTGGAAAAAATGACTATAGAACTGGAAAATCAGAGAAAAATTAAAGACCATCTGAAACAAACATTGGTGAACTCAGAATACTCAGAAATTCCTGGAGACCGCCGAGGTGACTTGTTGTCAATCAGATTCCAGCAAAAGGCCATCAGCTAACGCTGTGCGAAAGAAACTCACAGGAGTGAATATAATAATAATAATAATAATAATAAAATAATAATAATAATAATAATGTAAAAGTGCTAGTAAGTTAATTGATTTGTTGTCTGAGAGGCATGTCACTTTTCTGGTATGAATTGATTTTTATACATGTGAAATTATCCACAACTAAAATATAGGAAAACATAAACAAAACAAAAAAGAGAGGTTAAGCACATACAATATATAAATGCTGAATAGATTCCATATTGCCATCATTACTACGAACGAGCGACTCTATCCAAAGGCGGTCTCTGTAATTGAAAAAAGAAATAAGCCACTTAAAGCTGAATAGTGCTGTAAGCAAAACCAATGTTTCATTGCTGACCGAATCTGTCGATGCCTATTTAAAAAAAAAAAAAAAGAGAGGGGGTAGGAGGTAAATGGGGAGTAGGAGGTGATGTGGGATAGAGAGGTGAAGGAGGAAGGAGGAGGGGAAAGAGTACCGCGTCTGCATCTTGTTGTTAGAAACGGATAGAACGCCTCACTGAAATACGAGCAGCTAAAAATTGGCCTTGCCATCGACCGATAATAGATATTTTTCCTCTCTTTACATAATTTCTCACTAAACAAGATAATCTTCAAGTTGAATTGAAAGGCTTAGGGGATAAATTGTCCGTTTACAATATTACGGCGAACAGAAATGGAAAAAATAAAATCACCCAATACAAAAAGGCCCGCCATTTTGGGTTGGTTTGTTAAGAGAAATTGGAAGAGGCTGGTTCTTTATTTACTTCGTTAGTTTCAAAAATTTGCAAATGATTTTGAGGCGATGCATATACATGGAATCGAGAAAAAGGGACAAGAGACCGAATAAATGAATGTGGTCATATCTTTCTGATTATGGTTTTATAACGGAATGTGGCAATGGCCAGTGAAAGTGTTCCAGCACTCCGACTTGAAAGGCTATGGATGCACAGAAGAAATAATAAACATTTTTTTTTCAGTTGTATTTTCATAAGAGAGTGCTGTAGTTGGAATTACTGCAGCTACAACCATCTAAAATAATGCTACAAATGATGCTAAATTATCGTTCTTGTAGTACTACACTTCTCTGCTACTACTAATACTACTTGTAGTATTAGTAGTAGGCAGTACTATCTACTCTATACTAAACTACAGTAGTAGTAGTAGTAGTAGCATGAATGCTGCATATGTTGCTACATGATGTATTATATATATTATTATTATTATATTATTATTATTATTATCATTTTGGTTTTTGATTAGATTTTCACACCAGCGTTAAGCTGATGGTCGTTCCCTTGAATTTGAGTGACAACAAAGTATCCTTAGTCTCCAAGGACTCTCCTGAGTAATTCTAGTTGAGTTCACAATACTTTTGTCTGGATGGTCTCAATTCTTCTTTGCATTTCCAGTTCCTTAAAGTCTTTTATCTAAGCTTTTGGGAACGTTCCTAGTGCCCTAACTACAATTGATACCAACTTCACCCTGATATTTCCACACTTTTTTCAATTCTCTTGCGAAGGTAAAGCATTTGTCTATCTTTTGTTTTCTTCGTCTTCACCCTGTGTGATACTGGAACTGCAAAATCTACCAGTTGACAAGATCTCCTTTTTTCTTTAATCAAAAATAAGTCTGGTCTTCTGGATGGGATAAGGAATCCGTCTTTACCTCAATGTCCCAAAAGAATTCTATGCGTTTCATTCTCAAGAACAGATTCTAGCTGTATGCTTACCATTTTGTTGTCTGGTCAAAAGGTTAGTCTTTTTCGTGATTATTAATTATTATTATTAATTATTAGTAGTATAGTAGTAGTAGTAGTAGTAGTAGTAGTAGTAGGCAGAAAAAACTACTACTGAAGTGGTTGGAATAGGAAATGATTATAGTTATGAGTTAAAGAAGATAAAGTGAAAGATGATAAAAGAATTAATAATCTATGAGATGTGAAAGAAAACAAATGGGCTTGATATTTGAATAAGTAGCGATCGTAAAAATTGACGAACGAAGAGCTGCGCTGGTGCTGCTGCTGATGATGATATTTTAACATTTCTAAAGAAGAAGAAGAGAAATGAAGATGGAAATGATTGAAAAGAAGAAAGTATCAATTATTGAAAATAACCGAAGAAATCTTAAGGAAAGAGTCGGTGGGTCGAGGGAGACTACTTCACTGGATTTCTCATGAAAACCAGTAAATTGTGTAATTTGAATAATTCGGACCTAATTGCCCTCATCTTATTTCTATCTACACAATGTTTCGGGCCGAATGTGCCTACGTTCTTCTTGCATGTATTTCTTATCGGGACTTCTTAAACTTAGAACCTTCTCTCGAACTCGAGCCTTCATGACATAATCGGAGCCTTCAAACGGAAACTTTAAACCGAACCCTTTATTCAGTCCATGGGGTAAGAATTTTCCTCATTCCGTTAAAAGCATGACTGGGTAAAAGAGCTGAAAGCTTGTTGAGATAACAATAAAGATGAGGACAAAGTCCGAATAATCCAAATAAAATGCAAATTATCAAGCCTCATAAAAAAACAAGAGAAATACAGCACACTGTATTTACCGATTTCGTCTACAACTAATGGCAGAATACAATACAGGGTCAAGTTTTAAAAGCCCAAGTCCTTCACACGCATGAGTGTAAGGTTCGAACGGTGCCAAAAATATGCCCAGGCCTAATCAAAGATAAGATATGGAAAAAATAAATAACGAAAACACAAACAGTTAACTTGAATATAACCTTCTGTATTTGGTTATCACTTTTGTCCGAAACTTTTCCTCAATATTTCCTAAACAATATTTTCCTAAAACAATTTTCCTAAGCAATTTTTCATTACAAAGTTCGTGGCGAAGTCTCTTAAGAGGAAATGAGTACAACTAACTACCTAAATAGCGATGAAAAATTGCGAGGTCCGTTTGGTGTAAGGGTAAGAGGCTGGCGTGTTCGTTTCGACATAGGGTTTTCGAAATCACACCACGAGGCGATCTTTCGTATCTAATAGCTCTGCTGATCAGACTTAATAGGTCGAAAATGTTACATTCAAGAGATTGATTTTTCTCGTTTGTTTAGCCTTACATTTAAGTAGTTAAATCCCGCCTAATAATCATTAAATGAATCACTTGCCAAAAAATTAGGTTTGACTTTCAATTAAAGCACATATTCTCGCCAAATACTGTCGGCTGAAAATGCCATATTTGTTTTACGTTATATATATATATATATATATATATATATATATATATATAATCTCACATACAGCTTGCTTTGACGTATCACGTCTCTTCAGTGAGGCTAGACCATTTGCAGACTACCTTCAACCGGGATAGAAACTGTTCATTTCATCATCAGGTTAGGCATAGTTACGTACAAATTGGAGGAGGATTTTAACTGATAAATACACATACCTGCACATATATAAAAAGGCTTCCAGAGACACGTGTTTTGAAGTTTACTCTCATCAGTGCGCTGCGAACTTTTAAACAGCTACCTCTTGCGGGATCGAACCACGACAGAAATTTTCCGTTGCCAAGCACCGCTAACCCTTGAGGCCAATTGTGGCTGTCAGTCTGAAGTGAACAATTAATCTGATACAATTCCCTACGCGAAAATGTTTTACAATCACCAGAGAGCTCAAGAATGTAAACAGCGTACAGCGAGTAATATATATATATATATATATTATATATATATATATAATATATATATATATTTTTAATTATAAAACAATTTAAAAAAGTCGGTCCTACCATGGGTTTCTGAATAACACTTTTTTCGGTGTTTTCGTCGTCAGAGGCGTCGACGACGAATAACACCGAAAAAGTGTTATTCAGAAAACCAATGTGGACCGAACTTTAAATTGTATTATTAATTATAAATAAATAAATAAAGTAAAGCTCTACATAAGTAATTTGAGCCCTCTATATCAATTCTCCAACAATAATAAATTACCTAATATATATATAATATATATATATTATATATAAATATATATATTAAAATAAAAAAATTTCAAATGATCAAAATCATGACATTAGATAATCCAAACAGAGTTGACATGCCCTAAAGAATGAACGAAACGAATCAACAATCGGTGCATCACACCACATACACAACACACACACACACACACACACAACACCACGCACACAACGCACGAATATATAATACACAGCACATACATAAATAGCAACACACACACAGACACAGAGTCAGATTAAGAAGTCGCAAAATCTGTGTTATCACAGAACAATCTTCTTGCTAAATACCCTCACAGTGTCAGTGAGGTGTGTTCGATTTGTTTCGCAATATTGTGACAGACCAAATCACAATTGTAATAAGCTAATATTATTCCAGTAGGCCACGTGAATTCTGAGAAGTGAACATGGAGAGAATAATATTCACACGGGCTTATTAAATTTCAAAGACAGGCCTTTATACATATCTATCTATTTGTATTCATCTAATGTAATCTCTCTAATCTATCTCTATCTATATCTATATCTTTCTATATGTATGTATGTATATACATATTATAGATTGTGGTGTGTCTGTATATATATATAATATATATATATATATATATATATATTTCTATCCCTATCATAATATGCATACATATATCACACATATCTATCTATCTATCTCTCTCTTATATATAATATGTGTGTGTGTGTGTGTGTATGATGTGTGTGTGTGTGAAGAGAGAGAGAGGGAGAGAGAGGGTGGGAGATAGTATACATATATATTGATAGATAGATAGATAGATAATAGATGGTTCAATTTCCGGTTTCATTCACAAGCGCGACATCACATTCCACTTCTGCGAGGGTCAACGTTAGTGACCTTCAACCAGACTGACAGCTAAATTTCCTCCTGCCTCAGACTTTCTTGGAACTAATGCAAAAAATATAATAATAATAATAATAATAATATAATAATAATATGGATCAACCGTATTTCAAAAATAAAAGTCCAGACCTTATATTAACATAGAACTGGTAGATTTTGCAAGGTTTTTTTTTTTTGCAATTCCCTTGAGACCCGTGAAGAGTTATTATCACCCAGACTTCAGAAAAAGACCATCGGCTTAAAAGTGGCATGAAAAAGGCTTGTAATGGATGAATAATAATAATAATAATAATAATAAAAATAATAATAAATAATAATAATCACCCTTTCCCAGCCAGGAGACCTAGACCCTAGTGTTGATTAAAAAAAAAAAAAAAAAAAGAAGAAAAAGAGAACGTGTCACTGGTGGACCTTTGTTGGTCCCACTAAGCAGATGCACAGGGTTTAGCTGAAGGAAAATGAAAAGATGGATAAATACCTGGACCTTGCAAGAGAATCGAAAAGGCAGTTGGAACATGGAGTGAAAAGCGATACCAATTGTAGTTGGTGCGCTTGGAAGCGGTGGCAATAAACTTGGAAAAAGACTGGGATCTAGATTCAGGGGACGAATTGAGAATAATCCAGACTACTGGCACTGCTGCCAATCAGCTAGATGCTCAGCAAGAGTCAATGGAGATCTGAGGAGACTATGGTTGTCACTCAGACTGCAAAAGTGAAAAACCGTCAGTATGCGATGTGAAAAACTCAAAGGAGTGAAATAATATCAGTATTGATTAAACAAAAAAGAAAACTCGTCAACGGTAGTTTTGCAAGTTTCCAGCGATCACAGGTGGAAATGAAAGAAAACGAAAAATATATACAAAAATACCTAGACGCTCGTTAGGGAATTGAACAACCTGTGGAATGTGGAAGGGTGAAAAGTAATAACGCATTAGTAGTTGGAGCACTTACAAACGGTCCCAAATCCTTCAGAAAAAAAGAACTGAGAGAACTGAAATCAGAGAACAATTGAGACTTATCCAGTTCCTCTAAGTCTTTTTTTCCTAAGGATTTGGGAACCAGTTGTAAGTGCTCCAACTAACAGGTATTACTTTCACCTCCACATTCCACAGTTGTTTCAATTCCTAAAACGAGGTCTAGGTTTTGATATATATTTTTCGTTTTCTTTCATTTCCACCGGTGATTCTGCTGGAACTGCAAAATCTACCCGTTGACGAGTTTTCTTTTTGTTAATCATACTAGAATATTATTTTCCTCCTTTTGAGTTTTTCACATCAGCATAGTGACGGTTTTTTTTCACTTGAGTCTGAGTGACAACAAGTCTCCTCAGATCTCCATGACTCTTCTGAGCATTCTAGCTGATGGCAGCAGTGCAGTAGTCTGGATAGTCTCAATTCGTCCTCTGATATCTAGATCCTCCAGTCTTTTTTCCAAGTTTATTGCCACCGTTCCAAGCGCACCAACTACAATTGGTATCGCTTTCACTCTCAATGTTCAAACTGCCTTTTCGATTTCTCTGGCAGGTCCAGGTATTATATCCATCTTTTCATTTTCCTTCAGCTAAACCCTGTGATCTGCTGGGACACAAAGCCCACCAGTTGACACGTTCTCTTTCTTCTTTTTTTTTTTTTTTTTTAATCAACACTAGGTCTAGTCTCCTGGCTGGGAAAGGGTGATTATTATTATTATTATTAATTATTATTATTATTATTATTATTATTATTCCATCCATTACAAGCTTTTCAATGCCGACTTAAGCCGATGGTCTTTTTCTGAAGTCTGGGTGATATAACTCTTCACGGGTCTCAAGCGAATGCAAAAAAAAAAAAACCCTGCAAAATTCTACAGTTCTTGTTAATATAAGGTCTGGACTTTTATTTTTGAATACGGTGATCCTTATATTATTATTATTATTATTATTATTATTATTTATTATATTTTTTGCATTAGTTCCCAGAAAGTCTGAGCAGGAGGAAATTAGTGTCAGTCTGGTTGATAGGTCACAACGTTTTTTGACCTCGCAGAAGTGGAAATGTGATGTCGCGCTGTGAAAGCCGGAAATTGAACCATCTATCTATCTATCTATCTATCTATCAATATATATGTATATCTATCTCCCCGACCCTCTCTCTCCCTCTCTCTCTCTCCACACACACACACACATACACACACACACACACACAATATATATTAGAGAGAAGATAGATAGATAGATATGTGTGTATATGTATGCATATATGATAGGGATAGAAATATATATATATATATATTATATTATATATATATATAACAGACACACACACATATATATGTATATACATACATACATATAGATAGATATAGATATAGATAGAGATAGATAGAGAGATACATAGATAGATAACATAGATAGATATGTATAAAGGCCTGTCTTGAAATTAATAAGCCCGTGTGAAATATATTCTCTCCATGTTCACTTCTCAGAAATTCACGTGCTACTGAATAATATTAGCTTATTACAATTGTGTTTGGTGTCACGAATATGGAACACAAAATCGAACACACCTCACTGACACTGTGAAGGGTATTTAGCAAGAAGATTGTTCTGTGATAAACACAGATTTTTGCGACTCTTATCTGACTCTGTGTCTGTGTGTGTGTGTATTTATGTATGTGTGTGTATTTATATATTCGTGCGTGTGTGCGGTGTGTGTGTGTGTGTGTGTGTGTGTGTGTGTGTATGTGTGTGTGTGATTCGTTTCGTTATTTCTTTAGGGGCATGTCAACTCTGTTTGGATTATCTAATGTCATGATTTGATCATTTGGAAATTTTTTATTTTAATATATATATATATATATATATATATATATATATTATATATAAGGTTAAATTATTATTATTGTTGGAGAATTGATTATAGAGGGCTCAATTACTTATGTAAGAGCTTTACTTATTTATTTATTTATAATTAATAATACAATTTAAAAGTCGGTCCTACCATTGTTTCTGAATAACACTTTTTCGGTGTTATTCGTCGTCGACGCCTCTGACGACGAATAACACCGAAAAAGTGTTATTCAGAAACCAATGGTAGGACCGACTTTTAAATTGTATTATTAATTATAAATATATATATATATATATATATATATATATATATATATATATATATATATTTACTCGTCTGTACGCTGTTTACATTTCTTGAGCTCTCTGGTGATTGTAAAAAACATTTCGCGTAGGGATGTATCAGTTAATTGTTCACTTCAGACTGACAGCCACAATTGGGCCTCAAGGGTAAGGGCTTGGCAGACGAAAATTCTGTCGGGTTTCGATCCCGGCAAGAGGTAGCTGTTAAAAGTCGAGTCGCACTGATGAGAAGTAAACTTCGAACACGTGTCTCTGGAAGCCTTATATATGTGCAGGTATGTGTATTTATCAGTTAAAATCCTCCTCCAATTTTGTACGTAACTATGCCTAACTGATGATGAAATGAAACGAGTTTCTATCCCGGTTGAAGGTAGTCTGCAAATGTGCTAGCCTCACTGAAGAGACGTGATACGTCAAAGCATAGTGTATGTGGATGATTATAATATATATATATATATATATATATATATATATATATAACGTAAACAAAATATGGCTATTTTCAGCCGACAGTATTTGGGAGAATATGTGCTTAATTGAAGTCAAACCTAATTTTTGCAAGTTAATTCATTAATGATTAATTAGGCGGATTTAACTACTTAAATGTAAGGCTAAACAAATCGAGAAAAATCAATCTCTGAATGTACATTTCGACCTATTAAGTCTGATCAGCAGAGCTATAGATACGAAGATCGCCTCGTGTGTGGGATTCGAAACCCGTATGTCGAGACACACGCAAGCCTCTTACCCTTACACAACGGCCTCGCAATTTTTCATCGCTTTATTTAGGTAGTAGTTGTACTCATATTCCTCTTAAGAGACTTCGCACGAACTTGATGAAAAATTGGCTTAGGAAAATTGTTAGGAAAATATTGTTTAGGAAAATATTGAGGAAAAGTTTTCGGACAAAAGTGATAACCAATACAGAAGGTTATATTCAAGTAACTGTTTGTGTTTTCGTTATTTCAATTTTTCCCATATCTTATCCTGATTAGGCTGGCTATTTTTGGCACCGTTCCGAACTCTACACTCATGCGTGTGAAGGACTTGGCTTAAAACTTGACCCTGTATTGTATTTTGCCATTAGTGTAGACGATCGGTAAAATACAATGTGCTGGTTTCTCTGTTTTTTTTATGAGGCTTGATAATTTGCATTATTTGGATTATTCGGACTTTTGTCCTCATCTTTATTGTTATCTCAACAAGCTTTCAGCTCTTTTGTACCCAGTCATGTTTAACGGAATGAGAAAATTCTAACCCCATGGACTGAATAAAGGTTCGGTTAAAGTTTCCGTGAAGGCTTCCGATTATGTCATGAAGGCTCCCGAGTTCGAAGAGAAGGTTTCTAAGTTTAAGAAGTCCGATAAGAAATACATGAAGAAGAACGTAGGGCACATCGGCCGAAACATTGTGTAGATAGAAATAAAGATGAGGGCAATAGTCCGAATAATTCAAATAACACAATTTACTGGTTTTCATGAGAAATCCAGTGACAGTTAGTCTCCTCGACCCACCGACTCTTCCTTAAGATTTTCTTCGGTTATTTTCAATAATTGATACTTCTTTCTTCAAACATTTCCATCTTCATCTTCTTTCTTCTTCTTTAGAAATGTTAAAAATCATATCATCAGCAGCAGCACCAGCAGCAGCATCTTCGTCGTCATATTTTTACTATCGCTACTTCTTTATTCAAATATCAGCCATTTTTTTCTTTCACATCTCATAGATTATTAATTCTTTAATCATCTTTCACTTTATCTTTCTTTAACTCATAACTATAATCATTTCCTATTCCAACCACTTCAGTAGTAGTTTTGCTGCACTCTACTACTACTACTACTACTACTACTACTACTACTACTAATAATAATAATAATAATAATCACGAAAAGAACTAACTTTTGACCAGACAACAAATGGTATATGCATAAGCTAGAATCTGTTCTTGAGAATGAAACGCATAGAATTCTTTGGGACATTGAGGTAAAGACGGATCTCCTTATCCCATCCAGAAGACCAGACTTATTTTTGATTAAAGAAAAAAGGAGATCTTGTCAACTGGTAGATTTTGCAGTTCCAGTATCACACAGGGTGAAGACGAAAGAAAACGAAAAGATAGACAAATGCCTTTACCTCGCAAGAGAATTGAAAAAAGTGTGGAATATCAGGGTGAAGTTGGTATCAATTGTAGTTAGGGCACTAGGAACGTTCCCCAAAAGCTTAGATAAAAGACTTAAGGAACTGGAAATCAAAAGAAGAATTGAGACCATCCAGACAAAAGTATTGTTGAACTCAACTAGAATACTCAGGAGAGTCCTGGAGACCTAAGGATACTTGTTGTCACTCAAATTCAAGGGAACGACCATCAGCTAACGCTGGTGTGAAAATCTAATCAAAAAACCAAAATGATAATAATAATAATAATAATAATAATAATAATAATAATAATAATCATGTAGCAACATATGCAGCATCATGCTACTACTACTACTACTACTAGTAGTAGTAGTAGTAGTAGTAGTACTGCTACTACTAATACTACAAGTAGTATTAGTAGTAGCAGTAGAAGTAGTAGTACTACAAGAACGAATAATTTAGCATCATTTGTAGCATTATTTTAGATGGTTGTAGCTGCAGTAATTCCAACTACAGCACTCTCTTATGAAAATACAACTGAAAAAAAATGTTTATTATTTCTTCTGTGCATCCATAGCTTTCAAGTCGGGTGCTGAGACACTTTCACTGGCCATTGCCACATTCCGTTATAAAACCATAATCAGAAAGATATGACCACATCATTTATCGTCTCTTGTCCCTTTTCTCGATTCCATGTTATATGCATCGCCTCAAAATCATTTGCAAATTGAGAACTAACGAAGTAAATAAGAACCAGCCTCTTCAATTTCTCTTAACAACCAACCCAAAATGGCGGGCCTTTTTGTATTGGGTGATTTTTATTTTTCCATTTCTGTTCGCCGTAATATTGTAAACGGACAATTTATCCCCTAAGCCTTTCAATTCAACTTGAAGATTATCTTGTTTAGTGAGAAATCTTATGTAAAGAGAGAAAATATTCTATTATCGGTCGATGGCAAGGCCAATTTTTAGCTGCTCGTATTCAGTGAGGCGTTCTATCCGTTTCTAACAACAAGATGCAGACGCGGTACTCTTTTCCCCTCCTCCTCCTCCTTCACCTCCTCCTCCCACATCACCTCCTACTCCCCATTTACCTCCTACCCCGCTTCTTTTTTTTTTTTTAAATAGGCATCGACAGATTCGGTCAGCAATGAACATTGGTTTTGCTACAGCACTATTCAGCTTTAAGTGGCTATTTTTTTTTCAATTACAGAGACCGCCTTTGGATAGAGTCGCTCGTTCGTAGATGATGGCAATATGGAATCTATTCAGCATTTATATATTTGTATGTGCTTAACCTCTCTTTTTTGTTTTGTTTATGTTTTCCTATATTTTAGTTGGATAATTCACATGTTATAAAAATCAATTCCCATACCAGAAAAGTGACATGCCTCTCAGACAACAAATCAATTAACTTACTAGCACTTTACATTATTATTATTATTATTATTATTATTATTATTATTATTATTATTATATTCACTCCTGTGAGTTTTTCGCACCAGCGTTAGCTGATGGCCTTTTGCTGGAATCTGATTGACAACAAGTCACCTCGGGTCTCCAGGAATCTTCTGAGTATTCTGAGTTCACCAATGTTGTTTTTCAGATGGTCTTAATTCTTCCTCTGATTTCCAGTTCCTATAGTCATTTTTCCAAGATTTTGGGATCTGTTCCTAGTGCACCAACTACAATTGGTATCACTTTCACTCTCATATTCCACACCTTTTTCAATTTTCTTGCAAGGTCCAGGTATTTGTCTATCTTTTCGTTTTCCTTCAACTTCATCCTGTGATCTGCTGGGACTGCAAAGTCCACCAGTTGACACGTTCCCTTTTTTGGTTAATCAATACTACATCTGGTCTTCTAGCTGGTATAAGGTGATCCGTATTTATCTCCTAGTCACAAAGAATTTTATGCGTTTCATTCTTAAGAACAGATTCTAGTTTATGCATATACCATCTTGTTGTGTGGTCAACATCTATTTTTGTGCATAATTGCCAGGGGATCACATATCCAAACCAGTCGTGCCTAGTTTTGTATTCTCGTTGTGCTAGTTTGCACTTAATATATGGTTTATGGTCTGATCTCTGTCACCACACAGTCTACATTTACTGCTTTGTTGTGTCTTATCAATTCTATTCTTTGATATGATTTGTTTTTATGGCAATGTTTTGTGCATCAATCATTACCGATTCATTTTCCCTCTTGAGGTTTCCTCTTCTTAACCATGTCTAAGATTTTTCATGTGCAACCTTTCCAATTTGTCGTTTGAAGTATCCAAATAATTGTTTTTCTTCCCATTTTTGTTTTTTGTTCTCTTTATTTTTCTGTTTGTCCATATGTTGCAGCTGCTATTATTGACTTCCATGAGTAATTCTCTTTGCTCTTTTTTGTGTATTCTTCTAGTCCTTGGATTGTGGCATCTTCGCAATCCTCTATGTTGGCAAGTCCTCTTCCACGTTCCTTTTTTGATACATATAGCCTGCTCTCCAAGTCTTTTAGTCTGGGTCGCTCTCACTTTCTCTCTCTGTCTCTCTCAATATATATATATATATATATATATATATATATATATATTTATATCATCATGTCGCGCTGTTAGCACGGATATCCATGACAATCTCTCTCGATCCGTCCCTATCATTCATCATTCTCGGGAGGTCATCTATGCAGTATCCTGTATCCGCACAGAGCTAGTCAATGTACGTCTTATTTGGTCGGCCCACACTGGCGTGCCCATGTGCTGGCTTCCACAGGAGAACGTCGCTTCTCCAGCATTTTCCCGCAAATTTATTTATTTATTTCTATAAAATGAATGAACATTGCGTCTCAAAAATCTTAACCAAAACGAATTTAACAATGAATTACAGAGTCAAATCAAATTAATAAACTCCGCGCCACCAAAGAAATTTATTTTTAACCGATGATTTCGAAAAGCGTTTATTTACTTGAGACATTTCTAAACTTATTTTTATTCGAGATAAAAATTTGTCTCAATTGTCCACTGGAGTAATTTCTCAAAATAACAGTTTTAGTTTTTCTTTGTGTATTTTCGTCTGTTGTGTTAGAAAATTACTTTCACTTGTTTTGGGAAAAATTATTTTCTTGTGAAAAATTAATTTTTGAATATAACAATGTTATGTTTTGAGTTTGTAAGTTTGTAAAAATTATTGATTTCTATTTTATTTGAATATTTTCTCTGTTTATCCATTTATATATTTTGATTTTGGTAGATAATAATAATTCTACGCAGTGTTGTATATTATAGCTGAACTTTGATAAAAGACGACGAACACTTCCATATAAAAATATATTTTATATTTTCATTCTCCAAATTGAGGAGAATGTGTAGAGTAAAAGAGAGTCAGAGAGGTTAGGATCGGACACACAGACAGGGGTCAACGGGAGATGTATCTTTGGTTGAAACTTCAGCCTGACTCCGCCTAGATCAAAATTCGGACTGGTTATATAGCATTCAGGACACCCATGCAATTTCACCTGGTCACGCCACTTTCGGCAAAACACCTTCACAACTTCTAGTCTTCGCCCTTCTTCCGGTACGATGCGCATGCAAATTCGTGACGTCTATGTAACCATGCCTTTCATTCCGGTCGTCCAACCGTTTCCTACCACTCAGCCCAGGTCTTTTGTTTGTTTATGTTGACCCCAGGCCGATCCCCGCTCACCCACAGACACAGTAGAAACAAAGATAGTGGTCTCCTCACAACCTATCTAACAGTAACAACATATCTGCTGTGGTTTATGTACATAGATCTAGTGACCAACTGTATTTTATACATATATTGTAAAGATAATCCACACTTTATGTTCCCTTTTATGTTCTTTTAATTCCATTTAAGCGTAAAACAAGTTTCCAGACAGTACACAGTGAAATGTGATGTCCTATATTGCTGTATACAATTGGGAATGTTTACCATAAAATCTCAAAATCATTTTTTTTGGTTTAATAAGGATGATAATTACGCCTGGGGAGCCCACAAAAACAAACGTAAAACTAGTTGGGGTTTCAGACTAGTGTTATATATTGTACAAACGGAAATATGAATTTCAGGTTTTATTAAACAAATAAATATAACAAATGCCCGTTATCAGATCAAGAGATAAAAATGCGTAGGAGTAGCTATGAATCGAGACAGGTCAGTCGTCAGTCAGCCCAGGAGGCAGTCAGCCGGAGAGAGAGTGAGGTGATCGGAGTCAGTAATCGGGAGAGTCGATGCGAGTTAGTTGGCCGAGCGGGATCTCGTGTAGTTGGTGTTGGAAAAGTTAACCTTAATATTTACCAACTGAAAAAGCTTGTCACCCAGACATTTAAACGAAGGACCGAAAGTCTAAAGACTGAATATATTAATTAAGCTGACCCTCTCTCTCTCGAAGTTAAGAAGCTTGAATTTATTTCAATAAACTTCTGGAGGATAACGTTGGTGTTATTGTCATCCCTTACAACGAAGATTAAACAATTGCAATTTAGTACCGTGACGACGCCGCCACGTTACACTAGAAGGAAAATAAAGAAATTATGTAAACGTTAAATGGAAAAATGCAAATACGCAATCGACTGTAACGACATTAAAAAGACAAATGCAAATTGAAATGGAAGAGATAAATCAAAATATATTAGTGAAAGAAGGAAGAGTCAAAACTATTGTGACAGAACAAAACAGTACAAACAAAATAGAATCTTCCGAAACAACGAAAAGAAATCTTACCAGATAATCTTTAGAGCCAACTCCCCCCCCCCAAAAAAAAACACAATAGAAACACCGCCCTGTCGGTGGGGCGTTAGAATGCACCGACTGCACCTCTGCAGAGGGGTAAGACTCACCCAATGGGGCCACCTGATGCTTAAGGATAGAGCACAGGTGGATGAGCAGTTCATGACATGCAATACTCCACTTTGGCCCTATCTTGGGCTAGACGGGCGGTCGGAGAGGCCCCCTCCGATCAATCGGCTGGTCACGTCAAGCCCTAGCACCTATATGATTTTCTCAACCCTATTGCCCTTATGACAATCCCCAACCCCTTTTTTATCATATGGGTGCTAGAAGGCGGTGGCGGGTCTGCATGTCCTGGGAATGATGTTAAACTCTATCTGATGGTGAGGTTCCAGTTTTGGAGGTTTGGGAAATGTGGAGCACCCCTTTATCACCATTACTCCCTGGTCCACTCTGACCCGGAGTGGTAGTACCTGTTAGTGTCCCATCTATGGATTAAATAGAAAAATGTATTTATAAAAAAATTGTATTATCCATTAAGAATTGATTTATTTCAAAACTTTATCGGCATTAAATGACCCACTGAGGTTGATATGCCGTAAAACAAAACAAAACAAAACAAAAACATTAGAAACAAAAATTTTGGAGCAGAATATGTGAAAAAGAATACAGCACAAAAGCCAAATAGATAAATGGTTTTAAAAAATAAACTGAAATGAATTAAAGGAGGCCCTGAAGAAACTATACACATAATTTCCCTTAGAGCAACATTCAAGAAGCTAGCAGCAAGAAAACATCAGACCATGATGGTATACATGGATTCCTGTTTTAAAAGGATTCACTTCCATCCTCGTGATTGGCCCAACAACTAAATAGATGCCTAACAGAAGCAAACATACCAAAGTGGATAACAAAAGGAATATCCTAATCCAGAAAGACCCACAAAAAGGAAACATCCCTAGCATTTACCGACCGTTAACTTGTCTACACATGATGATATTCTGAAGACACTGATTAAAGAAGAAATATATTAATCACTTAATTGGCGCAAACTATTTCCAGAAGAACAGAAAGGGTGCTTCAGAGACAAAAGTGTAACAGTTGACTTACTTTATATTGATCAATATCTAAAACTAGGCGCAAAAATCTCTCAATCTCATGGATCGACTACAAAAAGTCCTAAGAGACAGTCTCACAAACTTGGATTATAGAATGCTTAAAAATATATAGAATATCCGGTAAGGCTGTAAACTTTATCAAAAAAGTTAGGGAAAACTGGAAAGTGAAATTGAAAAAGAGTGAGCAATCACAGGCTGAAGTAAAAAATCCAAGAAAGCATTTTCCAAGTGGATTCACTATTGCTACTAGTTATAACAATGATGCCACTCAACTATAGACTTGGAAAATGTACAGGGGCTACAAAATTCACTAAATCACAAGAAAAATTAAACTACCTCATAAACATGGAAGCGCGTGTGTAATGGTTAAAGTCATAGGAAATGGACTCGTCGCCCCGAGTTCAAATCCTGGACGTGATCACTGCATTTCACTTAGCGCTAATACCCTTGGGAAAGGTACTAATCCTACTCTCCCTCCAGCTATGGCTAAATAGTAGGGCATACTAGGATCTTTAACCTTGGTTTAGCAACCGGTCTAGGAGAAAGAAAACTCTGAATTCAAACCTGTTGAATTCGGCCTAAGAAATTGACCTTGTGTCACATCCTGCTCGTGTGGAGGGATTGGTATATATATATATATATATATATATATATATATATATATATATATATATGTAAACAAAGTTTGTTTAGAATGGCTTTTTGCCGATAATTTTTGGGAGAATAAGTGCTTAATTGGAGTCGGACCTAATTTTGAAAATTAATTAATTAATAATGAATTAGGCGGGAATACCTATTAAATGTATGGCTAAACAAATCGAGAAAAATCATATATATATATATATATATATATATATATATATATATATATATATATATATAACATGCAGGATATCAAAGATTTTTTGCAAAACAACAAAGAGGAACTGGAAAACCTTGTACAAACTATAAGGATATACCGGCAGAATGTACAGAATATACAGGAATTCGGCATCAAAAATGTATCATGTTAATTATAAAAAAGGGGGATTGAGTGACAATAAACAGAATACAACTATCAAATCAGGAAAATATAAGAACACTTGGAGAAAAGGAGAATTACAAATAAGTTGGAATGTTAAAAGCGGACACCATCAAACAAACAGCGATGAAAGAAAAAGTTAAAATAAATATCCCCAGAACAAGGAAACTCCTGGAAACCAAGATCTGGAGCAGAAATCTCAACAAGGGAATGAATACCTGCACCGTCACCATTATAAGATATTCTGGACCATTCTTAAAATGGAAAAGAGATGAACGCCGATAGATAGACCCACGGCCTACTAATATTATACGGCCCCACATGATACATTAAGAGGCAAAAATTAACAGGCCGATTGGCCTGATAGTCAATCTGTAGGTTTAGGCTGGAAAATTTTAAAAGTATACAAAAATACACAAACTGTTTTCTTTTTTTTTCTTCAGAAATGTAATATGAAAAGATTAACCATTTTTGTAAACAAATTATCGCGAAAAACTTTAAAAAATCAATATTTAAATGCAAAAAGTTATGCGTTAGTAATTTTACCAAACTAGCGTCTTAGGCAAAACAGACCGTATACGTGATTGAAAAGCATAAAAACAAGGTAAATCACAGCCATTTATAATTCGTAGATTATTGAAAGACAAAGTATAAGTAACGTATTTTAATTTTGAAAATAATTAAAATTAAATTAAAATAATGACTAATAAATTCTAGCAGTATTATTTTTATTATTTTCTGTTAAATTTTTAAAGTTATCTTCCTTTCTGCGTCAAGTTTATAAGCGACCCAGAATGAGTTAAAATATAATCGGCCTGTTATTTTTTGCCTCTTACTGTATCAGATGGGGCCGTATAATACTAGTAGGCCATGAAAACTAATGACAATGCACATGATAGAAGATAATAATAAGAATATGTAACAATAGGTATGACACTGAATTGTATCCGCAGGACAGGCTTAACTTGTGAAACCTCACAACCTGATACAGTCACCACTCTAGTGGTATTATTTCTAGGTCAACAGATGCGGAGTATTAGCACCTGCTAGGGCCTATATATCTATTTTCCCAACCCGCAGCACGAGCACGATTCGACACAAGGCCATTTTAAGTTGATTCTAAAAGTTGGGTTCAAAGGTGTCTAATGGCTCCCGATTACAAGAAGGTTCCCGAGTTTGAGAAGGCTACCGAGCCCGACAAGAAATACCCGAATAATGTCAGAAAGCACATCGGCTGAAACCTTGTACAGAAAACAATAAAGATGTGAAAAATAGTCCGAATAGTCCTATTAATACTTATTATAACTGTTTTGAATTCAGTTGCCTTTCTCCTAGACTGATTTCCATACAAAGTCTAAATAGACCAATCTATCCTACAATTAGAGCTAGAGGTTGAATTGTTCGATTCATAGCTTTACCCAAGTTAATAGTGCTGTGTGAGATGCAAACATCCAGGATTTGAGCTAGGACTGCCGTGTCCATTTCTAACAACGATAACCATTACACAAACAAATCATTACACCACAAAGTCTTCTTTAGATTCCCGTATGTGGGTCAAATAGATAAGTTTAAAATGTGTATTAGACAGAAATACTTGACACTATAGAACTGTATGTATATGCTCTGTATCGATACATGAAACTATATTTGATACTTTGGATTATTATTAGATACGTGTAACTGTATAAATCACTGCAAATTATTGGTCATATAGAAAAGCTTATAAAAGGGGGTGGTCACTCCCTGGCTTAGTGGTTAAGGTGCTGGACATCGACATCGTAGTAAGCGATTTCGAACTCCGGTCGTGCTATCACATTCACTTTCGGACTAATAACCATAGGGATGGTATTAATCCTCTTATCCCCCCCCCTAAATAGTTCCACTACTGTTCTTCTACGAAGTAAATCTTGCTTTGAATAAGCTAATAATGTTGATACGCCATTGAGACAAAGAAACCATATCATTAGAAGCATATAACCGTAGACAAACACATGATTATTAATGAATAGGAATAATTACTTCAATCCATATAATTCTATATAGATTATTAGCATTAGATAGAATAGCAGATCCACCCTGTCAGCTGTGGCAGAATAATACACTGACTGCACCTCTGCATAAGAGTAAAATGGGACAACTTTTTCACCATGAGCGGCGACCCATGTTGCTTAAGGACGGAATCCTGGTAGCTGAGCAATCAATAAACGTGCGACACTCAACTTTGGCCCTTATTAACCCAGATGGGCGGTCGGAGAGGCCCCTCCGATCAATCAGCTGGCCACGCCAATCCCTAGCACATATATGACTGTCTCGATTTATAGACCTTATGGCAGACTCCCATTCATTTTTATCGTATATATGCAAGAAAGTGGTGGCTGATAGTCTTATTGTCCAGGGTATGATGTTGTGGAGTACCCCTAACCGCCATTACTCCCGGTTCACTATGATTCGGAATGGTAGTACTTATTACTGCCCTATGGTTTAAATCAGTGGTTCCCAACCATTTTAGTACCATGTCCCACTTTTTTATCATAAATTTCTTCATGTCCCCCACTCGTTAATTGTTTAGTATGATATAACAATATCAGTTTTGAAGAAGTATAACATAAAAAATTGTATCTTTCAAATAAAACTAAAGGGTTTAACTTCAAATTTAATCAAATAAAATCCATTTTATAATGTGTATAATTGCGGGGAAGGGCAACAGATGAAGAACTGCAAAGTTAAACGAGTCAGAAGCCACGCATATAGCTGGTGCCAGATGCACGATAACATTAGTGGGTGAACACTTGACTAGATTGCACAAGCTGTTGTGCTCAGCAAGGTTGTAATTACAATTTTCCGTATAAATCAATAATTTTTACCCATATAGGGTAAATTTAATTTTTTTTTATATTACTATATTTTTTATATTGCTCACTTATTATTATTAATCCCCCACCCAGTGGGCGTAGGCCCCACGTTGGAAATCACTGGTTTAAATAGATGAAAAATGAATGTTAAAAATGTGCTTAAAATCTGAATACACAACAAGAATAAATAAAGCAACACGTTTTCGCATAAAATAACCCAAAGGTTGTCATGCCATAAAATCCAATCAATCTTAGAATAGTTGATAGCATATAAAATTGGGTTTTACGTATCATTAGCACTAGCAATATATGCACAATATATAAGTTTTTAATGTAATAAAATAGTATATTAAATTAGAAAGGTAAATGAAAACTAAATAAGAATGCAAATAAAAAAAAAAATTTGAAACAGAAGGGGTTATAATCAAAAAGTAGAACAACTGAAACTTATTTTTCCATTGCTCCCGTCTTACATTGCAAAATTGTCCTAATTTAGCTATTTAGTTAAAAATAGGAAATAAAGAATAACATTACAGTTATTTCTTCTAATTAATGTATTTCTTTTAAGATTTATCCACGAGATTTGCTCAAATTCATTAAGATAAAACAAAGAATTAGAAATCAATAATACTAAGGACATATTTATTAAAATCAAATTTTAAATATCAATATAAGAATTAGCCTTCCCGTTCACATTGTAACCTCTATTTTGTTATAATAAATACAATTGCATGTTATTAGTATGTTGAGATGATCAACAGTATTTATAAATGTAAACCAAGTATATTAATAATTGAGTTTTAAATGACATGAAGAATGTGACCTAATGTTACTTAGTTCGGTCACAAAGCAGAAAAACACCACAATCTCCATTATAATAGGATTATATAAGCACGATTGATATCATATAAGTGTGTGAAAAAATGTAATAGAAAAATTTTTTATGAAAAATTCAATGTTAAAATATAGTTAAGATTAGAATCACAAAATGTATAAATTAATCAAACAAGCAAGAATATGCGGCTTCAGGCGCAAAATATTTAGATTTTAAATTAATAAAACATTATATCAAATTAGAAAGACTAACAGCACACATATAAAAATTACACTTATTTCATTTCATTTTGAATAATTTTATATAAACATATACGATGATTGCTTTTGATAAATTTGAGAATAAAAGAATTATATTAGAAATCAATAACACTAAGTAATTATTTGTTAAACACGGTTTTACTAAAAAGCATTATGCAAATTATCAACCAAATATTTATGTAGGTAGCGCGTGGTGTATGGGTTAAAGTCATGGAAATTGGACTCGTCGCCCCGAGTTCAGATCCTGGATGTGGTAATTGCAATTTCACTTAGCGCTAATCCCTTGGCAAAGGTATGAATCCTACTCTCCCTCCAGCTAGGATAATAGTCAGGGCAGACTGGCCTCTTTAACCTTGTTAGGCAACCGGTCTAGGAGAAGGAAAAAACTCTGAATTCAACCCTGTTGAACTCCGCTAAGAAATTGACCTTGTGTCACATCCTGCTCGTGTGGAGGGGTTGTAATATATATATATTATGTAACCTTTATTTCTTATTCATATATACTACACATTGTAAGATTATACACACACACAACCACACACACACAACATATATATATATATATATATATATATATATATATATATATATAATTATATATATACGTGTAGTTTTGAATCAAATCTAACTCATCTAGACCTTAATAGATTGAATAAAATGTTAATTAAGATTTAGTAATGATTATTTGATAATGAACCAAATATAACGTAAATAACTGAGAGAATTGTGACATCATTTGTGATGTAGTTTCAGTTACAGGCAGACAAAGACATAATCTCCATTATGATAAGATTTTAGTATTGGAATAACCCATAGGCACTTGGTATTCCTTTAAACAAATACATCAATCCTATCTATGTTTATATGTGAATCAATAGATGAAATTTCACCAGTAAGTAACATTTTCATTTCTCCGTACAAGAAAAGCATTTGTTTGGAGCTTTTGTTTTTGTTTTTGTTTTTTTGTTTTCGGCTTCGTTTTTACCGCCGATTCCCAAGAGTTCACACAGTATTTTATTTTGCATATGCCCCGATGAATATATTTCACAAAATCTATGAAATTTTAGTAGAAGAAAAACTATACATAAATCGGTTCGCTTTCACACGCAAACACAAACATATACCACAAAAAATCTATTTTTCAAACAACGGCTTTTGTATTATGATTTCAAGTTAGATTCAAATGTATTATATTTTCCTGTTGATCGCAGTCCTCGAAGAGAGATCACTTTGATATTTATCGAGAATCAGTTAAGAACAAAGGAAAATATTTTGTTTTGAAAAAAAGATCTATCGTTTGGCTTTCAACCTTTTTCACTAAAAACTAAAATTTATTACCGATTTCAATATCATTATATCGTATTACTTAATATATAATTTGTTGTATTATTATGGATTAGTTCAAGGTCCGAGTAGAAAAGTTACATGGGAAGTTTGTGATAAAACAATATTTTAAGTACGTTTGGGGCTTTTATCCCAACTTATCATTGATAGCGTAAAACTAAACTGTATCTGATAGTAATGGTCCAGGTCTGGAGATCTCGAGCGTGAGGAGTATTCCTTTCATCCATTACTCCCAGGCCCACTCTGCCTTAGAGTGATAGTACCTTTTTAGACCCTCTTTGTGTCAAATAGATCTGTTTGAAAAATTAATCGTAGATATTAGATATAAATACTGGTATCATATAAGTTCAAAATGTCCGAGTAGGAAACTTTACGTGAGAAGATTGTAATTTTACGGTACGGTAGGGCTTCTATGCAAAATCGAGCATTCGATAGCCTTGTCGACAGGCTTAGAATACGCTGAATTGTATTCCCCTATTCTCCCTTCGTGACTTCGTTATGACATTAAACTGATCTAATGGTGAGGTTGCAGGTGTGGATTACTGCTTCAGTGTGATTATACCCAGGTCCATTTTAACAAGAAGGTAGTACTATAATCCATCTCTTTTATCAAAATAGATATGTTGAAAATTAATAGTACTGCAAAATATATGCACCCTCCGCCGTGTGCAAGTATTAAGTTTAATATAATAAAATATATTAAATTAGAAGGCTAATGAAAACCGAATAAGAATACAGATAAAAAGATTTGGAACAGAGAGGGTATGATTGTAAAAAACAACAACTTTGAAACTAACTCTTCCATCATTTTCCCATTACTCCCGTCTGTCTTTGGTAAATTTTCCTAATTTAACTATTTAGTAAAATAGGAAGTAAAGAATAATATTACAGTTATTTCTTTTTGTTAATCGATTCTTTTTAAGATTTATCCTGAGATTTTTTGCTCATATTCCATAAGATAAAACCAAAAAAATTAGAAATCAATAATACTAAGCATATATTTATTAAAATTAAATTTTTAAGATCAATATGCAAAATAGCCTTCCCATTCACACTGTAATTCGCTATTTTGTTGTATATATAAATACAATTGCATGTTATTAGGATGTAGATATTGGTCAAAGTCTTAATGGTGTAAAACAATTTTATTAATAGAGGTTTAAATAAAATAAAATCATGAAGAATGTGATGTAAATAACAAAGCGAATGGTGACTTGTATAGTAATTAGTTTCGATTAAAGACAGACAAACCCCACAATCTCCATTATAATAAGATTAAATATGATACTTGATGGCATATCATGTAAAGTATTTGTATAAGAATAGTTACTGGAAGTTATAAGTGTGTGATAGGATTACTATAGTTACTTAAGGCGATATAACTTAACTTATTATTGTTAAATATAAGTGCTTAACTTGAAACCATATAAAATGTGTATCTGAGTGACATTTATTTCTATTAGCTACTGATATATCCGGTAAGGGATATAATTATGAAGTTGTAGTGAGGTTTCTCTTAGGTAAATAAAAGCTGGTGCGACGAGAACGTAGTGCAGTACGTCTTCCGAGCAGTCGCGTGGTAAGTCTTGCTAGTAGGCTAGTAGGCGCTTGTACCAACCACAGTGTTGAGGTATTTATGGAGGACGCTATCCAATCATATTATAGTGAGGAGGTTATCTAAGTATTTGCATATTCATTACATCAGCTACGAATAGTTGATATATAAATGTTACAGTCGCACGCCGAAATAATCATGATTCTTCTCTTGACATGTGTAGAATGATAGACATGCAAGGATGTCATTTTGAATGAAAATCTTCTAAAGTCTTCGACGCCCGTTTGATCAACAGTCAGAACTATTCAAAAGGATTTACAGGTTGTGTTCCTTAATATACTCAGATATACAGGGAATAGTAGTGAAAGACCGGAGGACCACAGGCTGTCGAAACGTTGGTGTTTATAATACCATATAAAGATGAGGACAGTCCGAACACAACATTATTCACATCAATCCTCATCTGAAAAAAAATATAAACAAATGATATTGAGGTCTAATTGGATTTTCGGACTGTAAGTCCTTATCTTTATTGTTAGGTACACCAACGTTTATGCCGATGTTCCCTCTAGCATTCTTCCTGTGCTTCTTGTTGAACCCTTCTTGTCCAACTGGGGAGCCTCATATCGTAATCGGGTGTTTTCACAGAACTTCAAACCGAACCCTTTATTCAACCATTGGGTAGATATGTTTTCATTCCCTCAAGTTTTTGTTGATAAGTAAAAGGTGGTGGCCTAAGGTCGGTATCAGCCAAAAGGTTGAGGGGGTCTATCCCCTGTTTACAAGCACTAAACCAATGAGAATTGTTTTGGCGCTGAGGTGGAGCGCCACAACTCCTATCAGCTCCTGTTTACAGCAGCAGAAATCCCTGTGGCTAACGCCATACACCTGAGTTGGCGGAGGGCCGGTAACGAACCCGGAACCTTATGGTTCCTAGTCAGACGCTCTATCCGGATTGAGGTAAACGCGGCCATAATCCTGGCTAAACCCAAAAATACATACCACATCTAAAAGATGAAGGACAACAGTCCAAGACATGGATATTATTCAAGGTCTCAATAATTGGTAACTTCCAATAAGAATAAGTAAAAATAGCAATTTAATAACTGTCGCATATAGTTTCGGTGTCCTCTAGGAACAGGTAATATCAAAGACATTTATAAAAGATTTTTTGTTTTGTCATTTGAGCAACCTATCCCTATTATAGTGGCATTTCCAGGCGTCAAGAGTGAAGAATTTGGGGTTTTTTTTTTTTTTTTTTTCCCAAATCCAGAATTACTAAAATCACAGCGGTTAAACATCGAAAGAGAAAAGAGGAAAAGAAATCTCTGAACACTTCCATCAAAACAACACGGACTATAGTGTCATTGGAATAACCATTTGAAGCCAGACAGAATGTATCGATTAAATAATGAAAGAAAGAAAAAAAAAAAATCCGCCATTTTGAAAACGCAGAATGGGGAAATATCATAATGCTAAATATATAAAACTAGCAGAAGTGCTCCGAAAAAAAAAAACAAAAAAAAAAACCACCATTCTTTGAAATGGATAATCAAAGAAATGTTTGATCAGTTACCGAAGATGCGGTTTAGAATTTCCGAAAAAAAAAGACAAAACAAAATAGTCAGACTTTGTTGCAATAAAACATTCAGTAAACAAAGGATACAGACAAGTTGTTGAAACTTCTCAGGCATGTGTTTTGTAAATAGAATAGGCGTGCCGACATTTTTGTCGTTACAAAATAGGATTTTTAGAGATATCTCACTCATTGTCGCTGAAAGAAAAGAGATATCGAGTGAACGTAAGTAATAAGTTATGATGTTAGTCCATTAGATGTATAAAAAAAAACATTCCGAAAAGAAAAGTATTGTTAAAAATAACGAGAATGTGGAAATTCCAAGATTTTAGTTTAAACGTTATTGTAAAGTGGAAATTAACTAATTAAGGATGACGTAGAATGGCTGACTTTCTGGCTTATGATGTGGAACAATTCTAGATTTTAGCTATATCTTATGTATATTGGAAATTAATTAAAATGTGGATGACGTGTGAAAGGCTGGCCTCATTTGGGACGCGTTCCAAGCCTCACCAACAACAATTGGTATTAACCATCAGCGTTTTAACTTTTCTAGCAAGATCCAAGTGTAATAATAATGAGATTGTGGAAAAGCCTAGATTTTAGTTATATTTTATGTAATAATGAAATTAACTAGAATTTAGGATGACGTGTGAAAGGCTGACCTCCTTTGGGACCGTTTCCAAGCCCACCACAACAATTGGTATTACCATCATCGGTTTTTTAAAGTTTTCTAGCAAGATCCAAGTGTAAAATAATGAGTGTGGGAAAAACAAAATTTTACTTATATCTTATGTAATAGTAGAAATTAAACTAGCATTTAGGATGACGTGTGAAGGGCTGACCTCCTTTGATACCGTTCAAAGCACACCAACAATAGTTGGTATTACATCACCATTTTTAAGTTTTCTATCAAGATCCAAGTGTAAAATAATGAGATGTGGAAAAACACTAGTTTTAGTTATACTTATGTAATAGTGGGATTAAACTAGAATTGGAATGGAAACGTATGAATGGCTGACCTGTTGGCTTCTGATTAGTGAAAAGCGCCAAGGGCGAGGAGTGTAAGGTAGAGGAGAAAGTAAGAGAAGAACGTCAGGGCTGAGTTTCCTGAGGAGGACTGATGGACGATGCAGTTTGTCTTCCCAAGTTTGTAACTTGTCTTTAAATGAAAAACAAAAACGAAGCCAAATTACTATAACATCCAGAAGGCTTGTGTTCATTATTAATAACTGTAATGATACGAAGTTCAAGGCAAATCAAAAGTTTATTACCCGTCAAACATACTGTAAGGTACTTTCCATGGGCCCCGTCATTTTATGTTCATTTAAATTACTACGTACAGGTAGGCGTTCATAATTTATAAGCTGCTTATAGTAAATGTAGACTATGACGATAATAGGGATGAGACGTAAACCGATGTACTCTGCGGAAATGTAGCAAATAACCAACAACGGGAAGTACAAAACTAAGACATGACTGGGTTGGGAAGGTGATCCACTGGAATTATGCAAAAAAATTAAATTTGACCAATACACAAAATGGTATACTGCATAAACCAAGAAATCTGTTTTAAGAACGAAACCCATAAAAATTCTCTGGGACTTTGAAATAAAAACCGGAATCACTTTAATCCCAGCAAGAAGACCAACCTAAGGTGCTGATTAAAAAAAGAAGACTTTTCACGGTGGATTTTTGCAGTGCCGCAGATATTAGGTGAAGCTAAGGAAAATGAAAAAATGGACAAATATCTGATCTTGCCAAAGAACTGAAAAAGTTATGGAATATGTTAAGTCAAAGTGATACCAATTGTAAGTTGGTGCACCTTGGAACGGTTCCAAAAGGAATTAGAAAAGGTTTGGAAATCGAGAGAAAGATTGATACCATTCAAACACTGCACTGCTGCAATCTGCAAGATACTCAGAAGAGTCATGGAGACCTGAGGGAGACTTGCTGTCACTAGACTCCAGTGAAAGACCATCAAGCTAATGCTGATGTGAAAACTCACTAAGGGATTAAATAATATTTTCAAAGATTTGGATGCACTGAAACAGAGAAAAATCCGAGACTTATCCAAACAACAGCAATATTAAGATGGGCTAGAAAACTTGGAAGAAGTCAATGGAAACTGAAGTTATTTGCTGTCACTCAGACTCAGGTGGAAGACAAGCCAGTTTAAACTGGTGAGAAACTCTAAAAGAGAAACTGAATCCTCAAATTGCTGCACAAGAAGTGTTTGGAAGTTTGGAAAATCGAGAAGGAATTGATACCATTCGGCACTGCTGCAATCTGCAGAAACTCCAAGAAAAGAGTCCTTGAGACCTGAGGAGACTTTGCTGTCACTCCAGATTACCAGTGAAAGACCATCAAAGACTAATGCTGATGTGAAACTCAAAAGGAGTAAATAATAATAAATAATAATAATAATAATAATAATAAGGGACTCT
>CM042141.1:33072487-33122356 GCA_023376005.1 Doryteuthis pealeii | reverse complement strand
ACTAGTCAGAATAACCACTACTCACTTAGAACTGTCTAACCTAACTACCGTTATCCACTACCCATGTCCTTGCCACTATTCTGGATTCATTGAACGCGTACGATTAGAGATACGAGACGCATGTCTTTCCCGTCGACGCAAGGTTCCGTATCTGTCTTCATCGATCAAAGAACTCCCTGAATGAAGCGCCGCGAGGGCATATCCGCCTGATATCGTTCTTGTTACATATGAGCATATAAGACTGCAGGACAGATAGTCGAAATAACGCAGTAATTACTCTACGTAGTTCATCTTCTGCTAGTGATGAGTTAAAGGAAAGTAGATATAAAATAATGGCATGTGCAATTATTGCTATGTATTTTCTTCCTCCGGGCTTTTCAGTGAGCGTGACGTTCACTACTTTTTTCCTTCAAGGGAATTACTATTAGCGGCACATTCCGTTATTTCCTAACCGTCCGTAGAACTCCTGGATCCAAGGCGGAACTCGCCTCTGATTTTGCTCTGTGATATTACATCTTTTACCACTCTATTCTCCTTGGTAAACTAACCCTAAACACTAACTCTACCCTAACCCTACCCTAAACCCTAACCCTAACCCTAACCCTAATCCATCTTCCTTTTTCCAGTATAATAAATGAATAATTTATAAATTCATTCAGAGTGGTTCTCCTTTTTTTATTACAGTATAGGGAAATAACCGATTATTATTGCTAGTAGTGTTTCCTTGATTCCAGTGGCGTCGTCCCCCTACTGTTCTTCTAAAGGATATATTAATGCTAGTAGTGTTTTCATGCTTTCAAGTGACGTTTGGTAGTACTACTGTTATTTACAAGGATTAAAAACATCTGAAAGAAGGCTCGGAGGGCACATCGAGAACTTTGTGTGTATAATAATAAAGATGAATACAACAGTCTGAAAAATCCAAATTATTACAAATTATCTGGCTCTAAAAAAATTCAAGACGCAAAATCTACATTCGTGAAACAAACAAAATGAACATACGTTACAGTGACCATTATTTCTTTTTTCACTGATTGTCTCTTTATTCATCAAATGTTCAGACACAAAAATATTCATTCTAACTTGAATCAAATCAATATTGAAAATCTGAACGAACTGATCTTTACAGAATGTTAGAGACACAAATCTTTCTCCTGCCATTCATGATTGCTTTTTTATTGTTTTGTTTTCTTATTTCTCAAAGATGACAGCTTCACAATCGCATTCTAACTCGATCAATTGAATGTTCGATAACCAAACAATTTTTTTCCTTTAGTTGGTATTATTTCTAAAATATCACAGAACAAAAAATCATCCATTCTCTTCGAATCAATATGAATATATTAATCGAGTCAACTTGACATTGTTGTTCATTTGCCAATATACAAGTTGTGGTATCGCAATTATGGGGCATCCAGCGAGGATGGATTCGCTATTCATTTATAATGGATCTGTGAGTTCTAACTTGCTAACTATCACCACACAATGATACGCCCTCTTTTGAAGAAGAGGAATGATGACGCAAGTGGAAAAAAAATAGAAAAAAAAAGCGAGTGGATAACATTTTGACTGTGGGAAAAAGAGGAAGAAACCAAATGAGTCGGGATAACAATGAATATAGAAAAGTGCTCAATACGTACATAGAGCACGTTTAGAGAACCGAATCAGTAAAAGAAGTTAATTACCCGGGTTTCGCCGAATAGAATCTTCAGGAATTTACCAGGATTATATTTTTCATCATGATAAATTTAAAAAGGTACTAATGCAGAATAGCATGCAAGAGATAATATCATTAGATTACATATAAAAAAATACATTTCACGGAAATACCCCAAACCTTTGAGACGTTAGGGTTAGGGTACTTCTGGAGTTTCCGTAATCTAATGCGATTCTAATATCATCTCTTGTGCGATATTCTGCATTTGTACAAAAACAAAAACAAATGAAAGACATTTTTTTATATTAAAATAGTTTTTATCTAATTAGATGAGAAATGCAGATATATTAATTTAATCTATTGTGAGTGCAAAATCTCCATAAACTTCTGGTTAAAATTAAAATGTAGGATTTAAAAGAAATGGTAAAATTTAATATGTTTCACAAATGCTAACAGAAATATGAAATAACTGATTTTTAAAAATTAAAATCAATATTGAAATTACAGTGAAATGTGTGTGTGTGTGTGTGTGTGTGGGTGTGTGTGTGTGTGTGTGTGTGTGTTGAAAGGAAAATAAATGAAAGAAAATGCTGAATGGATAAAGTTGATTTTATTTTATTTTACTGACACGTGTTTCGGCTAGGAGTTTATCCATGTACATATGCACTCTATCTATTATCTTAAAAACAATATTCTACTATTTACTATTATTTTAAATACAAAGTAAAATAACAATGATATAAATCTACCAAAGAATGTTTGGTATACAAGGAATAACGGCCTTCGTCAGAGTAAATTCGTCAGAGTAAAACACCAAAGAATTTATACTGACGAAGGCGGATTCGCTTCCATTACAAATTACATTTCCATTTTCAAATTACACACACACACACACACACACACACACACACACACATATATATATATATATATATATATATATATATATATATATATATATGAAAGTTTATATTTTTGCTTGAAGCAATTACAATGCGCATATCGCATAAAATTCGATAATTATAGAAGATAATAATGACAAGTGAATTTCGCAAAGAATTACTCGGTGTGTAGAACATCGTACATACTGTTTCAACTTTATTAAGTCTCATCAGCGATGTATACTAACGATTTCCCTCCGACAGAAATCGAAACCGGGACTTCAGCAGGATGGTCAGAAACTATATTGCTTCGGCCACGATACAGCACGGAGAAATTCCTGCGAAATTAACCTGTCAATGATACTGAGACGTCTCTACCATATGAGGCGAAGGGACGCTGAGTGAACACTAACAAACTCGGGCCTTATGCTCTTCGGAGCGAAATTAATCTGTCAATGATACTGAGACGTCTCTACCATATAAGGCAAAGGGATGCAATTGCCTTCAAGCAAAAATATTAATATCAATATATACTTTATTCAACAATGCTTCTAAAATAAACAAACATCCAAAAATTATATATATATATATAATATATATATATATATATATATATATATTATTGTGTGTGTGTGGTGTGTGTGTGTGTGTGTTTGTGTTTGTGTTTGTGTGTGTATAATCCTACAATGTGTAGTATATATGAATAAGAAATAAATGTTTACATAATATATGGTGTTGATAATTTGCATAATGGTTTTAGTAAAACCGTGTTTAACAAAGAATTACTTAGTGTTATTGATTTCTAATATAATTGTTTTATTCTCAAATTTATCAAAAGCAATCATACGGATATGTTTATATAGAAATTATTTAAAATGAAATAAAAATAAGTGTGTGTGTATACTAGCAAAAGTACCCGGTCCATGACCGGACGAAAACATTTTTAGGAACACCGGTGTGTGTTCCTAAAAAGGGTATGACATTAAAGTGCATCGAATGATGAAGGTCTAATTCTGGAGCTCTGGGAAGTGTGGAATACTCCTTCATTGCCATTTTGATCCAGAGTTGTAGTACCTGTTAGGAACCCATCTATGGGTTGAATAGATTAAAAAATGAGTTTTCATTAGAACGAAAATTATTCGTTTATTGGATTACATTTTTTTTTATATCAACAGCATCCCGTTGTGGTATTAGCGCTAAGTGAAATCCAATTAACACATCCAGGATTTGAACTCGGGGTGACGAGTCCATTTCCCATGACTTTAACCATTACACCACGCGCTTCCATTGAATGGGTAAATATGTTCTTTTTTCATTTATATATACCGTGAGATTTATCTTCATATTTTAGCACCGTGTAAATACACATATGTTAGTTTTTATTGTTATTGGTTTTTTTTCTAAAGAAAGAAAATATTTGCATATAAAAATATATAAGTCAATGAAAAGGGGAAACAGAAATAATAATAATAAATAGAGTAGGGAGGTTTAAATTCTAAATACAACTTATACGCTCAATTAATGGAAAGAACTTCCGGTGGATGTGATTGGCTGCTGTAAGTTTCCTTCTTCTACATAATTGGAAAGCTATTACCTGCTCAAGTACGGGACGTGTCGACCCGGTGTGATGATCTGATGCTAAAACCCGAAATCTTCAATGAACTGGAAGGCATCACTAAGGAACAGTCCCAGTTTAATCTATCTATCTATATACAAAGGAATTTGCAATTATTTTGTCCGGGGGAAACTTCGAAAATAAAACAATTAACGACAAAGTAAATAGATATACGTATTAAATATCAGAAGGTCTGGGTTTTAAAGCAAAAATAATGAAGATTTGATTTATATTTTCGAATATATTTAAACATTAAACAACTATATAGAATAGCATAACTCTTTTATAAACAAATGTAGCCGTAGTAATGCTACTGATACATTAGGTGAAATATAAAATTCTTTCTAAGATTAGTTTAGATTTTTAGATTCTTTTTTTTTAAATTTAATAAATAAGAGACATTAATTTTTCACAGACGTTTCATGGCTGCGCACTTTTTTATTTAAAAATTAAAATTTACATATTATGTACTGTACTGGTGTCCGATTTTCCCTGTGAAAGTTACCCCCCCCCTATATTTAACACAATGAAACTTGCATAAAGGTTAATATCATCTTGAAAAATCTTTGTCCATTCGAAAGAAGAAACATTAAACAAACTCCAGATGATTTTTTTAAAATTCAGCTTACGGAAATAATGAAAATTATGATTCCCCGTGAAAAAAAAGGAAACAAAATGAAAAACGGAGGTTTTTCTTTTCATTTATTTTTTCATTAATTTTCCACGGAGATTTTATGCCTGTGCACTTTAAAAAAAAATTAATTTATGATTTTTTTTTATTTATTAATTCTACGTTAAAAAATTCGTAATTTGTAAACAAACCCGAAAGGATATTTTTGAGCAAAAATAATAGAGATTTGATTTATATTCGTGAAAATAATTACAAAATAAAATGTAAAATAAAAGCATGGATTTTTTTTCATTTAATATTTTAGATAGTAGACATTAACATTTCTTTTGTGTAGCTGGATCAATGCAAGGTCTATTTTTTACATAGGGATTTAAATGAGGCTTCCCACGAGGATTCAACGCACGATTCAGTAATAATGGATCTGCGGGACTAACTTTTTAAAAATCCCGCTCTACCCAGGCGACGCCGGATAGCCGCTGCTAGTTAAATATATATATATTTTCGCGGGATAGAAATATATCTCGTTCTAGACGCTCCATACCAGTCATGTAAATTGTATAACATTACCGGCGATTATCTTTTTCATTTACCAGTCATCTAAATGGTCATGTTTCTTTTTTTTTTCTTATTTCAATTTCTGCACATTTGACAAAGCAGCTTCAAGCTCAATGTCTAAGTCAATTTTCGAAACAAGTCATTAGCCGAATGGACATTTAATGAATGATTTAGAGAAATCGGCAGATATAGACTTGTCACTTGATTTCTTTTGCATTAGTTATTTCGAAGCGATTTAAAAAGAATGAAAAGGACTAATTAATATTTCTATTAAGACAATCTCCGTACATTAACGCAGATATTCATTTTCTTTCTTTCATTTTTTCCCGAAAGAATTTAATTGAGAAAATGAACCGATAACTTTGACGTATTCAGCAAATTCTGTTTTTAGCTTTTCCAAGTGATTCCATTAAAATATCTCGATAAGATGGAATCTATATTAACAGATAACCTGGAGGTGTATGTCGTGTAATGATTATCGTCTTAGGAAATGGACACCGCGGACCGACTTCAATTTATGGACGAAGCTGTATGCATTGCACATAGAGCTAATACCATTGCAGAATATCGCAAAGACTAATGTATATGTTCATTAGGTACCCAATAATAATTACCTTGGGCCAGACTAGGCTAAGAATAGTAAATGAACTCCCTGGGCACCCCATCATTGTTGTAATTGTAGTAATGCAGAATAGCGCGCAAGAGATAATATTATTGAATAACTTTTAAAAAGCATTACATTTCATTACATTTTACGGAAATACCTGAAACCTAGGATTAGGGTAAGCATTAGGGTTGATTTAGGGTTAGGGTTAGTCATAGGGTTAGTGTTAGGGTTAGTGGTAGGGTTAATCTGAGGATTAGGGGTAGGGTACTTCGGGACCTTCGTAATCTAATGCTATTCATACGTAAAATGTGATTCAAATATTATCACTTGTGCGTTATTCTGCATTTGTATCGTTGAAATGTAATGGATGATTTAGATTAATTTTAAATTTAGTAGAAATAAGAGACAGGGGATTCAAATCTCTGGAGACAGAGAAAGAAATAAGAGAAAGAAAAGAATATTCTTAGAAGACAGAGTGTCGGTATATCCTTTGGAAAATTGCCCCCTGAGTGAATCCGGTCAGAGCAACTTGCCTCTCTGTCGGCTAGTCACAGGTGAAGGACTACTAGCAATTAGGCCAAAATGAATAGATAAAACCAGACGCTTCGAATTTTCTACGCAAACGTAGAACTTTCGAAAGGTTTCTTTGAATACCGGAACCGGAAGCGGATATGCTCTACCGACACCCGAGGTGGAAGAAAAAGAGTATTGACAGACTCGGTTTTTTTTAAGTCGGTAGAAGAGCGACTCGCATAAAGAGAGGTCGAGTCAACAACGAGTGCCGAAAGTTACGGGAATAGATAAGATGAAGAAGTACTATTAGTAGAAAAGATTAGTCAGTCTTTTTCTCTCTGACCTGACCACCCATGCTGGCATGAGGAATAAATCTGACCAGTGGATTTGACAAACCCATAAAGTACTACAATGTTCGCGTGTTGTTTGCTTCAGCCGTTGTATCCTCTTACTCATGCCTGAGTGACCGCATGGCAAAAATGGCTTTGGAACTATGGTGCATCGTGGTTTTGTGTCAGAAAATTTTTTTTTTTTTTAGATTACTTAATATGGTGCTGAAATACCTCAATCAATGTCTCACCATTCTGGCTTGATAAAATTAAGATAAATAAACGACATTAGTACATACCGTACTGTCATGTCCTTGAGAAAGATACTAATTTAGTTAAATTTCTCAAAGTAATTGTGAAATAAGTTTTAAAAGCATTTTAAAAATGTTAAGTTTCAAGAAATTCAACTTACCGTATTTTTCGGACAATAAGGCGCACCGGATTATAAGACGCAGTATCAGTAAATGGATCTATTTTGATATATATAAGGCGCACCGGAGTATAAGGCGCATAAAGCAGAACAAAGCAGTTGAATAGGTCAGATTTATTCAAGTCAGTAAAAATCACTATCAATATTATTCACTTGTAACACCCAATGAACAGAAAAATACGCTCACTTTTTCAATCATTCCTCTTCTACAAATCTGTCAAATTCTTCATTTTCTTTTGGTATTTGCTGCAAGATGATAGTTCTTGTGCGGATGGAGAGAGGACGCTTTTTTCATAAAACGGAAGCACCAAGAAGGACCTCCTTGAAAGTCGTTGATCTTCATATCACGTGCCATCGCTATTGCCTTGAATCAAATAGAGACTGCTGAGACTCTTCTACCTGCTGTTCTCTGTTCAGTAACCCACTGATCAATTTTATCCTCTAACCAATTTCTAAGAGACCACACAAGTGATTCCGTTACAGCAGTGTGAACATAGAAAATGGTTCGAGGTCACAAGTCCTAAGCACAACCAGGATTCATAAATAAGGCACACCGGATTATAGTGTAGCGAGATGGAAGGTCCTGAGTTTTGCGAGGACTACTATTAGAAAAGAGAGGAAGAAGAAATAAGAGAGAGTAAAGGTTTTTAAAAAAAGTGATGAACACAAAACAGTTTGTCGGGAATTTGACCTGGGCATGACCCCCCGAATGGGGAATTGAAAGCCAACCGGAAGTTTCGGGTGTTGACCGGAACCAGAAGTCACGTGGTGACGTGGAACGACGAAGAAAAATAACGGACCTCTTTTTGCTTTCCGAGGCCATGGGACGGACGGGCCTCTGGTCCCTAGTGTGGGATCACAGTAATTTAACAGTGTCCTCTCTCTCTTTCTCTCTGCCTTTCCTTCTCTCCGACACAACCCACGAGACGAGCCCGAAAACATTAATTTAAAACTAAGCCGCTTGTGATGATATATTTCTCGCGTTGTACTTTTTTATCGACAAGATGACCGCCACGTGCCGAACACCTTTTTGGTGTCGTGAATTTGGATGCACGTTGACAAGACCCGCTATAAAACATATACCGCTACGTTACATATATCAGTTTTGGTACCGTAAATATATTACTACGTTACAATAGGGCGCACTGTCGATTTTTTAGCGAATATAAGGATTTTAAGTGCGCCTTATGTGATTCAATATTCACCATAGTCCAAAAAATACGGTAAGTGCTGAAAGGTTCATGAAGATAACAGATGACGCGTGTCACTAGATTAGGGTGGCGATTCCTAAGAAAACTCTAAAATACTTACACTTGTTGACATACAGCCTTTTCAGTCTTAACCCTCTTTTTCATAAAAAATACAACAAAAGAAATAACCCCATCCCTTGTAGTTCTTAAGCATGAACCTCAAAAGTAGTACCCTAAGTCAGAAGCGTTGTGTAATGGTTAGAGTCGTAGGAAATGGACTCGTCAACCCGAGTTCAAATCCTAGACGATGGCTATAGTTCACATAGCACTAATACCGTTGGGAAATTTTGAATCCAACTACTCTCCCTCTAGCTATGGGTAAATAGTAGGGCAAACTGGGCCCCTTAACCCTGATTTGGCAACCTGTCTAGGAGAAGGAACTCTCTGAATTCAAACCTGTTAAAATTCCGCTTGGGGTAGTCACTACTAGAATAGGCTCAGTCTTAATTAGTGATATGTTTCACTAATAATCTATCAATAATGGAGATTCACTTTCGGTTTTTGTCTGTAACTAAAATTACGTCACTGCCTACGTCACATTACCCAAAATCGTCATAACATAGAATAAATACACTCAAAATTTGAACATGCAACATTAGACAGTTCTCATTGTTTTTAAAACAAGTTTTAATAAATACATGCCTGGTATTATATATCTATATATAATTTGTTTTATTTTAATACATATTTAAAGTTTACATTTCAAATTGTTTTATTTTTTTAGTCCTTTAATGAATTTGATGATTTTACTTACTTAGGGTACAAACTCGCTGACATTGAATTTTTTACTCACACCCCTCAGGCAATATGTTTCAAAAATCTATTTTTACCTCGCGCGGAGGGTGTTTTTTATTTTGTACTACTACTACTACTACTAATAATAATAATAATAATAATAACTATTTTTACTATAACCATCGAAATGGACGAAGAGCAACTGGGTGCCAGGATTTGAACTCGGGTCACCGGGTCCATTTCCATCGATGTTAACCGTTACACAGCGCACGAAGAGAGAATATAGGTTTCTGTTTATAATAAATGTTGAGGGTGAAAGGAAAGTAGAAGAATATTAGAAGAAGAGAGAAAAATCAGATGAATTTGGCTGAAAGTAGGGAGTGTAAAAAGATGAAGAAATTGGTAAGAGGCATCCTAGTGATTGAAGCTTTGAAAAATAAACATCAAACACCTCTTTCTTGCAAACGAGGCTTTGATTTCTTTTTCTTATTTTGCCCACCCAAGAGGTGTTAAAAGAAAAAATATTCCAGGCGTACAATGAAAGATACTGTGCAACAATATTTTGATGGGAGGTAAAACGTACATTTTTTTTCTCATGGTAGCAGCTAAAGGTTAAAATAATTTCATCCATTAAGAAAAAAATCACGTGAACTTGTTTACGTACAATTGTTTTTAAAAGGACTGAGTGCCAAACAATCTGAGGAAACCCAGAAATACGTTTGTTGATTTTGTCGAAAGCATATTAACGCAATATAATTTTGTCACGGGCAGAGAAAGGCAAAACATAAGATCTGTGGACAGTAGATAATACTGCACTCTTGACCATAGTAAATTCTTATACCTTATAAAAAATAAGACTATTAAACGATATATGAGTTCAAATCCTGGACGTGGTAATTGCATTTCACTTAGCGCTAATACCCTTGGGAAAGGTATGAATCCTACTCTTCTTCCAGCTATGGGTAAATAGTAGGGCAGACTGTGCTCTTTAATCTTGGTTAGGTAACGGTCTAGGAGAAGGAAAACTCTGAATTCAAACCTCCACTTAAGAAATTGACCTTGTGTCGCATCCTGCTCGTGCGGAGGGATTGGTAAATATATATTAAGCGATATATGGGTTTGAAAAATGTTTTTTTGTGAATCAACTATATCATTAAGAACTTGATTGAAAGAATCACTTTCTTTGGTATCTTGCCACAAGAATTCATGAACATATGAATCTAGCATATATGCTTGAATGAATTAACCCCAACCCTATCCCTAACGCTAACCTGTTTACGACGGAGTGTTCTGAAATTTTCCAGCTTACGTTGGCAAAATAAAGTATTCTTGAAGCCGATATTATCCTCGTACCCCACTTGTACAAGGTCAAGCACAAGGCCCTATTAACGTGGGCCCAACCACAAGCCGAGACTCATGGGTGTCAGGTTGAAAAATTGCGTTGATCCCGTCGGCATTCCCCCTCAAATGGGCGCCTCAGGCAATAAACCCAGCCCTGCCCCTTTAAATTGAGGGAACAGGTGTTCCCTGGGGGGATGGCCCCCTGGGATCAACGCTATTAATTTAACCTCTGCTCCTGAAAAATAAAGTATTCTTAACTACAATATACCCTCACCCATTCACGGCTCACCATTCGCGACACCGTGTACTCGCGGATTTTGCTTTCAAAGTTGTTGTTTTTTCATAATTTCGGCAATTTCGTGAATTTCTATTTTTAGCAGAAAAACGATCACATTCACCATAACTGGTAAATAATTTTATAATAACAATGTCAGTAAATAGAAAATTTAAAAAATAGAAAAGAAAGATGATACAGTATAACTCGTAAATAATTTTAAAATAACAATTTCAGTTAGTATAAAATAAAAAATTAGAAAAAAAAATTGATACAGTATAACTGGTAAATATTTACTGTTTTTAATTTATCATTACTACATATTACTACATTATTACTGTATTAATGACTAAGACTGTCTTTAGAATGTGTTTGGAAAGCATGTTTTAGCGTATATAGTATCATACATAGGCGTTTTAAAACTGCATCAATAATTCGCGGATTCTCGGGATTCGCGGGAGGGGGGGGAACATAACCCCTGCTAATAGCGGGAGGGGGGATACTGTATATAGTTGCCTCACTATAAAACATTGTTCAAACATATCTATCACATAATGGTCTTATTTTTCAAGGTATAAGGATTTACTGAACATCGCTTCTACGACCGAGAACGTTTGAGTGCCGATAATACTTATTTTATTTATTTACTTTTTAATTGTAAAATCGTTAAGGAAATTGAAATAATTATTACCTAAACGGACATATCAACCTTCCCCTTATTGCAAGCCCCAACCCCTTTTTATCATATGGGTGCTAAAAGGCGGTGGCTGTGGGTCTACATGTCCTGGGAATGACGTTAAACTCTATCTGATGGTGAGGTTCCAGTTCTGGAGGTTTGGGGAATGTGGAGCACCCCTTCATCACCATTGCTCCCTGGTCCACTCTGACCCGGAGTGGTAGTACCTGTTAGAGTCCCATCTATGGGTTAAATAGAAAAATGTATTTATAAAAAAATTGTATTATCCATTAAGAATTGATTTATTCCAAAACTTTATCGGCATTAAATGACCCACTGAGGTTGATATGCCGTAAAACAAAACAAACCAAACCAACCCTAAATATCAACCTTCGAGGGTTATTTGATGTCAAATCCATCGCTGAAGGACACTAATTACGGCCAAGTCACTCTGAAATCTCCAGTTCTCGCTCGATCAAAGTTAATCAGTTATGAGCCTGTTTATTATTTAAAAGTTTGGTCATTTAAGCAACAATAGGTACTGTAAAAAAACTGATATCAAAATGACGGTAATCTTCTACTTGTTCCTCGTAAATTCCTACTTTAAATAAACTGAACCCTCATTTTATGTCCGTGTTTTTGCAATAAATGTTTTATTTTTCTTGCACCCGTTATTTTACAATACTGAATATATTTTATTTATTTATTTTAATATTCACTTCAATGTGTATATTCTAAAAGTTTTTATTTTGTGAGAATGGTTAGTTTTAAAGTTGGGGGTTCGTTTTACACTTAAACATATTACTCGTAAATTCCTACCATAAAGTTAGGCTTGGCTCAGATAGTGCACAAGCCTAATTTTACGGTAGGAATTTATGAGTAAAAAGTTGAAGATTTTTTGTTGTTGTTATTTCTTTTCTTTCATTTTTTTTGGGCTTTGGTACTCTAAAATACAAACGTCAGATTTTAATCATCGTCGACGAAAAAGCAAAATTACGGTCATAAAAGGAGGATCCAATTTATGCCTAAATTGTAAAACGAGCCCCCCTCTTTAAAACTAACCATTCCCACAAAATAAAAACTTTTAGAATATACACAGGGATCCGTACGGTAAAGTAAGGAGCTGATGGTAGGTGTGGCGCTCTACCTCAGATACAGAAAAAATCTCCTTTGTCTAACGTTAGTGAAAAGGGGATATACTCCCTCCCTGTTTTGCTGATACCGACTTTAGGCCTCCCCGATAACATTACTTACATTCATTAGAAAAAAAAGTTGTCTTTTTTTCACTATCTGTTTCAATTGGGAATTTTTAACACAATACAGAAATAAACTAGTGAAAATGTATTCTTTTATATTTTGAAAATAGTAACTAAAACGCACCACAATTGCTAAAAAATACACTCACATAGTACTTGACACTCATAAAAAAGCGGGGGATTATCGGCGAAGGAAAGCAAATGTTCAGAATACCTATCCCGTGAATAATCGGGATAATCTGGGATGACGTTGAGCGTCACGCAGTCTGTGTATTCTAAAGCCCCAACCGACAGGGCTGCCTAGGGTAAGAGTCTGAATATGAACGTAATAGCGTGACTGGAGTTCTAATTCGATTACTACGTTGTTGTAGTGGATAACGTTAGCCACTACGCAACTATGACTCAAACCCCTAGCGAAACCACATTAGCACAAAAAGTGTTTGGTCACAGGGGAATAAGCATAACATATAAAATTTGTGGACAATGTCTAATAAATATTTGAAGTAACATTAAAACGAAATTCTGCTAACGAGGAATAAATGGTCCCGTGGCGACAGTTTTTTTTTTCTCAGGATAATTATCACGTGACCAACCGTCGCTTTGATTGGTTCCCATCTATCAAGTGTCAGTAAGTTGATGCTGCACGTTTATCTATTTTTTTTTTTTCATTTCAAATATATTACCCTTTCTCAAAGAACTGACATATTTTAACGGGAAAATCTTGGTATCGTTACTCGGCAAAGGAGAGTGATTAGTGGACTGTCAAAATGTGACGGACAAGGTGTAATTCGAAAACAGTGAAATACGAGACAAATGAGATAAGCAATAATATATCAGTCTTTGAGAAACGATAAGTTGCACGTATCTATATATAAATACTCGTATTCCTTAATTGTGCGACCGTTATCATCTTGCAAAACCCTCGGGTTAAAAATGAGACCATCCAAATCGCCCAAGATGCACAAATGTAAATCCTGATTCTGTGGTGTTCCTTATCGTCCGAATTCTTATTTCTCATGAGTGAAGTCACCTCAGCTAAATAATGGACCATTCCATTTCTACTATAAAGAAAGAAAGAAAGGGAGAAAAAAGTACATGCTACACTGAATAATAATAATAATAATAATAATAATAATAATAATAATAATACTCTGCTAATGTAGCAAACTAGCACAACGAGAATAAAAAAACTAGACACGACTGGGTTGGGAAGGTGATCCACTGGGAATTATGCAAAAAATTAAATTTTGACCACTCAACAAAATGGTATATGCATAAACCAGAATCTGTTCTTGAGAACGAAACGCACAAAATTCTCTGGGACTTTGAGATAAAAACGGATCACCTTATCCCAACAAGAAGGCCAGACCTAGTGTTGATAAACAAAAAAGAAAGAACTTGTCAACTGGTGGATTTTTCAGTGCCAGCAGACCACAGGGTGAAGTTAAAGGAAAATGAAAAAAATAGACAAATATCTGGACCTTGCCAGAGAACTGAAAAAGCTGTGGAATATGAAAGTGAAAGTGATACCAATTGTAGTTGGTGCACTTGGAACAGTCCCAAAAGGATTAGAAAAGGGCTTGGAAAGTTTGGATATCAGAGGAAGGATTGAAACCATTCAGAACACTGCACTGCTGCAATCTGCCAGAATACTCAGAAGAGTCCTGGAGACCTGAGGACACTTGCTGTCACTCAGACTCCAGTTAAAGACCATCAGCTAACACTGATGTGAAAACTCATAAGAATAAGAATAATAATGGGAATCGAATGGGAAAAAGGGTCTGGAATGTTTGGAAATCAGAGGAAGGATTGAAACCATTCAGAACACTGCACTGCTGTAATCTGCCAGAATACTCAGAAGAGTCCTGGAGACCTGGGGAGACTTGCTGTCACTCAGACTCCAGTTAAAGACCATCAGCTAATGCTGATGTGAAAACTCAAAAGGAGCAAATAATAATAATAATACGCAGCAGACGACAATGCCATAAGAACAAATTATATAAAAGCAAAAATTGATAAGATGCAGCTGAATGGCAAGTGTAGAATGTTTTGAGACAGAGACGAAACGGTTTTTCGTTATTAGAAGCGAATGCGGCAAATTAGCACAACGAAAGTACAAGACTAGGCACGACTGGACAGGAAAGGTGATCCACTGGGAATTGTGCAAGAAATACAATTTTCACCATACAACTAAAGGGTATATGCACAAGACTGAATATGTCCTGTAGAAATAGAAGTATAAAATTCTCTGGGACTTTGAGGTACAGGACCAGATCTAATATTGATTAACAAGAAGAAGAGAACCTCTCATCTCGTGGATTGTACCGGACCGGATGACCACCGAGTGAAAATGAAAGAAAGCGAAAAGACAGACAAATACTTGGACCATGCCATAGAAATGAGAAAAATGGGGAACATAAAGGCAAATGTCAGGCCAATTGTAAATGGGGCCCTTGAAACGGTCCCCAAATGTCTGGAAAAAGAATCTGGGTAAATTGGAAATCCTAGGAGGAATCGAGACCATCCAAACTACAGCATTGTTAAGATCGGCTAGAATACTCAGAAGAGTCCTGGAGACTTGGAGAGACTTGCTGTCACACAATAACCAGTGAACCACTGTCAATGGCAGGTGTGAAAAACTCGATAATAATAATAATAATAATAATAATAATAATAATAATAATAATAATAATAATAATAATAATAAGGGTTTGGAAAGTTTGGATATCAAAGGAAGGATTGAAACCATTCAGAACACTGCACTGCTGCAATCTGCCAGAATACTCAGAAGAGTGCTGGAGACCTGAAGAGACTTGCTGTCACTCAGACTCCAGTGAAATACCATCAGCTAACGCTGATGTGAAAACTCAAAAGGAGTAAATAATAATAATAATAATAATAATAATAATAATAATAATAATAATAATAATAATAATAATTTGGGTGAATTAGAAATCAGAGGAAGAATCGAAACCATCCAAACTACAGCACTGTTAAGATCGGCTAGAATACTCGGAAGAGTCCTGGAGACCTGAGGAGACTTGCCTCCAGTGAACCACCGGCTACGGCAGATGTGAAAAACTCGATAATAATAATAATAATAATAATAATAATAATAATAATAATAATAATAATTTCAAAAGACTCTGGGTGCACTGGAAATCAGAGTAAAAATCGAGACGATCCAATCAACAGCAATGTTAAGATGCAGTCTTGGCTGGTTGGTTGAAGTGATTTTCTGTAACTCAGACTCCAGTGGAAGACAACCAGCTTAAGCTAAGATGAGAAAAACTCTAAAAGTGTGATGTAATAATAATAATAATAATAATAATAATAATAATAATAATATACAGTGAGTCATATTGCTGAAACAGTCTTGTTTATTTGCGAACTTCTTCAGTGTTAATTTGATACATTCATCGTTATGTGGTTTATAGCCCCGCCTGTCTCCCTCCTGGTGACTTTTTCTATTTATTTGTGACTTGTCTGGATTGGATTTGATTTCAATAGTTCTACCGCATTTGATTCCCAGACGTTAACACTGGTCACAGTTTTCTCAACGTTGGGTGTTGTGAATGTAACAATATCCAGGTTATTTCGTATGCAAGTTCCTTTTATTTATCTTTTGAATTCTCTAGAATATGGACTTCTCTTTCATTCTTTTTTTCTTCTTTTGCTTTCATTTCGCGTTTTACCTCTTACTCTTTGAGGCTTCTGATCCGACTTTTGTACTCTTGCCAGGTTTCTTGTCGTTTTGTTCTCTGTCAGGATTCTTGTCTCTTTGAGATGACGTGTAGCGTCTCGAAGTTCTTTGAAAATGAAGTCAATAGAATTCTAATGCTAACGAGTCCTCTTCTTCCTACTTTTCTTTTCGCACGTGCTCTATCGATATTATCACTAGGCTGTGTGTAAACATTTTATGCCTTATCATTAGTTTCATAGTTTACACACCAGCTCTCGTCCAATTATTATTTTGTGCAGCAATTATTAGTGATTCAGTTTCTCTTTTGAGGTTCCCTTTTTATTATTATTATTATTATTATTATTATTATTATTATTATTTACTCCTTTTGAGTTTTTACATCAGCATTAGCTGATGGTCTTTCACTGGAATCTGAGTGACAGCAAGTCTCCTCAGGTCTCAAGGACTCTTCTGAGTATTCTGGCAGATTGCAGCAGTGTTCCGAATGGTATCAATCCTTCCTCTGATTTCCAAACTTTCCAAACCCTTTTGTGCAACAATTATTAGTGATTCAGTTTCTCTTTTGAGGTATTATTATTATTATTATTATTATTATTATTATTATTATTATTATTATTATTATTACATCGCACTTTTAGAGTTTTTCTCCCCAGTTTAAGCTGGTTGTCTTCCACCGGAGTCTGAGTTACAGCAAATAACTTCATGTTTCCATGACTCTTCCTAGTTTTCTAGCCCATCTTAATATTGCTGTTGTCTGGATGGTCTCGATTTTTCCTCTGATTTCCAGTGCATCCAAAATCTTTTGAAATTATTATTTACTCCTTTTGAGTTTTCTCATCAGCATTAGCTGATGGTCTTTCACTGGAGTCTGAGTGACAGCAAGTCTCCTCAGATCTCCATGACTCTTCTGAGTATTCTGGCAGATTGCAGCAGTGCAGTGTTCTGAATGGTATTAATCCTTCCTCTGATTTCCAAACTCTTTTCCAATCCTTTTGGAACCGTTCCAAGTGCACCAACTACAATTGGTATCACTTTGACTTTCATATTCCGTAACTTTTTCAGTTCTTTGGCAAGATCCAGATATTTGTCCATTTTTTCATTTTCCTTTAGCTTCACTCTATGATCGGCTGGAACTGCAAAATCCACCAGTTGAAAAGTTCTTTCTTTTTTGTTAATCAGCACTAGGTCTGGTCTTCTTCCTGGGATAAGGTGATCCGTTTTTATTTCAAAGTCCCAGAGAATTTTATGGGTTTCGTTCTTAAGAACAGATTCTGGTTTATGCATATACCATTTTGTTGTATGGTCAAAATGTAATTTTTTGCATAATTCCCAGTGGATCACCTTCCCAAGCCAGTCATGTCTAGTTTTGTACTCCCGTTGTGTTAGTTTGCAACATTCTCAGAGTACAGTCTCATCTCTATTACCGCATAGTCTACATTTACTATAAGCAGCTTATAAATTATGAACGTACCTGTACTTTTAATTTTGAATAGACATAAAATGACGGGGTCCATGGAAAGTTACCCTGCAGTTGTTGACGGGTAATAAACTTTTGATTTGACCCTTGAACACGTATCATTACAGTTATTAATGATGAACAAAAGACCTTCTGGATTTATAGTCTTTGGGCTCGTTTTGTTTTTATTAAGACAAGTACAAACTTTGGAAGACAAACTTTGGAAGACATCTTCCATCTGTCCTCCACAGAAACTCAGCCCTGACGTCTCCTCTTACTATCTCCCTTACACTCCTCGGCCTGTTGGCGCTTTTTCACTAATCAGAAGCCAACAGGTCAGCCATTCATACGTCATCCCAAATTCTAGTTAATTCCTACTATTACATAAGATATAACTAAAATCTATTGTTTTTCCACATCTCATTATTTTACACTTGGATCTTGCTAGAAAACTTAAAAATCGGTGATGGTAATACCAATTATTGTTGGTGTGCTTTGAACGGTATCAAAGGAGGTCAGCCTTTCACACGTCATCCTAAATGCTAGTTAATTTCTACTATTACATAAGGTATAAGTAAAATCTATTGTTTTTCCACATCTCATTATTTTACACTTGGATCTTGCTAGAAAACTTAAAAACCGGTGATGGTAATACCAATTGTTATTGGTGGGCTTGGAACGGTCTCAAAGGAGGTCAGCCTTTCACACGTCATCCTAAATTCTAGTTAATTTCCATTATTACATAAAATATAACTAAAAATCTAGGCTTTTTCCACATCTCATTATTTTACACTTGGATCTTGCTAGTAAACTTAAAAAACCGGTGATGGTAATACCAATAATTGTTGGTGGACTTGGAACGGTCCCAAAGGAGGTCAGCCTTTCACACGTCATCCTAAATTCTAGTTAATTTCCATTATTACATAAAATATAACTAAAATCTAGGCTTTTTCCACATCTCATTATTTTACACTTGGATCTTGCTAGTAAACTTAAAAACCGGTGATGGTAATACCAATTGTTATTGCTGGGCTTGGAACGGTCCCAAAGGAGGTCAGCCTTTCACACGTCATCCCAAATTCTAGTTAATTTCCACTATTACATAAGATATAACTAAAATCTAGAATTGTTTCACATCATAAGCCAGAAAGTCAGCCATTCATACGTCATCCTTAATTTAGTTAATTTCCACTATTATCTAAAATCTTGGAATTTTTGCACGTCTCGTTATTTTACACTACTTTCTCGGAATGTACATCTTAATGGACTAACATCATAACTTATAGATACTTACGTCACTCCGATATCTCTTTCTTTCAGGCGACAATGAGTGAGATATCTCTGAAAATCCTATTTTTGTAACGACTGAAATGTCGGCACGCCTATTCTATTTACAAAACAATGCCTGAGAAGTTCACAACTTGTTCTGTATCCTTTTTGTTTACCGAATGTTTTATGCCAACAAAGTCTGACTATTTTGTTTTGTCTTTTTCGCAAAATTCTAACCGATCTTCGGTAACTGGATCAAAACATTTCTTTGATTATCCATTTCAAAGAATGGTGTTTTTTTGTTTTTGTTTTGGTTTTTCTTTTTCGAGCACTGTCTGCTAGTTTATATATTTAGCATTATGATATTTCCCCATTCTGCGTTTTCAAAATGGCGGATTTTTTTTTCTTTCTTTCATTATTTAATCGATACATTCTGTCTGGCTTTCAAATGGTTATTCCAATGACACTATAGTCCGTGTTGTTTTGATGGAAGTGTTCAGAGATTTCTTTCCTCTTTTCTCTTTCGATGTAACACGCTGTTATTTAGTAATCTGATGAAAACAAATCCTTCATCTTGACGCCTGGAAATGCCACTAATAGGATAGTGTTGCTCAAATGACAAAACAAAAAATCTTTTTATAAATGTCTTTGATATTACCTGTTCCTAGAGGACAACCGAAACTATATGCGACAGTATTAAATGCTATTTTTACTATTCTTATTGGAAGTTACCAATTATTGAGATCCTGAATAATATCCATGTCTCGGACTGTTGTCCTCATCTTTATTGTGGTATGTATTCGGCTGGTTTAGCCCAGTATAGGGCCGGTTCACCTCAGTCGGTAGAGCGTCTGACTAAGAACCATAAGGTTCCGGGTTCGTTACCGGCCCTCGCCAACTCAGCGTATGGGTAGCACAGGGATCTGTGCTGTAAAGTCAGGAGCTGATAGGAGTTGTGGCGCTCCACCTCAGCCGCCAAAACAATCTCATTGGTTTAGTGCTTGTAAACAGGGGATAGACCTCCTCGCCTTTTGGCTGATACCGACCTTAAGCCACCACCTTTTACTTATTAACAAAATCTTGAGGGAATGAAAACATATCTACCCAATGGTTGAAATAAAGGGTTCGGTTTGAAGTTCTGTGAAAATATCCGATTACGATATGAGGCTCCCCAGTCGGACAAGAAGGTTCCCGGGTTTAACAAGAAGCACAGGAAGAATGCTAGAGGGAACATCGGCCTAAACGTTGTGTACCTAACAATAAAGATAAGGACAACAGTCCGAAAATCCAAATTAGACCTCAATATCATTTGTTTATATTTTTCAGATAAGGCCTGATGTGAATAATTTTGATGTTTCAGACTGTCCTCCTCTTTATTATGGTATGTATAAACACAACGTTTCGGCAGATGTATCCTCCATCTTTCTCTACTGTTCCCTGTATATCTGAGTATATTAAGGACACAACCTGGTAAATCCTTTTGAATAGTCTGACTGTTGATCAAACGGGCGTCGAATACTTTTGAAGATTTTATTCAAATAATGACATACTTGCATGTCTATCATTCTGACACATGTCAAGAGAAGAATCGTGATTACTTTGATAGTTTCGGCGTGACTTGACTGTAACATTTATATATCAAGTATTCGTAGTAATGATGTAATGAATATGCAAATACTTAGGTACCTCCTCACTATAATCTGATTGGATAGCGTCCCCCATAAATACTCAACACTGTGGTGGTACAAGCGCCTACTAGCCTACTAGCAAGACTACCACACCGACTGCTCGGAAGACGTACTGCTACTACTGCTACTCGTCGCACAAGCTTCTAATTACCTACGAGGATATACCTTACTACAACTTCATAATATATCCCTTAACCCGGATATATCACTAGCTAATAGAAATAAATGTCAATCAGATACACATTTATATGGTTTCAAGTAACCACTTATATTTAACAATAATAATTTTAAGTTATATTGCTTTAAGTTACTAATAGTAATCCTTAGTACACACTTATAGCTTCAAGTAACTATTCTTAATACAAATACTTTACAATGATATGCCATCAAGTATTCATATTTAATCTTATTATAATGGAGATTGTGGGTTTGTCTGTAACCGAAACTATATTACTATACAAGTCACCATTCACTTTGTTATTTACATCACATTCTTCATGATTTTATTTTTATTTAAACCTCCATTAATAAAATTGTTTTACACCATTAAGACTGTTGACCATATATACATACTAATAACATGCAATTGTATTTATATATACAACAAAATAGCGAATTACAGTGTGAATGGGAAGGCTAATTTGCATATTGATCTTAAAAATTTGATTTTAATAAATATATGCTTAGTATTATTGATTTCTAATGGGTTGGTTGTATCTTATGGAATATGAGCAAAAATCTCAGGGATAAAATCTTAAAAGAAATCGTTAACAAAAAGAAATAACTCTAATATTATTCTTTACTTCCTATTTTAACTAGATAGTTAAATTAGGAAAATTTACCAAAGATAGACGGGAGTAATGGAAAATGATGGAAGAGTTAGTTTCAAAGTTTGTTTTTTTCCAATCATACCCTCTCTGTTCCAAATCTTTTTATCTGTATTCTTATTCGGTTTCATTAGCCTTTCTAATTTAATATGATATTTTATTATATTAAAACTTAAATACTTGCACACGGCGGAGGGTGCATATATTTGCTAGTACTATTAATTTTCAAACATATCTATTTGATAAAAAGATGGGATTATAGTACTACCACTTCTTGTTAAAATGGACCTGGGTATAATGACACTGAAGCAGTAATCCACACCTGCAACCTCACCATTAGATTCAGTTTAATGTCATAACGAAGTCACAAGGGGAGAAGAGGAAATACAATCAGCGTATTCTAAGCCCTGTCGACAAGGCTATCGAATGCTCGATTGGGATAGAAGCCCTACCGTACTTTTAAAAATTACAATCTTCTCGCGTAAAGTTCCTACTCGGACATTTGAACGTATATGATACCAAGTATTTATATCTAATATCTACGATTAATTTTCAAACAGATCTATTTGACACAAAGAGGGGACTAAAGGTACTATCACTCTGAGGCAGAGTGGGCCTGGGAGTAATGGATGAAAGGAATACTCCACTCGCTCGAGATCTCCAGAACTGGAGCATTACTATCAGATAAAGTTTAGTTTTAACGCTATCGAATGATAAGTTGGGATAAAAGCCCAAACGTACTTAAAATATTGTTTTATCACAAACTTCCCATGTAACTTTTCTACTCGGACCTTTGAACTAATCCATAATAATACAACAAATTATATATTAAGTAATACGATATAATGATATTGAAATCGGTAATAAATTTTAGTTTTTAGTGAAAAGGTTGAAAGCCAAACGATAGATCTTTTTTTCAAAACAAAATATTTTCCTTTGTTCTTAACTGATTCTCGATAAATATCAAAGTGATCTCTTTCGAGACTGCGATCAACAGGAAAATATAATACATTTGAATTCTAACTTGAAATCACAATACAAACGCCGTTGTTTGAAAAATAGATTTTTGTGTGTATATGTTTGTGTTTGCGTGTGAAACCGAACTGTTTTATGTATAGTTTTTCTTCTACTAAAATTTCATAGATTTTGTGAAATATATTCATCGGGCATATGCAAAATAAAATACTGTATGAACTCTTGGGAATCGGCGGTAAAAACGAAGCCGAAAAAACAAAAAACAAAAACAAAGACAAAAGCTCCAAACAAATGCTTTTCTTGTACGGACAAATGAAAATGTTACTTACTGGTGAAATTTCATCTATTTAATCACATATAAAACATAGATTAGGATTGATGTATTTGTTTAAAGGAATACCAAGTGCCTATGGGTTATTCAATACTAAAATCTATCATAATGGAGATTATGTCTTTGTCTGCCTGTAACTGAAACTACGTCACAAATGATGTCACAATTCTCTCAGTGATTTACGTTATATTTTGAGTCATTATCAAATAATCATTACTAAATCTTAATTAACATTTTATTCAATCTATTAAGGTCTAGATGAGTTAGATTTGATTCAAAACTACACGTTATATATATATATATATATATATATATATATATATATATATATATATATGTGTGTGTGTGTGTGTGTGTGTGTGTGTGTATAATCTTACAATGTGTAGTATATATGAATAAGAAATAAAGGTTTACATAATATATATATATTTACCAACCCCACCGCACGAGCAGGATGTGGCACAAGGTCAATTTCTTTAGCGGAGTTCAACAGGTTTGAATTCAGAGTTTTCCTTCTCCTAGACCGGTTGCCTAACCAAGGTTAAAGAGCCCAGTCTGCCCTACTATTATCCATAGCTGGAGGGAGAGTAGGATTCATACCTTTGCCAAGGGTATTAGCGCTAAGTGAAATGCAATTACCACATCCAGGATCTGAACTCGGGGCGACGAGTCCATTTCCCATGACTTTAACCATTACACCACGCGCTACCTTACATAATATTTGGTTGATAATTTGCATAATGGTTTTAGTAAAACCGTGTTTAACAAAGAATTACTTAGTGTTATTGATTTCTAATATAATTGTTTTATTCTCAAATTTATCAAAAAGCAATCATACGTATATGTTTATATAAAAATTATTCAAAATGAAATGAAAATAAGTGTAATCTTTTTATATGTGTGCCGTTAGTCTTTCTAATTTGATATAATGTTTTATTAATTAAAACTTAAATATTTGCGCCTGAAGCCTGCATATTCTTGCTTGTTTGATTAATTTATGCATTTTTGATTCTAATCTTAACTATATTTTTACTTTATATTACTTTATCTATTAATTACTATATTGCATTTTTCATAAAAATGTTCTATTACATTTCTTCACACACTTATATGATATCCAATCGTGCTATATAATCCTATTATAATGTAGATTGTGTGTTTTTCTGTTTGTGACCGAAACTAAGTAACATTAGGTCACATTCTTCATGTCATTTAAAACTTGATTATTAATATACTTGGTTTACATTATAAATACTGTTGATCATCTCAACATACTAATAACATGCAATTGTATTTATATATACAAAATAGAGGTTTACAATGTGAACGGGAAGGCTAATTTTTGTATTGATATTAAAAATTTGATTTTAGTAAATATGTCCTTAGTATTATTAATTTCTAATTCTTTGTTTTATCTTAATGAATTTGAGAAATAAATCTCGTGGATAAATCTTAAAAGAAATTCATTAATTAGAAGAAATAACTGTAATTTTATTCTTTACTTCCTATTTTAACTAAATAGTCAAATTAGGACACTGTTGTAATGAAAGACGGGAGTAATGGAAAAATAAGTTTCAGTTGTTCTACTTTTCGATTATAACCCCTTCTGTTTCAATCTTTTTTATTTGCATTCTTATTTAGCTTCATTAACCTTTCTAATTTAATATAATATTTTATTACATTAAAACTTAAACACTTGCACACGGAGGGTGCATATATTTGCTAGTGCTAATGATAACGTAAACCCAATTTTATATGCTATCAACTATTCTAAGATTGGTTGGATTTTATGGCATGACAACCTTTGGGTTATTTTATGTCGAAAACGTTTTGCTTTATTCATTCTTGTTGTGTATTCGGATTTTAAGCACATTTTTAAAATTTATTTTTCATCTATTTAAACTAGTGATTTCCAACTTGGAAATAATAATAATAATATGGGAACAATATGAAAAATATAGTAATATCAACATTTTAAAAATCTTTTACCCTATATGGGTAAACATTATTAATTTAGAGGGCAAAATTGTAATTACAACCTAGTTGAGCACAAGAGCTTGTGCAATCTAGTCAAGTGTTCACCCACTAATGTTATCGTGCATCTGGCACCAGCTATATGCGTGGCTTCTGACTTGTTTAACTTTGCAGTTCTTCATCTGTTGCCCTTCCCCGCAATTATACACATTATAAAATGGATTTTATTTGATTAAATTTGAAGTTAAACCCTTTAGTTTTATTTGAAAGATACAATTTTTTATGTTATACTTCTTCAAAACTGATATTGTTATATCATACTAAACAATTAACGAGTGGGGGACATGAAGAAATTTATGATAAAAAAGTGGGACAAAATGGTTGGGAACCACTGATTTAAACCATAGAGCAGTAATAAGTACTACCATTCCGAATCAAAGTGAACCGGGAGTAATGGCGGATAGGGGTACTCCACAATATCATACCCTGGACAATAAGGCTCTCAGCCACCACTTTCTTGCATATATACGATAAGATCTATAAATCGAGACAGTCATATGTGTGCTAGGGATTGGCGTGGCCAGCTGATTTATCGGAGGGGCCTCTCCGACCGCCCATCTAGGTTAATAAGAGCCAAAGTTGAGTGTCGCAAGTTATGGACTGCTCAGCCACCAGGATTCCGTCCATAAGCATTATGGGTCGCTGCCCATTGTGAACAAGTTGTTCCATCTTACTCTTCTGTAGAAGTGCAGTCAGTGTATTCTTCTGCCACAGCCGACAGGGTGGATGTGCTATTCTATGTAATGCTAATAATCTATATAGAATTATACAAATTGAAGTAATTATTCCTATTCATTAATAATCATGTGTTTGTCTACGGTTATATTCTTCTAATGATATGGTTTCTTTGTCTCAATGGCGTATCAACATTATTAGCTTATTCAAAGCAAGATTTACTTCGTAGAAGAACAGTAGTGGTACTATTTAGGGGGGGGGATAAGAGGATTAATACCTTCCCTATGGTTATTAGTCCGAAAGTGAATGTGATAGCACGATCGGAGTTCGAAATCGCTTACTACGATGTCGATGTCCAGCACCTTAACCACTAAGCCACGGAGTGACCACCCCCTATGTTTATAAGCTTTTCTATATGACCAATAATTATTAGCGATTATACAGTTACACGTATCTAATAATAATCCAAAGTATCAAATATAGTTTCATGTATCGATACAGAGCATATACACACAGTTCTATAGTGTCAAGTATTTCTGTCTAATACACATTTTAAACTTATCTATTTGACCCACATACGGGAATCTAAAGAAGACTTTGTGGTGTAATGATTTGTTGTGTAATGGTTATCGTTGTTAGAAATGGACGCGGCAGTCCTAGCTCAAATCCTGGATGAGGCTGTTTGCATCTCACATAGCACTATTAACTTGGGTAAAGCTATGAATCGAACAATTCAACCTCTAGCTCTAATTGTAGGATAGATTGGTCTATTTAGACTTTGTATGGAAATCAGTCTAGGAGAAAGGCAACTGAATTCAAACCAGTTATAATGTATTATTAGGATTATTCGGACTATTTTTCACATCTTTATTGTTTTCTGTACAAGGTTTCAGCCGATGTGCTTTCTGACATTATTCGGGTATTTCTTGTCGGGCTCGGCAGCCTTCTCAAACTCGGGAACCTTCTTGTAATCGGGAGCCATTAGAAACCTTTGAACCCAACTTTTAGAATCAACTTAAATGGCCTTGTGTCGAATCGTGCTCGTGCTGCAGGCTGGGAAAATAGATATATAGGCCCCCTAGGTGCTAATACTCCGCATCTGTTGACCTGGAAATAATATCACTAAAGTGGTGACTGTATCAGGTTGTGAGGTTTCACAAGTTAAGCCTGTCCTGCGGATACAATTCAGTGTCATACCTATTGTTACATATTCTTATTATTATCTTCTATCGTGTGCATTGTCATTAGTTTTCTTATCTTTTGGTCTATCTATCGGCGTTCATCTCTTTTCCATTTTAAGAATGGTCCAGAATATCTTATAATGGTGACGGTGCAGGTATTCATTCCCTTGTTGAGATTTCTGCTCCAGATCTTGGTTTCTAGGAGTTTCCTTGTTCTGGGGATATTTATTTTAACTTTTTCTTTCATCGCTGTTTGTTTGATGGTGTCCACTTTTAATATTCCAACGTATTTGTAATTCTCCTTTTCTCCAAGTGTTCTTATATTTTCCTGATTGATAGTTGTATTCTGTTTATTGTCACTCAATCCCCTTTTTTTATAATTAGCATGATACATTTTTGATGCCGAATTCCTGTATATTCTGTTACATTCTGCCGGTATATTCTCATAGTTTGTACAAGGTTTTCCAGTTCCTCTTTGTTGTTTTGCAAAAAATCTTGATATCCTGCATGTTTATATATATATATATATATATATTATATATATTAATATATATATAATTTACCAACCCTCCACACGAGCAGGATGTGACACAAGGTCAATTTCTTAAGCGGAGTTCAACGGTTTGAATTCAGAGTTTTCATTCTTTAGATAGGTGCTAAACCAAGGTTAAAGATCCTAGTATGCCCTACTATTAGCCATAGCTGGAGGGAGAGTAGGATTAGTACCTTTCCCAAGGGTATTAGTGCTAAGTGAAATGCAAATACCACGTCCAGGATTTGAACTCGGGGCGACGAGTCCATTTCCTATGACTTTAACCATTATACCACGCGCTTCCATGTTTATAAGGTAGTTTAATTTTTCTTGTGATTTAGTGAATTTGTAGCCCCCTGTACATTTTCCAAGTCTATAGTTGAGTGGCATCATTGTTATAACTAGTAGCAATAGTGAATCCACTTGGAAAATGCTTTCTTGGATTTTTACTTCAGCCTGTGATTGCCCACTCTTTTTCAATTTCACTTTCCAGTTTTCCCTAACTTTTTGATGAAATTTACAGCCTTACCGGATATTCTATATATTTTTAAGCATTCTATAATCCAAGTTTGTGAGACTGTCTCTTAGGACTTTTTGTAGTCGATCCATGAGATTGAGAGATTTTCGCCTAGTTGTACCTCTTAAATATTGATCAATATAAAGTAAGTCAACTGTTACACTTTTGTCTCTGCAGCACCCTTTCTGTTCTTCTGGAAATAGTTTGCGCCAATTAAGTGATTAATATATTTCTTTTTTAATCAGTGACTTCAGAATATCATCATGTGTAGACAAGTTATCGGTCGGTAAATGCTAGGGACGGTTGCTTTTTGTGGTTCTTTCTGGATTAGATTAGTTATTCCTTTTGTCCTCCAATTTTGTATGTTTGCTTCTGTTAGGTATCTATTTAGTTGTTGGGCCAATCTCACGAGGATGGAAGTGAACCTTTTAAAACAGGAATCCATGTATACCATCATGATGCCTGATGTTTTCTTGCTGTTAGCTTCTTGAATGTTGCTCTAAGGAAAATTATGTTTATAGTTTCTCCAGGGTCTCCTTTAAGTCCTTTCAGTTTATTCTTTAAACCATTTATCTATTTAGCTTTTGTGCTGTATTCTTTTTCCCATATTCTGCTCTAAAATTTTTGTTTCTATTGTCTTTTTTTTGTCTCCAAAGATTATCTGGTAAAATTTATTTTCGTTGTTTCGGAAGATCCTATTTTGTTTGTACTGTTTGATTCTGTCACAATAGTTTTGACTCTTCCTTCTTTCACTAATATATTTTGATTTATCTCTTCCATTTCAATTTGCATTTGTCTTTTTAATGTCGTTACAGTCGATTGCGTATTTGCATTTTTCCATTTAACGTTTACATAATTTCTTTATTTTCCTTCTAGTGTAACGTGGCGGCGTCGTCACGGTACTAAATTGCAATTGTTATATCTACGTTGTAAGGGATGACAATAACACCAACGTTATCCTCCAGAAGTTTATTGAAATAAATTCAAGCTTCTTAACTTCGAGAGAGAGAGGGTCAGCTTAATTAATATATTCAGTCTTTAGACTTTCGGTCCTTCGTTTAAATGTCTGGGTGACAAGCTTTTTCAGTTGGTAAATATTAAGGCTAACTTTTCCAACACCAACTACACGAGATCCCGCTCGGCCAACTAACTCGGACCGACTCTCCCGATTACTGACTCCGATCACCTCACTCTCTCTCCGGCTGACTGCCTCCTGGGCTGACTGACGACTGACCTGTCTCGATTCATAGCTACTCCTACGCATTTTTATCTCTTGATCTGATAACGGGCATTTGTTATATTTATTTGTTTAATAAAACCGGAAATTCATATTTCCGTTTGTACAATATATAACACTAGTCTGAAACCCCAACTAGTTTTACGTTTGTTTTTTTGGGCTCCCCAGGCGTAATTATCATCCTTATTAAACAAAAAAAAATGATTTTGAGATTTTATGGTAAACATAAATTGTATACAGCAATATAGGACATCACATTCCACTGTGTACTGTCTGGAAACTTGTTTTACGCTTAAATGGAATTAAAAGAACATTAAAGGGAACATAAATTGTGGATTATCTTTACAATATATGTATAAAATACAGTTGGTCACTAGATCTATGTACATAAACCACAGCAGATATGATGTGTTAGCATAGACCTGTCACGAATTGGTGACATGCATGCATCGTACCGGAAGAAGGGCGAACACTAGAATTGTGATGGTATTTTGCCGAAAGGGCGTGACCAGGTGAAATTGCATGGGTGTCCTGAATGCTATATAACCAGTCCAATTTTGATCTAGGCGGAGTCAGGCTGAAGTTTCAAACAAAGATACATCTCCCGTTGACCCCTGTCTGTGTGTCCGATCCTAACCTCTCTGACTGTCTTTTACTCTACACATTCTCCTCAATTTGGAGAATGAAAATATAAAATATATTTTTATATGGAAGTGTTCGTCGTCTTTTATCAAAGTTCAGCTATAATATACAACACTGCGTAGAATTATTATTATCTACCAAAATCAAAATATATAAATGGATAAACAGAGAAAATATTCAACTAAAATAGAAATCAATAATTTTTACAAACTTACAAACTCAAAACATAACATTGTTATATTCAAAAATTAATTTTTTACAAGAAAATAAATTTTCCCAAAACAAGTGAAAGTAATTTTCTAACACAACAGACGAAAATACACAAAGAAAAACTAAAACTGTTATTTTGAGAAATTACTCCAGTGGACAATTGAGACAAATTTTTATCTCGAATAAAAATAAGTTTAGAAATGTCTCAAGTAAATAAACGCTTTTCGAAATCGTCGGTTAAAAATAAATTTCTTTGGTGGCGCGGAGTTTATTAATTTGATTTGACTCTGTAATTCATTGTTAAATTCGTTTTGGTTAAGATTTTTGAGACGCAATGTTCATTCATTTTATAGAAATAAATAAATAAATTTGCGGGAAAATGCTGGAGAAGCAACGTCCTCCGGTGGAAGCTAGCACATGGGCACGCCAGTGTGGGCCGACCAAATAAGACGTACATTGACCAGCTATGCGCGGATATAGGATGCTGCATAGAGGACCTCCCAGAGAATGATGATCGATAGGGACGGATCGAGAGAGATTGTCATGGATATCCGTGCTAACAGCGCGACATGATGATATAAATATATATATATATATATATATATATATATATATATATTGAGAGAGACAGAGAGAGAAAGTGAGAGCGACCCAGACTAAAACTAGACTTGGAGAGCAGGCTATATGTATCAAAAAAAAGTGGAAGAGGACTTGCCAACATAGAGGATTGCGAAGATGCCACAATCCAAGGACTAGAAGAATACACAAAAAAGAGCAAAGAGAATTACTCATGGAAGCCAATAATAGCAGCTGCAACATATGGACAAACAGAAAAATAAAGAGAACAAAAAACAAAAATGGGAAGAAAAACAATTATTTGGATACTTCAAACGACAAATTGGAGAGGTTGCACATGAAAAATCTTAGACATGGTTAAGAAGAGGAAACCTCAAGAGGGAAAAATGAATCGGTAATGATTGATGCACAAAACATTGCCATAAGAACAAATCATATCAAAGAATAGAATTGATAAGACACAACAAAACAGTAAATGTGGACTGTGTGGTGACAGAGATGAGGCCATAACCCATGTATTAAGTGCAAACTAGCACAACGAGAATACAAAACTAGGCACGACTGGTTTGGATCACTATCCACTGGGAATTATGCACAAAAAAAGATGTTGACCACACAGTAAGATGGTATATGCATAAACTAGAATCTGTTCTTAAGAATGAAACGCATAAAATTCTTTGTGACTTAGAGATAAATACGGATCACCTTATCCCAGCTAGAAGACCAGATGTAGTATTGATTAACCAAAAAAAAGGGAAACGTTTCAACTGGTGGACTTTGCGGTCCCAGCAGATCACAGGATGAAGTTGAAGGAAAACGAAAAGATAGACAAATACCTGGACCTTGTAAGAAAATTGAAAAAGGTGTGGAATATGAGAGCGAAAGTGATACCAATTGTAGTTGGTGCACTAGGAACAGCCCCCAAAATCTTGGAAAAATGACTGTAGGAACTGGAAATCAGAGGAAGAATTAAGACCATCTGAAAAACAACATTGGTGAACTCAGAATACTCAGAAGATTCCTGGAGACCCGAGGTGACTTGTTGTCAATCAGATTCCAGCGAAAGGCCATCAGCTAACGCTGGTGCGAAAAACTCACAGGAGTGAATATAATAATAATAATAATAATAATAATAATAATAATAATAATAATAATGTAAAGTGCTAGTAAGTTAATTGATTTGTTGTCTGAGAGGCATGTCACTTTTCTGGTATGGGAATTGATTTTTATAACATGTGAATTATCCAACTAAAATATAGGAAAACATAAACAAAACAAAAAAGCGAGGTTAAACACATACAATATATAAATGCTGAATAGATTCCATATTGCCATCATCTACGTACGAGCGACTCTATCCAAAGGCGGTCTCTGTAATTGAAAAAAGAAATAGCCACTTAAAGCTGAATAGTGCTTTAGCAAAACCAATGTTCATTGCTGACCGAATCTGTCGATGCCTATTTTAAAAAAAGGAGGAGAAGGGGGTAGGAGGTAAATGGGAAGTAGGAGGGGAAGTGGGAGGTAGAAGTGAATGAGGAGGAGGAGGAGGAGGAGGAGGGGAAAAAGGGTACCGCGTCTGCATCTTGTTGTTAGAAACGGATAGAACGCCTCACTGAATACGAGCCGCTAAAAATTGGCCTTGCCATCGACCGATAATAGATATTTTCTCTCTTTACATAAGATTTCTCACTAAACAAGATAATCTTCAAGTTGAATTGAAAGGCTTAGGGGATAAATTGTCCGTTTACAATATTACGGCGAACAGAAATGGAAAAATAAAAATCACCCAATACAAAAAGGCCCGCCATTTTGGGTTGGCTGTTAAGAGAAATTGAAGAGGCTGGTTCTTATTTACTTCGTTAGTTCTCAATTTGCAAATGATTTTGAGGCGATGCATATAACATGGAAATCAGAAAAGGGACAAGAGACGATAAATGATGTGGTCATATCTTTTGATTATGGTTTTATAACGGAATGTGGCAATGGCCAGTGAAAGAGTCTCGGCATCCGACTTGAAAGCTATGGATGCACAGAAGAAATAATAAACACTTTTTCAGTTGTATTTTTATAAGAGAGTGCTGTAGTTGGAATTACTGCAGATACAACCATCTCAAATAATGCTACAGATGATGCTAAATTATTCGTTCTTGTAGTACTTCTATTTCTACTGCTACTACTAGTACTACTTGTAGTAGTAGTAGTAGTAGTAGTAGTAACAGTACTACTACTACTACTACTAGTAGTAGTAGTAGTAGTAGTAGTATGATGATGCTGCATATGCTGCTACATGATTATTATTATTATTATCATTTTGGTTTTTTGAATGGTTTTTCACACCAGCGTTAGCTGATGGTCGTTCCCTTGAATTTGAGTGACAACAAGTCTCCTTAGGTCTTCAGGACTCTCCTGGGTATTCTAGTTTTCAACAATACTGTTGTCTGGATGGTCTCAATTCTGCCTTTGATTTCCAGTTCCTTAAGTCTTTTTTCTAAGCTTTTGAGGAACATTCCTAGTGCCCTAACTACAATTGATATCACTTTCATCCTGATATTCCACACTTTTTTCAATTCTCTTGCGAGGTGTAGGTATTTGTCTATGTTTTTTTTTTCTTTCGTTATCACCGTGTATAATACTGGAACTGCAAAATCTACCAGTTGACAAGTTCCCCTGTTTTCTTTAATCAAAAATAAGTCTGGTCTTCTGGATGGGATAAGGCGACCCGTCTTTATCTCAATGTCCCAAGAATTTATGCGTTTCATTCTAAAGAACAGATTCTAGCTTATGCATATACCATTTGTTGTCTGGTCAAAAGTTAGTTTTTTTCGTGATTATTATTATTATTATTATTATTATTATTATTAGTAGTAGTAGTAGTAGTAGTAGTAGTAGTAGTAGTAGTAGCAGCAAAACTACTACTGAAGTGGTTGGAATAGGAAATGATTATAGTTATGAGTTAAAGAAAGATAAAGTGAAAGATGATAAAGAATTAATAATCTATGAGATGTGAAAGAAAACAAATGGCTGATATTTGAATAAAGAAGTAGCGATAGTAAAAATATGACGACGAAGATGCTGTTGCTGCTGCTGCTGCTGATGATGATGATGATTTTTTAACATTTCTAAAGAGAAGAAGAAGAAGATGAAGATGGAAATGTTGAAAAGAAAGAAGTATCAATTATTGAAAATAGCTGAAGAAAATCTTAAGGAAGAGTCGGTGGGTTGAGGAGACTAACTGTCACTGGATTTCTAATGAAAACCAGTAAATTGTGTTATTTGAATTATTCGGACTATTGCCCTCATCTTTATTTCTATCTACACAATGTTTCGGCCATGTGCCCTACGTTCTTCTTCATGTATTTCTTATCGGACTTCTTAAACTTAGAAACCTTCTCTTCGAACTCGGGAGCCTTCATGACGTAATCGGAAGCCTTCACGGAAACTTTAACCGAACCCTTTATTCAGTCCATGGGGTTAGAATTTTCTCATTCCGTTAAACATGACTGGGTACAAAAGAGCTGAAAGCTTGTTGAGATAACAATAAAGATGAGGACAAAAGTCCGAATAATCCAAATAATGCAAATTATCAAGCCCCATAAAAAAACAGAGAAATACCAGCACATTGTATTTACCGATCGTCTACAGTAATGGCAGAAATACAATACAGGGTCAAGTTTTAAGCCAAGTCCTTCACACGCATGAGTGTAGAGTTCGGAACGGTGCCAAAAATAGCCCAGCCTAATCAGGATAAGATATGGAAAAATAAATAACGAAACACAAACAGTTACTTGAATATAACCTTCTGTATTTGGTTATCACTTTTGTCCGAAACTTTTCCTCAATATTTTCCTAAACAATATTTTCCTAAACAATTTTCCTAAGCAATTTTTCATCAAGTTCGTGCGAAGTCTCTTAAGAGGAATATGAGTACAACTACTACCTAAATAAAGCGATGAAAAATTGCGAGGTCCGTTTGGTGTAAGGGTAAGAGGCTTGCGTGTCGTTTCGACATACGGGTTTCGAATCACACACGAGGCGATCTTCGTATCTATAGCTCTGCTGATGAGACTTAATAGGTCGAAATGTACATTCAGAGATTGATTTTTCTCGATTTGTTTAGCCTTACATTTAAGTAGTTAAATCCCGCCTAATTAATCATTAATGAATTAACTTTCAAAAAATTAGGTTTGACTTCAATTAAGCACATATTCTCCCAAATACTGTCGGCTGAAAATAGCCATATTTGTTTACGTTTATATATATATATATATATATATATATATATATATATATAATCATCCACATACACTATGCTTTGACGTATCATGTCTCTTCAGTGAGGCTAGACATTTGCAGACTACCTTCAACCGGGATAGAAACTCGTTCATTTCATCATCAGTTAGGCATAGTTACGTACAAAATTGGAGGAGGATTTTAACTGATAAATACACATACCTGCACATATATAAAGGCTTCCAGAGACACGTGTTTCGAAGTTTACTTCTCATCAGTGCGACTCGACTTTTAACAGCTACCTCTTGCCGGGATCGAAACCCGACAGAATTTTCGTCTGCCAAGCCCCTTACCCTTGAGGCCAATTGTGGCTGTCAGTCTGAAGTGAACAATTAACTGATACATCCCTACGCGAAATGTTTTTACAATCACCAGAGAGCTCAAGAAATGTAAACAGCGTACAGACGAGTAATATATATATATATATATATATATATATATATATATATATATATATATATTTATAATTAATAATACAATTTAAAAGTCGGTCCTACCATTGGTTTCTGAATAACACTTTTTCGGTGTTATTCGTCGTCAGAGGCGTCGACGACGAATAACACCGAAAAAGTGTTTTCAGAAACCAATGGTAGGACCGACTTTTAAATTGTATTATTAATTATAAATAAATAAATAAGTAAAGCTCTTACATAAGTAATTGAGCCCTCTATAATCAATTCTCCAACAATAATAATAATTTAACCTTATATATAATATATATATATATATATATATATATATATATATATAAAATAAAAAAATTTCCAAATGATCAAATCATGACATTAGATAATCCAAACAGAGTTGACATGCCCCTAAAGAAATGAACGAAACGAATCACACACACACATACACACACACCACACACACACACACACACACACGCACACACGCACGAATATATAAATACACACACATACATAAATACACACACACACAGAGACACAGAGTCAGATAAGAGTCGCAAAAATCTGTGTTATCACAGAACAATCTTCTTGCTAAATACCCTTCACAGTGTCAGTGAGGTGTGTTCGATTTTGTGTTCCATATTCGTGACACCAAACACAATTGTAATAAGCTAATATTATTCAGTAGCACGTGAATTCTGAGAAGTGAACATGGAGAGAATATATTCACACGGGCTTATTAATTTCAAGACAGGCCTTTATACATATCTATCTATGTATCTATCTATGTATCTCTCTATCTATCTCTATCTATATCTATATCTATCTATATGTATGTATGTATATACATATATATGTGTGTGTGTCTGTATATATATATATATATATATATATATATATATATATATTCTATCCCTATCATATATGCATACATATACACACATATCTATCTATCTATCTCTCTCTATATATATATATGTGTGTGTGTGTGTGTGTATGTGTGTGTGTGTGTGGAGAGAGAGAGAGAGGGAGAGAGAGGGTCGGGGAGATAGATATACATATATATTGATAGATAGATAGATAGATAGATAGATGGTTCAATTTCCGGCTTTCACAGCGCGACATCACATTTCCACTTCTGCGAGGTCAAAAAACGTTAGTGACCTATCAACCAGACTGACACTAATTTCCTCCTGCTCAGACTTTCTTGGGAACTAATGCAAAAAATATAATAATAATAATAATAATAATAATAATAATAATATAAGGATCACCGTATTTCAAAAATAAAAGTCCAGACCTTATATTAACAAGAACTGGTAGATTTTGCAGGGTTTTTTTTTTTTGCATTCCTTGAGACCCGTGAAGAGTTATTATCACTCAGATTCCAGAAAAAGACCATCGGCTTAAGTCGGCATGAAAAGCTTGTAATGGATGAATAATAATAATAATAATAATAATAATAATAATAATAATAATAATAATCACCCTTTCCCAGCCAGGAGACTAGACCTAGTGTTGATTAAAAAAAAAAAAAAAAAAAGAAGAAAAGAGAACGTGTCAACTGGTGGACTTTGTGGTCCCAGCAGATCACAGGGTTAGCTGAAGGAAAATGAAAAGATGGATAAATACCTGGACCTTGCCAGAGAATCGAAAAGGCAGTGGAACATGAGAGTGAAAGCGATACCAATTGTAGTTGGTGCGCTTGGAACGGTGGCAATAAACTTGGAAAAAAGACTGGAGGATCTAGATATCAGAGGACGAATTGAGACTATCCAGACTACTGCACTGCTGCCATCAGCTAGAATGCTCAGAAGAGTCATGGAGATCTGAGGAGACTTGTTGTCACTCAGACTCAAGTGAAAAACCGTCAGCTAATGCTGATGTGAAAAACTCAAAAGGAGTGAAAATAATATCTAGTATTGATTAACAAAAAGAAAAACTCGTCAACGGGTAGATTTTGCAGTTCCAGCAGATCACGGTGGAAATGAAAGAAAACGAAAATATATACAAATACCTAGACCTCGTTAGGGAATTGAAACAACTGTGGAATGTGGAGGTGAAAGTAATACCATTAGTAGTTGGAGCACTTACAACGGTCCCAAATCCTTAGAAAAAAGACTAGAGGAACTGGAAATCAGAGGAACAATTGAGACTATCCAGACAACAGCATTGTTGAAATCAGCTGGAATACTCAGGAGAATCCGGAGACATGAGGAGACGTATTGTCACTCAACCTCCAGTGAAATTCCATCTGCAAACGCTAGTGTGAAAAATTCACAAGGAGTGAAATAAGAGGATACAAGACTAGACTCTGTGAGAGTGGTGATACACTGGGAACTGTGCAAGAAATTCAATTTTCACCATACAACAAAATGGTATATGCACAAACCTAAACCTGTCATAGAGAACGAGACGCACAAAATTCTCTGGGACTTCGAGGTACAGACGGGTCACTTAATCCCGGTCAGGAGACAGGCCCTTGTACTGATTGACAAGAAAAAGAGAACCTGTGATATCGTAGATTTGGCTGTCCCAGCGGACCACCGAGTGAAAATGAAAGAAATCGAAAAGATAGACAAATACATAGACCTTGCCAGAGAACTGAGGAAGCTGTGGAATATGAAGGTGAGGATCGTACCAATTGTAATTGGTGCCCTTGGAACAATCTCCAAAGATCTGGAAAAGAATTTGGGTGAACTGGAAATCAGAGGAAGAATCAAGACCATCCAAAATAGAGCATTATTGGGATCGGCTAGAATACTCAGAAGAGTCCTGGATAACCTGTGGAGACTTACTGTCACTCAGCCTCCAGTAAACCACCACCTTCGACAAGTGAAAAAAGCTATAATAATAATAATAATAATAATAATAATAGGGAGACCACGCCTGTCCTTTAAAGATGTCTGCAAGAGGGACATGAAGACATACCACATTGACATCAACATATGGGAGGCTTATGCAGAAAACCGTACGACCTGGTGCCTCCTCGTCAAACAAGGAACGAAAAGGGGTGAAAAAGAGAGGAAAGAAACCACCGCAGAAAAGCATCACCGTTTGTTTGCAATCACTGCACCAGAGATTTCCATTCAAAAATTGGTCTTTAGTAGACGGAAGGGTGCCAATATAATAATAATAATAATAATAATAGTAATAATAATAATAATAGAAGAAGAAGAAGAAGAAGAAGAAGAAGAAGAAGAAGAAGAAGAAGAAGAAGGTGAGAAAATTTAGGGCGTAACTACTTTACGTTATTTTTTCTATTAACAAACCCAATATTGTCTTGTTCATTGATTTTTCATTAACATCAATAAAAGAAAATGCATTCCCCTTTCCCTTGCAATCATGAAAATAATTTGGATCTTGTCAGAAATGTTTGAAAGGCCTGGAAAAAAGACAATGGATATATTAGGAATTTGTTTGCTTGTTTGTTTTGTTTTATTTTACGGCATATCAACTTCAGTGGGTCATTTAATGCGGATAAAGTTTTGAAATAAATCAATTCTGAATGGATACTCAATTTTTTTTACAAATACATTTTTCTATTTAACCCATAGGTGGGACCCTATCAGGTACTACCACTACGGGTCAGAGTGGAGCAGGGAGCAATGGTGATGAAAGGGTGCTCTACATTCACCAAACCTCCAAAACTGGAACCTCACCATCATATTGAGTTTGACGTCATTCCCAGGACATGTAGACCCTCAGCCACCGCCTTCTAGCACCCATATGATAAAAATGGTTGTGGCTTGCTATAAGGGCAATAGGGTTGGGGCAATCATATAGTGGTGAAAGAAAAAGAACAAACACGCAATAATAATATCTGATTAGTTGGATTTTACGGCATGTCAAAGGTCGTCGGGGTGTCCTAAAGTCGATTATCAGCCAGACAGCGAAAGAGTCTATCCCCTTTACATTAGCGTCTAAGGCAGGGCGCCACACCTTCCATCAGCTCCTCGCTTTACCGCACAGATTCCTGTGCTACTCATTCGCTGTGTTGGCGAGTGTCGCTATCAAACCTGGAACTTTATGGTTCCTAGTCGGCCCTCGAAGACATCTCTTCTATTTAGTCTTGTTGGGTATTCACATTTGTAAAATCATTTTCATCTATTTAACTCATAAATTGGGAGCTAGTAGTCACTACGGGTCAGAGTGGACCTGGTAGTAATGGCAATTAGTGGGTGGCGGCTTAAGAACGGATCCCTGGAGGCTGAGCAGTCCATGATATGCAACACTCCACTTTAGCCTCACTAAAGACAATTAGTGGGTGGCGGCCCATGATGCTTAAGGACGGAATCATAGTGGCTGAGCAGTTCATGACATGCAATATTCCACTTTAGCTTTACTTAGGCTTGATTGGCGTTCGGAGAGGCCCCATCTGACTTTATTGCTTTTATGGAAACATCCAACCCTTTTTATCATATATGTGCTAGGCGGTGGTTGAGGATCTTAGTGCCCTGGAAAATAACGTTAAAATACAACGTTGTCGATGAATGACTCTTCTTCTTCTTCTTCTTTTTCTACTTCTTCTTCTTCTTCTAGTTCTACTACTACTACTTCTTCTTCTTCTTCTTCTTCTTCTTCTTCTTCTTCTTCTTCTTCTTCTTCTTCTCTCCTCCTCCTCCTTCGTCTTCTTCTTCTTCTTCTTCTTCTTCTTCTTCTTCTTCTTCTTCTTCTTCTTCTTCTTCTTCTTTCTTCTTCTTCTTCTTCTTCTTCTTCTTCTTCTCTTCTTCTTCTTCTTCTTCTTCTTCTTCTTCTTCTTCTTCTTCTTCTTCTTCTTCTTCTTCTTCTTCTTCTTCTTCTTCTTCTTCTTCTTCTTCTTCTTCTTCTTCTTCTTCTTCTTCTTCTTCTTCCTTCTTCTTCTTCTTCTTCTTCTTCCATATTCTCCTCCTCCTCTCCTCCTTCTTTTTTATTCTCCCCCGCCCCCCTCTTGTTCTTCTCCCCTCCTTCCCTTCTTCTTCTTCTTCTTCTTCTTCTTCTTCTTCTTCTTCTACTACTTCTTCTTCTTCTCCTCTTCCTTCTTGTTCTTGTTCTTGTTCTTGTTCGTCTTCTTCTTCTTCTTCTTCTTCTTCTTCTTCTTCTTCTCTCCATCTTCTTCTTCTTCTTCTTCTTCTTCTTCTTCTTCTCTCTTCTTCTTCTTCTTCTTCTTCTTCTTCTTCTTCTTCTTCTTCTTCTTCTTCTTCTCTTCTTCTTCTTCTTCTTCTTCTTCTTCTTCTTCTTCCCTCCTCCTCCTCCTCCTCCTCCCTACTTCTCGTCCATATTCTCCCTCCTTTTTTTATTCTCCCCTACCCTTCTTGTTCTTCTCCCCCTCCTCCCTTTCTTCTTCTTCTTCTTCTTCTTCTTCTTCTTCTTCTCCTTCTTCTTCTTTGCTTAACCATTTTTGACGCTTCCTAATCTAGCATCTGTAAATATTTTCTTTCTTCTGTATTTGTGATTGAATCTAAATCGCGTCTTGTCTTGTATTCATCGACACGTCAATAATTTATTGAAGCTTTTGTTTGCTTTCCACCGCCCACTCTCCTCCATTATATTCAGCGTCCCTCACATTAATGTATGTTCACGTTCGGTCATTAACAACATAATGCAAAGCTTCTAGGCTCACATCACATCCGACCAAAAACAAAAGCAGAAATAAACAAACAAAAAAAAAACACAATATGTGATACTACTTAAATCTGTGAACTAAAAAGAGAAAACGACTGTCCAGTTTTTCGTTTTATTGGTATTCAATAAATACGTTTTAAAATAATGACCAAGAAAGTTGATAAAAAAATCTGTCTTTTTTAATGCCATCTTCGGAGGCGCTCTATGCGTTACGGGTATCTTCTTTTTTTTTTTTAGATCACTAATTAGGACTGAGCTTATTCTAGTAGTGACCACCCCAAGCGGAGTTTTAACAGGTTTGAATTCAGAGTTTTCCATCTCCTAGACTATTTGCCTAACAAAGGTTAAAGAGCCCATTCTGCCCTACTATTTGCCCATAGCTGGGGGAGAGTAGTTGGATTCGTACCTTTTCCAAGGGTATTAGCTCTATGTGAACTGTAGCTTCGTTGGGGATTTGAACTCGGGTCGACGAGTCCATTTCATATGACTCTAAACGTTTGAGCACGCGTCTACAATCTAATTGGAAATAGACTTGGCCAATTGATATCAAATCCTAAACGAAGGTGAATAGCATTTCACATAGCCCTAATACTCTCAAACTCCTGGTCGGATTTAAACCGCTCCCAACAGCTTTCCCAACACTGCAACCCTACCGTAAACCACTGTCAGCGGCTCTCGTACGTGTCACTTGTTTAAACTGAAAAAAAAACTGCGCGAAAAACCCTACCATTTTGTCTTTTGTGTGTGAACCAACCGTAAGGCTAGTATTTGATCCTTTTGGAAGGTAAAAAATACAAAGAAAATTTGTACAGGTAAATTTGGTAGACAAAGGGTTAAGCGTATTAGTGCTATGTGGAACGGCTAAAAAATCGGGAAACTATGTTTGAAAATGACTCTCGGTGTTGGATGATAATTTGTCCCCTGTGGACTGTTATTTTTTTGGTGTTGTACTAATGGGGAGAGCCTCATTTGATTACAATATATATATATATATATATATATATATATATATATATATATATATATATATATATATATATATAAATATTAGAAAGGAAGGAAAAACTCAACACCGTAATTCCATAATAAATCTAATTCGACCAAAATTGGGGCCTTTATAAATAAAAAATAAAAAAATAAAAAATACAGTGTATATTAGAAATCACATATAGAATCATCCCTTACTACCAAGTTTTGGATACCTCTCATCTCTCTCTCTCTCTCTCTCTCTCTCTCTCTCTATATATATATATATATATATATATATATATATATTATATATATGTGTGTGTATGTGTGTCTGTGTGTTTACTAAAATCTCTCAGATTCATTGTCGTTAACAAAAGTAATATAAACCTTGAGTGTCTTTAAATTGTTCACAAGTCTCAGATATCTACATTTTTTTTATTACTTTATGAGAAATAGCCAGTCCCTGTTAGCAATATTTATTCCTATAGGGCGCCCCCTGGTGTTTCTCTTCTCAACATCCGGCGTTTATCACGAGACTCAGGCCGACGATTTCGACAGGTGATTTTATATCAGACTGAAACATAAAACAAGAGAAATATTCTAACCCGAGAGATCTTTATCAGATTTATTGACAAGCAATGTTACTGGTGGACAATATAGAGCTGGCCAATACACCACGCTCAACAGCTGAAAAGGAAACGCAGTGGTACGTAGACTTACGATGTTTCTGAGTTACGAGCTGTTACTCACCCGATTTATTCTTCTGTGTTGAAAATTTGAATGGTTTGTTCGATCTTACGGTATGTCAAACCTTGTCGGGTTATTTTATGCCAAAGAAGTTTTGTTTTATTCGTTTTTTATGGGTATTCAAAATTTTGTTAAAACTTTTTTCTATTTAGCCCATAAATGGGACACTAAAAAGTACTACCGCTTCAGGTCAGAGTGGACCCGGGAGCAATGGTGATAAAAGGGTACTCCAAGCTCCCCAGACCTCCAAAACTGGAACTGAGCTGTTACTTACCCTATTTATTCTTCTGTGTTGAAATTTGAATGGTTGGTTCGATTTTACGGTATGTCAACCCTTGTCGGGTTATTTTATGCCAAAGAAGTTTTGTTTTATTCGTTTTTTATGGGTATTCAACGTTTTGTTAAAACTTCTTTCTATTTAGCCTATAAATGGGACACTAACAGGTACTACCACTTCAAGTCAGAGTGGACCTGGGAGCAATGGCGATAAAAGGGTACACCAAGCTCCCTAGAGCTCCAAAACTAGAACTTCGCTATAAGATGCAGTTTAACGTAATACCCAGGACAGCTAAAATTTGAGGTACGAAGAGACTTCAGATATGTTTATTGTTGTAGATGAGTTAACACCCCTACAAGATGGACTGGTTCATAGCCTTATAAGAGTCGATGTAGCAATGATGGCGTCGGGAAAAATAAATTCGGACGAAATCACTGCGTTTGACAACAGACATTTGACCCTCCTTATTCTTGTAGCCTTACTAAAGACAATTAGAGGGTGGCGGTCCGTGATTCTGAAGAACGGAATCATAGTGGCTGAGCAGTTCATGACATGCAACACTCCACTTTAGCCTTACTTAGGCTAGATTGCCGGTCGCAGAGGCCCCCTCTGACTCTATTATGGTTATGGAAAATATCCAACCCTTTTTATCATATATGTGATAAAGGCTGTGATTGAGGGTCTTAGTGTCCTGGACAATAACGTTAAACTGCCAGGTTGTCGATAAATGACCCTCGCGTCAAAGATTCACCATATTCTTCTTCTTGTTCTTCTTCTTCTTCTTCTTCTTCTTCTTCTTCTTCTTCTTCGTAGTCTTTTTTGTATTCTTCTTCTTCTTCTTCTTCTTCTTCTTCTTCTTCTTCTTCTTCTTCGTAGTCTTTTTCGTAGTCTTCCTCTTCTCCTCCTCATTCTTGTACACTTGTCTTGTAATTGTACTATTTCTTGTTTTATGTTATAAGTATCTGTTAGCACCAGATACAAGTGCTGAATAAAATATACATCAAACACACTATTTCTCTGTGTATCTTTTATCACCTCAACGATATAACATTTATGTTAATGTTGGTTGATTTATTGTCTGCGTTTTACGACATGTCAACCCATTGGGTCATTTTATGCCGACGATGTTTGGTTTTATTCATCCTTGATGGCTACTCAATATATTTAAAACTCAATTTTTTAAACTCATCTTTTATTTAAACCATAGATGGGACCCTAACAGGTATTTCCACTCTGGGTCAGTGTAGACCTGAGTGTCATGGTGATGAAGGGTAACGCCACATTACCCAGGGCTCCAGAACTGGAACTTCACCATCAGATACAGTTTAACGACATATCTAGGACATTAAAACCTTCAGGCACGGCCCTCTAGCACATATATAATAAAATATTTGGGACTTGCAATAAGAGCAATAGGATTGAGACAATCATATAGGTGCTAGGACCAGCCAATTGATCGAAGAGGGTCACTCCAGCCACCCATATAGCCTAAGTAAGGGAGCAAAGTGGAGTGTTGTATGTCAGACGAAAGACGAATGGGAAGGGAAAGATATACGAATAAAAGGAACAAGAGAGTGAAATATAAAGACCGAAGGAAGAAAGGCGTGTGAGAGACGATAGGAAACAGTACCTGCAAGAGAGGATGTGTGAACCGAAATGAAAATAACAAGAGAGAGGGTTCTCCCCCCCCTCTCTCTCTCTCTCTCTCTCTCTCCTCTCTCTCTCTCTCTCTCTCTTTTCTTTTCTTTTCTTTTCATAACAAACAGGACAATTAACAAAACATATACGATTGTGTTATATGTTGTTCCACTAGAAAAAATAAAATACTGGTATGTTGATTGGTTTTGAAGGCTATCACAATGCAAGTATAAGGAAAAAGAAGGTAACTATGGTGTGGTTTGTTAACTTGTGATTTATTCTGAATATTTTGCTTTAAAATCACTTCCACAGAAGATCTCCAGAACTGAAGTTGTTGCTAGTGACTGTCCATTTGATTCTGTTTCATGCCTTCTAAACTCTCTGTCTCTGTGTGTGGGGGGTGTTAATGTGTGCGTTTGTGTTTGTGTGTATGTGTGTGTGTATATAAGTACACACACACACACATTAAAAACACACGCATTAACAAACACCCCCCACACCCACATAGACATGCCATAAAATCCAACCAACCAAACAACAAACAGCTAGCTGTAGATTTGAACGTAGAAATTAATTCCTAATTTAGCAGTAGTGTTAAGTATGGCTACATACCTCCCCAGTCACCCTAGAGCCTGATCACATCCTGTGTTTGAATTCCTAAAATTCATCGTTGCAGAACCTCCTACGTGCATATTTACATATGGTACGCATTTTATTTGAGCTGGAAGATTGGAGAAGTGCAATGGAGCTGAACACACATTCAGAGACTATTTATTCCAATTTGGCTAGTGCCTTCGCAGATGAGACAAAAGATTTATATTTACAGCGTGTGTCTGAAGTGGCTCCCAACATTCGATACTTTAGCTTTAGGATTGGTGATGAATCTGCTGTGAAAGATTTAATGCAGATGAGACTTAAATCTGGGGAAGATGCACCATCTTGCCCACTTGGATGTAAGACTATCATTTTTTCTTTGTTTTTATACTTACTTAATAGATATTTTCTGCAACTCTGAAGGGAACCTTAAATGGCTTCTTAATAAAAATTTATTTTCTTTTAGTTTCCATTTTAATGATAGCCCTGTCGGCTGTGGTTTTAGAATACACTAACTGTCCATCCTACCCACTTGGATGTAATACTATCACTTTTTCTTTGTTTTTCTATTTACTTAATAGATATTTTCTGCAACTCTTAAATTGCTTCTTAATAATTTTTTTCTTTTAGTTTCCATTTTAATGATAGCCCTGTCGGCTGTGGTTTTAGAATACACTAACTGTCCATCCTGCCCACTTGGATGTAAGACTATCACTTTTCCTTTGTTTTTCTATTTACTTAATAGATATTTTCTGCAACTCTGAAGAGAACCTTAAATGGCTTCTTAATAAAATGTATTTTCTTTTGGTTTCCATTTTAATGATAGCCCTGTCGGCTGTGGTTTTAACTGCAGAGGAGTAAGACTCCCTCAATGAAGCCATCTGTTGGCTGTGGATGGCAACCCATGATGCTTAAGGATGGAACCCTGTTGTCTGAAAAGTCCATGACATGCAACCAAACGGTCCAGCAGAAAGCGGCGGCTACAAAGCAGCGGCGCATCAACATCTTCAGGACAGCATTCACTTGCGACACCTGTGGTCGAGAATGTTTGTAGAACATTGGACTTTACAGTCACAGGAGGCGCTGTAACTTCAGGGACACAAAAACTATATAGTCTTCCGAGACTGCAATGCCAATGACCTCCTACGTGCATACGTACATGTGGTACGCATTTTACGTTTACCTCTTCCGAGGAACATACATCTTCTTATCATAATGTATACTATGTGTCTGTTTATCAGTAAATAAAACTATGTCACCGCCAACATCACAATTCTCTTAGTTATTTACGTTATTTTCCCAATTTATTCATTAAACAATCATTATTAAATCTTAATTAGCATCTTATTTTTAACAATGTCTCTCTTAAGATCTAACTGAGAAGAAGTGTCTCAAAACAGCCTTTATTAATGCGTTTTAAATCATGCACTGTATTTTATATATTATTAAAAGATCAATGTTTACATAGTATCGTGTGAATAATATAAAATATATATATAAAAATTGCGTATCGCGTTTTCACAAAACTGGGTTTAATAAATGATTATTTGTTGTTACTGATTTCTAATACTATCATGTTATTCACGAACATATTACATTTATTTATAGTGGACCATGTCTTTCCTATGTGTGCATTAACATCGTTTTCTGTGGAGGAGATATTACTGCCTAAGTACCTAAATTGTTTAATATATATATATATATATATATATATATATAATATATATATATATATATATATATATATAATTTCTTATAAAAATTAATAAAAATTACATCAAATTAAGTGTAATATTCTTATATTCGTTATTATTTAGTTTCGCCATTCTTTTTAGTTAGATATACTATGTTATTACATTAAAAATTAAATACTTGAGCCATGTGGGCGCATATTCGAGCTAGCTATCTTAATACGGCAAATAAACTCAAAAAAAACTTGTTGACATTCAAATCACCATAGAGGCAGGCAAGTTCATTTCTTATTCTTTTACGTGACACCCTTATCAGATTTCTCTATGCATTCAAGAAACCGGTTTCAGTTCTCAGTTCATCGCGATCGTGTATCTTTATTGCATTTTTATTAATGAAAACTAACCACCTCTTGCTTTTGATAAAAAGAGAAACGCACCTAATGACTGAGGTAAGAGCACTAAGTAATATATTAAACGAATCAAAAAGAAATCTGGGCAAATCATCTGATAACATGTTTCTCTCTTATTAACTTCCCCGCTTCAAAACAAGTTTAGATTGAGAAAAATACTCAGTTAAAATAATAGAATGTTTTTTAGTCGATTCAGATTTAAATCATCATCATGATCATTATCATCAGGATCATCAATCATCATCATCATCAAGTTGTGATGGTAACATGGACTCCTTTGAATCTCTCTCTCTCTCTCTCTCCCTCTCTCTCTCTCTCTCTCTCTCTCTCTCTCTCTCATCTCTCTTTCTCTTTCTCTCTCTCTCTCTCTCTCTCTCTGTGCATCTCTCTCTGTCTCTCTGTGTCTATTTTGTTTGGTGCGTTATTGTTTTACGGACTATCAACCCCTTATTTCTCTCTCTCTCTCTCTCTCTCTCTCTCTTTTTCTCTTTCTCCCTCTCTATCTCTCAGTGTCTATTTTGTTTGTTCCGTTGAATTGTTTTACGGACTATTAACCCCTTATCTCTCTCTCTCTCTCTCTCTCTCTCTCTCTCTCTCTCTCTCTCTCTCTCTCTCTCTGATGTGTATGTGTGGTTTATTTTGTTGTTTATTGTTTTACGGACTATCAACCCTTATTTATCATCATCAATCAATCATCATCATCATCATCAAGTTGTGAAGATAACACGGACTCCTTTGAATCTCTCTCTCTCTCTCTCTTTCTCTCTTCTCTCTCCTCTCTCTCTCTCTCCTCTCTCTCTCTCTCTCTCTCTGTGTGTGTTGTGTGGTTTTAATTCTGTTCTCTACTGCCCCTTATTGTCATTCTATCATCTCATCATCCATGGTTGTGAAGAATAATACGGATCTCCCTCTTTCTCTTTCTCCTCTCTTCTCTCTCTCTCTCTCTCTCTCTCTCTGCTTCTGTGTGTGTGTGTGTCTGTGTGTGGTTTTAATTTGTTGTTATGCCCGTTCAACTAATCTTCTCTCTCTCTCTCTCTCTCTCTCTCTCTCTCTCTCTCTCTCTCTCTCTGTGTGTGTGTGTTGTGTGTTTAATTTGTTGTTATTGTTTTACGGACTATCAACCCCTTTTTCATCATCATCATCATCATCCTCCATCATCAAGTTGTGAAGATAACACGGACTCCTTTGAATCTCTCTCTCTCTCTCTCTCTCTCTCTCTCTCTCTCTCTCTCTCTCTCTTCTCTCTCTTCTCGTCTGTGTGTGTGTGTGTGGTACTATCAACCCCTTATTCATCATCATCATCATCATCATCAAGTTGTGAAGATAACGGACTCCTCTCTCTCTCTCTCTCTCTCTCTCTCTCTCTCTTCTCTCTCTCCTCTCTCTCTCTCTCTCTCTGTGTGTGTGTGCGTGTGTTTTGTTTTCCGTTGTTATTGTTTTCGACATATCAATCGCTTATTTCATCACATCATCATCATCATCATCATCATGTCAGACTAGTTGTGCGGATATCCATGTCAATATATTGCTAACCGTCCCTATCATTCATTACTACCGGCAGGTCATCTGCGCAGTCTCCAATATCCGCACAGAGCTTGTTAATGTAAGTAAGTAAGTTGTGGGGGGGGGATTTGGTTGGCAGAGAGTTAAAATTATTTGAAATAAACTCTGTATGCAATGAATGACAGCAGTATAGTTTTGAGTACTTTTAATTATGATGTGTCGTAAATGAGACCGTCAGAATTCAGAGAAAATGCAGTACAAGTATTTCAGTGCCACCGATCTACAGAACTGGATCACTGCATTTTTTCTGTGGTTGACAGAAGGGCATTGCACTTAGTTAAACCCTGGAGAATTTGCATCTATGTGCACTTGCTTATCGATTAGTTTTATTGAGATTCTGTTGCAATTGGCATTCGATTGTGTTGGTGTACTTCGATCGATAGCAGATCAAGAAGCAATCCATATACGATAATCCGACGCCGCCGAGACTGAGGTATTTCACAACGTTACCTATATTTATATTGAGCCGTGTCACTGACAGTGTGCTTCCCCTGTGGGACTCCCATTTCTTATACAATCATCTCAGAAAGTGTGTCACTCACCATTGTTTTAAAGCTTATAGTCATTTACTCAGCTTAACTTAGACGCTGCACAAGGTTAGTAGTATGGGGCGCTCAATGAGAATCGAACTCACTAACACTGATTTGCAAATCTAACTTGCTAACCATTACACCACGTGAGGTGACCTGTTTTGAAGCTCATATTCATCTGAAAGGTACTTATCGTGTAATGGTTAGAGTCGTAGGAAATAGGCAGGGCGAACCGAGTTCAAATCCTGGATGAGGCTGTTTGCATTTCAACATAGTGCTAATACCCTTGGGAAATGAATAGATCCAATTATTCTCCTTCCAGCTATGGGTAAATAGAAGACTGGGCCCTTTAATCATGGTTAGACAACCAGTCTAGGGGAACGAAAACTCTGAATTCAAACTCCACTTAAGAAATTGACCTTGTGTCGCATCCTGCTCATGCGGAGGGCTTGGGATATATATATATATATATATATATATATATATATATATATATATATATATACTTCAGGAAGGTACTTATCGTGCAATGGTTATTGTTGTAGG
>CM042141.1:33027487-33067487 GCA_023376005.1 Doryteuthis pealeii | reverse complement strand
CAGCAGATGTGCAGTCAGTATATTCTTGAGCAGTAGTTCCCAACCTTTTTCTATTCCCGGACCCTTAAAAGAGTTTTGTTCTGACCTCGCACACTTTAATTTATACTTTTGTTCCAAAATATAGAATGTCAATCCATACTATAATTTAATCAAAAGATCATACATTTAACTCTCTAAACACTGTCGACATGATGAAGGGTAATGAGAATAATCTGAAGTAAAGAAATAAAAATATAAATAATATTAATTACAAAAGAAAAAAAATAATCTAAATTTGAACGGACGCTTCTCGCACCCTATGGAATGATGCACGCACCCCAGTTCTAGAGTAAACACCGGACAGGGCAGAAAGCAGTTGAATCCACATAACAATATACTTCAGAATTTATTTTTGAATTTCTCCACATTCGTGTCATTTGAAAAGAATCTTTGAATAGTGGTTCTAATGCTGTTATCTGGATGATCCAACTTTTTGTTAATTAATACTAGGTCTGGTCTGCTGACCAGGATTAGGCAAACCGTTTGTATCAAAATCCCAGAAGATTTTATGAGTCTCATTCTCTAGGATGGGTTCTGGTTTGTGCATATATCATTTTGTAGTATGGTCAAATTTTAATTTCTTGCACAGTTCCCAGTGGATCATCTTTCCTACCCCGTTGTGCTTACTCTTGTATTCCTTTTCTGCCAGTTTGCTTATCCGCCTTATTCTTATTTCTTATTAATGTTGTCACCTCAGCTAAATAATGGAACATATAAATAGATAGATAGATATATAGATAGATAAGAAAAACTGTGAGATATAGATTGATAGATATATGGATATATTTGAGCACGCATATATCCACACATATAGAGAGATATGAATAGACTTCAATAGATATATATAGAGATATGAATAGACTGTGATAGATAGATAGATATAACGATAGATAGATAAATAGATAGATATAAATGGACTGAGATAGATAGATAAATAGATACATAGATTGGAATACCTGCACACACAGACACACATGTATGTATATATATATATATCATCATCATCATCATCATCATCATGTCACGCTCTTGGCACGGATATCCATGACAATCTCTCTCCATCCGTCCCTATCGCTCATCATTTTAGGAGGGTCCTCTGTGCAGCATCCTGTATCCGCACAGAGCTGATCAATGTACGTCTTCGCAGATAGGCCCACACCCCTCATAATCACCATACTTTTGTTTTTATTACGTCTTTTTAAATAAGAAAAATAGCACTGTATTGTATAAAAATCTTAATAGAATAGAAAGTAATGAATTATGTGCCGTAATATATTTTCATGTTTATTTTTATGAATGATACTTATATTTGGCGTAATAGATTTGGAAACTAAAATGTTTTTAGTTAAGTTATCAACATAAGCGTATCTGAAGCTCACTCATACCTCAAATCTAATTCTCAACATAAAGCAAAAATCAACTGAGAGACATCTCGTACCTAACAAAACAATTCTTACGCCCAGGGGCGCATATTCTTGCTTGTAATTATAAAATCTTATTTTTCTCTACCGCAATTGTCTTTTGCGTAATATTTTTACAATGTACTTGTAAAATCCTTTTTATTTTCCATTGAAAATCTACTTCATCTTATTTTGGCCGCCATTAGATCTCTCCTGAATTGTGTTTTTAAATTCGGCAAATTTTATTTCTTTGTTTTCCCGCTTAATCTCTACGTCCTGTTGATTCAATATGGCGTTTAAGCTAAGCCATAATTCGAAGAAATATTATTTTTTCTCTCATTACTTCCTCCATTTATCCATAAAAAAACAAGCAATTTATCATTCGGCAGTGAACGTTAGACAATATTGAAACATTTCCTTTTTATTGTTTTATGTGTTTTATCTGTAAGGTCGTTCACCTATCGCCATCTTGTCTTTCGTTGTTCCTGGCTTCTACCAGACCCATTGTTGCCTGGTGGTTTTGTTGTTGTTAATGGACCAACAGCGAGAATTTCACACTGATACCTCCGTTCGAATTATTTTTCCGTCCAAATGTCAAATATATTAAAATAGAAAAATATCTTTTAAAATATCAATATTTATTTTTCGTTATATTATACGGATAAAATATCTGCATGAATAAACTTTTCTTCTATTAAATGTTGATGTACTGGAATTCATCATCATCATCATCATCATGTTGCGCAATTAGCACAGATATCCATGACAATCTCTCGCCAACCTTCCCTATCATTCATTGTAAACTAAGATCCAAACACTCTGTTCCCTGGGAGACAGAAGCAGTTAGAGAAAAAAGAAACGATATAAAAAAAGCAGTCCACCGTAATAAAACAAACCCAACTAACACACTTTACACAACCTTAGGAAGGCCCAGATAGAACTAACCAAAACATACAAAAAAGAACAAATAGAATATATCCAAGTACAAATAAATTATATCAGACAGTCGCTATTAGCATGACTAACAGTAAATGAAATTAGTGGTAGGAAAAGTACCTCTAGATCAAAGCTAAAGGCAACCAGTCGCAACGAAAGGAAATACCACTTCCAGAAACTTCTGGGGAACCAATGGTACTAGAATTCGTTGGTATCAGATCAGATCACAATAGCTTGCCTTCTAAATAACAACGCGACTGCCCAAAAATTCGGCTTATTTATGACTCCACTCCACTCCCACCAACCCCTCATTTCCAGTCTGTGCTCTTATAAAAAGAAATTAAACTTCGGGCGCCATTTTCTTACAGCCAAAGGTAAGACGAGTTTCATTTTTTATCTTAAATTACAGATTTTAACCAAATCCTTATAATACATTAAGATATCTACATAGCACTGATTATTTTATTTGAATCTACCACATGTCAACCCTTGTTGGGTTATTATATAGAGAAGAAGTTTTATCATATTCATTCTTGGTCAATATTGAACATTCTTTTTTTTTTAACTCAATTTTTAAACACGTTTTATTAACCCATTTTCTTCTCTTTAACACATATATGGGAGCTAACAGGTACTGCCACTCCGGGTCAGAAAACACCACCTGGAAAGATTCCAAAATGTGTTCACAGAGATTATGGACATGTGTACAACTGCTGTTTTCCGGGTGCTGATTACAAGATTTAAAAAGCACGCAGAATTTCTCTGTATTTCTGATCTTTCTCCAAAAACTTCGTTAACATCCAGATGGTGCATATATATATATAATATATATATATATATATATATATATATATATATATATAATTTTGTGTTTTCATTGACAAGAACACATTCTGGTTTAGGCACATATCATTTTGTTATATGTTCAAAATTTAGTTTTTTGCACAAATCCCACTGGATCACCTTTCAATCCCAGTCGAGCCTAGCCTGGAATTATTGTTGTTCTAGTTTGCTGCATTCGTTTAATACAGAGTTTATCGCCTAATCTCATTCTCCACACACCCTACATTTGCTATTTGGTTGTGTCTTACCTATTTTAGCTTTGATTATTATTATTATTATTATTATTATTATTATTATTATTATTATTATTATTTTATTTTCATTTTTTTGGGGTTTCGAATTATATATATATATATATATATATATATATATATATATATATACACACACACACACACACATAAATATATAAATATATGTGTGTGTGATATAGTGTGTGTATGTCTATATATGTGTATTATATGTCTGCGTGTAAGTGAGTGTGTATGTGTGTATTTTAAGTAACACATTTATATAGCATTAAATCCGTTAGGCACATGATTGTACTTAAAGAGAACAGAATTTACCAGATGAAATTATTCGTCATGCAGTACCATTATTGCCTTTGTGTGTTGTCAGTTCTCTCATTTTCGAAGGACGAAGTAATTTCAGGTAGAAATCGCACAAAACCGCGAGAGACCAATTTAGTATAAAAGGTCCATAAACTCTACTTCCCTATGAGTCAATAAATCCTGCATCAGGCTACAAATGGATTGGATCAAAGGAGCACTTATCTGCTATCTTTCTTAAGTGGGCATGTTAGACGTATTCTGGATAAAAGGTGTGCTCCAATTCCCACCCAGAATTTATAGACTAGACGAGGTCACGTGGTCTATTCCGTAGCCAACCACTGCCATACTGCGCGGCTGATACACTACTTAAACACTGATTCTTTCACAGGATACTTGCGACTATTGACGAAGGACTTAGGATTATTTACCCGAGATGATTACCAAAGGATTTCTGCTGGACAAGTGCTCTTGCTTGTAGGCAAAAGGATGGCCCATAAAAACTTAACAGGGGAGGTTTTCCATGGAGAGTTAAATCCGCTCACCAAGAAACATTCTATTAATATTAGTCTGAAAACAAGCGTCAGAAAAAGAAAGGTTGCATCCACTTTGAAACACCCACTCCATATATTTTTACAAGACATTTCTTCACTACAGATTTCAGTTGCCTGTCACTGTCATAATGTTGGCCTCTCAAACCCACTTTCGTAGGGCCGAAGAGATGATAGTAATTATTCCAGTGATGAGGAAGTGATATCTCTACAGAAGAAGTGGCTCAAAGAACAGTTAACAGAATCCTACGGGGCAAAGATACGTGCTCTCATTCGAAGGTAGAACATTGATATTGACAGAATGGGTGACTATGTGAAGTACTAGGGGTGGGATCCATAGCGGACCAGCTTCATTTTGATGTATAATACATGTTCCTGTGTTGGTAATTATACCTGTCCTAAACAAAATGGCATTACTTTTTGAGTAACCCTCGTATTTAAGACATGTTAGCGATTGCATTGTTTTTTTTGTTTTTTTGTTTTTTTCAGAAGTCAATAACCTTTCCTAGTTTTCTCTGAACTTTTACGGAATGATTTAGTAAATAATATGTACATATGCAGCAGTGGGGACATCTATCTATCTATCTATTTATCTATCTCACTCTTTCTCTCTTTCTCTTTCTCTCTCTCTCTCTCTCTCTCTCTCTCTCTATATATATATATATATATATATATATATATATATATATATATATATGATTGAATGAACAAATAAAAGGTTCAGATTTTATTTATTTACATGAGAACAATATTTATAACCAATGGTTTCCTGCTAAAGCATTCGTCAGCTAAACAAAATATTTTTTTTAATGATAGAAATGGTGTAAATGGTTAAATGTCTTCCTTTTTAAACTGTATTCTCGTGTTGCATGTTTACGTGTTTACGTGATGTCGAATGCGCTTTTTGTTTGTATCATCTATCAACGCTCTATCATAGATATTGAGCACTCTTCTAATAACACTGTACGTTGGATTACTACTGCCTTTTCTAGTATAATAGTCCCAACCATACACACTATATATATATATATATATATATATATATATATATATATATATATATATATTGGCAGTAAGTTCTCATTTAAACAAACATTGATAAAAAGGCACCAAAGCTTTCCTCTTGATGATCTTCAAGTGCCTACATTCAAACTTTCTTATCGTTTTTCTTATATCGGAGTCCTCATGGTACAGGTGGTGTTACATATTTTGGTCCCTAGCGCTTTCAACCACGCCCATAGTCGTCTTCAGGGGAATAACTACAACAACTAATCGTCTTTAGGGGGGTTAACTACAACAACAAATCTAACTGATAACGACCACGGATGTTGTTGAAAGCTCCCAGGAACAAAATGTGGAACACCGTCATGAGGACGCGCAAAAGACAGAAACAAGAACGCGTCAACTGGAAATATATCATAAATTATATAAATATATATATATATATATATATATTATATATATATATATATATATATATATAGAGAGAGAGAGAAGAGAGAGAGAGATATTAGAAAGAGAGATAGATAGAAAGAGAGATAGATAGATAGAGAGGGGGGAGAGGAGGATATATATATATATATATATATATATATATATATATATATATATATATATATATGACTGAGTGTGTGCGTGTGAATGAGCATATCTGTTGGACATATGTGGAGTATAAACATCAGATAATTTGACTGAGTGAAATTTCTCCATCACGTATCAGCCACCATCACATTCGATGCAGTTACCCTGTCGATACCATATTTTGTTTACGCACAGTTTGAATTCATAAACCGTTATATATATATATATATATATATATATATATATATATATATAATAGAAAGGAAGGAAAAACTCAACACCGTAATTCCATAATAAATTTATTTCGACCAAAAATGTGGCCTATATAAATCTAAGTTGATTTAATATAGCTCCACAAAATCCAGTCTCATCAAATGGGAGAATCAAGTTATCTCATCAAGAGATAATTTGATTCTCCCATCTGATGAGACTAGATTTTGGGGAGCTATATTAAATCAACTTAGATTTATATAGGCCCCATTTTTGGTCAAAATAAATTTATTATGGAATTACGTTGTTGAGTTTTTCCTTCCTTTCTATGATAAATATTGCTCTGTATATATTCTAAAAAGCTCTCTTTAGTGATTTAAAGATTCACTGTATTTATACATACTGGATCATACAATAATAATACAGTGTGTCTTAGAAATCCATATAGAATCATCCCTCGCTACCAAGTTTTGGATACCTCTCATATATATATATATATATATATATATATATATATATATATATATATATATATATAATATATATAATGTTCTGACTCGATTTTCATTAAAAGAAAGACAAAATTTTATAAATATCCATATCATCTCACTAGACTCTAGTATATATATATATATATATATATATATATATATATATATATATATATATATAATATATGTCATTTATTTTAGACTTATATATTAGATATATATAGAAATATATATAGATATATATATAGTTATTATCGGATTGACATGGATTAAACGGACCGTTGTGAGTATGTACTAGATTAATGTGCGTGTATTTGAGTGCTTGTAATGGTATGGGCATGTATGTATGGATACACACACACACACACACACACACACATATATATATATATATATATATATATATATATTATATATATATAATATATATATTTAATGATCGCATACGCAAGGAAATGTCAGTAACCCACGCCGTTGATTCCATGCCCAAGCTACCTTAACTTAGATATAAATGTTCTATCCATGACATTGAACCCGGCTTCCTTATAAATATAACTTCCATATTATATATATATATATATATATATATATATATTATATATATAGAGAGAGAGAGAGAGAGAGAGAGAGAGACGGACAGACAGACAGACAGAGAGACCGACAGACAGAGTGACAGAGAGACAGAGGGAGGATAGATATTTAGATATACACATACGCTTTCATACACTCTGGTATATACGTACATTCACATAATACACACACACACACACACACACACACACTCACACACATACATATATGTGTGGGTTTGTGTGTCTATATACGTATGTGTGTATGTGTATGTGTGTACTAAGGAATAACACAGCCATCGAAATACGTATATATATACATATATATATATATATATATATGTGTGTGTGTGTGTGTGTGTGTGTGTGTGTGTGTGGATGAATTTATATTCTTTTCATAACAAAGTGATAGAGAGAATATGTTGAATAGAGAAAAAAGAATCGCAGCTTTTCTCAGCGGCACCATGCATTGAAGCATAAAATTGATTAATGTCGTTCCCCACCTTTATTCCATATCGATGCCCGAATTGTCAAAGTCATATTGAGAGATGAGACGGCGAAAAAGAAGTTTCCTTTTCTTCATCTTCTTCTTCCACTCTCATTCTCGAAATGGAATTGAAAGATCAGCTCCAGGCTGAGATAAGGAATATCCGCTTCCAACCCAATCGCGCCTTTTCGATTTCAGAATAATTTTTTCTCTACAATGGACATTTCACTTGCTTTCATGTCAAAATAGCAAGCTGGGCACAGAAAACTAAATAGATAAGGATAACTTTACGATATATATGAAAATTAAAATCAAATAAATACATATATATATATATATATATATATATATATATATAATAAAGATAAACCTAATGAGTCAGATATACTTTATTATTTGCTCTACTTAGGTATTGAGCACTCTTTATTTGTTAGCTTTAGAATATCCTGTTGGTTTTTATGTGTATATATATTTTTCATATATATATATATCCATAGAAATTGTTTTTTCTTTTGGCCAAGTATTATAGTATCAACTGATTATTTTCGGCTGGTACGACTATCTTGGTCTTTTCTTATTTCCAAATTTTTTTTCTCCCCAGGTGATTTTTGGTAGTATATTTTTACAATTAAACTATTTGACGTTTTTTTTTTTGCTTAGCGCAAGGGTTTACCAACAAGTTTGGTATATCATATATATACACACACACTTATATATATATATATGGGAGAAATGTGAGGAGGTTAATCCAACAGTATGTGGAGAAAGGTAGATAAACACGAGATGTTATGGAAACTGGATGTTTATTGTCGACGATGCAACGTTTCGGTCTCTTATTAGACCATCTTCAGTACTGTATCCAGGTCCTGAAGATGGTCTAATAAGAGACCGAAACGTTGCATCGTTGACAATAAACATCCAGTTTCCATAACATCCCGTGTTTGTCTTACTTTCTCCACACACACACACACAAATATATATATATAGATATACATATATAAATATATAGATATACAATAAATGAAGGAAAAAAAACTTTAAATTGGCTTCATTACAATAATTTATTTCAACCGCATTACTACGACATCATAGGGTAATGGCAAAAAACACGGAGAAAGATCCGTGTTTAAATATCGTATAATATCGTATTTCAGTTATCTGGTCCAATGATCGTATTGCCGGTGAATGACAGTCACCGGTATCATTTTCTGTTTCTATTTTCTATGCTATACAATTCGGTAATGCATAATATATATATATATATATATATATATATATATATATATATATATATATATGGAGGATATGTGCTTAATTGAAGTCATACCTAATTTTGAAAATTAATTAGTTAATAGTTAATGAATTTAGTTGAGCATATATGTTCAAATGTAAGGCTAAACAAGTCGAGAAAATGTCAATCCCTGTATGTACATTTCGACCTATTAGGTCTCATCAGCAAGGTTATAGACATGGGAGACTGCTCCGTGTGTGACTCGAAACCTCGACTGCCAAGCTGACAGGCAGGGATTCTAACCTCTAAGTATGAAAGTAACTTTCATACTTTCATATATATATATATATATATATATAATTATATATATATATATATATATATATCCCTACAGTGCTCAACCATGTAAGTGGGAGCATATATATCAGTCATCCACAGACACATATTTCGAAGTTTATTTCTCATCAGTGCGGCTCGACTTTTTAACAGCTACCTCTAGCGGCGGTCGAAAGCCGACAGAATTTTCGTCTGCCAAGTCACTTACCCTCGCGGTTTTTTGCGGCTGTCAGTCTGAAATGATACATCCCTACGCGGAATGTTTTTACAATCACCAGCGAACTCAAGAATTGTAAACAGCGGATAGACGAGTAACGGCACACGCACGTGCACGCACACACACACACACACACACATATTATATATGTATATATATATATATATTGTGCAATATATAATATATATATATATATATATATATGTGTGTGTGTATGTGTGTGTGTATATATTTATATATAATACTAAAGTAAGCCTAATGAGTCAGAGAATATCTACGTAGGTTTCTCCTAACGGATCATCAGGATAATTCTGAATCTGAATGATCCGTTAGGAGAAAACTAGTTAGATATTCTCTGGCTCATTAGGCTTACTTTATTATTATTTATTGATTCTACATTTTGTATTGAGCACTTTATTATATTTAACTTAAGCAATTGTTTTTTCTTTTGCTGTAGAATTTGGTAATAGATCATCATAATCATCATCATCATGTCGCGCATGCAGCACGGGTATCCATGACAATCTTTCGCCAGCTTTCCCTATCATTCATTACACCTGGAAGCTCCTCTGTGGAGCAGCCAGCATCTTCACATAACTGGCCAATGTAGGTCCTTGCTGGGCGCCCTACACTTGCATGTCCATGTGTTGGCTTCCACAGGAGAATGTCGCTTATGAGTTCATCCTTACTTCTCCAGCAGTGTCCTATATGCCTTGTCCGTCTCACTCGGATAGTTTGTGAGATGGGAGGCAGGTGACCTTACAGCTGTTTCCTTGTGGGGTGCTGTTTCCACGACTTATTCAAGACTGCACGCAGCATTCTTGTGCAGCTTCCATCTAGCTTATTCTCAAGACGCTTTGTTAGGATCCAGGGGGTGCAGCCATACAGCAGCACCGACACAACAACAGCCTGGAAGAACTGTCGCTTCAGCTTGCCAGGGAGATCGGACCTCCATATGACTGATAAACTATTTGTGGCTGACCATGCCTTTGGTATCCGTGTATTAACATCACTCTCTGTAGAGGAGATATTACCACCTAGGTATGTGAATTGTTAGATAATATCTAATAATATGTGTTTATAACGGCACACGCGCGTGCACGCACACACACACACACACACACACACACACACCACATATATATATATATATATATATGTATATATATATATATATTGTGCAATATATATATATATATGTGTGTGTGTGTGTGTGTGTGTATTTATATATAATACTAAAGTAAGCCTAATGAGTCAGAGAATATCTACGTAGGTTTCTCCTAACGGATCATCAGGATAATTCTGAATCCGAATTATCTTGATGATCCGTTAGGAGAAAACTAGTTAGATATTCTCTGGCTCATTAGGCTTACTTTATTATTACTAGCAAATATATGCACCCTCCGGGTGCAAGTATTTTAGTTAAATTTTATGATAAAATATTATATTAAATTAGAAAGGCTAATGAAACTAAATAAGAATGTAGATAAAAAGATTTTGAACAGAGGGGGTATGATTGAAAAATAGAACAACTTTGAAACTAACTCTTCCATCATTTTCGGTTACTCCCGTCTTTCATTGGTAAATTTTCCTAATTCAACTGTTTAGTTAAAATAGGAAGTAAAGAATAATATTGCAGTTATTTCTTCTTGTTAAGGGATTTCTTTTAAGATTTATTGAAGAGATTTTTGCTCATATACAATAAGATAAAACCAAACAATTAGAAATCAATAATACTAAGCATATATTTATTAAAATCAATTTTTTAAGATCAATATGCAAATTAGCCTTCCCATTCATACTGTAAACCTCTATTTTGTTGTATATATAAATACAATTGCATGTTATTAATATGTAGATATGGTCAACAGTGCAAGTAATGTAAAACAATTTTATTAGTAATTGAGGTTTAAATAAAAATAAAATCATGTAGAATATGATGTAAATAACTAAAGGAATTGCAACCTATATAGTAATATAGTTTCGGTTACAGACAGACAAACCCACAATCTCCATTATAATAAGATTTATTGATTCTACATTTTGTATTGAGCACTTTATTATATTTAACTTAAGCAATTGTTTTTTTCTTTTGCTGTAGAATTTGGTAATAGATAATATCTAATAATATGTGTTTATATTTAATTGGCCCGATGATTGCATAGGCAAGGAACATATAATCAGCAAGTGCCGTTGACCGCGTATACTTACTTAATTATACATGCCCACTGACATTGAACGATCTTTATTTATGAAATATAGCAAACTCCATTATTAATAATTGCCATGGGCAAAGATTGAGAGAGAGAGAGAGAGAGAGAGAGAGAGAGAGAGAGAGAGAGAGAGAGAGAGAGAGAGAGAGAGAGAGAGAGAGAGATTGTGTGTGTTTATAGAAATATGGAAAAAGTAAAATATTCAGATGTATTTATTCATGGAATGAATAAATAGTTAAGCCTAGGTCCGAGCGTTTCATTTTTTATATATATTTGATATATTAATTCTAATTGATATATATATATATATATATATATATATATATATAATATATATATATATATATATATATATAATTTAATATACCAAGCGTGTTGGTAGATCCTTGCGGAGAGAAAAAACCCAGCAGAAAGTTTGATTGTAAAAATATACTACCAAACATCAACCAGGAAGAAAAAAAATTTTGAAAAAAAGAAAAGACCAAGATATTCGTACCAACAAAAATTAATCTATTGGTATAGTATTTGGCCAAAAGAAAAAACAATTTATATGTATATATATGTATATAAGATATATATATATTCATATAACCGCTAGGAGAAGCTAAATTTGTAAAAAGTGCTCGATACCTAAGTAGAGCCAAGTAATAAAGATAATCTACTGAGTCAGACGAACCTACTGTTAGTTTCGCATAAAGCTCTTCAGGGCTAAAATCTGACTCTTATATATATTATATATATATATATATATAATATATATATTATATTATGAGGTTAGGTAAAACAAATGTGTTTATTTCTATATGGCTGTAAGCCGACAATTTTTGGAGGATATGTGCTTAATTGAACTCATACCTAATTTTGAAAATTAATTAGTTAATAATTAATGAATTTAGGCGGGAATATATGTTCAAATGTAAGGCAAAACAAATCGAGAAAATATCAATCCCTGAATGTACATTTCAACCTATTAGGTCCCATCATATCTATAACCTTGCAGATGAGACCTAACAGGTCGAAATGTACATCCGGGGATTGACATTTTCTCAATTTGTTTAGCCTTACAGTTGAACATATATATGCCCGCCTAAATTCATTAATCATTAACTAATTAATTTTCAAAATCAGGTATGACTTCGATTAAGCACATATCCTATATATATATATATATATATATATATATATATATATATTATATGAGATAGGGTAGCGTGGGTGGGTGGGAAGTTAACCGCTCCAGATTACTGACAGTTTCTCAAGCCAAGGTTTGGTTTGAGAATCGCATTGGTGAAAAACTGTTAGTAACGGCGCGCTGTTGGCTTCATGTCCAGGCTACCCTAACCAAGCTTAACCATAGGCGAGAAACTGTCATTAGCCAAGCTCCGTTGACTTCATGTCCATGCTACACTAACTTAGATATAGATGCTTTATTCATGACTCTGAGCACAATATACTTATAAATATAGCACACCATATTATCAGTACTAATATATATATATATATATATATATAATATATATGTGTGTGTGTGTGTGTGTGTGTATATATATATATATATATATATATATATATATATATATATATAAAGGTTTTATAATTTGCTTGAAGCATTGTGTTTAAATTGGTTTGGTGGTTGGTTTTGAAACCTATCGCAATGCAAGTGTAAAGAAAAATAAGGTAACTATGGTGTTGTTTGTTAACCTGTGATTTATTCTTAATATTTCGAGATAAAAATCTCTTCTACAAAAGATCTTAGGAACTGAAGTTGGACAGCTACTAGCAACAATTTCAGTTCCTGAGATCTTCTGTAGAAGAGATTTGTATCTCGAAATATTAAGAATAAATCACAGGTTAACAAACAACACCATAGTTACCTTTTTTTTCTTACACTTGCGTTGTGATAGCTTTCAAAACCAACCCACCATACCAATATATATATATATATATATTATATATATATATATATAATGGAGGAACGTGGGGTAGTGGTTAGAGTCATGAAAATGGATTCGAGTTCAATTCCTAGACGAAGCTGTTGGCATTTCACATAGCGCTAATACCCTTAGGAAAGGTATGAATCCATATATTCTCCCTCCAGCTATGGGTTAAATAGTAGGACAGACTGGGCTATTCAGCCTTGGGTAGGTAAAAAAAAGTCTAGGAGAGGGATAATCTGAATTCAAAATTCCTGATTCTTGATTGGATTTGTAGCAACCTTGATGCACCAATTCTTTCCTATCGACTGTGCCAAAAAGTGTGGACGGTCCAACACAAACCTTCACCACTATAAACAAATCCCTGTGTGGGAGTTCATTGTGTTTATGAACCCTCATACATCGATAATCGAAGGGAGAGTCCATTTTTTAATTTATATATATATATATATATATATATATATATATATAGAGAGAGAGAGAGAGAGAGAGAGGTAGAGAGAGAGAAAGAAAGAAAGAGAGAGTGACAGACAGACTGGCAGACAGTGATAGAGATCGCAGTTTGGAATAGATTCATTGGTAAATGTGGTCCAGTTTGATTTCTGTTTTGCCTCTAAAGTTTAAAAAGACACCAAAACAATGAAATGCGATGTACGGTTCTTTACCCTCAGAAGGGAATATGGTAGCATTACTTTCGATTAGTCGAGCTGAACACCAGACCTTTAGCTTATAATAGAAAAAAATGAAATAAAATCTCTTCCAATGTCTTGTTATTTGCAACGTTTGCACTTTCAAGGCACCTTCAAGCGTTTTATCCACGAAGTGATTGTCAATGTATTGGATTTGAATGGAGACACCCTCCGCGCCCAAAAGAAGAACTTGGATTGAGAATTAACGGTAAGTAAGTAAAGTCGTCAGGGCGGCCTAATGTCGGTATCAGCCATGCAGCAAGGGAGTCTATCCCCTTTTCACTAGCGCTAGACCACGGATATTATTTTAGCGTCTGAGGTGGAGCACCACACCTACCATCAGCTCCTTACTTTACCGCACAGATCCATGTGCTACTCATACGCTGAGTTGGCGAGGGCGGGTATCGAACTAGGAACCTTGTGGTAAGTAAATGCATGTTTTACTTTCAGTGATGGGACTCATTTCTTTGTGATTGTGTTTGCTTTATTGTAAATCAATTTGTAATGACAAACGATAACACCGACAGACTTTAGAAAGCTTTATTCAACTTAGAATGATTGGTACACTTATTTAGAGTTTATATAGTCTAGTAGAAAGCACGTGGTGTAATGGTTAAAGTCATGGAAAACGGACTCGTCGCTCCGCATCCAAATCCTGGATGTGGTAAATGTATTTTACTTTGCGCAAATACCCTTGGGAAAGATATGAATCCTACTCTCCGTTCAGCTATGGATAAATAGTAGGACGGACTGGGCTCTTTAACCTTGGTTAGGTAACCGGTCTAGGAGAAGGAAAACTCTGAAGTAAAACCTGTGGAACTCAGCTTAAGAAATTGACCTTGTGTCACATCCTGCTCGTGCGGGGGGGTTGGTAAAGATATATATGTATTTTCTATTCTTCCCCTGTCTTTTCCTTCCCCTTTTCTATTCCCTTCTTTCTTCCATTCTTTCTATTCTTCCTTCTCTTCCTACTTTCATTATTCCCTTCTTCTCTTTCTATACTTCCTCACCCGTTTCTTTCTTCTCCAGCTTCTGTGTTCTTTCTCCCTTTCTTTCTCTCAATATTTCGTTCTCTCTTTTGTACTTTTCCTTCCCTTTTCCATTACCAAGGGGAGTAATCATAAAATAGGGGAGGTATCGCTCAGTTACTTATTACACAACCATATCATTAAGAATTGGATTGAAAGTGTTACTTTCTTTGTTCTCGCGCTACAATAATTCATAAACTTATGAATACAGAATATCTGCTTAAGTTAATTAACCCTAACCCTAACCCTAACCCTTACAAGTGTACGGTAAAGAGTCCTGAAATTTTCCAGACTTGGCAAAATAAAATACTCTTAATGATATAGTTGCCTCACCATCGGGGATAAATCCTAAAGAAATCAATTAATAAGAAGAAATAACTGTAATTGTATTATTTACTTCCTATTTCAAGTAAATAGTTAAATTAGCAAAATTTAGCAATGAAAGACGGGAGTGATGGAAGAGTAAGTCTTAATCTTTTCGATTATACGCCCCTCCATTTAAAATCTTTTTATCTGCATTCTTATTCAGTTTCATTAACCTTAATGATATAGTTGCCTCACCATAAAGCATTTTTCAAAACTTGTAAAGTATAATAATTTACAGAACACGACTCTGACGGTCGAGAAAGTTAAAGGATGCTAAAGATTGGTATTCTTTTTACAAATTGATCTATCGCAATAGCTCTCAAGTAAATATAAAAAAAACGTAGTAATAGTCATATTATCATACCATGGTATAGCTATGGTTCCTGCGAGTGTAAATAATTTCCACAATATTTAGAGGAAATGAAATGTACGGTTCGTTGACCATCTCAGAAGGGAATATGGTGGCATTTGTTTTGATTGTTCGTGCTGAACATAAGAACCTTGGCTTATAATAGGCGAAATAAAAGGAAAAAAATCCTCTACTGTCTTGTCATTGGCCGCGTTTGCAAACTAAAGGCACAAGAAGAAGAAGAAGAAGAAGAAGAAGAAGAAGAAGATTGATTGAATGAATGAATGAATGGATTCTGGAAGAAGAAGAACAACAAGAAGAACAAGAACAAGAAGAACAAGAATGAATGAATGAATGCTGGAAGAAGAAGAAAGAAGAAGAAGAAGAAGAAGAAGAAGAACAAGAACAAGAACAGAACAAGAACAAGAACAAGACAAGAATGAATGATGAAGCTGGAGAAAGAAGAAGAAGAAGAAGAAGAAGAAGAAGAAGAAGAAGAAGAAGAAGAAGAGAAGAGAAATGAATGAATGAATGAATGAATGCTGGAAGAAGAAGAAGAAGAAGAAGAAGAAGAAGAGAAGATTGATTGAATGAATGAATGAATGGATTCTGGAAGAAGAAGAACAACAAGAAGAAACAAGAACAAGAAGAACAAGAATGAATGAATGAATGCTTGAAGAAGAAGAAGAAGAAGAAGAAGAAGAAGAAGAAGAAGAAGAAGAAGAAGAAATGAATGAATGAATGAATGCTTGAAGAAGAAGAAGAAGAAGAAGAAGAAGAAGAAGAAGAAGAAGAAGAAGAAGAAGAAGAAGAAGAAGAAGAAGAAGAAATGAATGAATGAATGAATGAATGCTGGAAGAAGAAGAAGAAGAAGAAAGAAGAGAAGAAGAAGATTGATTGAATGAATGAATGAATGGATTCTGGAAGAAGAGAACAACAAGAAGAACAAGAACAAGAAGAACAAGAATGAATGAATGAATGCTTGAAGAAGAAGAAGAAGAAGAAGAAGAAGAAGAAGAAGAGAAGAAGAAGAAGAAGAAGAAGAAGAAGAAGAAATGAATGAATGAATGAATGCTTGAAGAAGAAGAAGAAGAGAGAGAAGAAGAAGAAAAAGAAGAAGAAGAAGAAGAAGAAGAAATGAAGAGAGAATGATGAATGAGAAGAAGAAGAAGAGAAGAAGAAGAAGAAGAAGAAGAAGAAGAAGAATGAATGAATGAATGAATGCTGGAAGAAGAAGAAGAAGAGAAAAGAAGAAGAAGAAGAAGAAGAAGAAGAAGAAGAAGAAGAAGATTGATTGAATGAATGAATGAATGGATTCTGGAAGAAGAAGAAGAACAACAAGAAGAACAAGAACAAGAAGAACAAGAATGAATGAATGAATGCTTGAAGAAGAAGAAGAAGAAGAAGAAGAAGAAGAAGAAGAAGAAGAAGAAGAAGAAGAAGAAGAGAAAGAAGTTCATCATTATATCCACGAACTGACCGTCAATGCATTGGATTTGGGTGGCGGAAATACCCCCCCCCAAAAAAAAAAAAGAATTAACTGTTTCCATAAGTAAATGCATCTGTTATTTTCATTTTCGTCTTTCCTTCCATTATTTCTTTCTTTCCTTCTCTTATCCTAGTTTTTTATTCGATTCTTTTTCTACTTATTATTCTCTAATTCCCGTTCTACCGACCTCTTTTCTATTTTCCACCTTTCCATTTTCTATTCCTAACTTCATTCCTTGCTTCATTCTTTTCTCTTTTCCTTTAATTCTTTCAAGTTCTTCTCCTTCATTTCTTTTTGACTCCCTTTCTTTCTCTCTTCCGTTATTTTTTTATATTCTTCCCTTGTCTTTTCCTTCCCCATTTCTATTCCCTTCTTTCTTCCATTCTTTCTATTCTTCCTTCTATTCCCTACTTTCAATTCTTCCCTTCTTCTCTTTCTATACTTTCTTTTTTCCTTCCTCACCCCGTCTCCGTCTTCTCTAGCTTCTGTGTTCTTTCTCCCTTTCTTTCTCTCAATCTTTCGTTCTCTCTTTTGTACTTTTCCTTCCCTTTTCCATGTCCTTCTTCCTTCATTCTTTTCTTTCCATTCTTCCCTCCTTCCTCCTCCCATTTCCTTCTTCTTTTGCTTCTTTTTTTCTTTCTTCCTCCCTTTCTTCCTCTCTTCTTTTTGTTCTTTCTTTTGTACTATTCCTTCCCTTTTCCATCCCCTTCTTCCTTCCATCTTTTCTTTCTCCTCATCCCATTTCCTTCTTCTTTAGCTTCTTTTTTTCTTCCTTCCTTCTATTCTTTCTCTTCATCCCATTTCCTTCTTCTTTAGCTTCTTTTCTTTTCTTCCTTCCTTTCTTTCTCTCTTCATTTCGTTCTTTCTTTTTGTACTATTCCTTCCCTTTCCATCCCCTTCTTCCTTCCTTATTTTCTTTCTCCTCATCCTATTTCCTTCTTCTTTAGCTTCTTTTTTCTTCCTTCCTTCTATTCTTTCTCTTCATCCCATTTCCTTCTTCTTTAGCTTCTTTTTCTTTCTTCCTTCCTTTCTTTCTCTCTTCCTTTCGTTCTTTCTTTTGTACTATTCCTTCCCTTTTCCATTCCCTTCTTCCTTCCATCTTTTCTTTCTCCTCCTCCCATTTTCTTCTTCTTTAGCTTCTTTTTCTTTCTTCCTTTCTCTCTTCTCTTCGTTCTTTCTTTTGTGTTTGTGTTTGTGTTTTGTATGTGAGGAGATTTACTTTTGCATTTGGTTATGCTTTGCGGGTGATATCTGCATCTGCATCGATCCGGGCTTCATCCAAAAAACTGACCAAAAGCTCAAGGAAGCAGAAGAAAAATAAGGAATCCAGGGACATAGTCACACGCAGAGAAATGAAAAAAGTAGAAAAATATAATTGGAAATGGCTATATAACAGAAGTCAGGGTATCCAAGAATAAAATGGCAAGGACGACAACGGTCGTCTACTTATTCTTTGGAAAAAAATAACAGTCGAAAATAATATACATAATTATTCGGACGCTATTCCTGGCCTTTTTTTTTAATTCTAAAACCAAACATTTTTCGCGAAGACCTTTTCTGATATTCTTTATTCTTTTGTGTTCTGAGATAAAGTATGTTAAGGGCCGGGTTAGCTCAGTCGGCAGAGCGTTCGGCTAGAAACCACAAGGTTCCTAGTTCGATACCCGCCCTCTCCAACTCAGCGTATGAGTAGCAAAGGGAACTGTGCGGTAAAGTAAGGAGCTGATGGTAGGTGGGGCGCTCCACCTCAGACGCTAATATAATCTCCTTGGTCTAGTGAAAAGGGGATAGACTCACTCGCTGCATGGCTGATACCGACATTAGGCCGCCCCTACGACTTTACTTTTTTTTTTACTTTACTTGTCTTACATTATTAAGGGGCCTTGAATAATTAAGGTTCGAAAAAGGATGAGTTTTAGTAAAAAAATAAGTTGTGATTGAAGAAGGAAACATGTTTTGAAAAAGTATTTTGAAAGAAATAATTTATTTGGAATGTTTTTTGAATGAAATAAGGTTTGCCTTTCGTTATAAATAAGACTTTCAGGGGACAGAGACATGTGCTCATCAACAGTCTTCTCTGAACGTTGAATATTGCTGTGTTGAAATTTATTATTGTATAGGAAGATATTGCTATATTGAAAGATATTGCCTTATGAGAAGATGTTACACTAGAAGGCCTCGTTAATCGACACTTTAATAGTGCCAGAGGTTCGCAAAAACACGGTTTAAACATGGTTTTATTAAAACCAGTATGCAAATTAACCACACCAAATATTATGTAAACATTATTTCTTAGTGATATATATATATATATTTACCAACCCCTCCGCACGAGCTGGATGCGACACAAGGTCAATTTCTTAAACGGAGTTCAATAGGTTTGAATTCAGAGTTTTCCTTCTCCTAGACCGGTTGCCTAAACAAGGTTAAAGAGCCCAGTCTGCCGTACTATTTACCCATAGCTGGAGGGAGAATAGGATTCATACCTTTCCCAAGGGTATTAGCGCTAAGTGAAAATGCAATTACCACGTCCAGGATTTGAACTCGGGGCGACGAGTCCATTTCCAATGACTTTAACCATTACACTGCGCGCTTCTTAGTGATATATAAGACACATTGCATGAGTTTAAAAGCACAGATAACATGGGTTGGGTTTTAAGGCAAACCTAAATCAGATTTTCAAAGAGACCTTGTTACTAAATAAGATCTATTTGATCTATTAATGATGTTAAATAAAATACTCATTGAAAGAATTACAATTCCTGAGAATATTGTGATGTAAGCTGTGGAGTAATTCTGCTTACAGACAGACAACGAATGCCCATTATAATAAGATATTCGCTATACTTACGTGACACTGATAAATCTACAAGCCAATTCCGATCTGATCCAATTTCAAACTCATCCAATGATCCCACATTCCGATCCCAATAGGATCGTCTGGTTTTTCTAGTGATTGATTACCTTAGTCGTAGATAGGAAATGCCTCATAGGATTTTCTAGAGAAGATCAAAATGAGAGACTGAATCGCTATTCCAGCTTTTGAAATTTCCCGCGAGCAATGAATTTATCTTTCTTAAAAGAAATGAAGCCTTTAATAAGATTAGCCGCATCGCCATTTGCAAAAGGCCTGTTCGACCTGCAGTGTCGACAGCGGAAAACTATACACAGGCAGAGATGAAAGGAAACTTCAAAGAAACGTCTGACAATATGGTTCATATCTTTTCATGTTCAGCGGGAATATATTGAATTTTTTTCACTGTCTTTGATCGCCATTGTTTCCCACTTGATTACGGTAAACAAGAAAGAGAAACGTACACACAAGGAAGTGCACTGTTATATGGAGACGGTGGTATATGTCTATTGATTTATCAATGTCACTTTTATTTAAATCATCTTTTAAAATGGATCCGCCTTCCGTTTTTTACTCTGGAAAAAAAATGGTTGAAAAGAATTTTTTATTTTTGCAAGATGCATTTTTTATGTAAAATATTTTTTTAAAAAAGAATTCTCATTTATTAAAAAGTTTTTGATAAACATATAAATGTTATAATAGCATTTATATATATATATATATATATATAATTTTTATAATAGCATATATATATACATATATATATAACATATATAAAATATATATAATATATAATATATATATATATATAATATGTATGTGTGTGTGTGTGTGTGTGTGTGTGTGTAAGTTGAAAATGGAAGCGAATCAGACGGTATGCTGAAAGGAAAAATAAAGGAAAGAAAATGCTGAATGGATTAAAAGGATTTTATTTTATTATACTGACACGTGTTTCGTCCAGGAGTTAATCCATGTACATATGCACTCTATCTATTATTATTTTAAATACAAAGTAAAACAACAATAATAGAAAAACTACAAATCATTTTTAGTATACAAGGAATAACGGCCTTCGTCAGAGTAAATTCTTTGGTGTTTTAAATCAAAGCGGTTGAAATACGGAGAATTTCTGAAATGTTCGAAAAAAGAATATACATATCATTTCTTTATGTTGATGGGATTGAGAACGGTAGAACTGAAAAGGAGTAAGGAATAAAATTTATTTTGTACACAAGGAAGAGGAAGGAATTTGTTGATGAGTAGGGTCTTGAGTACAGCTAAGTGTAACTTGTTGGCTGAGGATGCTAACATAGTAAACAGTGAGGCCTTATATGCTTCTGCTAGCCCAATGTTATAGTGTGTGTGTGTAAAATGTTATTATAAATAAATAAATGTATATATATGTATTTTTCTTTATATATATATATATATATATATATATATATATATATTATATATATAATAGTAATTTAAGATACATAGAAATGTATTAGTCATATAAAATTAAATGAATCTCAAGTGACAGTGAAATCGGGGACAAATATGACATGTGTTTAGATAACACATAGGAAGAAAATACTATCTATCTATCTATCTATCTATCTATATTATATATATATATTATATTATATTATATAGTATATATTATATATTACTAGCAAATATATTCAGCCTCCGGGTGCTAGTAATTTAAGTTTTAATATAATGAAACTATATTAAATTAGAAAGGCTTAATGAACGGAATAAGAATGCAGATAGAAAGATTTGGAACAGAGGGAGTATGATTGAAAAATAGAACAATTTTGAAACTAACTCTTCCATCATTTTCCATTACCCCTGTCTTTCATTGGTAAATTTTCCTAATTTAACTATTTAGTTAAAATAGGAAGTAAATAATAATATTACAGTTATTTCTTCTTGTTAATAGATTTATTTTAAGATTCATCCCCTAGATTTTTGCTCATATTCAATAAGATAAAACCAAACAATTAGAAATCAATAATACTGAGCAAGTATTTATTAAAATCAAATTTTTAAGATCAATATGCAAATTAGCCTTTCCATTCACACTGTAATCCGCTATTTTGTTATATATATAAATACAATTGCATGTTATTAGTATGTAGATATGGTCAACAATCTTAATGATGGAAAAAAAAATTATTAATAATTGAGATTTAGATAAAAATAAAATCATTGAGATTGTGATGTCAATAACAAAGGGAATTGTGACTTGAGTAGTAATATAGTTTCGGTTACATACAGAAAAACACACAATCTCCATTATAATAATATATATATATATATATATATAATATATATATATATGGGTAATTCCATGTCAACTCATCAGGCCATGTCACTCACCTGCTTCAATTTTTCTAAAATTTTGTGCAGGTATGGACTATGTTAAAGTTAGATAATCCACAAAATTCGAGCTTTCAATTCAAAAAATTGTCGATTTTTAGCTCTCCAAATTTGAAGTGGGTCACGAAAAATGGTTACTTTTTGTAATTCATTTTTGTCTGCAAAATGCGTTCTAGTGCTTCCTTACTCCTAAAATGTGGTTTGAGAGAGAGAGAGAGAGAGAGAGAGAGAGAGAGGAGAGAGAAGAGAGAGAGAGAGAGAGAGAGAGAAGAAATCGGTGTTACCAGGATAACCTGATGCTTGTGAAGATGATGCAATTTTAATTGAACTGATTGATTGATTTTAACGTTTTAAACGTCAGGGAATCGCATTCATCGTACGTTCATATGTATATCTCTTGTGTAATTGATTTTTAAGAGGATACTTTGTATCCCCCATTGTACTATCGAATAATTGTGTTGCACGGTACTCTTTTTACATCTTATCATAGTAGAGATTTTGTGTTTTTCTGTATATGACCGAAACTATATTACCAGTCAAGTCACAATTCCCTTAGTTATTTACGTCACATTCTCAATGATTTTATTTTTATTTAAACCTCAAATATTAATAAAATTGTTTCACATTATCAATATCATTGACCTTATCTACATACTAATAACATGCAATTGTATTTATATATACAACAAAATGGCGGTTTACAGTGTGAACGAGAACACTAATTTGCATATTGATCTTAAAAATTTGATTTTAATAGATATGTATTTGGTATTATTGATTTTAAATTTTTTGGTTATATCTTAATATCAGCAAAAATCTCGGGGATAAATCCTAAAGAAATTCATTTGTTACATAATGGGGTTTTCACAGTACCAAATCAGCATACAATGTTATATACCTTTCTTTACTTCTTTACTTCTTCTATATCTTGGTCATCTATTCTTCTGACCGGCTTTGCTATTCTGATCGTCTATCTTCTAACATCTTGGTCTGGAATATCTTCTAAGGTCTGGTCTGGTCTGGTCTGGTCTTCTTTTGGGATTCCGGGTCTGGTTTCTGTTAGGGATCACTCCTTATCAGAAGCCCTGTGTCATTGTTAGTTTTTAGGTAATAAACACAAGACTTCGATTTACGTTGATGTTACTTTATTTCCAAATCCCCAACCCAGACACCTGCGTAGTTGAGGGACCGCGTGTATAACACGACTTACCCCTTCGAGCCTGCTGCTACCTCTAACTGACTTAAAATTACTATATGCTTAAACCGGAAGACGGGGTTTTCTATGCCTTCAGGTTCTCACGATTTATCCCCTGAGGCAAGGAGAGAGTGAGGTCAAGCGTTGTCACTCATCCTTCAAGGCCGTGGGCTGCACTAATCGCCATTATGTTTTCTACACTATTGCCATAATCATTAGGTGTCTAATAATTATGTAACACATTAATAAGAAATAACTGTAATTATATTATTTACTTCCTATTTCAAGTAAATAGTTAAATTAGCAAAATTTAGCAATGAAAGACGGGAGTGATGGAAGAGTAAGTCTTAATCTTTTCGATTATACGCCCCTCCGTTTAAATTTTTTTTATCTGCATTCTTATTCAGTTTCATTAACATTTCTAACTTAATAAACATTTTATTACATTAAAACTTAAATACTTGTACCCGGAGGCTGCATATATTTGCTAGTGTAAATAATGTAACTTTTGCATTTTTTTTTAATTACAATACCTCAATAATTTAATTCAGCTCCAAAGGTCAGCTTTTATTTAGCTTAGGTATCTCTCAACATACAACAGATTATCACACTTTACCTATTTAACCAACATTTTTCAACAATAATAATATATTTTTGATAATAATAATATATAACAATATTTCCCCTTAAACCCCACACACATTTATACTCCCTATTGACACCATTCATTTTTTTTCACCATCCCCATACTTTCATATTTTCCCAGAAAAAACCTCCATAATAAAACTCAACCATATGTATCATATATGCACATGTACAATACTACCCATGTATGTGGATTTTTATGTAAATGCATACCAGACAATTAATATATGCACAATTACAATATAACTACTGATAAAAATAATATTCAAAAACATACATCTTTATTAACCAATAATTAATTTCACATAATTATAACCACACTAACATTATTTGCATAAACATTCACTAGCACACAATTGTCATCAGAATAATGATAATAATAATAATAATAATAATAATAATAATAATAATAGTAATAATAATATTAACAATAACAATAATTTAATAATAATAAAAATAATAATAATAATAATAATAATAACAATAATTTAATAATAATAAAAATTATAATAACAATAATAATAATAATAATTATAATAAATAATAACAATAATAATAATATTAATATTAATATTAATAATAAATAATAATAATAATAATAATAATAATATAAATTAAAATAACAATAATAACAAAAATTACAAGAAAATATAAAATAATAATATAATAATATTAATAATAATATTATATAATATAATAATAATTAAAATATAAAAAACATATAAACAATAATGTATTAAAAAAATATAAAAACTATAATAATAATAATAATAAAATAATAATATAATAATAAATATAATAATAATAATAATAACAATAACAATAATAATAATAATAATAATAATAATAATAATAATAATAATAATAATAATTCATTCACTTATACATAATTGTAATATTAATATATATTAATCGTCACATCACAATCAGTTCCCAACAATAAAACAACAATTTTCAAAACTTTAAATACAAAACTCTTACAAAAATTTTTTTTAACTTTTTCAATCCCCCCCCCCACACACAGAGACTACTTTCTTCTCTTAATATAAAAAAAAATTAAAAAAGATTTGTCTATGTATTGCCCAAACATAAGGATGAATTTAACGGCATCCGTGAAATTTTGAATAGTATGCTTACAAATGTACCAGTCCTTCTCGATACGTAGAGGAAAAGAGAAGAAAAAACCCAGGACTCAAAGGCACCAAACAACACGACAGAAATTTAATTAATACAAGGAAATGAAATCTTAATTATTCGTTTTAATTAGTTGTTCCCTTGTCTCGATTTGGAAGCGTCATTTTAGAGACTAGGCGGCCTCCAAACCGAGAAAAGGTGGCGTCTCTTCTTGGAATAGATCCAGTTTGCAATTGCTGTTTGTGCATTCAAAATTAATTAAAAGATCATTCCCACCTTTATGAACTTTTCCAGAGTCTTTGCCGGTTCTGCTAGCTAGTAATTACGGCGAAACTTTGCACATACTATAATTGATTCTCTTACCATAGACTCAGCAATACATCCACCCACCCACACACACACATAATATATATATATATATTATATATATATATATATATATATATATATAGCGTGGGTTTGCTGTTAGAGATTCAGTCATATATATATATATATATATATATATATATATATATATATATTATATATATATATATAGTTTTGACATCCTATTTGTGATGTTTTCAAAATAGAAGTTTTCGGCTGGTACATTCTTCTACCTGATGCACAATCACTCATTTTAGTTGTTCAATTCACGAGCAAATTGGAAATCATCATCATCATCATCATCATCATCATCATCAAGATTATCATCAGCATCATCGTCATCAAGTCATGCCGGCAGTCGATGGCTTTGCATCTCTCTCTCTCTCTCTCTCTCTCTCTTCTCTCTCTCTCTTCTCTCTCTCTCTCCTCTCCATATATATATATATATATATATATATGTGTGTGTGTGTGTGTGTGTACCTTTATCCCTCGCGCTGGTGATGCATCCCTATCAGCCATCCTTATTCTTAAGTCCTCTAGACGGTATCCAGTGTTCATACGAAGCTGTTCAAAGTAAGATTTTGCTGGCTCGCCGACACTGTGGTGTTTATCTGTAAGAGCCTATAGGAAAATATAGGTTATGAGTTCGTTCTAGTATCTTTAGCAGTGCCAAGCATGTCTTTCTCGTCTTACTTGGATAAGAATTTGTGAGAAGGAAAGTAAGTTGCCATACAGCTGTTGTTTTCTAAGTTGCTGCTTCCAGGGTTTTTTTTTTTCAAAACAGCACCTTTTGTAGTTCCAATCTAAATTATTATCTAAACATTTCATTAGAGTCAACGTGGTGTAAGCATTCCTTTCCTTGTAGAAGTCTGTCGCAAACGACAATGACGTCACTCCATATATTTCCCATTTGTGGACCCTCTGGACTTGCTAGTTAGTCTAATTTTGGACTTGCAAATATGGTGTATAGAGTAGTACGGTATTGCCGATTAGAATAGACCTGCTGCTTTCAGGATTTGTTCAAAACTGCACGAAGTGTCCTTTTGTAGTTCCCGTCCAGCTTTTTTTACAATCATCTCGTTAGAGTTCAAGTGGTGTAAGTATAGAGTACTACTGAATTGCCGATTAGTATAGACGCATCTAGCACAATCTTGAAGCAGACAGTGTTAGGAATTAGCATAAAAAATGAACGATATATAAAGATATCATTGGTATTTCAGTCTCGGAAGAATCTAATATCATTTTTGTGCCCATAGAGTTATATCGCCTCCTGTGACTGTAAAGTACAATTTCGAAAAACATTCTCGACCACAGATGTCGCATGTGAAGACTTTCCCTGAAAATGTTGATCTGCCGGAGCGTTGTTGCCGCTGCTTTCTTCTAGACCTCTTGTTGTATACTGAGGTTTTCACGGTACCAAATCGATATAATATTGTATACCCTTTTCTTATTATTACTTCTGGTCATATTTTCTTCTGGCCGGCTTTGGTTCTATCTTCTAACTTCTGGACTTGGTCTGGTCTAGCGTCTGGACTTTCTTGGGGACTTCGGGTCTGGTTTCTGTTAGGGATTTCTCCTTATCAGAAGCCCTGTGTCATTTTTAGTTTTTTAGGTAATAACACAAGACTTCGATTTACTTTTGATCTTACTTTATTGTTAATCCCCAAACCAGACGTCTGCGCAGAGTGAGACTTACATCCTACGAGCTCGACTTCTAACTTCTAACTGACTGAGTCTTACTTACCCCTTAAACCGGAAGACAGGGTCTTCTATGCCTTCCAGTTCTCACGATTTATCCCCGGAAGGCAAGGTGAGAGTGAGGTCAAGCGCCGTCACTCACTCTCAAGGCTATCAGCTGCACTAATCGCCATTATGTTTCTACACTACCTTATATAGGTATTTAGGGATCCAATAATTATATAACACTCTTGGCTTCATGGTGTTGCGCCAGGGTGGCTTCAGACATGAACATATAAATTCATTCAGACATAAAGATATAGAGAATAACAAATTTCCAATGTGTGACCTACTATTTTCTTTTTCCTAAAAGACTTGAAATGAAAACAATGCGAGCCCAGATCAATATCAAGTAAAGAACATTCTGAAATATGACGAAAGCTTTGCCATAATTTATGGTTGTGAACTTACCCACATAATTTGAGATTGTCCGACATATTTCTCCGTCGGCTGCGTGTGCGTGTCGTCGAATGACAAACGTTGAAGAAACGGTTTCCCCTTCCCCTTCCCCATTTCCGACTGTATTCGATTGCCATGGTAATACAGAAAGCTGGATAAAAAGAAAAGACAAAAAATAAATCTGTGACTTACAGACAAAGAAGTTTCGATTTATGAAGAAAGGTCAGACAGCCGAGGTAATAGTAAATAGATGTACAACAAAGTGGAATTTAGTGTAAAAAGAGAAAGCTAAATTCCTACAAAGAAAAGAAGTTTGAGAAAAGAAAAAGTCTGTTCAAGAGAACTAGTGATTAGAGATCGAAACTGATTGCTTGGCGCAATGTAAAATAAAATTGTGTTTTGCCTTCATCACCAAAAGTTAACCCTTCTCTCCCAAGATCATCTCTGTCAAGACCATAAAACTCTAATTCATAGATTGAAACCACATACAAACAGACACACATACCTAAATACATAAGACAACTTTTAAAAAACTACTAATTCAAAACCAAAACCATCAGATTTTTGCGCTTAATTTTATGCTTTTCTTCAGTTTCAAGCGAGTTTGTCACTCAATCCAGACGCATCTACACTTTCTCCAAAGGGATATACGATATCCCCTTAATCTTTTTTTTTTTACCTGTGGCCCGTAGGAAATATTAAATGATTCTATACCTTTCCCCATTACTTCTTCTTAAATGTATGTATTTAAAAATAATGCATAACATTTTAGTTATATATACTTTCTAGACTTTTCTTTTTTAATTTCTTTTTTTTTTTTTTTTATTTTGTTTGTTTGAGAGCATATCAAGGTTCGATACCGCCAAAATCATCGCATGATGAACACAACTTATCTGTACGGTAAAGCATCTGGGAGCTGACGATTGAAATGTCGCTACACCCTAGCAAAAACAACTTCACTGGTCTGGCGCGTGCGAAATGGGTACATGTTTGTTTATTGATTTTAACGGCATATCAGCCCGTCTGGGATTACATAATCTAACATGTCTAACGGTTAGGAAGTGAAACATATCATGTATTTATATTTATACTTTTAGTAATTGGTTTTAACAATGTGTTAGCATTATCGGGGATTATGTTGTATGGTATTGGTTTGTTTCATGTCTATATTCTATGGTATAATTTTATTTCCCTAAAAAAAGAGAGAATATCCTCCATTTTGACGTTTTCAAACAGATCTTTCATAGTGTTTGCTTTAAAATAACGGTTTTTGATGTGAGCAAAAAACCTGCATTCCATGAATAAGTGTTTAACTGTCAAATGTGTTTGACATATTCCACATTGGGGTTGTTGTTCTTGTTTGAGTATATAGGAGTGCGTTAATCTTGTATGACCAATGCATAATCGGGATACAATGACTTGTTCCTTTCTAGACTTCCTTAAAGTTGGTCTTCAGCCTCCCAAAGTGGGTTTGATTAAGAAGAGTTCATTGTGGATGTTATTATTCCAGTGTTGTTGCCATTTTGCATGAAGGAATCTATTAATTTTAGGTTTCAAATCAGTATATGGTATCTTGAAATTGTCGGGGATCAAACCTAGAGCCGATTTAGCAGGGGAGTCTGCTCTTTCATTTCCCCTCACTCCTATATGATTTGGGATCCAGCCTGTAAGGTTATTTCCTATAAGTCTAACATAAGCAAAGGGAACCGCTCTTGACTGATAAATTATTTATTTATTTATTGATCTACTACGAAAAAAGAAGACGGGGTTAGGGTTAGGGTTAGGGTTAGTTTAATGGGAAAATAAATAAATAATTTACCAGTCAAGAGTGGTTCCCCTGGATTTATGTTAGACTTAAAGGAAATAACCCAATGTGAAATCACAATGTAATGTTACGAGAATGTGTAAATTCTCAGCCCGACCAGGTAAGGTAGAAACTACATTTTATCAATTGGATTTCAATACCCTTGCTAAATCGCTTTTATATTTTAACCCTTAAAATAATTCAATAAACGCCCGTTGTATAATGGTTATCGTTGTGGGATAATTGACTCTGAATTCAAATCCCGGATGAGGTTGATTTCATATCGCTTATACTGTTGGGAAACCTATGCAGCCAACTATTCTCTCTCTTTCCAGCTATGGGTAAATAATAAGACGGACTTGCATCTATAACCTTTGTTAGACAACCTGTCTAGCAGAAGGAATACTCTGAATTCAAACCTATTAAACTCCGCTTAAGAAATTCACCGTGTGCCACACCCTATTCGTGCGAAATAGTTATTATATATATATATATATAGAGAGAGAGAGAGAGAGAGAGATAGAGAGAGAGAGAGAGAGAGAGAGAGAGAGAGAGAGAGAGAGAGAGAGATGAAGAAAGAACAGATTAGGAAAAATCCCAAAATGTGTGGAAATGTATTGAAAAAATGAATAGTGAACGCAAATAATTGAATTCGATTAATATTTCGCCTCTGTTCGTTTCAGAATCTTCATCAGATGAAACTTTTCGGAACCAACACAGGCAAAGTATTATTTAATTGTTTGTGTTCTTTATTCACTTTCTAATACTTTTCCTTATATATATATATATATATATATATATATATTTATTTTTATTATTATTATTATTATTTATATTTTGCTTGAAGGCAATTACAATGCATGTAATTTACCTTAAGGCAAAAATATAAATAATAATATAATATATACTTTATTCAACAATGCTTCTAAAAAAACATCTAAAAATCTTATATATATGTGTGTGTGTGTGTGTGTGTGTGTGTGTGTGGGCGTGTGTATTCATATGGATAATATTGAGCCGTATATTTATAAATAAATACTTCTCAATATTGCCGATAGAGCATATATATATATATATATATACATATATATATATATAATATATATATATATAATAGAATGAATATAGAATGAATGAGAAAAGTATTGACATATAAAGGTGCTCAATGCTAAAAGGCAGAGGAGATTTACAAAAATATTAGATATTATGGATTTAATATCTCGTTACCATTAGTTCCATGCTTACTACAATCATCAGACAAGACTTTAAAAATTTCAAGATTTTGATATTTAAAAAAATAAACGCTAAACAAATCACCGTTTTTTTTTAATATCAAATCTTAACATTCTGACAGTCTCGTCTGATGATTGCAGTAAGCATGAAACTACTAGTAACGAGATATTAAATCCATAATATCTAATATTATATATATTATATATATATATATATATATATATATTATATATATAAAAGTTAAAAGAAAATTAAGTCCTTAGTTGGGTATAGAAGAGTTTACCGTTCTGTTGTAGAGCCAAATAACGTAAGCCCTGCTCCCTAAAACTAATATTTTGAAAGCTTAGAATAATTGCTTTCCGAAGTAGCTATGAATTAACTATTGTGGTTTCTGCACAAGGCAGATATTGTGGAATTTTTTTCTATTATTATTCTACCCGAAGAAGACATCTTTGTACAGATTCTTTTGGTTAATTGGCATCCCATAATGAGGACTTCCCTCTTTGTATGGTCTTCCTGCGTTTAAACGCTTCTGAAAAAGAGTTCGTCCTATTCTTTTTTGTACATACGTCAGAGAAGCCATTCCTTTTGTTATAAACAACAGCGTTCTCAATGACTTCATCAAAAATTCACTTGCCCTTTAACCATTCAATCTCTTATCTCTGTTTCCGCGTTTTGCTTTCTTCATTATTAGCCTAAAATACTTATAGTTTTATTTTTCTCTTATATATTTTCTATACGTGTTATTTTATTTGATTTGTTTTTTTTCTGCAATATCTCGACTCCGTTCTGCATTATAACCGGAAGCCGTCTCTAAACCAATTCTTTCCGATTACTTTCTCGGAAACAACAGGTGTTCACAAAATTCCTCAAGATTCTTATTTTCAAATTATGGATCGAGGGTTGCCTTCCGCGCTTTCAAAGTTAGTGAATTAGTCTGGACGTCCATGTCTAATAAGTTTGATTTTAACTAGTCACTCCACATTACTTATATTTCTGAATTTTTGAGATGAGGCTTGCTGTGTATAATTTTGATTTTTCGGTCTTTAATTTCTGTACTGAAAAAAAAATTATTTATATCTCATGTTTACTGTGGTATGTAAAATCCCAACGTTTTGGCCATTATATCCTCCGGCCTTCTCCATTCGTTTCCTGTGTATCCAAGGATTGGGTCATTGGTTTGCTTGGATACAGAAGAAACACCTGCTAAGGGCCAGAGGATACAGCATCCGAAATGTTGTGATTTTACATATCCCAATAAAGATGAGGACTACAGTCCAAAAATCAAAATTATATGCTAAGTTCATTTAATGAGAAAATGTAGATCTGGTAGGTCTTTAGCCAATCCGTTCATCACGCATAGAATGTGACAAAAGGTCTAAAGTATGGAGCATCCAGCGAAAATAGAACTCATTGTCAATATTAATGGAAGTGCGAGACAAACTTGCTAATTTATTACACCTCATTTGGACGTCCAAAATTATGGACGAGTATTGGTGTTAGGAAGTCTCTTCTATAAAAGGTAAAATAAGTCTCCATTTTTATTATGTAGGTATTTATGCAACTCGTTCTGCACGGGTAGATTTTGTAACACAAGATCACAACTACGGAGCATCTGGCGCGGATTGAACTCACTATTCTTTAGGAATGGATCTGCCATACTGGCTTGCTAACAAGTTGCACCACGATTGGATGCCAGGGTGTTTCCAGCCCATTCGGTTGGTTGGTGGTTGGTTGCACTTTCGGCATGTCAACCCTTATTAGGTTATTTATGCCGAACACATTTTGTCTTTTATTCTTCATGGGTACTCAATTTATATAATATATATATATATATATATATATATATATATATATATTATTATATATATATATATATATAAATAGAATGAATAATAGAATGAATGAGAAAAGTATTGACATATAAATGTGCTCAATGCTAAAAGCAGAGCAGATTTACAATCAAATATTAGATATTATGGATTTAATATCTCGTTACCATTAGTTTCAAGCTTACTGCAATCATCAGACGAGACTGTCAAAATTTTAAGATTTTGATATTTAAGAAAATAAACGCTAAACAAACCACCGTTTTTTTAAATATCAAAATCTTAACATTCTGACAGTCTCGTCTCATTGTCTCTATATAAGCCTTAAATGGGACTCTAACAAGTATGCCCATTCCGGACCAAGTCAACCCGATCGCCACGTGTAGGATGTGGCTCAAGGTTGCAATGATGGGACTCCCAGCAAGGATCGAACACCACATTGGGACGTCAAAATATAGGTCGAGTACTGGTAGTGAGTCTCTTCACTGAAAGATATGGCCTGTTTAGCTTAGTCGGTAGAGCGTTCGGCTAGGAATCACAAGGTACCTGGTTGGATACCGGCCCTCGCCAACTCAGCATGCACAGGGATCTAGGCGGTAAAGTGAGGAGTTGATGGGAGGTGTGGCGCTACACCTCAGAAGCTAAAATAATCTTGTCTAGAGCTAGTGAAAAGGAGGTAGACTCTCTCGCTGTCTGGCTGATATCGACATTAGACCGCACTGATGACTTTGCTAACTTATTGGTGGTGGGTCTCTTCTCTGAAAGGTAAAATTGTTCTCTGTACTTAGCAACTATTTTATAAGCATTGTGTTATAACGTTGCTCACTTATTGTTTAACTTTTTGCCTAGTAGATTTTATTTACCTCGTACCCCACTCGTACGGGTTAGGCACAAGGCCCTATTAACGAGGGACCACCCACAAACCGAAGCTCATGAGTGGCGGATGAAAAAATGCGTCGATCCCGTCGGCATTTTCCCTCAAGAGCGGCGCCTCAGACGCTGTGCAATAAACCCAGCCCTGCCCCTTTAAATCGAGGGGGCAGGTATTGCCCAGTAGATATGCAGCTGCCAACTGTAACCCGTAATGATCAGCTATCCACGTTGTCCGGGATTCAAAATCTTAAAAATGAATCTCTTATCTATGTATTATTCATACTAGCAAATATATGCACCCTCCGGGTGCAAGTATTTAAGTTTTGATATAATAAAATATCATATTAAATTAGAAAGGCTAATGAAACTGAATAAGAATGCAGATAAAATGATTTGGAACAGAGGGAGTATGATTGAAAAATAGAACAACTTTGAAACTAACTCTTCCATCATTTTCCATTACTCCCGTCTTTCATTGGTAAATTTTCCTAATTTAACTATTTAGTTAAAATAGGTAGTAAAGAATAATATTACAGTTATTTCTTCTTGTTAATGGATTTCTTTTAAGATTTATCCCCGAGATTTTTGCTCATATTCATTAAGATAAAACCAAACAATTAGAAATCAATAATACTAAGCATATATTTATCATGATCAAATCTTTTATATCAATATGCAAAGTAGACTTTCCCGTTCACACTGTAATCCACTATTTTGTTGTATATATAAATACAATTGCATGTTATTAGTATGTAGATATGGTCAACAGTCTTAACGATGTAAAACAATTTTATTAATAATTAATGTTTAAATGAAAATAAAATCATGGAGAATGTGATGTGATGTAAATAACTTAGGGAATTGTGACTTGTATAGTGATATAGTTTCGGTGACAGACAGAAAAACACACAATCTCCATTATAATAAGATGTAAATTAATAAAAAAAAATATTTTTCTAGATATTTCTTTTATTATCTTTCATTATTTATATATTTTTGTTTTTAAGTTTGTTTTTTAATATTCTTCTTGCTTGTATGTTGTTTTTTTTTTGTCTTTTATTTGCTTTTCATTAGGTGATGAAACATAATTTATTAATTTGTTTTTATTCATAATCGATTTTTAATTAATGCTTTAATAAATCATTAATATATGTTTATATAGGTTTTCTTATGGAAAATTAGGGGGGGGGGAATTTTTAACCCTGTCTGAGACAAAAATAAGTTGTGGATTTATTGACATTTCATCACCAATTTTCCTTTATAAAAGGATGTGCGCTTGGTCGATTTATAAACGTATATATATATATATATATATATATATATATAATATATATATATATTGGGAGAATATGTGCTTAAATGAAGTGTACCTATTTTGAAGTTAATTAATTAATAATTAATTAATTAGGTGGGCATACCTATTCAAATGTAAGGCCATACATTTGAATTGGTGTGTCCGCCTAATTAATCAATTATTAATTAACTAACTTCCAAAATAAGATACGACTTCATTTAAGCACATATTCTCCCAATAATTGTCGGCTAAAAAAAGCCATATCAAAAACACATCTGTTGTGTATTTACTTCTCAATATATATATATATATATATATATATATATAATATATATATATATATATATATTATATAATATATATATATATATTATATATATATATATATAGTATATATATATATATACTATATATATATATATATATTATATATATATCGGGGGAGGGATCTCTCGTCTTTACTTAAGAGCACACATTGAGCTCTCAAACTGCGCAGGTTTTTTAAATAAATTTCTTGTGTCGTAAGGAAGATTTGTTGTCTGGACTTTTGGATTATATATATATATATATATTATATATATATATAAACTATTATTATATATATATATTATATAATGGTTTTCACACAAGTTCTGTGCACTTTAAAAACTTAAAATTCTTACCTAGTGGCTGGACGCGAACGACAGATAGTGATCTGACAACGCTTATTTTTTTTAGTCAAGAGATGTGCATATGATTTATGGACCCTATACATATAAATTTAACTCTCGCGACTTGGAGACCGGAAAATATTGAATTTCATATAAATGATTTTATTTCTAATCCTAATATCAGCATGTGGATTTGGCAGATTAGATTGACCACCCTGAGGCGGGCCGAGAATAAACTGCAGAGGAGTAAGACATCCTCTACAAGGAGGTCTTGTGTATAACACTAAACTGCATCGCAGCAATAACTCTGGGTGTGGGAATCTACTTCATTACCATCACCTCTCAGGGTAACTCTAATCGAATTTGAGTAACTATTAGGTTCCTATCTACAGGTAAAATAAATGTTTGAAAATGTTATACTAGCAAATATTGCACCTCCGGTGCGAGTATTTAAGTTTTATGTAATAAGATATGTATACTAAATTAGAAAAGCTAATGAAAATAAATAAGAATGCAGATAAAAAGATTGAAACAGTATAATCAAAATAGATTTTTCATAAAAATCATTTCTACCATGTTTGTACAAGTGAAACTATTTCTTAAAATTCTTCCACCAGTTTGATACCACATGTAAGCATTCCCGTCATTCATTGAACAACCTGAACGTTGAATGAAGTTTGTGTCTGCCAATTCTTTATAGAACGTCTTCGGTATAAAAAAAACCCTCAAGGGTTTAACATAACGTAAATCCAACAAACTAAACATATTATATATTTACCAACCCGGCAGGATGCGACACACCGTCAATTTCTTAACGGAGTTTTTAAACAGGTTTTGAATTCAGAGTTTTCTTCTCCTAGACCGGTTGGCCTAACCAAAGGTTAAAGGCCAGTCTGTCCTACTATTTGCCCATAGCTGCGGAAGAGAGTAGGATTCCATACCTTTTCCTAAAGGGTATTAGCGCTAATGAAATGCAATTCCACATACAGGATTTGAACCTTGGGGCGGACGAGTCATTTCCATGACTTTAACCATTACCGCACGCGCAACTAACCATATAAGTGCTTGAAAAAAATTTAAAAAAAGAAATCTCATAGGGCGCCCTATTCAAGGGAGAAAAGAAAATAAAGATAACATTGAAAACAAAAACGTATTGGACATCGGCAAAAAGAGTTAACACTCTGACAGAGGCTGGTAACATTTCACATATCGCTACTACCCTAGTAAAGATAACAACTACTATTCTCCTTCCAGCTATGGGTACAATAGTACTGTAGACTGTGCTCTTAAACCTTGGTTTAGGCAACCAGTCTAGGAGAAGGAAAATTCCTGAATTCAAACAGTTAAAACTCCGCTTTAGAAATTGACTTTGTGTCAGCTTCTTGCTCATGCGGAGGGGTTGGTAAATGTATGGAAGCACGGATGTATATAAATAATAAAACAATTAGGTCTGACTTCGATTGAATCACCCACAAGTTGTTGACATGCCGTAAAACTATCCAAGCATTAGTCAAATCGGCTTAGGACTAGGTACTCGAATGGAGAGTAACCAGACAGTAAGACATACTTTCATCTAGTGTGCAATGGTTTGATCTACTGTTATATCCAAGTATTTATAGAAATGTTATTTTTTATCGAAGAAAATACATTAGAAGTGATACAGATCTTTAAAATGTAAAAGCTTCAAAAAAGAAAAAAAAGGTTGATTTTAGGTAATAGAATACGCACGTGCTTGGAAGCTGATCCCACAATGTTCAGAGCGTATGGAATTTAACTTGAGTGTAACGGGAGTATTCAGATCAACTATTTATATTTTTGCATAATTTTAAATATGTATCGTCACGGTAAGCTAATTTTCATCTAAGTAGTGGGAAAAATTTTCCTTTGATAACACTATGCTACTCAAAGAATAAGGGGATAGCCTCCTCGCTGCATGGCAGGATACCGACATTAGGCCGCCCGCGACACTTTACTTTACTTTATATATATATATATTATATATATTAATATATATATATATATATAAAAGCTCTACTTCTTGTATTGACCACAATTAGTAATATTTAACTTAGGCAACTCTAACAGTATTTTTCTATTGGTTATTTTTATAGTAACCATAATGTTATTTTTGGAGGGGTAATGATTGGTCTTTTCTTTTTAATTTTTTTTTTTAGGAAAAAGTTTGTGTTGTGTAATTACAAACTGATAAAGACGTGAGTTTTTTTTATACTGTACGGAGTTTAGAAATAAAAATAATAATATATTATATTATTATATATATATTATATATATATATATATATATATATATTATGGTGCTATATCTAAGTAAACAATGCCCAAGTATCAAATAAATAAAAGATTTATATTTAAGGTAGCGTGGACATGGGGTCAACCCCCTCTCCACATTAGGAACAGCTTAAATATAACCACCTAAATCAACCACCAGCTAATGCAACTTCCTCATTTAGTCTGGAATTCGCATAGGCGAGAAACGGTTAGGTAACCAGACACTGGTGAACTCCATGTCCCGTTAACCTTAAATTATATATAATTTATAATAAATATATATATATATAATATATATATTATATACAGATGACCCCCCAAAAAAACAGAACCCAAATTCTTTTTTTTTTGGTGGTGGTGGTGGGGGGGGGGTCACCTATATATATACTATACTGAGCAGACAACCAAACTCAAAACAAAAAATCAACTTTCCTCATATATCTGATGATCGGCATAGGGCGAGAAACGGTTAGTAACCAGACACTGTTGACTCATGTCCCAGCTACCTTAAGTAATATATATATTATATATCATATATATATATATATATATATATAATATATATAGGATTGAACCCCCCCCCAAAAAAAAAAAAAACCAAAAAAACAGAACCAAATTCCTTTTTTTTTGCGGGGGGGGGGGTCAACCTGTATATATAGCTATTACTGATGCAGACAACCAGAACTCAAAAACCAAAACCCATTCTTTGTTTTTGGGCTTTTGGGGGGCGGGTCCCAACTTTTGTTTAAAATTAAACCCCTTTTAAAAAAAAAAAGCCCGTCTTATCGGGAAAGCTTTAAAGCCTAGATTCCTTGATCATTTCTATTTCATGGTGGATTTCGCAATTTCGATTGTTCCCAAATTTATTTCCAAGTTATAAAAATTGTAATCCTACAAAAGTTCCATCGCAAAACATCACATAAAAAGCACTGTAATTAAAACTTGGGAATCCAAATTTCAGGATTCGCAGTCCGGGTTTGGTTTGGAATGTTTTTATTTATTCCGGAGTCAGTCTGATTCAAATGGGCTGTTGTTGGGCTGAGCTCAAATAAAGTTACTGGCTCTCGCCACCAAACAAAAAAGGGGAAGGGCAGATACGTATATATATATATAATATATATATATATTATATATATATAATTCATCATTCCGACATAGAATGTGGTTGATTATCACCTGAAGAAGATATCAGAAGGTCTAAATCATCATGTCGCATAATGTAAAATGATAATAAAAGCCTAAAAAAAAAATAATGCATTCCTGTGGACCTTCTTTTTATAAATATTTATTTTATCAACATGTGACCATAAGAACACCTTTTATATATTATGAGAGTTATTAGAGAGAGAGAGAGTAACTATTTACTCTTTCTTCATCCCCCCACTCACCCTTTGCACTTTGACTTCAATTTTTCTTTCTCATTATAACTCTTTATTTTTCTCTTTTGTGCGTCACTTCCAGTTGTTTTTTTTGTTGTTTTTTTTACTTTATTCCAGTTACTCATTCCTTTCAGCTTGTTCTTTCTTCGATTTCTTCTTCCCATTCTTTGTCTACTGATTGTGTTCAGAAGATTTCATTCGACAAATCACCAAGCGACGTTCCTCCTGTGGAAACATGCTAGTGTGGGCCGCCCACCAAGGACCTACATTGACCAACTCTGCGAGGATGCTGGATGCTGCGTGGAGGACCTTCCTGGGTCACTGAATGATAGGGAGTGTTGGGCACCGAAATAGTTATGGATATCGTGCTGATTGGCGCGACTGAGATGTTGACTGATACTACAATGTTGAATAGTAACAGTAGAAATGTCGGACGATATGACCTT
>CM042141.1:32987478-33027387 GCA_023376005.1 Doryteuthis pealeii | reverse complement strand
CCATTAGTCAAAATAAATAGTAACATTAAAAAAAGCAATGACGACGGGAGATGGAAGAGGTAAGCTAATTTTTCGTATTACGCCCTCCGTAAAATTTACTGCATTCTATTTCAGTTTCATTAACTTTAAGATAGTTGGCCTCACCTAAAGGGATTTTCAAAAATTGTAAGGTATAAGAACACGACTCTGACGGTCGAGAAGTTAAAGGATGTAAAGATTGGTATTCTTTTTACAAATTGATCTATTGCAAAGCTTCTCAAGTAATACTTAAAAAAACGTGGTAATAGTCATATTATCATACCATGTAGAGTATGGTTCCCGCGAGTGTAAATATTTCCACAATATTTAGAGGAAATGAAATGTACGGTTCGTTGACCATCTCAGAAGGGAATATGGTGGCATTTGTTTTGATTGTTCGTGCTGAACATAAGAACCTTGGCTTATAATAGGCGAAATAAAAGAAAAAAAATCCTCTACTGTCTTGTCATTGGCCGCGTTTGCAAACTAAAGGCACAAGAGAAGAAAGAAGAAGAGAAAAGAAGAGAAGAAGAGAAGAAAGAATGAATGATCATTCTGGAAGAAGAAAAGAAGAAGAAGAAAAGAAGAAGAAAGAAGAAGAAGAAGAATGAAATGAATGAATGAATGAATCGATCCTGAAGAAGAAGAAGAAGAAGAAGAAGAAGAAGACAAGAACAAGAACAAGAACAAGAACAAGAAAAGAAAAGAAGAAAAGAATTATGAATGCTGGAAGAAGAAGGAAGAAGAAGAAGAAGAAGAAGAAGAAGAAGAGAAGAAGAAGAAGAAGAAGAAGAAGAAGAAGAAGAATGAATTCGATTCTGGAAGAAGAACAAGAAGAACAAGAATGAATGAATGAATGCTGGAAGAAGAAGAAGAAGAAGAAGAAGAAGAAGAAGAAGAAGAAGAAGAAGAAGAAGAAGAAGAAGAAGAAGAAATATACATCATTATATCCACGAACTGACCGTCAATGCATTGGATTTGGGTGGGCGGAAATAGCCCCCCCCAAAAAAAAAAGAATTAACTGTATCCATAAGTAATGCATCTGTTATTTTCATTTCTCGTCTTTCCTTCCATTATTTCTTTCTTTTCCTTCTCTATCCTAGTTTTTTATTCGATCTTTTTTCTACTTATTCTCTTATTCCCGTCCTACGACTCTTTTCTATTTTCCACCTTTCCATTTTCTATTCCTAACTTCATTCCTTGCTTCATTCTTTTCTCTTTCCTTTAATTCTTTCAAGTTCTTCTCCTTCATTTCTTTTTGACTTCCTTTCTTTCTCTCTTCCTTTCTTTTTTCTATTCTTCCTCTGTCTTTTCCTTCCCCTTTTCTATTCCCTTCTTTCTTTCATTCGTTCTATTCTTCCTTCTCTTCCATACTTTCAATTCTTCCCTTCTTCTCTTTCTATACTTTTTTCCTTCCTCACCCCGTTTCCGTCTTCTCCAGCTTCTGTGTTCTTTCTCCCTTTCTTTCTCTCAATCTTTCGTTCTCTCTTTTGTACTTTTCCTTCCCTTTTCCATTTCCTTCTTCCGTCATTCTTTTCTTTCCATTCTTCCCTTCTCCTCCCATTTCCTTCTTATTTAGCTTTTTTTTCTTTTTTCTTCCTTCTTTCTTCTCTCTTGCTTTCGTTCTTTCTCTTGTACTATTCCTTTCCTTTTCCATCCTTTTTTCTTCTTTTCTCCTCATCCATTTCCTTCTTCTTTAGCTTCTTTTTTCTTCCTTCTCTATTTTCTTCTTCATCCCATTTCTTCTTCTTTAGCTTCTTTTTTCTTCTTTCCTTCATTCTTTCTCTTCTTCTTTTTCTTTTTTTTTCTTTCTCTTCTTTCTTTCTCTCTTCTTTCGTTCCTTCTTTTGTACTATTCCTTTTTCCATTCCCTTCTTCCTTCATCTTTTCTTTTCTCATCTCATTTCCTTCTTCTTTAGCTTCTTTTTTTTCCTTCCTTTTTTTCTTCTTCCTCCTCCCATTTCCTTCTTCTTTAGATTCTTTTTCTTTCCTTCCTTTCTTTCTCTCTTCTTTTCGTTCTTTCTTTTGTGTTTGTGTTTTGTATGTGAGGAGATTTACTTTTGCATTTGGTTATGCTTTGCGGGTGATATCTGCATCTGCATCGATCCGGGCTTCATCCAAAAAACTGACCAAAAGCTCAAGGAAGCAGAAGAAAAATAAGGAATCCAGGGACATAGTCACACGCAGAGAAATGAAAAAAGTAGAAAAATATAATTGGAAATGGCTATATAACAGAAGTCAGGGTATCCAAGAATAAAATGGCAAGGACGACAACGGTCGTCTACTTATTCTTTGGAAAAAAATAACAGTCGAAAATAATATACAGAATTATTCGGACGCTATTCCTGGACTTTTTTTTAAATTCTAAAACCAAACATTTTTCGCGAAGACCTTTTCTGATATTCTTTATGCTTTTGTGTTCTGAGATAAAGTATGTTAAGGGCCGGGTTAGCTCAGTCGGCAGAGCGTTCGGCTAGAAACCACAAGGTTCCTAGTTCGATACCCGCCCTCGCCAACTCAGCGTATGAGTAGCAAAGGGAACTGTGCGGTAAAGTAAGGAGCTGATGGTAGGTATGGCGCTCCACCTCAGACGCTAATATAATCTCCTTGGTCTAGCGTCTAGTGAAAAGGGGATAGACTCACTCGCTGCATGGCTGATACCGATATTAGGCCGCCCCGACGACTATACTTTTTTTTACTTTACTTGTCTTACATTATTAAGGGGCCTTGGATAATTAAGGTTCGAAAAAGGATGAGTTTTAGTAAAAAAAATAAGTTGTGATTGAAGAAGGAATCATGTTTTGAAAAAATATTTTGAAAGAAATAATTTATTTGGAATGTTTTTTGAATGAAATAAGGTTTGCCTTTCGTTATAAATAAGACTTTCAGGGGACAGAGACATGTGCTGATCAACAGTCTTCTCTGAACGTTAAATACTGCTGTGTTGAAATTTATTATTGTATAGGAAGATATTGCTATACTGAAAGATATTGCCTTATGAGATGATGTTACACTAGAAGGCCTCGTTAATCGACACTTTAATAGTGCCAGAGGTTCACAAAAACACGGTTTAAACATGGTTTTATTAAAACCAGTATGCAAATTAACCACACCAAATATTATGTAAACATTTATTTCTTAGTGATATATATATATATATTTACCAACCCCTCCGCACAAGCTGGATGCGACACAAGGTCAATTTCTTAAACGGAGTTCAATAGGTTTGAATTCAGAGTTTTCCTTCTCCTAGACCGGTTGCCTAACCAAGGTTAAAGAGCCCAGTCTGCCCTACTATTTACCCATAAGCTGGAGGGAGAGTAGGATTCATACCTTTCCCAAGGGTATTAGCGCTAAGTGAAAATGCAATTACCACGTCCAGGATTTGAACTCGGGACGACGAGTCCATTTCCAATGACTTTAACCATTACACTGTGCGCTTCTTAGTGATATATAAGACACATTGCATGAGTTTAAAAGCACAGATAACATGGGTTGGGTTTTAAGGCAAACCTAAATCAGATTTTCAAAGAGTCCTTGTTACTAAATAAGATCTATTCGATGTATTAATGATGTTAAATAAAATACTCATTGAAAGAATTACAATTCCTGAGAATATTGTGATGTAAGCTGTGGAGTAATTCTGCTTACAGACAGACAACGAATGCCCATTATAATAAGATATTCGCTATACTTACGTGACACTGATAAATCTACAAGCCAATTCCGATCTGATCCAATTTCAAACTCATCCAATGATCCCACAGTCCGATCCCACTAGGATCGTCTGGTTTTTCTAGTGATTGATTTCCTTAGTCGTAGATAGGAAATGCCTCATAGGATTTTCTAGAGAAGATCAAAATGAGAGACTGAATCGCTATTCCAGCTTTTGAAATTTCCCGCGAGCAATGAATTTATCTTTCTTAAAAGAAATGAAGCCTTTAATAAGATTAGCCGCATCGCCATTTGCAAAAGGCCTGTTGACCTGCAGTGTCGACAGCGGAAAACTATACACAGGCAGAGATGAAAGGAAACTTCAAAGAAACGTCTGACATATGGTTCATATCTTTTCATGTTCAGCGGAATATTGAATTTTTTTCACTGTCTTTGATCGCCATTGTTTCCCACTTGATTACGGTAAACAAGAAGAGAAACGTACACACAAGGAAGTGCACTGTTATATGGAGACGGTGGTATATGTCTATTGATTTATCAATGTCACTTTTATTTAAATCATCTTTTAAAATGGATCCGCCTTCCGTTTTTTACTCTGGAAAAAAAATGGTTGAAAAGAATTTTTATTTTTGCAAGATGCATTTTTTATGTAAAATTTTTTTTTTTTAAGAATTCTCATTTATTAAAAAGTTTTTGATAAACATATAAATGTTATAATAGCATTTTTATATATATATATTATATATATATAATATATATATATATATATATATATATATATATATAATATATAATTCTTATAATAGCATATATATATATATTAATTATATATATATATATTATATTATATATATGTGTGTGTGTGTGTGTGTGTGTGTGTGTGTGTGTGTGTAAGTTGAAATGGATGCGAATCAGACGTATGATGAAAGGAAAAATAAAGGAAAGAAAATGCTGAATGGATAAAAAGGATTTTATTTTATTATACTGACACGTTTCGTCCAGGAGCTAATCCATGTACATATGCACTCTATCTATTATTATTTTAAATACAAAGTAAAACAACAATAATAGAAAAACTACAAATAGTATTTTTAGTATACAAGGAATAACGGCCTTCGTCAGAGTAAATTCTTTGGTGTTTTAAATCAAAGCGGTTGAAATACGGAGAATTTCTGAAATGCTCGAAAAAAGAATATACATATCATTTCTTTATGTGGATGGGATTCAGAACGGTAGAACTAAAAAAGGTATAAGGAATAACATTTATTTTGTACACAGGAAGGAATTTGTTGATGAGTAGGGTCTTGAGTAGAGCTAGGTGTAAGTATGAAGCTCGCTGAAGATGCTAACATAGTAAACAGTGAGGCCTTATGCTAGTGCTAGCCCAATGTTATTGTGTGTTTGTGTGTGTATGTGTGTGTAATACGTTATTATAGATAAATAATTTTTTTTCTTTATATATATATATATATATATATATAATATATATATATATATATATAAAGAAAATGTATTTAATATACATAGAAATGTATGAGTCATGTAAAGTTAAATGGATCTCAAGTGACAGTGAAATCGGGGACAATATGACATGTGTTTAGATAACACATAGGAAGAAAACACTATCTATCTATCTATCTATCTATATATATATATATATATATATATATATATACTAGCAAATATATGCAGCCTCCGGGTGCTAGTATTTAAGTTTTAATATAATGAAATATATTAAATTAGAAAGGCTAATGAAACGGAATAAGAATGCAGATAGAAAGATTTGGAACAGAGGGAGTATGATTGAAAAATAGAACAATTTTGAAACTAACTCTTCCATCATTTTCCATTACCCCTGTCTTTCATTGATAAATTTTCCTAATTTAACTATTTAGTTAAAATAGGAAGTAAATAATAATATTACAGTTATTTCTTCTTGTTAATAGATTTATTTTATGATTCATCCCCTAGATTTTTGCTCATATTCAATAAGATAAAACCAAACAATTAGAAATCAATAATACTAAGCAAGTATTAGCCTTCCCATTCACACTGTAATCCGCTATTTTGTTGTATATATAAATACAATTGCATGTTATTAATATGTAGATATGGTCAACAATCTTAATGATGGAAAAAAAATTTATTAATAACTGAGATTTAAATAAAAATAAAATCATTGAGATTGTGATGTCAATAACAAAGGGAATTGTGACTTGAGTAGTAATATAGTTTCGGTTACAGACAGAAAAACACACAATCTCCATTATAATAAGATATATATATATATATATATATATATATATATATATATATATATATATATATATATGGGTAATTCCATGTCAACTCATCAGGCCATGTCACCCACTGCTTCAAATTTTTCTAAAATTTTGTGCAGGTATGGACTATGTTAAAGTTAGATAATCCCCAAAATTCGAGCTTTCAATTCAAAAAATTGTCGATTTTTAGCTATCCAAATTTGAAGTGGGTCACGAAAAATGGTGACTTTTTGTAATTCATTTTTGTCTGTAAAATGCGTTCTAGTGCTTCCTTACTCCTAAAATGTGGTTTGAGAGAGAGAGAGAGAGAGAGAGAGAGACAGAGAGACAGAGACAGAGACAGAGACAGAGAGAGAGACAGACAGACAGACAGAGACAGAGACAGAGAGAGAGAGAGAGAGAGAGAGAGAGAGAGAGAGAAGAAAATCGATGTTACCAGCATAACCTGATGCTTGTGAAGATGATGCAATTTAAATTGAACTGATTGATTGATTTTAACGTTTTAAACGTCATGGAATCGCATTCATCGTACGTTCATATGTATATTTCTTGTGTAATTGATTTTAATGAGGATTCTTTGTATCCCCTATTTTTCTATCGAATAATTGTGTTGCATGGTACTCTTTTTACATCTTATTATAGTAGAGATTTTGTGTTTTTCTGTATGTGACCAAAACTATATTACCACTCAAGTCACAATTCCCTTAGTTATTTACGTCACATTCTCAATTATTTTATTTTTATTTAAACCTCAAATATTAATAAAATTGTTTCACATTATCAATATCGTTGGCCTTATCTACATACTAATAACATGCAATTGTATTTATATATACAACAAAATGGCGGTTTACAGTGTGAACGAGAACACTAATTTGCATATTGATCTTAAAAATTTGATCTTAATAGATATGTATTTGGTATTATTGATTTTAAATTTTTTGGTTATATCTTAATATCAGCAAAAATCTCGGGGATAAATCCTAAAGAAATTCATTTGTTACATACTGGGGTCTTCACAGTACCAAATCAGCATATAATGTTATATACCTTTCTTTACTTCTTTACTTCTTCTATATCTTGGTCATCTATTCTTCTGGCCGGCTTTGCTATTCTGATCGTCTATCTTCTAACATCTTGGTCTGGAATATCTTCTAAGGTCTGGTCTGGTCTGGTCTTCTATGGGGATTCAGGGTCTGGTTTCTGTTAGGGATCACTCCTTATCAGAAGCCCTGTGTCATTGTTAGTTTTTAGGTAATAAACACAAGACTTCGATTTACGTTGATGTTACTTTATTTCCAAATCCCCAACCCAGACACCTGCGTAGTTGAGGGACCGCGTGTATAACACGACTTACCCCTTCGAGCTCGCTGCTACCTCTAACTGACTTAAAATTACTATATGCTTAAACCGGAAAACGGGGTTTTCTATGCCTTCAGGTTCTCACGATTTATCCCCTGAGGCAAGGTGAGAGTGAGGTCAAGCGTTGCCACTCATCCTTCAAGGCCGTGGGCTGCACTAATCGCCATTATGTTTTCTACACTATTGCCATAATCATTATTATAACTGTAATTATATTATTTACTTCCTATTTCAAGTAAATAGTTAAATTAGCAAAATTTAGCAATGAAAGACGAGAGTGATGGAAGTGTAAGTCTTAATCTTTTAGATTATACGCCCCTCCGTTTAAAATCTTTTTATCTGCATTCTTATTCAGTTTCATTAACATTTCTAACTTAATAAACATTTTATTACATTAAAACCTAAATACTTGTACCCGGAGGCTGCATATATTTGCTATTGTAAATAATGTAACTTTTGCGTTTTTTTTTAATTACAATACCTCAATAATTTAATTCAGCTCAAACGGTCAGATTTTATTTAGCTTAGGTATCTCTCAACATACAACAGATTATCACACTTTACCTATTTAACCAACATTTTTCAACAATAATAATATATTTTTGATAATAATAATATATAATAATATTTCCCCTTAAACCCCACACACATTTATACTCCCTATTGACACCATTCATTTTTTTCACCATCCCCATACTTTCATATTTTCACAGAAAAAACCTCCATAATAAAACTCACCCCATATGTATCATATATGCACATGTACAATACTACCCATGTATGTGGATTTTTATGTAAATGCATACCAGACAATTAATATATGCACACTTACAATATAACTACTGATAAAAATAATATTCAAAAACATACATCTTTATTAACCAATAATTAATTTCACATAATTATAACCACACTAACATTATTTGCATAAACATTCACTAGCACACAATTTTCATCAGAATAATGATAATAATAATATAATAATATTAATATTAATAATGATAATAATAATAATAACAATAATTTAATAATAATAAAAATTATAATAACAATAATAATAATAATAATAATAACAATAATTTAATAATAATAAAGATTTTAATAATAACAATAATAATAATAATAATAATAATAATAATTATAATAATAACAATAATAATAATAGTATTAATATTAATAATACATGATAATTATAATAATAATATTAATAATATAATAATAATATAAATTACAATAACAATAATAACAAAAATTACAATAAAATTATAATAAAATAATAAAATATAATAATACTATGATAATAATTATTATTATAACTATAATAATAAATATATACAAAATTATAACAATAATGTAATTAAAAATAAATATAAAAACTCTAATAATAATAATAATAATAATAATAATAATAATAATAATAATAATAATAATAATAATAATAATAATTGATTCACTTATACATAATTGTAATATTAATATATATTAATCGTCACATAATCAGTTCCAACAATAAAACAACAATTTTCAAAACTTTAAATACAAAACTCTTACAGAAATTTTTGTTCACTTTTTTAATTCCCCCCCACACACACATCCAGACTTCTTTCTTCTCTTAATATAAAAAAAAATTAAAAAAGATTTGTCTATGTATTGCCCAAACATAAGGATGAATTTAACGGCATCCGTGAAATTTTGAATAGTATGCTTACAAATGTACCAGTCCTTCTCGATACGTAGAGAAAAAGAGAAGAAAAAACCCAGGACTCAAAGGCACCAAACAACACGACAGAAATTTAATTAATACAAGGAAATGAAATCTTAATTATTCGTTTTAATTAGTTGTTCCCTTGTCTCGATTTGGAAGGGTCATTTTAGAGACTAGGCGGCCTCCAAACCGAGAAAAGGTGGCGTCTCTTCTTGGAATAGATCCAGTTTGCAATTGCTGTTTGTGCATTCAAAATTAATTAAAGATCATTCCCACCTTTATTGAACTTTTCCAGAGTCTTTGCCGGTTCTGCTAGCTAGTAATTACGGGCGAAACTTTGCACATACTATAATTGATTCTCTTACCATAGACTCAGCAATACACCCACCACCCACACACACACATAATATATATATATATATATATATATTATATATATATATATATATATAGCGTGGGTTTGCTGTTAGAGATTCAGTCATATATATATATATATATATATATATATATATATATAGTTTGACATCCTATTTGTGATGTTTTCAATAGAAGTTTTCGGCTGGTACATTCTTCTACCTGATGCACAATCACTCATTTTAGTTGTTCAATTCACGAGCAAATTGGAAATCATCATCATCCTCATCATCATCAAGATTATATCATCAGCATCATCGTCATCAAGGCATGCCGGCAGTCGGATTGCTTTGCATCTCTCTCTCTCTCTCTCTCTCTCTCTCTCTCTCTATATATATATATATATATTATATATATGTACCTTTATCCCTCGCGCTGGTGATGCATCCCTATCAGCCATCCTTATTCTTAAGTCCTCTAGACGGTATCCAGTGTTCATACGAAGCTGTTCAAAGTAAGATTTTGCTGGCCCGCCGACACTGTGGTGTTTATCTGTAAGAGCCTATAGGAAAATATAGGTTATGAGTTCGTTCTAGTATCTTTAGCAGTGCCAAGCATGTCTTTCTCGTCTTACTTGGATAAGAATTTGTGAGAAGGAAGGTAAGTTGCCATACAGCTGTTGTTTTCTAAGTTGCTGCTTCCAGGATTTTTTTTTCAAAACAGCACCTTTTGTAGTTCCAATCTAAATTATTATCTAAACATTTCATTAGAGTCAAAGTGGTGTAAGCATTCCTTTCCTTGCAGAAGTCCGCCTCAAACGACGATGACGTCACTCTATATATTTCCCATTTGTGGACCCTCTGGACTTGCTAGTTAGTCTAATTTTGGACTTGCAAATATGGTGTAAGCATAGAGTAGTTCTGTATTGTCGATTAGAATAGACCTGCTGCTTTCAGGATTTGTTCAAAACTGCACGCAGTGTCCTTTTGTAGTTCCCGTCCAGCTTTTTCTACAAACATCTCGTTAGAGTTCAAGTGGTGTAAGTATAGAGTATTACTGAATTGCCGATTAGTATAGACGCATCTACCACAATCTTGAAGCTGACAGTGTTAGGAATTAGCATAAAAAATGAACGATATATAAAGATATCATTGGTATTTCAGTCTCGGAAGAATCTAATATCATTTTTGTGCCCATAGAGTTATATCGCCTTCTGTGACTGTAAAGTCCAATTTCGAAAAACATTCTCGACCACAGATGTCGCATGTGAAGACTTTCCCTGAAAATGTTGATCTGCCGGAGCGTTGTTGCCGCTGCTTTCTTCTAGACCTCTTGTTGTATACTGAGGTTTTCACGGTACCAAATCGATATAATGTTGTATACCCTTTTCTTATTATTACTTCTGGTCATATTTTCTTCTGGTCGGCTTTGGTTCTATCTTCTAACTTCTGGACTTGGTCTGGTCTAGCGTCTGGACTTTCTTGGGGACTTCGGGTCTGGTTTCTGTTAGGGATTTCTCCTTATCAGAAGCCCTGTGTCATTTTTAGTTTTTTAGGTAATAACACAAGACTTCGATTTACTTTTGATCTTACTTTATTGTTAATCCCCAAACCAGACGTCTGCGCAGAGTTAGACTTACATCCTACGAGCTCGACTTCTAACTTCTAACTGACTGAGTCTTACTTACCCCTTAAACCGGAAGACAGGGTCTTCTATGCCTTCCGGTTCTCACGATTTATCCCCGGAAGGCAAGGTGAGAGTGAGGTCAAGCGCCGTCACTCACTCTCAAGGCCATCAGCTGCACTAATCGCCATTATGTTTCTACACTACCTTATATAAGTATTTAGGGATCCAATAAGTATGTAACACTCTTGGCCTCATGGTGTTGCGCCAGGGTGGCTTCAGACATGAACATATAAATTCATTCAGACATAAAAATATAGAGAACAACAAATTTCCAATGTGTGACCTACTATTTTCTTTTTCCTAAAAGACTTGAAATGAAAACAATGCGAGCCCAGATCAATATCAAGTAAAGAACATTCTGAAATATGACGAGAACTTCGCCATAATTTATGGCTGTGAACTTACCCACATAATTTGAGATTGTCCGACATATTTCTCCGTCGGCTGCGTGTGCGTGTCGTCGAATGACAAACGTTGAAGAAACGGTTTCCCCTTCCCCTTCCCCATTTCCGACTGTATTCGATTGCCATGGTAATACAGAAAGCTGGATAAAAAGAAAAGACAAAAAATAAATCTGTGACTTACAGACAAAGAAGTTTCGATTTATGAAGAAAGGTCAGACAGCCGTGGTAATAGTAAATAGATGTACAACAAAGTGGAATTTAGTGTAAAAAGAGAAAGCTAAATTCCTACAAAGAAAAGAAGTTTGAGAAAAGAAAAAGTCTGTTCAAGAGAACTAGTGATTAGAGATCGAAACTGATTGCTTGGCACAATGTAAAATAAAATTGTGTTTTGCCTTCATCACCAAAAGTTAACCCTTCTCTCCCAAGATCATCTCTGTCAAGACCATAAAACTCTAATTCATAGATCGAAACCACATACAAACAGACACACATACCTAAATACATAAGACAACTTTAAAAACTACTAATTCAAAACCAAAACCATCAGATCGTTGCGCTTAATTTTATGCTTTTCTTCAGTTCAAAGCGAGTTTGTCACTCAATCCAGACGCATCTACACTTTCTCCAAAGGGATATAACACATCCCCTTAATCTTTTTTTTACCTGAGGCTCGTAGGGAATATTGAATGTTTCTATACCTTTCCCCGTTACTTCTTCTTAAATGTATGTATTTAAAAATAATACATAACATTTTAGTTATATATACTTTCTAGACTTTTCTTTTTTTAATTTCTTTTTTTTTTTACTTTCTTTATTTGAGAGCATATCAAGGTTCGATACCGCCAAAATCATCGCATGATGAACACAACTTATCTGTACGGTAAAGCATCTGGGAGCTGACGATTGAAATGTCGCTACACCCTAGCAAAAACAACTTCACTGGTCTGGCGCGTGCGAAACGGGTACATGTTTGTTTGTTTATTGATTTTAACGGCATATCAACCAGTCTGGGATTATGACATTCCTAACGGTTAGGAAGTGATACATATATTTATATTTATACATTTAGTAATTGGTTTTAACAATATGTTAGCATTATTGGGATTATGTTGTATGGTATTGTTTTGTTTCATGTCTATATTCTATGGTATAATTTTATTTCCCTCAAAAAAGAGAGAATATTCTCCATTTTGACGTTTTCAAACAGATCTTTCATATTGTTTGCTTTAAAATAACGGTTTCTGATGTGAACAAAAAAAAACTGCGTTCCATGAATAAGTGTTTAACTGTCAAAGGTGTTTGACATATTCCACATTGTGGTTGTTGTTCTTATTTGAGTATATAGGAGTGCGTTAGTCTTGTGTGACCAATGCGTAATCGGGACACAATGTCCTGATCCTTTCTAGACTTCCTTAAAGTTGGTCTCCAGCCTCCCAAAGTGGGTTTGATTAAGAAGAGTTTATTGTGGATGTTATTATTCCAGTGTTGTTGCCATTTTTTATGAAGGAATCTATTGATTTTAGGTTTCAAATCAATATATGGTATCTTGAAATTGTCGGGGATCAAATCTAGAGCCGATTTAGCTGTGGAGTCTGCTCTTTCATTTCCCCTCACTCCTTTATGACTTGGGATCCAGCATATCATAATCTCCTTAGAGTTAGACATCAAGTCTAATCTATTCAGGAGCTTAATGATGAGAGGGTTTACGTATTAGTGTAGCGTTGCAGGGTTCGATCTAAAAGGAGTGGTGACTTTCTAACCGTAATAGTAATATACTTATCTTCTCATTATCCTGTTCAAATTCTCGGAGCTGGATCAAAGTTACTGGTATTTCTTGATTGGTCGTTGAGTTGGCATTTTCGTCTGTTCTTCGAGTCTAGAAATTACTTGGGTTGTCTCTTGAGGATATCTTGTCTTGTGCCGTTCATGATTCTTAATTACAGTGCTGTTGCCATTTTATATGAAGGAATCTATTAATTTTAGGTTTCAAATGAAACTGGTACAGACTCCTTCGCTAATAACCGAAACTAGGGCACATAACCGACTTTACTTTAATAACGATAGGACTAAAGAGGAGTAAGGAAAAACATGTCTTTTGTACACAAAAAGCAGGACGGAACTTGCTGAGGAGTAGGGTCCTGGGTACAGCTAGTTGTACCTTGTTGGTTGAGGAAGTTAACATAGTAAACATTGAGGCCTTATACATATTTACCAACCCCTCCGCACAAGCAGGATGCGACAAGGTCAATTTCTTGAGCGGAGTTTAACAGGTTTGAATTCAGAGTTTTCCTTCTCCTAGAACGGTTGCCTAACCATGGTTAAAGAGCCCAGTCTGCCCTACTGTTTACCCATAGCTGGAGGGAGAGTAGGATTCATACCTTTCCCAAGGGTATTAGCGCTGAATGAAATGCAATTAGCACGTCCAGGATTTGAACTCGGGGTGACGAGTCCATTTCCCAAGACTTTAACTTTTACACCATGCGCTTCCTATACATTATATGCTTATGCTAATCAGGATTATCCAAATAGAATAGCCGAATTTTATTCCTTACACATTTTTAGTCCTACCGTTCTTTATCCCACCAACACAAAGAAGTGTGGCGCTCCACCTCAGACGCAAGAATAATCTCCTTGGTCTGGTGAAAAGAGGATAGACTCCCTCGCTGATTGGCTGATACCGACTTTAGACCATCCCAACGACTTTACTTTTACTTGCTTACTAATCTCTCTCTCTCTCTCTCTCTCTCTCTCTCTCTCTCTCTCTCTCTCTCTCTCTGTATATATATATATATATATATATATATATATATATATATATATTTACCAACCCCTCCGCACGAGCAGGATGCGACACAAGGTCAATTTTTAAGCGGAGTGTAAGAGGTTTGAATTCAGAGTTTTCCTTCTCCTAGACTGGTTATCTAGCCATGGTTAAGAGCCAAGTCTGTCCTGCTATTTACCCATAGATGGAGGGAGAATTGGATTCATACCTTTCCCTAAGGTATTAGTGCCATGTGAAATGCAAACAGCTTCGTCCAGTAATTGAACTCGGGTCGACGAGTCCATTTCCTACGACTCTAACCATTACACTACGCGCCTCCATTATATAATAGTATTTAACACACACACACACACACACACATATATATATATATATATATATATATAGTGTGTGTGTGTGTGTGTGTGTGTAAAATACTATTATATATATATATATATATATATATATAAAAGGTAAACGTATTGTATCCAATCGACTTGTAAGCTGGAGATGATTCTATTTGGGACTACCTATATCCGCTGTTTTTTGTTGTTGTTTTTATTTTTTTTATTTTTTTTTTTCATTAAAGTATATTTTCTTGGTTATTATGCAACGAAACTGGGCTCATTTATTGAGTTACCATTCGAAATAATTTTATAATCGTGAAATGACGGTTTTTCCTTCCGATTGAAAGTATATATATATATATATATATATATATATATATATATATATATATATATATATATATATATATATATATATTAGTGTTACATTTCAATTATATTTCTTCTGGGTGAAGATTGAATTTGTTTCCAATTTAGTGACTCGTTTCTCACAAGTTTCAATTTTACCAAAAGTCTTCGAGAATCCCACGAGGTGCTATGTAAGACGCGCTTCTGCTTGTGTCCTTATTTAAGAACTATCACTGTGAAGAATATTAAGTGAACTTAGCGAGTAATGTATATAGCATAATTCCCCAAATTATCAAGTATATAAACCATGTAAGTTTATTTCCTATAAGTCTAACATAAACAAAGAGGAACCACTCTTGACTGATAAATTATTTATTTATTTATTGATCTACTACGAAAAAAGAAGACGGGGTTAGGGTTAGCGTTAGGGTTAGGGTTAGTTTAATAGGAAAATAAATAAATAATTTACCAATTAAGAGTGGTTCCCCTTGATTTATGTTAGACTTAAAGGAAATAAACCCATGTAAAATCACAATGTAAGGTTACGAGAATGTGAAAATTGGATTTCAATACCCTTGGTAAATCGCTTTTACATTTTAACCCTGAAAATAATTCAATAAACGCGCGTTGTATAAAGGTTATCGTTGTGGGATAATTGTCTCTGAATTCAAATCCCGGATGAGGTTGATTTCATATCGTTTATACTGTTGGGAAACCTATGCAGCCAACTATTCTCTCTCTTTCCAGCTATGAGTAAATAATAAGACGGACTTGCATCTATAACCTTTGTTAGACAACCTGTCTAGCAGAAGGAATACTCTGAATTCAAACCTATTAAACTCCGCTTAAGAAATTCACCGTGTGCCACACCCTATTCGTGCGAAATAGTTATATATATATATATATATATATATATATATATATATATAGAGAGAGAGAGAGAGAGAGAGAGAGAGATGAAGAAAAGAACAGATTAGGAAAAATCCCCCAAATGTGTGGAAATGTATTGAAAAAATGAATAGTGAACGCAAATAATTGAATTCGATTAATATTTCGCCTCTGTTCGTTTCAGAATCTTCATCAGATGAAACTTTCGGAACAAACGCAGGCAAAGTATTAATTTAATTGTTTGTGTTCTTTATTCACTTTTCTAATACTTTTCCTTATATATATATATATATATATATATATATATATATATATATATATATATATATTAGTATTATTATTTATATTTTTGCTTGAAGGCAATTACAATGCATGTAATTTGCCTTCAAGCAAAAATATGAATAATAATATAATATATACTTTATTCTTCTAAAAGAAAACAAAAAAAACAACCATCTAAAAATCTTATATATATATAAATATATATGTGGTGGGGGCGTGTGTATTCATATTGATAATATTGAGCCGTATATTTATAAATAAATACTTCTAAATATTGACGATAGAGCATATATATATATATATATATATATATATATATATATATATATATATTATATTATATAATATATATAAATAGAATGAATAGAATGAAAGAGAAAGTATTGACATGTAAAGGTGCTCAATGCTAAAAAGCAGAGCAGATTTACAATCAAATATTAGATATTATGGATTTAATATCTCGTTACCATTAGTTTCATGCTTACTACAATCATCAGACAAGACTTTAAAAATTTCAAGATTTTGATATTTAAAAAAATAAACGCTAAACAAATCACCGTTTTTTTTTAATATCAAAATCTTAACATTCTGACAGTCTCGTCTGATGATTGCAGTAAGCATGTAACTACTAGTAACGAGATATTAAATCCATAATATCTATATTATATATATATAATATATATATATATATATATATATTTATATATATATATAAAAGTTAAAAGAAAATTAAGTCCTTAGTTGGGTATAGAAGAGTTTACCGTTCTGTTGTAGAGCCAAATTACGTAAGCCCTGCTCCCTAAAAACTAATATTTTGAAAGCTTAGAATAATTGCTTTCCGAAGTAGCTATGAATTAACTATTGTGGTTTCTGCACAAGGCAGATATTGTGGAATTTTTTTCTTATTATTATTCTACCCCGAAGAAGACATCTTTGTACAGATTCTTTTGGTTAATTGGCATCCCATAATGAGGACTTCCCTCTTTGTATCTGGTCTTCCTGCGTTTAAACGCTTCTGAAAAAGAGTTCGTCCTATTCTTTTTGTACATACGTCAGAGAAGCCATTCCTTTTGTTATAAACACACAGCGTTCTCAATGACTTCATCAAAAATTCACTTGCCCTTTAACCATTCAAATCTCTTATCTCTGTTTCCCGCGTTTTTGCTTTCTTCATTATTAGCCTAAAAATACTTATAGTTTTATTTTTCTCTTATATATTTTCTATACGTGTTATTTTATTTGATTTGTTTTTTTTCTGCAATATCTCGACTCCGTTCTGCATTATAACCGGAAGCCGTCTCTAACCAATTCTTTCCGATTACTTTCTCGGAAACAACAGGTGTTCACAAAATTCCTCAAGATTCTTATTTTCAAATTATGGATAGAGGGTTGCCTTTCGCGCTTTCAAAGTTAGTAAATTAGTCTGGACGTCCATGTCTAGTAAGTTTGATTTTAACTAGTCACTCCACATTACTTATATTTCTGAATTTTTGAGATGAGGTTTGCTGTGTATAATTTTGGTTTTTCGGTCTTTAATTTCTTTACTGAAAAAAATTCTTTATATCTCATGTATATTGTGGTATATAAAATCCAACGTTTCGGCCATTGTATCCTCCGGCCTTCCCCATTCGTTTCCTGCGTATCCAAGGATTGGGTCATTGGTTTGCTTGGATACAGAAGAAACACCTGCTAAGGGCCAGAGGATACAGCATCCGAAATGCTGTGATTTTACATCTCCCAATAAAGATGAGGACTACAGTTCAAAAATCAAAATTATATGCTAAGTTCATTTAATGAGAAAATGTAGATCGGGTAGGTATTTAGCCAATCCGTTCGTCACGCATAGAATGTGACACAAGGTCGAAAGTATGGAGCATCCAGCGAAAATAGAACTCATTGTCAATATTAATGGAAGTGCGAGACTAACTTGCTAATTTATTACACCCCATTTGGACGTCCAGAATTATGGACGAGTATTGGTGTTAGTAAGTCTCTTCCATAACAGGTAAAATAAGTCTCCTTTTTATTATGCAGGTATTCATGCAACTCATTCTGCATGGGTAGATTTTGTAACACAAGATCACAACTACGGAGCATCTGGCGTGGATTGAACTCACTATTCTTTAGGAATGGATCTGCCATACTGGATTGCTAACAAGCTGCACCACGATTGGATGCCAGGGTGTTTCCCAGCCCATTCGGTTGGTTGGTTGGTTGGTTGGTTGCAGTTTACGGCATGTCAACCCTTATTAGGTTATTTATGCCGAAGACATTTTGTCTTTTCATTCTTCATGGGTACTCAATTTATATATATATATTATATATATATATATATATATATATATATATATATATATAATATATATAAAAGAATGAATATAGAATGAATTAGAAAAGTATCGACATATAAATATGCTCAATGCTAAAAAGCAGAGCAGATTTACAATCAAATATTAGATATTATGGATTTAATATCTCGTTACCATTAGTTTCATGCTTACTGCAATCATCAGACGAGACTGTCAAAATTTTAAGATTTTGATATATAAGAAAATAAACGCTAAACAAACCACCGTTTTTTTAAATATCAAAATCTTAACATTCTTACAGTCTCGTCTCATTGTTTCTATATAAGCCTTAAATGGGACCCTAACAAGTACTCCCGTTCCGGACCAGAGCAATCCGATCGGCACCTGTAGGACGTGGCTCAAGGTTGTAATTATGGGACTCCCAGCAAGGATCGAACACCACATTGGGACGTCAAAAATATAGGTCGAGTACTGGTGGTGAAACTCTTCTCTGAAAGATATGGCCAGTTTAGCTCGGTCTGTAGAGCGTTCGGCTAGGAATCACAAGGTACCTGGTTCGATACCGGCCCTCGCCAACTCAACATGCACAGGGATCTAGGCGGTAAAGTGAGGAGTTGATGGTAGGTGTGGCGCTACACCCCATAAGCTAAAATAATCTTGTCTAGCGCTAGTGAAAAGGAGGTAGACTCTCTCGCTGCCTGGCTGATACCGACATTAGGCCGCACCGATGACTTTGCTAACTTATTGGTGGTGAGTCTCTTCTCTGAAAGGTAAAATTCTTCTCTGTACCTAGCAACTATTTTATAAGCATTATGTTATAACGTTGCTCACTTATTGTTTAACTTTTTGCCTAGTAGATTTTATTTACCTCGTACCCCACTTGTACGGGTTAGGCACAAGGCCCTATTAACGAGAGACCACCCATAAACCGAAGCTCATGAGTGGCGGATGAAAAAATTGCGTCGATCCCGTCGGCATTTTCCCTCAAGAGCGGCGCCTCAGACGCTGTGCAATAAACCCAGCCCTGCCCCTTTAAATCGAGGGGACAGGTATTGCCTAGTAGATATGCAGCTGCCAACTGTCACCCATAATGATCAGCTATCCACGTTGTGCGGGATTCAAAACCTTAAAAATGAATCTCTTATCTATGTATTATTCATACTAGCAAATATATGCACCCTCCGGGTGCAAGTATTTAAGTTTTGATATAATAAAATATTATATTAAATTAGAAAGGCTAATGAAACTGAATAAGAATGCAGATAAAATGATTTGGAACAGAGGGAGTATGATGAAAAATAGAACAACTTTGAAACTAACTCTTCCATCATTTTCCATTACTCCCGTCTTTCATTGGTAAATTTTCCTAATTTAACTATTTAGTTAAAATAGGTAGTAAAGAATAATATTACAGTTATTTCTTCTTGTTAATGGGTTTCTTTTAAGATTTATCCCCGAGATTTTTGCTCATATTCATTAAGATAAAACCAAACAATTAGAAATCAATAATACTAAGCATATATTTATCAAGATCAATTTTTTTTTTATCAATATGCAAAGTAGACTTTCCTGTTCACACTGTAATCCACTATTTTGTTGTATATATAAATACAATTGCATGTTATTAGTGTGTAGATATGGTCAACAGTCTCAATGATGTAAAACAATTTTATTAATAATTAATGTTTATATGAAAATAAAATCATGGAGAATGTGATGTGATGTAAATAACTTAGGGAATTGTGACTTGTATAGTGATATAGTTTCGGTTACAGACAGAAAAACACACAATCTCCATTATAATAAGATGTAAATTAATAAAAAAATATTTTTCTAGATATTTCTTTTATTATCTTTCATTCTTTATATATTTTTGTTTTTAAGTTTGTTTTTAATATTCTTCTTGCTTGTATGTTTTTTTTGTCTTTTATTTGCTTTTCATTAGGGATGAAACAATTTATTACTTTGTTTTTATTCATAATCGATTTTTAAATAATGCTTTAATAAATCATTAATATATGTTTATATAGGTTTTCTTATAGAAAATTAAGGGGGAAATTTTTTAACCCCGTCTGAGACAAAAATAAGTTGTGGATTTATTGAAATTTTATCTGTGCTGGCCACCACCAATTTCCTTTATAAAAGGATGTGCGCTTGGTCGATTCAAAACGTTATATATATATATATATATATATATATATATATATATATATATATATATATATATATTATATATATATGTGTGTGTGTTGTGTGTGTTGTGTGTGTGTATTGCCAAAAGCGCTCGTTTTTAAACCTTGGGGGACTGTTATACCAGTTATACCCTGACACCAGAAAGATAGCCCAAAATTGGAACGGATCAACGAAAACTTGTCCGACAAGAAATGTCTGTACAGTTCAACAAAACTTGTATAAGAGAAAAAATTCTGCCAAAATACACTTATTTTAATATATATATATATATATATATATATATATATATATATATATATATATATGGGGATAGAAACAACCCTAAAACTATTTGAAGTTTCCTCCCCCACCTCGTGTGGTGTAATAGGGTTAGCGATTTAGGCTAGTTTAGCGAGTTCGATTTTTGGTGCCCCATACTTCTGGTCCGATCTTAAAATAAATGGCAAGTTTTTCTTCTCTTACGGTTTACTGATACATTAACTTATCTGATTTTTCAGGGTTCGTTTTTTAAAAATTGATAAATCAACTCTAATCAAAAATTTTAAAAAAAGGATAATTAATAATTAAGTTTTAGTTAATTATAACCATAAAAATAGGAAATGGAATTTCAACTGAATTACTTTCTAGTTTTTGGTAGCGGTATGATTTGACCCATCAATTTCATATTTTATTTCCAATGTGGAATGTAACAAAACGAGTAGTAACTCCATTGTGTCCCAACAAAGGAAAATTGACGGAGACCAGAAAACACGACAGTTCAATAAAATACACACCTTATATATATATATATATATATATATATATATATATATATATATATTTGTGTGTGTGTGTATATATGTATATATATATATATATATATGTGTGTGTGTGTGTGTATGTATGTATGTATATATATGTATGAAGGGCGGATGAAGCCTTTCTCTCAACGGCCATCTAGCAAATAACATACGCGGGGACGTAGAAATACTTGGATTGGTATCCAGGTGCGTAGCAAAACCACCGGGAGAGATGCATTCCTCAGCCTTGTCAAGGCAAGTGTCTAGGAGAAGGAAAACTTCAAAATTTAACCTGCGGTGGCTGCTGCAGCCAATGGTGTTGACTTGTTCTTCTCTTTGGCTCAAATGTGGCAGTCACTTAGAGAGTGGGATTGCTTCTGTGCAAAACCTTTCCTCACTTAAAAAAGCTTCAGGCACAGGCATTGCTTGATATGCAATACATGTATTGTCCTTTATATTTTTTGAACCTCGCCATTATATTGTTTGAACTGTTGAGCTTATTATTATTATTATTATTATTATTATTATTATTATTATTACTATATCAAGCAATGGCAATACTTGAACGCGAGTTTGCTGCCATCATCATATATATGTATATATGTATGTGTGTATGTATTTATGTATATATATGTATATATGTATGTGTGTATATATGTATATATATATACATATATATATACATTTGTGTATGTGTGTATACATATATATATATATATATATATATATATATATAAGGTGAAAAATAGAATTTTGTGGATTATTTATGCATTTAATATAAAGTGTTTTGCTGATTTATGAGTTTCCTCGGATAATAAGTGGAAACAAATCTTTTGAAAGGGGATGCGGAGAAACTAAACTGTCTACTTTGGTTGTCATGCCAACGTATCTAAGAATGCCAGTCATTGAGGATCTTTAAAAATATGGGAATGAAAATCGGTCGCAATTGTTATCGTGACAATTACTTACACTAATAAATTAGAACATTTGAAGATATCATTGTTGTATCCGAAGCATTATATTGTAAACAATAAATTATATAAAAATAGTACAACATGATAAATGGGCCTTGATAATTAGTATTTTTGGATTATTCGGACTGTTGTCCTCATCTTCATTGTTATATATACAACTTTTCAGCCGATGTGCCCTCCGTCATCTCTAGACTGCAGTTTGAATCCTGGTCAGGTGCTGCAGTAACATAGAATAATAATTAACACAGCTTAACGCCTCTACCACAGCTATGGTTAGCGGAATGAGAACTGGATACCCCCGTGAAATGAATAAAGGGATTGGGTTAAAGTTCCGTGATGGCTCCTGATTACGACAAGAAGGTTCCAAATTACGACAAAAAGGTTCCCAAGTCCGAAAGGAAGGTTCCCAAAATCAACAAAGTTCCCGAGTCCGACAAGAAATACATGAAGAAAGTCGGAAGGCATATTGGCCGAAACGTTGTACAGATAACAATGAAGATGAGGACAATAGTCCGAAATAATCCAAATAATAATAATAATAGTAATAAATGGGTATTGACGATGAATTTATGCTTAGTGTTACTTTTGATTTTCGACATTTCTATTTACTAAGTTAACATTCAGTTTAGAAATATATGACACTTTCTACACCCTATATACTAATATTCGTGTTCCTTAATTGTATGACCGTTAACATATTCCAACACCCCCTGGTTAAAGATGAGACCGTCCAAATCATTCAAGATTAAATGCAAAAATCTAAATCCCGATTACCTGATGTTACTTATCCGCCGAATTCTTATTTCTTATGAATGTCGTCACCTCATCTGAATAATGGACCATTCCATTTTTATTATAAGAAAGAAAGTGAATGAAATGTACATACTACACAGAAAAATATAAGAAAAAAAGAAAAAGAAAGAAAAAAAAAGAAAGAAATAGAGTAGGGAAAGATAGAAAAGGTGAGTGCACGGAAGCGATTACGCTATTCTCTTTCAGATGAAAAGAAGGAAAGAAAAAAAGAGTCAGAGAGAGTTAAATGAAGATAATTATACTTTTTTACATATTGATATAATCGCAATAACTCTTAAAAACATTAAAAAACTTTGTAATAATTAAATTATCATACTGTGGCATATCCACAGGTACAGCTAGTAGATTTCTTATATCTGAAATCACGAGTTCAAAAAAAATGTTTAAGTAGAAAATACAATTTATGTACGTATTGAACATTGACATAATTGGAGTTCTAATCAAGTCACGTTGAAATCATTGGTTCCTACTATATCAACAGAGTTAAGTTGCGATGAGCCTGTTCACTGCTTGGATAGGTGACCATTTAAGCACCATTGTGTATCGTAAGCATACTGTGCGCTATATCTAAGCATAGTAAATAACAAAATTGCTTTTCATTTTGTATTATTTAGCTTTTTCGGACACTTATCCTCATCTTTTAGTTATATACACAACGAAATGTAGTGATTAAATATTCTCCTATATTTGACAGCTGCCTCTGGCCGTACGGGTAAGAGGATTGGCGAACGAAAGTTCATTCGGTTCACAAACCCGGCCAGGGGTTGCTGTTAAACGGTATAACCACACTGATGAGAGGTGATACTTCGAAACACGTGTCTGTAGATTACTTATTTATTATATATATATATATATATATATATATATATATGTAATTGGTAATTTGCTTGAAGCATTGTTAAGTATGTTATAAAATAATAAAATTCGAAGGCAATACAATGCGTAAAAAATAAAGACAAAAAGATGTTTATATGTCTAATCGATTTCAAAGCGAAGCTTTATCGTCAGAGACTGACTTCAGAAATGACGTGCTTATGTTTTTTTTTATTTGTGTGGTTATAATTTCTCTTCTTATTTCCTTTTCTCTCCTTTTTTTCCTCTCTTTCTTCTTCTCCTCTTTTATGAATGGGCGAATAACTGTAATTTCTTATTTCTCTCTTCTTTTTTTTCTTTCTTAAAAGTTTGTTGAGAACAAGGCTGACATTCGGTAAGATGTTGCAATGTTGCAATGTGTAGCAATGTGTAGCAACGTGTGAGCGTGTCATAATTTCAAAAACAAAGTGAGCAAATGAATAAAAACCGTTAATAGAAAATTTTTTTTTTTTTTTTTTTAACATACTTAGCTTTTGTTTCGCTTTCACCTTTCATTTCTTATTCTTTCTCCCTCTCTTTCTTTTTTTGTATTATTTCTCTTCTTTTTCTTTTTTTTCTTTTTTTAAATTTTTTTTTCCTTTTATCCCCTTTCTAATTTAAATTATTTTTTATAGTAAATAAGTAAATAAAAGATTATCTTAAATTATGTATTAGTATTGATAGAAAAAATAAATTTCTTTTTTATTATTATTATTTTTTTTTTTTTTTTTTAAGAAAATATCTTTTATGAGTACTTTTTCTCTTTTTCTTTTAAACTTAAATAGATTAAATATTATATTAATTATATATTAAAATATCATATAATAATTACATATTAGGATTGATGTAAAATTCAAAACAATAAAAAAAACAAACCATTCCCCCCTTAAATTTCAGATAGATTAAATATCATAAATCAAATATTTGAATTACAAAAGCATAATGTACTGCTTCAATTATATATTTTATTTAACTATTATTTTTTCATTCTTTTGTTGTTATTATTTATTCTTATTTTTATTTTTTTTTTCCCACTTTTCCTTAAATATTTATTAATAGTTCTAGACTGACCGTAATCCTAAGAGGGTATTATGGTTTAAAGAAATAGTGTCATGGTTTAAAGAAATAATGTCATGTAAAGGAGTTAATAAGTATGTCAATATTGTTAAATTAATCGTAAGTAATTTTTTTAATATTTCTATATTATCTTCTTTTCATTCTCAATCATCCCATCACTATATATATATATATATATATTAATTTTAATTAAAAAAAAAAAAAAAAAAAAAAAAAAAAAAAGGCTATATATGAAACGTGTAAATTTAGTTAATCGTGTATTTTGAGTTTAATTCTAATCTATTGATAGTTGGTAGGTTTAAAATTTATGATAGGAAAATTATATATATATGAGAGAACATGTGTACTAAATAAACTAAAACCTATATATGGAACGTGTAAATTTAGTTAATTATGTATTCTGTGTTTAATTCTAATCTATTGTTTATATTAGGACCTAATTTAGCTATTAATAAACTTTCTCTAATTCTGAGATTACCAATGTTGCGTATTATAGCCTCTATCTTAACTGAAAATTGTTGTCCTTATTTTTGCATTTGATTAGGTGTTTATGGAATGAGGATGCACGTGTGTGGATGTGTTCCTTGATTCTAATGTGGAGGGTCTAATTGTACTACCTATGTAGAAATTAAGGCATTTGGAGCAAGTTAGACGGTAAATTGTATAGGTCTTGTGGCATAAGTTAGGGTCATTTATAATAGCTTTTTTTATGGCATAAGTTAGGGTCTTTTATAATAGCTTTTTTTATAGCCTTTTGTAATTCAAATATTTGATTTATGATATTTAATCTATCTGAAATTTAAGGGGGGAATGGTTTGTTTTATTTTTATTGTTTTGAATTTTACATCAATCCTAATATGTAATTATTATATGATATTTTAATATATAATTAATATAATATTTAATCTATTTAATTTTAAAAAAAAAGAGAAAAAAGTACTCATAAAAGATATTTTCTTAAAAAAAAAATAATAATAATAATAATAATAAAAAAGAATCATTTATTTTTCTATCAATACTAATACATAATTTAAGATAATCTTTTATTTACTTATTTACTAAAAAATAATTTAAATTAGAGAACAAAGGGATAAAAAGGAAAAAAAAAAAGAAAAAAAAAAAAAAAAGAAAAAGAAGAGAAATAATACAAAAAAAGAAAGAGAGGGAGAAAGAATAAGAAATGAAAGGTGAAAGCGAAACAAAAGCTAAGTATGTTAAAAAAAAAAAAAAAAATTTCTATTAACGGTTTTTATTCATTTGCTCACTTTGTTTTTTGAAATTATGACACGCTCACACCGTTGCTACACATTGCTACACATTGCAACATTGCAACATCTTACCGAATGTCAGCCTTGTTCTCAACAAACTTTAAGAAAGAAAAAAAAGAAAGAGAGAAATAAGAAATTACAGTTATTCGCCCATTCATAAAAGGAGAAGAAGAAAGAGAGGAAAAAAAGGAGAGGAAAAGGAAATAAGAAGAGAAATTATAACCACACAAATAAAAAAAACATAAGCACGTCATTTCTGAAGTCAGTCTCTGACGATAAAGCTTCGCTTTGAAATCGATTAGACATATAAACATCTTTTGTCTTTATTTTTTACGCATTGTATTGCCTTCGAATTTTATTATTTTATATATATATATATATATATATATATATATATATATATATATATATATATAGCTAGCTAGCACTTCGCCCTTAGCATTGCATCCAGTGTCCACTCATAGCTGTTATATGTATCTTTTTAATAGTTGACCCACATAGATATGAACATTTTTAGGTGTCTATAAGTTAGTTCATTATGTTTAAATTTTATTTAATTTTGTTTTACTATTCTTTTAATATTAGATCTTTTAATATAGTTTTAATATAGTTTTAATATATGTCATATTTTAATACTAAGTAAAGTCGACAGGGCGGCCTAAAGTCGGTATCAGCCAGTCAGCGAGGGAGTCTATCCCCTTTTCAATAGCGCTAGACCAAGGAGATTGTTTAAGCATCTGAGGTGGAGCGCCACACCTACCACCAGCTCCTTACTTTACCGCACAGATCCCTGTGCTACTCATACGCTGAGTTGGTGAGGACCGGTATCGAACTAGGAACCTTGTTAATACTGTTTACATATTGTTTAATATTGTTTTTATATTAGTATTTTGGTACTTTCTTAGTATTAGTTTTGTTTTAATTTTAGTTTGAATAATTGGTTCAAGAATATTTTTCAACTCCGGACCAATCCAATGTGTACTCTGCATAGGTGACTCGGATTGTAAGTCCGTATAATTCATGCAAAATAACTCATACATTTCATATAGTTCAGATATTGCCAACAATACGTAATGAGGATTATAATAGGTATTTAAAACTCTTCTGTTTTTCTTTCACTGATGTCGTAACATGGTTTGGTCATGTGGGCACTATTCATGTAATGTGTCTTGGTCAGTGTTATAATATGTTAACGCAAAGGTTAGCTCCCTTCCACGAGGACCGTGTTTGCCCACGTAAAAGGGGTACGCATGCGCAGAATACCAGTAAACATTGCGAGGAGAACGAAGCCAACGAAAATAAGCTGACTGTATTTTTGTTTAATAAATTTATTGTTATATGTTAAATTTGGAATCTAAGTTGTCATTGAAATAACACCCAACGTGACTACATAAACAATATTTCAACAGTAAGCAATAGCCTGACAGAACCCATCCTTCTCCAGGTCTGGTTTGAATTGATAATTCTTCTTCTGTTTGACATATTTAAATACCAAACCCAGTCTGGCTTACTTTTAATAATATGGCGACGTCTTCATTCAAGTGAACCATTGCTGACACCATTCCAATTAGCCTTTTGACGATCTGACAAAAAAGGACGAAACCCTACATAAAAGGAACATGACAGACAGTATGCGTAGCAAGAGAGGAATAGTTGGATTCATATCTTTGCCAGGTGGATTAAATGGACCATATGGCCTTTAGGCACCCCTTTTTATCTCGATTCAGAAGGACATGTTTTCATTTACACCGTCAATATCCGGTTGTTTGTTGGGGATTAGGGTTAGGGGTTAGGGTTAGGGTTAGGTGTTAGTTTTAAAATTTAAAAAACTCTAAAAATCGTCTGTTAACAAACAAAAGTATATTGACGGTGTAGATGAAAAACATCTCCTTCTGAATCGAGATAAAAAACGGGGGCATGAAGGTCATATGGTCCGATTAAATTAACGGTAAGCAAAACGCAAACAGCATCGATCAGGATTTGAAATCGGATAGCCGAGTCTAATTTCAACGATGATAACCGTTAAATCAGGAACAGCCAATAGAAATGGCTACCTACAGAACGTTATTTCCCTTCACATACAATATGGCGGCTGATTCATCGTCAGACTGTAATTCTACAGTCTACACCCTCCACCACAGAACAAACATGCAACCCTGGCCCTTTTGGATATCTGAGGCAGGTTTTCACTATATCTATTAGTAATGGAAATTCGGTCTCAATTCGTCTGTAACCGAAACTACGTTACTGCTTACGTCACATTACACTAAATCGTGAGGACATAGAATAAAGAATCACCTTATATCATATGCACTTAAAATTTGAGTGTGCAAACTTAGACGTCCTTATTGGTTTTTAAAACAAATTTGAATAAAACATGCCCGGTAAAATGTATTCACATATTGTTATTTATATCTGAGGCAGGTCTTCACTACATCTATTAGTAATGGAGATTTGGTCTCAATTTGTCTGTAACCGAAACTACGTTACTGCTTACGTCACATTGCCCTAAATCGTGAGGACATAGAATAAAGAATAACCGTATATTATATTCACTTAACATTTGAGTATGCAAACAAACGGTTCTTATTGTTTTTTAAAACACATTTCAATAAAAACATGCCCGGTAATATGTATTCATATATTGTTATTTTTATTTTAATATATAGTTAAAGTAATCTAACATATACTGTATTACAGAAAAATTATTTACAATCCAGGCAATATGTTTCAAAAAAGTTACAAAAAATCAAATACCTGCGTGTGTAGAGTTTACGCGTAAAATATTCAAAATAAGCTTTTAATTAATAATTAATAAATGCACGCAGTATATTATTTAGTGGTACAGTAGAAAATTTCCATTTCAATTTTTTTTTACTCACTTAAATTTGAGCCATAAATTTGATGATTTTATTTACTTTTACATACTCTCTGACATTGAAGTTTTAACCCCACCCCGCTCAAACAATATCTTTCAAGAATTAATCTCTACACCGTCTGGATGGTGCGTATTTTGCTAGTAATAAATAATTGTTTCTTCTTGGATTTGGGAATGGATCTTTGGGCTACGTCCTAATCCCATAATTCAAATCGACCTCTTTTCTCCCCTGTCTTCAAATGGTTAAAATACAATCAAGAGTTAATATAAATGCAAATCAAAATTCCGTTGAGAATCGATACTCTGACATCTCTTCATCCGGTCGTAAGCTTTCAAACCAGATGTATTTATCGATCTTGTACAATTCGACATTCAAATCGTCTTATCGCCACATACTTTTCAAAATTGTATTTATCTACCTATCTTTTCTTTTCTTTTCTTTTTTTTTTTGTATTTTTTAGCCAGAAAATATTAAAGCCAACATGACTTTAGACAGTGAGTAAAACTCTGGAAGTGACAGATCCCCGTGACGTAAAGGGTTAATGTGATGAACTGTCACATCTATTAATAATGGTGATTCGCTTCCGGTTTTTGTCTGTAACAAAAATTACATCACTGCTTACGTCACATTACTCAAAATCCTCATAACATAGAATAAATACACTCAAAATTTGAACATACATCATTAAACAGTCCACATTGTTTTTGTTTTTTAAACAAGTTTTAATAAATACATGACTGGTATTATATATCTATATATAGTTTGTTTTATTTTAATACATATTTAAAGTTTACATTTCAAATTGTTTTATTTTTTAATCCTTTAATGAATTTGATGATTATACTTACTTGGGGTACAAACTAGCTGACATTGGATTTTTTACTCCCACCCCTCAGGCAATATGTTTCAAAAATCTATTTTTACATCGCCCGGAGGGTGTTTTTTATTTTGTACTAGTTGTAATTAGTGAATTCGAACTCCTGCCGCGCTATTCTGTTCACTTTCACACTAATACCATTGGGAAAGGTATAAACCATTCAGCTAGGGGTTAAATAGTACCACCATTGTCTTTCTACTAGGATGGCATTGGCATTAAATATATATATTTACCAACCCCTCCGCATGAGTAGAATGTGACACAAGGTCAATTTCTTAAGCGGAGTTTAACAGGTTTGAATTCAGAGTTTTCCTTCTCTTAGATCGGTTGCCTAACCAAGGTTAAAGAGCCCAGTCTGCCCTACTATTTATCCATAAGCTGGAGGGAGAGTAGAATTCATACATTTCACAAGGGTATTAGCGATAAGTGAAATGCAATTACCACGTCCAGGATTTGAACTCGTGGCGACGAATCCATTTCCTATGACTTTAACCATTACACCACGCGCTTCATATGACTTTAACCATTACTTCCTACGCGCTTCCGGTAAAAATTGGCCAATGAGAGATGAGGACAGAAAGAATTTACAATCGTTCGCAACTCTCTTCAAATTAATTACTCCAATGAAGTTGCTGCCAGTAAGACCTATCTTTTGGATTAACCACCAAAAACATATAAAAACAAAAGGTCTTTGGCATTAAATAACCCACGAAGTTTGATATGCGATGTAAAGGATCAAAGCTAGGTAAATAAAAGAAACAGAAAAATTAAAGCATTAATGAGACTGTTCAAAAGCTATATGTGTGACTACGTATTAAGTAATGTAAGCATACCGAATCCGAATTCTGGACGAGGTCGTTTGCGTTTCGCTTCGGGGTAGTTCACTTGGGAAAAACATGAATCCATTCGTTCTGAGATATAGGTATAATTGTACTACTACTATTCTTCTACAAAGTTGGCATTTGCATTAAATACCCATAAATGTTGTTTTGGACTAAATGCGGGTAAAAGATGTACGCAAAATCGCCACTCCTATTTATGAACTTTTTCAACAATAGCAGGCATTTCCGGTAAAAATTGGCCAATGAGAGACAAGGACAGAAAGAATTTACAATCGTTCCCAACACTCTTCAAATTAATTACTCTGATGAAGTTTCTGCCAGGAAGACTTATCTTTTGGATTAACCACCAAGAATTTCAAAAAACAAAACGTGTTTGGCATAAAATAACCCAACAAGTTTTGACATGCCGTAAAATCTAACCAACCAGCCATCATATGATAATTAAAGAATAAAATCATCTTTATCAAATTGAGATTATATAAGTTTTTCTTTCATCAATTTTCTTCTTTTCGCAGCTATTCGCAACACATTTAGTAGCTCACCTAAACAAGTACGAGAAAATATGTCAATCAAAGTGGCCTATAGTTTAGACTGTTATCGGGAGATTTGTGCCAGCTCGTGGACTTATATATATTACCAATGATTACCAACTCATTACTGACTAGGATTACCAACTGGATTCTGTGAAAAAGAGAACAACTGAACCCCTACAATGGCGACACGAATTTTAGCAGGTTGTTATGCCATTAAACAAAGAAACCAAACCTCGGAAGACATATAACAAACAATTTGAGACTTTTTCTCTGAATGTTTGAGATGTGGCTTGATGATTAGTATTATCTGTGTTATCCGGACTATTGTCCTCATCTTCATTGTGTTCTGTACATCGTTTCGGCAGATGTGCCCTCCGGCCTTCTTCGGGTATTTCTTGTCGGACTCGGGAACCTTCTTTTCGGACTCGGGAGCCATCACGGAACTTTGAACCTAACCCTTTATCTAGTCCACGGGTATCCTGTTCTCATTCCGCTAACCATAGCTGGGGTGGGAGCTGTGTTAATCATTTTTCTATGTTACTGCCGCCGGTTTGGATTGAACCTGGAATCCAGAGATAACTGTCACTTAGAACTGTTTTATATCCTAACTACCTTATCCACTAGGCCATGTGTCCAATTGGACAATTCAATGTGAATTTTGGGAACTTATAAACATAATATCTTTTTTTGGCTAGAATATCTACCTATTCCTTTTATGTATGATTTTTTACCTAGACTCATATTGTGTGTGTGTGTGTTGTTTTTTTCGGCATATCGGCCGAAACGTTGTACAGAACACAATGAAGATGGGGACAATAGTCTGAATAACGCAGATAATACTAATTTGAGACTTGATAAATATCATCGGTACATCAGTGAATTCTTATTCAATTCCGAATGCTGTCACACAAATCTGATTATTTCTACATCATGTCAAGACAACCTGATCAACAATTGCATCTCTTCGGTTCTACAATGAGGGAGCTCAGTTTGTTCAGGGGAGAGGAGATGCTGTTATCCGATGTTTCCTTATGAAAACCTCTCACTGATGTTCGGTTCCCATTTATAATGTGACGTGAGTCATTTTTTCATATAACACAAAGTTCGTTGTTTCGTTTTACGGTATGTCAACACTTATCGGGTCATTTAGTGCCGATTCAAGTTATTTTGATAAAAGCTTCTAGGTTTGGTTTGTTTATTTTCTAGTTATTTTATGCCGAAGACATTTTGTTCTGTTTATATTTGATTTGTATTCAAAATTATTTTTAACTCAATCTTTAATTATTTTTCTATGTTACTGCCGCCGGTCAGGATTGAACCTGCAATCCAGAGATAACTGTCACTTAAAACTGTCTTATAACCTAACTACCTTATCCATTAGGCCATGTGTCCAATTGGACAATTCAATGTGAATTTTGGGAACTTATAAATCTAATATCTTGTTTGGCTAGAATATTCATTTTATGTATGATTTTTTACCTAGACTCATATTGTGTGTTTTTTTTTCATTCAATTTAAGCTATATATGGGACTCTAACAGGTACTACCACTCTGGGTCACACTGACCTGGGAGTAATGTTGATGAAGGGGTACTCCCATTCCTTATGGCTTCACCCTTAGATATAGTTTAAAGTTTTACCCAGGACACTAACAGCCTCAGTCACCTCCTTGTAGCAAATATATGACAAAGGGGGTTGAGGCGTGCCATGAGGACAATATGGTTGGAACAATCATATAGGCGCTATATTGATCTCCGACTAGCCTAAGGGCCAAAGTGGGGTGTTGCATGTCATGCTCCGCCACCAGGTTTGTATTGGACTAGGTACTAACCAATCATGAAGATTACACCTACGTCATTCAAATTTCTTTAAATGAAGTATTTCAATCTGAAATTGATAGTAATATCAATAATATTAGGAGTACTTGGAACAGAACAATCTTGACGCGAATGAAACAAGTAGATCCAATGAAACATTACTCAGATTGGCCAGTTCTGGAAATCTGTCAGGGAAAATCGCCAGTTAATACTTATGTAATAAAAATCACATACAATTCTTTGGGATTTTGAGATAGAAACGGATCACTCAATCTCCGCCAAGTGTTAACTTACAAAAAGGGAAAAGAATTGTCATCTAGTGGATTTTGCTCTTCCAGAAAATCGAGTAAGAATGAAAGAAAGTGATAAAAGACATATACTTGGGTCTTGCAGATAATGCAGGGTATGACGTTGATATCAATTCTATTTGGGGTCCTTAAGATTGTTACCAAAGGCCTAGAAAAAAGACTAAAGGTACTGGAGATCAGAGGAAGAATCGACACCACTCAGACTACAGAAGTCTAAAAAACTGCTAAGATAAATGAGGGAAGTCTTGGAGACACGAGAAGACTTTTTTTTTCAAGTGGAAGAACGTTAATTAGAGCTTGTGTGAAGCTAGTATAATTTGACAACATGAAGAAAACGTGTTATCGCGTGGATGTTGCCGTCCGTCCGGGCGCATCCAAAAGTGAAGGTGAAAAAAAATGAAAAGATAGACAAATACTTGGACCTAGCCAGAGAGCTGAAAAATCTATGGGACATGAAGGTGAAGGTCGTGCCAATTGTAATTGTTGCCCTTGGAATAGTTCGCAAGGGTTTTGAAAACAGTCTGGAAGAATTGGAAATCCAACGAAAAGTCGAGACCATCCAAACAACTGAACTATTAAGATCAGCTAGAATACTTAGAAGAGTCCTGGAGGCCTGAGAAGACTTGTTGTCTCTCAGCCGCCATTGTACCACCAGCTTAGGCGGGTTTGAAAAACTTTAATAATAATAATTATTATGATAATAATAATAATTAACTAACATTTAAACATACTACAAAATGATATATGCACAACCCAGAATTCACTCTTGATTATGAGACTCATAAAATTCTCTTGAGATGCCCTAATCCCGACCAGAACACCTGACCTCGTGATAATCAACAACAAACAAAGAACCTGTAATCTCGGGTAAAGGTGATACTTAGAGTAGTTGGTACCCTTGGAATGGTATCAAAGAGTTGAGAATGGAAACTAGAGGAATAATGGATTAAAGGAGGAATCGAGACCATCCAGTCAACAGCATTGTTGATATCTCCTAGAATACTCATAAGAAGCCCAGAGACTTGAGGAGACTTACTGTCGCTCAGACACCAGTTAAATACCACCAGCTCATGATGCTCTGAAAAACTCGCTACTAGTTAAATCTTATTATAATGGAGATTGTGTGTTTTTCTGTCTGTAACCGAAACTATATTACTACTCAAGTCACAATTTCCTTAGTTATTGACATCACATTCTCCCTGATTTTATTTTTATCTAAATCTCAATTATTAATAAAATTGTTGTACATTATTATTATAAGAAAAAATAAATGTCATTTTATTCTTTACTTCCTCTTTTAACTAAATACTTAAATTAGAAAAAATAACAATGAAAGATGGGAGTGATGGAAGAGTAAGTTTCAGTTGTTCTATTTTTCTATTATACCTCCCTCTGTTTCAAATCATTTTATCTGCATTCTTATTTAGTTTCATTAGCCTTTCTAATTTAATACAATACTTTATTACATTAAAACTTAGATACTTGCACCCGGAGGGTGCATATATTCTATTAATAATAATAATAATATAATAATAATAATAATAATAATAATAACTTTGAGGTACAAACGGATCACCTAATCCAGGCAGGAGACCAGACCTAGTGCTGATTAACAAGATGAGAACTTTTATATCGTGGATTTTTCCGTGTCAGTCGATCACTGAATGAAATTAAAAGAAGGCAAAAAGATAAAAACATACTTGGACCTATTGCATATGAAGGTAAACAGCGTACCAATTGGAATTGATTCCCATAGAACAACTTCTAATGGCCTGGAAAAAAGTTAATTGGAAATCAGAGGATGAATCGAGACCATCCAAACTACAGCATCTTTAAAATCGATGGAATTCTCAGAAGAACCTGGAGACCTGAGGAGACTTGCTGTCACTCAGATTCGAGTGAACCACCGCTAAGGCAGACGTGAACAAACTCGATGGAGAGAAAATAATAATAATAATAATAATAATAATAATAATATAATAATAAGAAGAAGAAGAAGAAGAAGAAGAAGAAGAAGAAGACACAAAGGCTTCCACCGGAGAATTGGCATTGACAAATTGTGTATTAAAAGAAAAAGGGGGAAGAGGACTTACCAGCATTGAGGATTCGTGTATTTGAATGTATACAAAACAGAGTGAAGAAAAACTGCAATCAAAAACACAGTAGAACTAACATAAAAAACAGGAACAATAAAAAGATTGTAAAAAATGTGAAAAATAAACAAGTTTCATGGATTCTTCAGAAGACAAACTTAAGAAATGACTGATGAGAAAACATGGACATGGCTACACAAAGGAAAGCAAACAAGGGAATCGAATCCCTCTTAATCGCAGCCCAAGACAACACCATAAAAAACGAGATTTTTTCCCCCTAAGACCAAATATTAAATTCCCATTCCTCATATCTATTTAACCAATTCCTCCTAACAAACAAGATGCGACACAAGGTCATTTTTGCAGACCATAACAGTTTTTCTTCTAGACTGGTTGCCATACCAAGGTACTAAGGTTTATGAGCCCAGTCTGCTTTATTTTTTTAACTTAGCTGGAGGAAGTCAATTTCCAAGACGATAACCATTACAACAGAAAGTCCCCACATGCAATGATTTCCCTTGTATGCTCTCATGGCAAACGTCAAACACTTTATTGTATATGCTAGAAGGTGGTGACGGAGGTCCACCAGCATTTATTTGATACACATCTATTAATAATGGAGATTCGCTTCCGGTTTTTGTCTTGAAATAAGAACTACGTCACTGCTTACGTCACTATATCCGAAATCTTCATAACCTAGAATAAATACACTCAAAATTTGAACATGCAACACTAGACAGTCCTCATTGTTTTTTAAAACAAGTTTAATAGATACATGCCAGTCTCAGATATTTATATATAGTTTTTTTATTTAATAGATATTCAAAGTTATAGAGCTTAGTTTCGATTCAAATTATTCTATTTTTTTACTCCTTTAATAAATTTGATGATTTCATGATTTATGTTCAAACTCACCAACAATTAATTTTAAACTTCCACCTCCTCACAATATCTTTTTCAAAAATTTGTTTACATCGCCGGAGGGTGTTTTTTTTATTTTGCTAGTTATAATGGAAATTATTTCAATATCCTTAGTAAGATGTTGAAATGCATTTAGTAGAAGGATTCAGTTCTGGTATTCTGGAATGTGGGTGCCCTTTCATTCTCCCAGGTCCTCTCTGATCCGGAGTGATAGTACCTGTTAGTGTCCATCTTATCGCTTAAATAAATCTCAAAAAATGTTCTTAAAACCATCTTAAAATGAGTTTTAAAACATTTAATCCCAAACAAAAAAATAAAAAAACACAAACGTCATTTTTTCACTGAATGTTGAGATGAGGCTTGATGATTAGTATTATATGCGTTATTCGACTATTCCTCATCTTCATTGTTATCTGTACAACGTTTTGGCCGATATGCCCTCGGCTTCTTCAGGTATTTCTTGTCGTACTCGAGAACCCTTCTCGACTCGCAAACCTTCTTTTCGACTCACAATATGGAAACCATAATTAAAAGGGCTATATTAGATTAAAGATAAAAATTAAAAAATAAAAATAAAAAACAATATGAGTCTAGTAAAATATCGTATATAAGTGAATAGAGAATATTCTAGCCAAAACAAGACATATAGGTTATAAGTTCCCAAAATACACACTGGATTGTCCTCCTTTATCCACTAGCCCATGTGTCCAATTGGACACATGGCCTAGTGGATAAAGGAGTTAGGTAAGACAGTTCCAAGTGACAGTTATCTCTAGACTGCAGTTCAATCCCGCTCAAGGGCAAACAGTAACATAGACTAATAATTAACACAGCTTAACACCTCTACCCCAGCAATGCGTTAGCGAATGAGAACAGGAATACCCCCGTGACTGAATAAAGGTTAGGTTCAAAGTTCCTGATGGCTCCCGATTACGGCAAAAAAGGTTCCGATTAAGTCAAACCCGTAAGACGTCTTACGAAAGAAGGTTCCCGAGTCAAAAAAGTTCCGAGTCCGAAAAGAAATTCCTGACGAAGGCCGGCTCATCGGCCGAAACGTTGTACAATAACAATGAAGATGAGGACAATCCTTCGAATAACGCAAGATAATACTAAAAATTTTTGACATAAATCCAAAGGTTAACATGCCTTAAAATCCAACCAACTAACTGACCCGAGTGTACTACTGTTATGGTCCAATCTATGCTTAAATAAAATTTTAAAAAAATGTGTTACAAACGTGTTAAAAATTTTTTAAATTGAATACACAACAAGAATAAATAATAAAACAAAAACGTATTTGACATAAAACCAAGGCTTAACATGCCTTAAAAGCCAACCAACCAACCAATTAGCTATAAACCATCAAAACCCTCTGCTAACCGTATTCTACGCCTTAGTAATTATTTAATTTCATGTTAAAATTATTATTCTTTAATGTTAATCTCGGCGGACAACTTATGTTACTTCTGTTCAATCCTCATATCACCAAACTAATCCAAGCCGATGGAATTATATACTTACTCGTGTTAATAAAACATTCAATAAGTGCTATAACAAAATTATATAAATCTACAAGTTACGTATTCTACCTAGACAAAAGCCGTCGATTTATTCATATTCATTCTAACGGCACGTTTAACTTGTTTGGATCATTCCTGCCGAGAGTCTATGAATTGCTACATGTATATATTTTTTTTCATTAAGGTTTCTTATGATGTGTTTGCAAACGTTAGTATTATTAATATTAATATGAATATTATAATATTATGATAAGATAGATATATATATATTTAATAGAATAATTCTTATTATAATACAGATGTGTGTTTTCTGTCTGTAACCGAAACATATATTATCCACTCAAGTCAAACAATTTCCTTTACTAATACGTCACATTCTCCATGATTTTATTTTATTTAAACCTCAATTATCAATAAAACTGTTTATACATTATTGTAGATACTATGTCGCCACAATCTGACATACTAATTAATACATAGCAATTTGTTAGATGGGTTTTATAATATAACTAAACACAATTATTAGTATTTAGTGGATTTTTTGATGAGCGTATTTGATTTGATGGGCGGTGTTATACATAATGATGTTATTTATTTTTGATCTGTAGGTTTTTTATGTTTTTTCCTGCTGTATATTTTATATTTGGATTCAGGAATTATCTGAATTGTGATATGATAGGTGTGGTGGATCTTAGGTGTTGAAGTATGTTATGATATAATGACGTGATTTTTTGGAGTTTGGGGGCAGTGGTATTTGTATTTATTGTGGTGTGTTATTTGTTAGTTTTTGAAGTGTTGTATTGAGTTTCCTGTGTTTGAGTTTGGTTGTGACCGATGTTATCATTTGGATATATCAGGTAGTTTTTCTGGTGCTGTGCTTTTTAATTTTGGGATTTAATGGTATCAAGTGGGGGTATTTAGTGGTTGAATGGGTTGGTTGGAGTTGTGTATATTTTTTACTGTGTTATGTGAATCAATGTGAGCAGATTGCAAATTATAATGGATTATGGGTTCAATTTGAAATTGGATATACGACGAATTGTTATTGATTTTATTTATATAAAGTATGAATTATTTAAATATAAGTATTTAGTATGTAGTAATCGTATAATTTAATTGATTATTTTGAGTTTTTTCGTAAGGTCTGGTTATTTATCTGTAATTATATATTTATAAGGGTTAGTGCGGTCTATTGAATATGAGAATTTTCTATCTGTTTAGGTTAGTGGTTTGACATCTTTTAATTTAGAAATATTTAGTCGTTTCTTTGTATCTTTTAATTGATGTCTGATTATTAGTAGATATAACTAAAAGATAATTAATCATGTATATTTATTTAATACTTACTATCGCATATTATATCTCGTGATTTTGTTAAAGTAGGATAAACTGATAGTGAGGAGAGATTATTTTGTTCTTTTTTATGAATGATAGTCTTAGAGTGGGTTAGATGGGTGTTGGGGGAGTTATTATTGTTGAGTTGGTTTAGTGAAATTATGTTATATCTTTAATTTTCAGCTGGTTTTCTATATTTAGTTTGTGTTTCGCAATATATTACCTCTCTCTTGTTCTGTAATTATATTTCTAAATCTTGTATTTATATACTTGCTCATATTATCTTATTAGTTTCATTTGGCCTTTTACTAATTAAGATTAATATTGTTATATATATTTATATCTTACTTTTAGTAAAACTATTAATAACTTGCTAAATCATCCGTGATGTTGTTTGACATATATTTGC
>CM042141.1:32959074-32987378 GCA_023376005.1 Doryteuthis pealeii | reverse complement strand
CTGTGGCGCTACATGTCCTGGGAATGACGAAACTCTATCTGATGGTGAGGTTTTCCAGTTTTGGAAGGTTTGGGGAATGTGGAGCACACTTCATCACCATTGCTCCCTGGTCCACTCTGAACCGGAATGGTAGTACCTGTTAGGTTCCCATCTATGGGTTAAATAGAAAAATGTATTTATAAAAAAATTGTATTATCCATTAAGAATTGATTTATTTCAAAACTTTATCGGCATTAAAATGACCACTGAGGTTGATATGCCGTAAAACAAACCAAACCAAATACAATCTTTGTCGCCATTTTTAGACTACAGATGAGCACTTTACAGTGGAAACCCTTTGTGTTTCTTATTTAACAATCCTTGGTTGTTGCTTAGTGTTAGGCAGAATCCTTTGTTGTTCCTCGGAGTTCCTTAGTGTTGGGTAGAATCTTTGATTGAGCAGAGTCCTTGGTTACAGTTCCGTTCGTCCGCCTCGAATACGTGTAAATGTACGGGTTTCAGGATCGGCGATTAAATAGTCAAACTGACCCCGTATTCGAGCGTATTGATTGGCTGATTACCACGCAGAGTCTATAAGTTTAAGTAGTGGGCCACAGTAAACCTTATATAAGAAAATAATCAAAACAATGATTCTACAGAATTTTATCAGAATTGTTTTCTGGGTATGTTGCTTTCGTAAATCGGCAACCTACTCTGTTGATAATAGCTAATCGACTGATGGGAGAAAGGAATCTCAAAAGAACGTAACTCGCCAATATCATAGGACATAGTTACTTTATTCCATCTGTTCAGTTTCTGAGACCGTGGATGTAAGACGAAATGTCTAACGGACGCAATATCTGGCTAGATTTTTGTTCTAGTAAGAACCAGATCTCATATCTTTGACTGGTTTAAAAACGTTGAATATTTTCAATGTTTTTATGAACAGTATTTCAACGCAAATAATATGAGTGATCTGTTTAAGAATACTGACATGGATGTCATTCGATCCTTTGTGAGAGAAATAAAGATATATCAAAAATTATAAATCAAATATAAAGTACATCCACGAAATACATCTACAAAAATTACACCTGTTAAGGAAACTTTAGTGACAACGCTTATCTAAGGAATATTATTTATACCAATTTGAAGATATTAAGAACTTAAGATAGAGAAACGTTTATCAAAATAACGTGTTTCCACATTAAATGACCCGAAAAGGGATGATATGCCGTAAAACTAACAAACCAAAACAAATAAAGTTAATGAAAATTATTTATACCAATTTGAATATATTAAGAACTTGAAACATACAGCCCTTTATCAAAATAATTTGTTCTGACATTAAATGACCCGAAAAGGGTTGATATGCCGTAAAACAAACAAACCAAACCAAATAAAGTTAATGAAAATCATTTATACCCATTTGAAGATATCAAGAACTTGAAACACAGAACCCTTTATCAAAATAACTTGTTTCGGCATTAAATGACAAGAAAAGGGTTGATATGCTGTAAAACAAAAAACAAAAACAAAAACAAAACAAAACAAACCTTCCCCTACATCAGTCTACTCGTGTCCCCACCTCTCAAAAAAAGAATCACAGTTTCATTATATTTTGTTCAAATAAATCCGATCCCCACTTCCACGTTTGCCTGGCCTCATCGTCTGAGTAGTTACCATCAATATTTATATGACAGATCGAGTCTGATGACTTCAGCAAATTTTGAATAACTGCTGTTTATAGACACAGGTGCAAGATCAATCAAAACTTGTTACACATATCTTACCATTCCAGATGTGGAAGTTGCAACTCATCTTTCTTCCGATTCCTGTCTTTTAAAAGAATAAGCTAGTCGCTACCCGCGACCACTGACTGAAGTTAACATGTTGAAAACCTCATCCTGTAGGGAGAAAGAATAATTGTCTGTCCATGGATTGTAGACCAGGATACCCACGTTCGTCTCTTTTGTCACATGACAACTCGACCCCTTAGAATACTCTCCTTTATTCTCTTTCTTCGAAGGGACAAAACCCATTTCTTTTCAGTCCTCGTTAAGCGAAAATGACATATTTCTCAGTTCACTTCGTAGAACAGAATAGACAGTCTTGAACTTCAGCTTAGCGTATATTACATATCACCATAAAAAACATGGAAGCCACAGAAAGTTGTTTATCTAACTATTCTTTGGTATTTCTTTATTAATCTATGTTTATTCCTGGTACATGTTGTACAATTAACCTGTTTGTTACATATGTATTATTTTATTGATTTGTCACATATTATGTATAACTAACATTCATATACAGATTTTCACGTTGTTTGTCTTTTCTTACAGAATGTGCTAATGAATCCATGAATGTACTAACGTATTATAAGGACTTAATGTTGGTTTCAAACTAACAGTCATAATTATTATAGTGCTAGGTGTACAAGCGTAATCTAATAAGTAATGTCCCCAAAGCACTGGATATGCAGGGAAACTGTTCGTGCAGCTCTTGGAAAAACTCATATGCTTCTGTGTGCGCTTTAGTGTCTTGGCTTAGCAGTTGTTTCTGATGGAGCAACCGATTGATACTACAACCAAGTATAAAGTTCGCTCACTTATACAATTTCAAAATGCAAAAGACATTAAACCGATCGAAATCAATCGCCAATTAACGGAAGTGTATGGTTAGTCATGCATGGATGTCAAAAACGCACGCAAATGGTGTAGTATGTTTGCAACGATGACGAGGTTCAACGCTTCCTCAATGACAAGCCGGTGAGCTGATATTACAAGGGCATACGAAAACTGCAACAGTGCCCAGAGAAATACATGAATTTTCTAGAAATATATATAGATGTTTAAAATTTGAAATGCTTGTTTGTTTGTTTATTGATCTTAACGGCATATCAACCTGTCTGGAGTTATGTCATGCCTTACGGTTAGGAAGTTATACATATCGTGTATTTATATTTATACTTTTTAGTTATTGGTTTTAACAAAGTGTTAGCATTATTGAGGATTATGTTGTATGGTACTGATTTGTTTCATGTCTATATTCTATAGTATAATTTTATTTCCCTCAAAAAGAGAGAATATCCTCCATGTTGATATTTTCAAACAGATCTTTCATAATGTTTGCTTTAAAATAACTGTTTATGATGTGAGCAAAAAAAAACCTGCATTCTATGAAAGTGTTTAACTGTCAAAGGTGTTTGACATGTTCCACATTGTGGTTGTTGTTTCTTTTTGAGTATTTAGGAGTGCGTTAGTCTTGTGTAACCAATGCGTAATCGGGACACAATGACTTGTTCCTTTCTAGACTTCCTTAAAGTTGGTCTCCAGCCTCCCAAAGTGGGTTTGATTAGGAAGAGTTTATTGTGGATGTTGATATTCCAGTGTTGTTCCCATTTTGTATGAAGGAATCTATTAATCATAGGTTTCAGATCAGTATATGGTATCTTGAAATTGTCGGGGATCAAATCTAGAGCCGATTTATCTGCGGAGTCTTCTCTCAATAAAAGTTTCTGTGATTTCTGAATATTTTGGAGACCTTACCTCTGGGATTACTCTCGTGTCATTTACCGAAATAGCGATTATGTACAAAAATAGATACACATTTTAGAATTCATGTTTGTGACGTCACTAAGTAAGATCACTGATTATCTTATTATAATGGAGATTGTGTGTTTTTCTGTCTGTAACAGAAACTATATTCCTACTCAAGTCACAATTCTCTTAGTTATTGACATCACATTGTCCATGATTTTATTTTTTATCTAAACCTCAATTATTAATAAAATTGTCTTACATTATTAATACTGTTAACCATATCTACATCACTCCAAACCTCGCATCTCATTTGATATATTACAAAACAAAATAGCGGTTACAGTGTGAACGAAGGCTAATTTGCATATTAATATAAAAAATCGAATTTAATAAATATGTGCTTAGTATTATTGATTTCTAACTGTTCGGTTTTATTTTAATGAATATAAGCAAAAGTCTCTTCAATGAATCTTAAATGAAATCCATTAACAAGATAAAATAACTGTCATTTTATTCTTTACTTCCTCTTTTAACTAAATACTTAAATTAGAAAAATAACAATGAAAGACGAGAGTGATGGAAGAGTAAGTTTCAGTTGTTCCATTTTTTATTATACTCCCTCTGTTTCAAATCTTTTATTATACCCCCCTCTGTTTCAAATCTTTTTATCTGTATTCTTATTTATTTTCATTAGCCTTTCTAATTTAATACAATATTTTATTACATTAAAACTTAAATACTTGCACCCGGAGGGTGCATATATTTGCTAGTTTTTTTAATATAATTTTGTGGTCTTTGAAATCTCCAAGGTGTTCTTGCCCAAATGCCTTTGGCGATGTCAGGGATTAAATTGGTTGAAACCCGCTGAAAAATAATATTTTCCTCACCCCCTCATGTCTAAATGTAAGGTCATGGCAACCTTAATCCGTTTTCGATTGGAAATTCGCATAATGTTAATTTCAATAAATAACAAAAGGGTATCTATTCGGGCGGAAGAAGATTAATGAAGTCATGGGGAAATAATTAGAATCACGGCTTTTAACTGCAATGCAACTATTAATACAACCCTCAACAAAATAATTCTGTTATTAATCGATTTTTTTTTGTTGTCTTTTTTTTTTACTCTCGACCGAGCGAACAAAAATAATGAATGGAGAATTGATGAAAAGAGATACTGGAATCTACTAGTCATCTTATTCTCTTTACTGAAGGTTGGTTGGCTGGATTTTAGGTCTTGTTAACCCATGGTTTATATTATACAGTAGACGTTTAGTTTATTTCATTCTTGTAGAGTATTTGATTTTTTAACCTCAACTTTATGAAAACAATTTTTAAACTAATTTTTTTTAATCTATTATTATATATATATATATATATAATATATATATATATATATATATATATATATATATATAAATATTTATCTTATACAATCCGACTTTTAATTGTCGCCGGTCATTATACTTGAAAAAGAACCGGACAAAAAGGTTGACGACTCAACAGAAATAAACTTCCATCCATTATAAAATTCCGTGTTTGTCTACATTCTCCACATGCTGCCGAATTGATTTCGTCACTTTACTCCCATATATATATATATATTTATATATATATATATATATATATATATATATATATATATATATATATATATATATATATATATATATATATACACTTTGAAGAAGAAGAAGAAGAAGAAGAAGAAGAAGAAGAAGAAGAAGAAGAAGAAGAAGAAGAAGATGGCGATCAGCCAATTCTCAAGTTCTTAAAGACATTACCCGATGAGCATTAATTGTGTAACTTACGTGGTTCTCATCGTTCTATATATATATATATGGATAATATAAATGGTCATATATATATATATATATGAATCCATATAATATATAATATATATATCATCTTGTTCTATATATATATATATATATATATATATATATATATATATATCATATATATATATATAGTGTTCTTGTGTGTTCTTATAGGTGTGTGTGTGTGTATATACTATTATATGGTAATGGCTAATTGCCTGACTGTGTTAAATTCAACTCGTATAAAATGGAGGAGTGGGAATCAAAATTTCAATGATACAATGCCAAAATAATCTACATTGAAAAAGAAATCACATTTTGAAGTAACAAAATAGCGTTAATTATATTCTTCAGAAATTATTGATTTTGTTTTTTGGCTTGGACTCGTGTCGAGTTGCTTTCAATGGTCAATGGAGGAGACATAGAAATTGGTAGACAATGACGCCTGCTTTTAAACGGAACACAACACATACTCATTAATGTAGTTGACTTATAAACTGCAATTTAACTTTTCCTTTTTTTTCATGAATTTTTATTTCACTTGAACTATTTCAATATAGTCTGATTTTTCATGTTGCGCTTCAGGTTACTGCCAATAAAATGTAGGCAAAAGATTCTAACCTTTAGCATTTAATATTGTTTACTGTATATTCGGGGGTTTCCATTGTGTAATAGTTACAGTTTCTACCTATTTGTTGATTATATGCATGAAATTAATGGAAAGTATAACATTAATATTTTAACCAATGCATTATCCTGGGTATGATGTTAAACTCCATTAAGTGCTGAAGTACCATTTTTGGAGTTCTGGGGTGTGTGGAGTATCCATTCCTAGCCATTACTCCCAGGTCCAATCTGACCCGGAGTGTTAGTACCTGTTAGGGTTCCATGTATATATTAAATAGATCTGACTGCAAGTTAATGTAAATTATTTTTTACCATTTCATCGATACTCAAGAAGTTAATGATTAATCTTACATGAAGATTATTTTCACCGACTTTTTAATACACATGAAGTTAATGAGAATTATCATTACTCATGAAGAATAATTTGGTTTTTAAAAAAGTTAGAAAAATTGGTTTAAGAATATTTAGTTAAAAAATAGAATTTGATTAAAAAGAATTTGGTTAAAAAATTTTAGTTAAAGAATTAATTAAAAAAGGAAAATTTAGTTTTAAAAAATCAACAAAAAAATTTTCATTAAAAAGAATTTGGTTGAACATAATTTGGTTAAAAAGACTTTTGATTAAGATAATTTGGTAAAAAAATATAACACACATGAAATTCAATAAATCTTATATAGATAAAACAAGATTTGACATTGAATAACCCGCAAGGTTTGATATGCCCTTAAATACCAACCAACAACCAGCATGTTAGCAAACAGTGTAAAATTCTAAAAGATGACAAATTTCATTTAAATGTTTTTGTTTAGAAAAATGGAATTAACGTAATAGATTTTTATGATTCATCTTTTTTTTTTCTCATATATCTGCGCTCCAAACCTCTGTCTCGTAACTTGTCGAGCCGAGGGTAAGACTTCCCTTAAACGTGGTGTCTATGACATGGCATTAGACTACATATGGTGTTGAGACATCAATTCTGGAAACATAGGGAGTGTAAAATAATCCTTCATTGCCATTATTCCCTGGTTCACTTTGACCCGGACTGGCAGTGTCTATTGAGGGCGCATCTATGGTTCAAAAAGTTCTGTTTTTCAATTATTTGTACTAGAGAATAATACTGGATTATATGAACTAGCAAATATATGCACCCTCCGGGTGCAAGTATTATAGTTTTAAAGTGATAAAATATTATACTAAATTAGAAAGGCCAATGAAACTAAATAAGAATGCAGATAAAAAGATTTGAAACAGAGGGGGGTATAATCGAAAAATTGAACAACTGAAACTTACTATTCCACCACTCCCATCTTTCATTGCTAAATTTTCCTAATTTAACTATTGAGTTAAAATAGGAAGTAAAGAATAAAATTACAGTTATTTCTTCTTGTTAATCGATTTCTATTAAGATTTATCCCCGAGATTTTTGCTCTTATTTATTAAGATAAAACCAGACAATTAGAAATCAATAATACTAAGCATATATTTATTAAAATCATATTTTAAATATCAATATGCAAATTAGCCTTCCTGTTCACACTGTAAACCGCTATTTTGTTGTATATATAAATACAATTGCATGTTATTAGTATGCAGATGTGGCCAACAGTATTAATAATGTATAACAGTTTTATTGATAATTGAGGTTTAAATAAAAATAAAATCATGGAGAATGTGACGTAATTAAGTAAAGGAATTGTGACTTGAGTGGTAATATAGTTTCGGTTACAGACAGAAAAACACACAATCTCTATTATAATAAGATTATTCTATTAAATATCATATATACTATCATTATCATAATATTATATATATCATATTATATTAATAATACTAACCGTTTGCAAACACATCATAAGAAACTTAATGAAAAAAAATATATACATGTACGCAATTCAATAGACTCTCGGCAGGAAATGATCCCAAACAAGTTAACGTGCCGTTAGAATGAATCACTGAATAAATCGACCTTTTGTCTAGCGTAGATACGTCAACTTGTAAATTTATAATAATTTATGTTATACAACTTATGAATGTTTTACTTAACACGAAGTAAGTATATAATTCCATCGGCTTGGATTAGTTTGGTGATCAATGAGGATTGAACAGAACGTAACAGTAATTGTCCCCGAGATTAACTTAAGAATAATTAATTCTTAAATGACAATTAAATAATTACTAAGGCGAGATAACGTTAGCAGAGGGTTTGATGGTTTTATAGCTAATTGGTTGGTTGGTTGGATTTTAAGGCATGTTAAGCCTTGGTTTTATGTCAAATACGTTTTTGTTTTATTTATTCTTGTTGTGTATTCAATTTAAAAAAATTTTAAACACGTTTGTAACACATTTTTAAAATTTTATTTAAGCCATAGATTGGACCATAACAGGTAGTACCACTCCGGGTCAGTTAGTTGGTTGGATTTTAAGGCATGTTAACCTTTGGATTTATGTCAAGAACATTTTTAGTATTATCTGCGTTATTCGAACGATTGTCCTCATCTTCATTGTTATCTGTACAACGTTTCGGCCGATGAGCCCCCCGGCCTTCGTCAGGAATTTCTTTTCGGACTCGGGAACCTTCTTTTCGGACTCGGGAACCTTCTTGTCGTAAGACGTCTTACGAGGTGACTTAATCGGGAACCTTTTTGCCGTAATCGGGAGCCATCACGGAACTTTGAACCTAACCCTTTATTCAGTCCACGGGGGTATCCTGTTCTCATTCCGCTAACCATTGCTGGGGTAGAGGTGTTAAGCTGTGTTAATTATTAGTCTATGTTACTGTTGCCCTTGAGCGGGATTGAACCTGCAGTCTAGAGATAACTGTCACTTGGAACTGTCTTAACCTAACTCCTTTATCCACTAGGCCATGTGTCCAATTGGACACATGGGCTAGTGGATAAAGGAGGACAATCCAGTGTGTATTTTGGGAACTTATAAACCTAATGTCTTGTTTTGGCTAGAATATCTACCTATTCACTTATATACGATATTTTACCTAGACTCATATTGTTTTTTATTTTTATTTTTTTAATTTTTATCTTTTAATCTAATATAGCCCTTTTAATTATGGGTTTCCATATTGTGAGTCCGAAAAGAAGGTTTGCGAGTCCGAGAAGGTTCTCGAGTACGACAAGAAATACCTGAAGAAAGCCGGAGGGCATATCGGCCAAAACGTTGTACAGATAACAATGAAGATGAGGACAATAGTCCGAATAACGCATATAATACTAATCATCAAGCCTCATCTCAACATTCAGTGAAAAATGACGTTTGTGTTTTATTTATTTTTGTTGGGTATTAAATGTTTTAAAAACTCATTTTAAAGATGGTTTTAAGACATTTTTTGAGATTTATTTAAGCGATAGATGGGACACTAACAGGTACTATCACTCCGGATCAGAGAGGACCTGGGAGAAATGAAAGGGCACCCCACACTTCCCAGAATACCAGAACTGAATCCTCTCTACTAAATGCATTTCAACATCTTACTAAGGATATTGAAATAATTTCCATTAACTTAACTAGCAAAATAAAAAAAAACACCCTCCGGGCGATGTAAACAAATTTTTGAAAAAGATATTGCTTGAGGAGGTGGAAGTTAAAAATTAATTGTTGGTGAGTTTGAACCATAAATCATGAAATCATCAAATTATTAAAGGAGTAAAAAAAAATAAAATAATAAATTATTTGAATATAATATAATAAACTATATGATATCTGAGGGATGTATCTATTAAAACTTGTTTTAAAAAACAATGAGGACTGTCTAGTGTTGCATGTTCAAATTTTGAGTGTATTTATTCTAGGTTATGAATTTCGGATATAGTGACGTAAGCAGTGACGTAGTTCTTATTTCAGACAAAAACCGGAAGCGAATCTCCATTATTAATAGATGTGTATCAATAAATGCTGGTGGACCTCCGTCACCACCTTCTAGCATATACAATAAAAAGTGTTTGACGTTTGCCATGAGAGCAATACAACCGGGAAAATCATTGCATGTGGGGACTTTCTGTTGTAATGGTTATCGTCTTGGAAATTGACTTCCTCCAGCTAAGTTAAAAAAATAAAGCAGACTGGGCTCATAAACCTTAGTACCTTGGTATGGCAACCAGTCTAGAAGAAAAACTGTTATGGTCTGCAAAAATGACCTTGTGTCGCATCTTGTTTGTTAGGAGGAATTGGTTAAATAGATATGAGGAATGGGAATTTAATATTTGGTCTTAGGGGAAAAAATCTCGTTTTTTATGGTGTTGTCTTGGGCTGCGATTAAGAGGGATTCGATTCCCTTGTTTGCTTTCCTTTGTGTAGCCATGTCCATGTTTTCTCATCAGTCATTTCTTAAGTTTGTCTTCTGAAATCCATGAAACTTGTTTATTTTTCACATTTTTACAATCTTTTTATTGTTCCTGTTTTTGTTAGTTTTACTGTGTTTTTGATTGCAGTTTTCTTCACTCTGTTTTGTATACATTCAAATACACGAATCCTCAATGCTGGTAAGTCCTCTTCCCCCTTTTTCTTTTAATACACAATTTGTCAATGCCAATTCTCCGGTGGAAGCCTTTGTGTCTTCTTCTTCTTCTTCTTCTTCTTCTTCTTCTTCTTCTTATTATTATTATTATTATTATTATTATTATTATTATTATTATTATTATTTCTCTCCATCGAGTTTGTTCACGTCTGCCTTAGCCGGTGGTTCACTCGAATCTGAGTGACAGCAAGTCTCCTCAGGTCTCCAGGTTTCTTCTGAGAATTCCATCCGATTTTAAAGATGCTGTAGTTTGGATGGTCTCGATTCATCCTCTGATTTCCAATTAACTTTTTTCCAGGCCATTAGAAGTTGTTCTATGGGAATCAATTCCAATTGGTACGCTGTTTACCTTCATATGCCACAATAGGTCCAAGTATGTTTTTATCTTTTTGCCTTCTTTTAATTTCATTCAGTGATCGACTGACACGGAAAAATCCACGATATAAAAGTTCTCATCTTGTTAATCAGCACTAGGTCTGGTCTCCTGGCCTGGATTAGGTGATCCGTTTGTACCTCAAAGTTATTATTATTATTATTATTATTATTATTATTATTATTATTATTATTAACTCGTAGCGAGTTAATATTCAGAGCATCATGAGCTGGTGGTATAATTAACTGGTGATCTGAGCAGACAGTAAGTCTCCTCAAGTCTCTGGGCTTCTTATGAGTATTCTAGGAGATATCAACAATGCTGTGACTGGATGGTCTCGATTCCTCCTTTAATCCATTATTCCTCTAGTTTCCATTCTCAACTCTTTGATACCATTCAAGGATACCAACTACTCTAAGTATCACCTTTACCCGAGATTACAGGTTCTTTGTTTGTTGTTGATTATCACGAGGTCAGGTGTTCTGGTCGGATTAGGGCATCTCAAGAGAATTTTATGAGTCTCATAATCAAGAGTGAATTCTGGGTTGTGCATATATCATTTTTGTAGTATGTTTAAATGTTAGTTAATTATTATTATTATATTAATTATTATAAAAAGTTTTTTCAAACCCGCCTAGCTGGTGGTACAATGGCGGCTGAGAGACAACAAGTCTTCTCAGGCCTCCAGGACTCTTCTAAGTATTCTAGCTGATCTTAATACTTCAGTGTTTGGATGGTCTCGACTTTTCGTTGGATTTCCAATTCTTCCAGACTGTTTTCAAAACCCTTGGAAACTATTCCAAGGGCAACAATTACAATTGGCACGACCTTCACCTTCATGTCCCATAGATTTTTCAGCTCTCTGGCTAGGTCAAGTATTTTGTCTATCTTTTCATTTTTTTTCACCTTCACTTTTGGATGCGCCCGGGCGGACGGCAACATCCACGCGATAACCACGTTTTCTTCTTCATGTTGTCCAAATATTACTAGCTTCACACAAGCTCTAATTAACGTTCTTCCACTTGAAAAAAAAAGTCTTCTCGTGTCTCCAAGACTTCCCTCATTTATCTTAGCAGTTTTTTTAGACTTCTGTATCTGAGTGGTGTCGATTCTTCCTCTGATCTCCAGTACCTTTAGTCTTTTTTCTAGGCCTTTGGTAACAATCTAAGGACCCCAAATAGAATTTGATATCAACGTCATACCCTGCTTTATCTGCAAGACCCAAGTATATGTCTTTTATCACTTTCTTTCATTCTTACTCGATTTTCTGGAAGAGCAAAATCCACTAGATGACAATTCTTTTCCCTTTTTGTAAGTTAACACTTGGCGGAGATTGAGTGATCCGTTTCTATCTCAAAATCCCAAAGAATTGTATGTGATTTTTATTACATAAGTATTAACTGGCGATTTTCCCTGACAGATTTCCAGAACTGGCCAATCTGAGTAATGTTTCATTGGATCTACTTGTTTCATTCGCGTCAAGATTGTTCTGTTCCAAGTACTCCTAATATTATTGATATTACTATCAATTTCAGATTGAAATACTTCATTTAAAGAAATTTGAATGACGTAGGTGTAATCTTCATGATTGGTTAGTACCTAGTCCAATACAAACCTGGTGGCGGAGCATGACATGCAACACCCCACTTTGGCCCTTAGGCTAGTCGGGAATCAATATAGCGCGCCTATATGATTGTTCCAACCCTATTTGTCCTCATGGCACGCCTTGTCATATATTTGCTACAAGGAGGTGACTGAGGCTGTTAGTGTCCTGGTAAGACGTTAAACTCTATCTAAGGGTGAAGCCATAAGGAATGGGAGTACCCCTTCATCAACATTACTCCCAGGTCAGTGTGACCCAGAGTGGTAGTACCTGTTAGAGTCCCATATATAGCTTAAATTGAAGGAAAAAAAAACACACACACACAATATGAGTCTAGGTAAAAAATCATACATAAAATGAATGGTAATATTCTAGCCAAAACAAGATATTATGTTTATAAATTTCCCAATTCTTGAATTGTCCAATTTGGACACATGCCTAATGGATAAGGAAGTTAGGTTATAAGACAGTCTAAGTGACAGTTATCTCTGGATTCCAGGTTCAATCCTGAACCGGCGGCAGTAACATAGAAAAATAATTAAAGATTGAGTTAAAAAATATTTGAATACACATCAAACATAAAAGAACAAAATGTTCTTCGGCATAAAATAACTAGAAAAATAAACAAAACCAAACCTAGAAGCTTTTATCAAAATAACTTGAATCGGCACTAAATGACCGATAAGTGTTGACATACCGTAAAACGAAACAACGAACTTTGTGTATATGAAAAAATGACTCACGTCACATTATAAATGGGAACCGAACATCAGTGAGAGGTTTTCATAAGGAAACATCGGATACAGCATCTCCTCTCCCTGAACAAACTGAGCTCCCTCATTGTAGAACCGAAGAGATGCAATTGTTGATCAGGTTGTCTTGACATGATGTAGAAATAATCAGATTTGTGTGACAGCATTCGGAATTGAATAAGAATTCACTGATGTACCGATGATATTTATCAAGTCTCAAATTAGTATTATCTGCGTTATTCAGGACTATTGTCCCCATCTTCATTGTGTTCTGTACAACGTTTCGGCCGATATGCCGAAAAACAACACACACACACACAATATGAGTCTAGGTAAAAAATCATACATAAAAGAATAGGTAGATATTCTAACCAAAAAAAGATATTAGGTTTATAAGTTCCCAAAATTCACATTGAATTGTCCAATTGGACACATGGCCTAGTGGATAAGGTAGTTAGGATATAAAACAGTTCTAAGTGACAGTTATCTCTGGATTCCAGGTTCAATCCAACCGGCGCAGTAACATAGAAAAATGATTAACACAGCTCCCGCCCCAGCTATGTTAGCGAATGAGAAAAGGATACCCCCGTGGACTAGATAAAGGGTTAGGTTCAAAGTTCCGTGATGACTCCCGATGACAAGAAAGTTCCCGAGTTCGAAAAGAAGGTTCCTGAGAAGGTTTCGAGTCCGACAAGAAATACCTGAAGAAGGCCGGAGGCATATTGGCCGAAACGATGTACAGAACACAATGAAGATGAGGACAATAGTCCGAATAACACAGATAATACTAATCATCAAGCCTCATCTCAAACATTCAGAGAAAAAAGTCTCAAATTGTTTGTTATATGTCTTCCGAGGTTTGGTTTCTTTGTTTAATGGCATAACAGCCTGCTAAAATTTGTGTCGCCATTGTAGGGGTTCAGTTGTTCTTTTCACAGAATCCAGTTGGTAATCCTAGTCAGTAATGAGTTGGTAATCATGGTAATATATATAAGTCCACGAGCTGGCACAAATCTCCGATAGCAGTCTAAACTATAGGCCACTTTGATTGACATATTTTCTTCGTACTTTTTTAGGTGAGCTACTAAATGTGTTGCGAATAGCTGCGAAAAGAAGAAAATTGATGAAAGAAAAACTTATATAATCTCAATTTGATAAAGATGATTTTATTCTTTAATTATCATATGATGGCTGGTTGGTTAGATTTTACGGCATGTCAAAACTTGGGTTATTTATGCCAAACACGTTTTGTTTTTTGAAATTCTTGGTGGTTAATCCAAAAGATAGGTCTCCTGGCAGAAACTTCATCAGAGTAATTAATTTGAAGAGTGTTGGAACGATTGTAAATTCTTTCTGTCCTTGTCTCTCATTGGCCAATTTTTACCGGAAATGCCTGCTATTGTTGAAAAGTTCATAAATAGGAGTGGCGATTTTGCGTACATCTTTTACCCGCATTTAGTCCAAAACAACATTTATGGGTATTTAATGCAAATGCCAACTTTGTAGAAGAATAGTAGTAGTACAATTAAACCTATATCTCAGAACGAATGGATTCATGTTTTTCCCAAGTGTACTAACCCGAAGCGAAACGCAAACGACCTCGTCCAGAATTCGGATTCGGTATGCTTACATTACTTAATACGTAGTCACACATATAGCTTTTGAACAGTCACATTAATGCTTTAACTTGTCTGTTTCTTTTATTTACCTAGCTTTGATCTTTTACATAGCATATCAAACTTCGTGGGTTATTTAATGCCAATAACGTTTTGTTTTATGTATTATTGGTGGTTAATCCAAAAGATAGGTATTCCTGGCAGAAATTTCATCAGAGTAATTAATTTGAAGAGAGTTGCGAATGATTGTAAATTCTTTCTGTCCTCGTCTCTCATTGGCCAATTTTTACCGGAAGCGTGTAGGAAGTAATGGTTAAAGTCATAGGAAGCGTGTTGTGTAATGGTTAAAGTCATAGGAAATGGGTTCGACGCCACGAGTTCAAATCCTGGACGTGGTAATTGCATTTCACTTATCACTAATACCCTTGGGAAAGGTATGAATTCTACTCTCCCTCCAGCTTATTGCGTAAATAGTAGGGCAGACTGGGCTCTTTAACCTTGGTTAGGAACCGATCTAAGAGAAGGAAAACTCTGAATTCAAACCTGTTAAAATCCGCTTAAGAAATTGACCTTGTGTCACATCCTTACTCATGCGAGGGGTTGGTAAATATATATATTTAATGCCAAGCCATCCTAGTAGAAAGACAATGGTGGTACTATTTAACCCCTAGCTGAATGGTTTATACATTTCCCATGGTATTAGTGTGAAAATGAATAGGAATAGCGCGACAGGAGTTCGAATTCACATTACAACTAGTACAAAAATACACCTCCGGGCGATGTAAAATATTTTTGAAACATATTGCCTGAGGGGTGGGAGTAAAAAATCCAATGTCAGCGAGTTTGTACCCTAAGTAAGTAAAAATCATCAAATTCATTAAAGGATTAAAAAATAAAACTATTTGAAATGTAAACTTAAAATATGTATTAAAATAAAACAAACTATATATTAGATATATAATACAGTCACGTATTTATTAAAACTTGTTTTAATAAAATCAATGAGACTGTTCTAATGTTGCTGTTCAAATTTTAGTGTATTATTCCATGTTATGACGAGTTTGGGTAATCTGACGTAAGCAGTGACCGTAATTTTTGTACAGACAAAAACCCAGGAAGCGAATCACCATTATAATAGATGGACAGTTCATCACATTAACCCTCACGCCACGGGATCTGTCACTTCCAGAGGTTTACTCACTGTCTAAAGTCATGTTGGCTTTAATATTTTCTGATAAAAAAAAATACAAAAAAAAAGAAAAGAAAAGAAAAGATAGGTAGATAAATACAATTTTGAAAAAGTATGTGGCGATAAGACGATTTGGAATGTTCGAATGTACAAGATCGATAAATACATCTGTTTGAAAGCTTACGACCGGATGAAGAGATGTCAGAGTATCGATTCTCAACGGTATTTTGATTTGCATTTATATTAACTCTGATTGTATTTTAACCATTTGAAGACAGGGAGAAAAAGTCGATTTGAATTATGGTTATAGAGACGTAGCCCAAAGATCCATTCCCAAATCAAGGAGAAAACAATTATTTATTACTAGCAAAATACGCACCCTCCAAACGGTGTAGAGATTAATTCTGGAAAAGATATTGTTTGAGGGTGGGGTGGGGTTAAAACTTCAATGTTCAGAGGGTATGTAAAAGTAATAAAATCATCAAATTTATTAAATGAGTAAAAAAAATATCAATTTGAAATGGAAATTTTCTCTGTAAATCCCCAAATAAAATACTGCGTGCATATATTTGAATTATTAATTAAAAGCTTATTTGAATAATTTACGCGTAAATTTTATAACCAACCATCGTAGGTAATTTAATTTTTTTAACTTTTAGTTAAACCTCTTGATACCGAAAAAAAAGGACTATTTCTGATTTAAATAATTTTTTCTGTAATACAGTATACGTTAGATTACTTTTAACTAGTATATTAAAATAAAAATAACAATATATGAATACATATTACCGGGCATGTTTTTATTGAAATTTTGTTTTAAAAACAATAAGAACCGTCTTACGTTTGCATACTTCAAATGTTAAGTGTATATTACTATAAGGTTATTTTTTATTCTATGTCCTCACGATTAGGGTAATGTGAACGTTAAGCAGTACGTAGTTTCGGTTACAGACAATTGAGACCGAATCCTCCAATTACTAATAATAGTGAAGACCTGCCTCAGATATAAAATAACAATATATGAAATACATATTACCGGGCATGTTTTTATTCAAAATTTGTTTTTAAAAAACCATAAGGACCGTCTTAAGTTTGCATACTCAAATTTTAAGTGCATATGATATAAGGTGATTTCTTATTCTATGTCCTCACGCATTAGTGTAATTGTGACGTAAGGCAGGTAACGTAGTTTCGGTTACAGACGAATTGAGATCGAATTTCCATTACTAATAGGATATAGTGAAAACCTGCCTCAGATATTCCAAACAGGGCAGTGTTGCATGTTTGTTCTGTGGTGGAGGTGTAGACTGTAGACATTACAGTCTGACGATGAACAGCCGCCATATTGTATGTGAAGGAAAATAACGTTTGTAGGTAGCCATTTCTATGGCTGTTCCTGATTTAACGGTATTCATCGTTGAAATTAGACTCGGCTATCCGATTTCAACATCCTTGAATCGATGCTGTTTGCTTTTGCTTTACCGTTAATTATAATCCGACCATATGACCTTCAGGCCCCGTTTTGACTCGATTTCAAAGGAGATGTTTTTCATTTCTACCACCGTCAATATCCGGTTGGTTTGGTTGGTATTTAGGGGTTTAGGGGTTAGGGTTAGGGTTAGGTGTTAGTTTTAAAATTTAAAAAACTCTAAAATCGTCTGTTAACAAACAACCGTATATTGACGGTGTAGATGAAAAACATCTCCTTCTGAATCGAGATCAAAACGGGGCCCTGAAGGTCATATGGTCCGATTAAATTAACGGTAAGCAAAACGCAAACAGCATCGATCAGGATTTGAAAATCGGATAGCCGAGTCTAATTTCAACGATGATAAAACCGTTAAATCAGGAACAGCCAATAGAAATGGCTACCTACAGAACGTTATTTCCCTTCACATACAATATGGCGGCTGATTCATCGTCAGACTGTAATTCTACAGTCTACACCCTCCACCACAGAACAAACATGCAACCCTGGCCCTTTTGGATATCTGAGGCAGGTTTTCACTATATTATTAGTAATGGAAATTCGATCTCAATTCGTCTGTAACCGAAAACTACGTTACTTGCTTACGTCACATTACACTAAATCGTGAGGACATAGAATAAAGAATCACCTTATATCATATGCACTTAAAATTTGAGTATGCAAACTTAGACGGTCCTTATGGTTTTTTAAAAACAAATTTGAATAAAAACATGCCCGGTAATATGTATTCATATATTGTTATTTATATCTGAGGCAGGTCTTCACTACATCTATTAGTAATGGAGATTCGGTCTCAATTTGTCTGTAACCGAAACTACGTTACTGCTTACGTCACATTACCCTAAATCGTGAGGACATAGAATAAAAAATAACCTTATAGTATATACACTTAACATTTGAGTATGCAAACGTAGACGGTTCTTATTGTTTTTTAAAACAAATTTCAATAAAAACATGCCCGGTAATATGTATTCATATATTGTTATTTTTATTTTAATATATAGTTAAAGTAATCTAACGTATACTGTATTACAGAAAAATTATTTACAATCAAGAAATAGTCTTTTTTTTCGGTATCAAGAGGTTAACTAAAAAGTTAAAAAAATTAAATACCTACGATGTTGTATAAAATTTACGCGTAAAATATTCAAAATAAGCTTTTAATTAATAATTAATATATGCACGCAGTATTTTATTTGGGGATTTACAGAAGAAAATTTCCATTTCAAATTGATATTTTTTTACTCATTTAATAAATTTGATGATTTTATTTACTTTTACATACCCTCTGACATTGAAGTTTTAACCCCACCCCACTCAAACAATATCTTTCCAGAATTAATCTCTACACCGTTTGGAGGGTGCGTATTTTGCTAGTAATAAATAATTGTTTCTCCTTGGATTTGGGAATGGATCTTTGGGCTACGTCCTAATACCATAATTCAAATCGACCTCTTTTCTCCCCTGTCTTCAAATGGTTAAAATACAATCAAGAGTTAATATAAATGCAAATCAAAATTCCGTTGAGAATCGATACTCTGACATCTCTTCATCCGGTCGTAAGCTTTCAAACCAGATGTATTTATCGATCTTGTACAATTCGACATTCAAATCGTCTTATCGCCACATACTTTTCAAAATTGTATTTATCTACCTATCTTTTCTTTTCTTTTCTTTTTTTTTGTATTTTTTTTTATCCAGAAAATATTAAACCCAACATGACTTTAGACAGTGAGTAAACCTCTGGAAGTGACAGATCCCCGTGGCGTAGAGGGTTAATGTGATGAACTGTCACATCTATTAATAATGGTGATTCGCTTCCGGTTTTTGTCTGTAACAAAAATTACGTCACTGCTTACGTCAGATTACCCAAACTCGTCATAACATGGAATAAATACACTAAAAATTTGAACATGCAACATTAGACAGTCCTCATTGATTTTATTAAAACAAGTTTTAATAAATACGTGACTGGTATTATATATCTATATATAGTTTGTTTTATTTTAATACATATTTTAAGTTTACATTTCAAATAGTTTTATTTTTTAATCCTTTAATGAATTTGATGATTTTACTTACTTAGGGTACAAACTCGCTGACATTGGATTTTTTACTCCCACCCCTCAGGCAATATGTTTCAAAAACTATTTTACATCGCCCGGAGGGTGTATTTTGTACTAGTTGTAATAAGTGAATTCGAACTCCTGTCGCGCTATTCTATTCATTTTCACACTAATACCATTGGGAAATGTATAAACCATTCAGCTAGGGGTTAAATAGTACCACCATTGTCTTTCTACTAGGATGGCTTTGGCATTAAATATATATATTTACCAACCCCTCCGCATGAGTAGGATGTGACACAAGGTCAATTTCTTAAGCGGATTTTAACAGGTTTGAATTCAGAGTTTTCCTTCTCTTAGATCGGTTGCCTAACCAAGGTTAAAGAGCCCAGTCTGCCCTACTATTTACCAATAAGCTGGAGGGAGAGTAGAATTCATACCTTTCCCAAGGGTATTAGTGATAAGTGAAATGCAATTACCACGTCCAGGATTTGAACTCGTGGCGTCGAACCCATTTCCTATGACTTTAACCATTACACAACACGCTTCCTATGACTTTAACCATTACTTCCTACACGCTTCCGGTAAAAATTGGCCAATGAGAGACGAGGACAGAAAGAATTTACAATCATTCGCAACTCTCTTCAAATTAATTACTCTGATGAAAATTTCTGCCAGGAATACCTATCTTTTGGATTAACCACCAATAATACATAAAACAAAAACGTTATTGGCATTAAAATAACCCACGAAGTTGATATGCTATGTAAAAGATCCAAAGCTAGGTAAATAAAAGAAACAGACAAGTTAAAGCATTAATGTGACTGTTCAAAGCTATATGTGTGACTACGTATTAAGTAATGTAAGCATACCGAATCCGAATTCTGGACGAGGTCGTTTGCGTTTCGCTTCGGGTTAGTACACTTGGGAAAAAACATGAATCCATTCGTTCTGAGATATAGGTTTAATTGTACTACTACTATTCTTTCTACAAAGTTGGCATTTGCATTAAATACCATAAATGTTGTTTTGGACTAAATGCGGGTAAAAGATGTACGCAAAATCGCCACTCCTATTTATGAACTTTTTCAACAATAGCAGGCATTTCCGGTAAAAATTGGCCAATGAGAGACAAGGACAGAAAGAATTTACAATCGTTCGCAACACTCTTCAAATTAATTACTCTGATCAAGTTTCTGCCAGGATGACCTATCTTTTGGATTAACCACCAAGAATTTCAAAAAACAAAACGTGTTTGGCATAAAATAACCCAACAAGTTTTGACATGCCGTAAAATCTAACCAACCAGCCATCATATGATAATTAAAGAATAAAATCATCTTTATCAAATTGAGATTATATAAGTTTTTCTTTCATCTATTTTCTTCTTTTCGCAGCTATTTGCAACACATTTAGTAGCTCACCTAAAAAAGTACGAGAAAATATGTCAATCAAAGTGACCCATAGCTTAGACTGCTATCGGAAGAATTGTGCCAGCTCGTGGACTTATATATATTACCAATGATTACCAACTCACTACTGACTAGGATTACCAACTGGATTCTGTGAAAAACAGAACAACTGAACCCCTACAATGGCGACACAAATTTTAGCAGGCTGTTATGCCATTAAACAAAGAAACCAAACCTCGGAAGACATATAACAAACAATTTGAGACTTTTTCTCTGAATGTTTGAGATGAGGCTTGATGATTAGTATTATCTGCGTTATTCGGACTATTGTCCTCATCTTCATTGTGTTCTGTACAACGTTTCGGCCAATATGCCCTCCGGCCTTCTTCAGGTATTTCTTGTCGGACTCGGAAACCTTCTCAGGAACCTTCTTTTCGAACTCGGGAACTTTCTTGTCGTAATCGGGAGTCATCACGGAACTTTGAACCTAACCCTTTATTTAGTCCACGGGGGTATCCTTTTCTCATTCTGCTAACAATAGCTGGGGCGGGAGCTGTGTTAATTATTTTTCTATGTTACTGCCACCGGTCTGGATTGAACCTGGAATCCAGAGATAACTGTCACTTAGAACTGTTTTATATCCTAACTACCTTATCCACTAGGCCATGTGTCCAATTGGACAATTCAGTGTGAATTTTGGGAACTTATAAACCTAATATCTTGTTTTGGTTAGAATATCTACCTATTCATTTTATGTATGATTTTTTACCTAGACTCATATTGTGTGTGTGTGTGTGTTTTTTCGGCATATCGGCCGAAACGTTGTACAGAACACAATGAAGATGGGGACAATAGTCTGAATAACGCAGATAATACTAATTTGAGACTTGATAAATATCATCGGTACATCAGTGAATTCTTATTCAATTCCGAATGCTGTCACACAAAATGATTATTTCTACATCATGTCAAGACAACCTGATCAACAATTGTATCTCTTCGGTTCTACAATGAGGGAGCTCAGTTTGTTCAGGGGAGAGGAGATGCTGTTATCCGATGTTTCCTTATGAAAACCTCTCACTGATGTTCGGTTCCCATTTATAATGTGACGTGAGTCATTTTTTCATATAACACAAAGTTCGTTGTTTCGTTTTACGGTATGTCAACACTTATCGGGTCATTTAGTGCCGATTCAAGTTATTTTGATAAAAGCTTCTAGGTTTGGTTTGTTGTATTTTCTAGTTATTTTATGCCGAAGAAATTTTGTTCTATTTATGTTTGATGTGTATTCAAAATAATTTTTAACTCAATCTTTAATTATTTCTCTATGTTACTGCCGCCGTTCAGGATTGAACCTGGAATCCAGAGATAACTGTCACTTAGATCTGTCTTATAACCTAACTTCCTTATCCGCTAGGACATGTGTCCAATTGGACAATTCAGAATTGGGAATTTATAAACATAATATCTAGTTTGGCTAGAATATCTACCTATTCATTTTATGTATGATTTTTTTTACCTAGACTCATATTGTGTGTGTGTGTTTTTTTTCCTTCAATTTAAGCTATATATGGGACTCTAACAGGTACTACCACTCTGGGTCACACTGACCTGGGAGTAATGTTGATGAAGGGGTACTCCCATTCCTTATGGCTTCACCCTTAGATAGAGTTTAACGTCTTACCCAGGACACTAAGAGCCTCAGTCACCTCCTTGTAGCAAATATATGACAAAGGCGTGCCATGAGGACAATAGGGTTGGAACAATCATATAGGCGCTAGGGCTTGATCTGAATAGCCGATTGATCTCCGACTAGCCTAAGGGCCAAAGTGGAGTGTTGCATGTCATGCTCCGCCACCAGGTTCGTATTGGACTAGGTACTAACCAATCATGTAAGGTTACACCTACGTCATTCAAATTTCTTTAAATGAAGTATTTCAATCTGAAATTGATAGTAATATCAATAATATTAGGAGTACTTGGAACAGAACAATCTTGACGCGAATGAAACAAGTAGATCCAATGAAACATTACTCAGATTGGCCAGTTCTGGAAATCTGTCAGGGAAAATCGCTAGTTAATACTTATGTAATAAAAATCACATAAAATTCTTTGGGATTTTGAGATAGAAACGGATCACTCAATCTCCGCCAAGTGTTAACTTACAAAAAGGGAAAAGAATTGTCATCTAGTGGATTTTGCTCTTCCAGGAAATCGAGTAAGAATGAAAGAAAGTGAAAAAAGACATATACTTGGGTCTTGCAGATAAAGCAGGGTATGACGTTGATATCAATTCTATTTGGGGTCCTTGAGATTGTTACCAAAGGCCTAGAAAAAAGACTAAAGGTACTGGAGATCAGAGGAAGAATCGACACCACTCAGACTACAGAAGTCTAAAAAAACTGCTAAGATAAATGAGGGAAGTCTTGGAGACACGAGAAGACTTTTTTTTCAAGTGGAAGAACGTTAATTAGAGCTTGTGTGAAGCTAGTATTATTTGACAACAAGAAGAAAACGTGTTATCGCGTGGATGTTGCCGTCCGCCCGGGCGCATCCAAAACTGAAGGTGAAAGAAAACGAACAGATAGACAAATACTTGAACCTGGCCAGAGAGCTGAAAAATCTATGGGACATGAAGGTAAAGGTCGTGCCAATTGTAATTGTTGCCCTTGGAACACTTTCCAAGGGTTTTGAAAACAGTCTGGAAGAATTGGAAATCCGAAGAAAAGTCGAGACCATCCAAGCAACAGCAGTATTAAGATCAGCTAGAATACTTAGTAGAGTCCTGGAGACCTGGGAAGACATGTTGTCTCTCAGCCTCCATTAAACCACCAGCTCAGGCGGGTTTGAAAAAACTTTTATAATAATTAATATGATAATAATAACTAACTAACATTTAAACATACTACAAAATGATATATGCACAACCCAGAATTCACTCTTGATTATGAGACTCATAAAATTCTCTTGAGATGCCCTAATCCCGACCAGAACACCTGACCTCGTGATAATCAACAACAAACAAAGAACCTGTAATCTCGGGTAAAGGTGATACTTAGAGTAGTTGGTATCCTTGAAATGGTATCAAAGAGTTTAGAATGGAAACTGGAGGAATAATAGATTAAAGGAGGAATCGAGACCATCCAGTCAACAGCATTGTTGATATCTGCTAGAATACTCATAAGAAGCCCAGAGACTTGAGGAGACTTACTGTCGCTCAGACACCAGTTAAATACCACCAGCTCATGATGCTCTGAAAAACTCGCTACGAGTTAAATAATAATAATAATAATAATAATAATAATAATAATAATAATAATAACTTTGAGGTACAAACGGATCACCTAATCCAGGCCAGGAGACCAGACCTAGTGCTGATTAACAAGATGAGAACTTTTATATCGTGGATTTTTCCGTGTCAGTCGATCACTGAATGAAATTAAAAGAAGGCAAAAAGATAAAAACATACTTGGACCTATTGTGGCATATGAAGGTAAACAGCGTACCAATTGGAATTGATTCCCATAGAACAACTTCTAATGGCCTGGAAAAAAGTTAATTGGAAATCAGAGGATGAATCGAGACCATCCAAACTACAGCATCTTTAAAATCGGATGGAATTCTCAGAAGAAACCTGGAGACCTGAGGAGACTTGCTGTCACTCAGATTCGAGTGAACCACCGGCTAAGGCAGACGTGAACAAACTCGATGGAGAGAAATAATAATAATAATAATAATAATAATAATAATAATAATAATAATAATAATAATAATAATAAGAAGAAGAAGAAGAAGAAGAAGAAGAAGAAGAAGAAGACACAAAGGCTTCAACCGGAGAATTGGCATTGACAAATTGTGTATTAAAAGAAAAAGGGGAAGAGGACTTACCAGCATTGAGGATTCGTGTATTTGAATGTATACAAAACAGAGTGAAGAAAAGCTGCAATAAAAAAACACAGTAAAACTAACAGAAAAAAACAGGAACAATAAAAAGATTAGAAAAATGTGAAAAATAAACAAGTTTCATGGATTCTTCAGAAGACAAACTTAAGAAATGACTGATGAGAAAACATGGACATGGCTACACAAAGGAAAGCAAACAAGTGAATCGAATCCCTCTTAATCGCAGCCCAAGACAACACCATAAAAACGAGATTTTTTCTCCTAAGACCAAATATTAAATTCCCATTCCTCATATCTATTTAACCAATTCCTCCTAACAAACAAGATGCGACAAAAGGTCATTTTTGCAGACCATAAAAGTTTTTCTTCTAGACTGGTTGCCATACCAAGGTACCAATGTTTATGAGCCCAGTCTGCTTTATTTTTTTAACTTAGCTGGAGGAAGTCCATTTCCAAGACGATAACCATTACAACAGAAAGTCCCCACGAGCAACTCTATGATTTTCCCGGCTGTATTGCTCTCATGGCAAACGCCAAACACTTTTTATTGTATATGCTAGAAGGTGGTGACGGAGGTCCACCAGCATTTATTGATACACATCTATTAATAATGGAGATTCGCTTCCGGTTTTTCTCTGTAATAAAAACTACGTCACTGCTTACGTCACTATACCCGAAATCGTCATAACATAGAATAAATACACTCAAAATTTCAACATGCAACATTAGACAGTCCTCATTGTTTTTTAAAACAAGTTTTAATAGATACATCCCCAGTATCATATACTTATTATATTATATTATAATTTATTTTATTTTTTTTTTTACTCCTTTAATAAATTTTTATGATTTATGATTTATGATTTTTGAACACTCACCGACAATTAATTTTTAACTTCCACCTCCTCAAAGCAATATCTTTCAAAAATTTGTTTACATCGCCCGGGGGGTATTTTGCTAGTTAAGTTAATGAAAATTATTTCAATATCCTTAGTAAGATGTTGAAATGCATTTAGTAGAGAGGATTCAGTTCTGGTATTCTGAGAAGTGTGGGGTGCCCTATCATTTCTCCCAGGTCCTCTCTGATCCGGAGTGATAGTACCTGTTAGTGTCCCATCTATGGCTTAAATAAATTTTAAACAAATGTGTTAAAACCATCTTTAAAATGAGTTTTTAAAACATTTAATACCCAACAAAAATAAATAAAACACAAACGTCCTTTTTCCCTGAATGTTGAGATGAGGCTTGATGATTAGTATTATATGCGTTTTTCGGACTATTGTCCTCATCTTCATTGTTATCTGTACAACGTTCTGGCCGATATGACCTCCGGCTTTCTTCAGGTATTTCTTGTCGTACTCGAGAACCTTCTCGGACTCGCAAACCTTCTTTTCGGACTCACAATATGGAAACCCATAATTAAAAGGGCTATATTAGATTAAAAGATAAAAATTAAAAAAATAAAAATAAAAAACAATATGAGTCTAGGTAAAATATCGTATATAAGTGAATAGGTAGATATTCTAGCCAAAACAAGACATTAGGTTTATAAGTTCCCAAAATACACCCTGGATTATCCTCCTTTATCCACTAGCCCATGTGTCCAATTGGACACATGGCCTAGTGGATAAAGGAGTTAGGTTAAGACAGTTCCAAGTGACAGTTATCTCTAGACTGCAGGTTCAATCCCGCTCAAGGCCAACAGTAACATAGACTAATAATTAACACAGCTTAACACCTCTACCCCAGCAATGGTTAGCGGAATGAGAACAGGATACCCCCGTGGACTGAATAAAGGGTTAGGTTCAAAGTTCCGTGATGGCTCTCGATTACGACAAAAAGGTTCCCGATTAAGTCACCTCGTAAGACGTCTTACGACAAGAAGGTTCCTGAGTCCGAAAAGAAGATTCCCGAGTCCGAGAAGAAATTCCTGACGAAGGCCGGGGGGCTCATCGGCCGAAACGTTGTACAGATAACAATGAAGATGAGGACAATCGTTCGAATAACGCAGATAATACTAAAAACGTTCTTGACATAAATCCAAAGGTTAACATGCCTTAAAATCCAACCAACTAACTGACCCGGAGTGGTACTACCTGTTATGGTCCCATCTATGGCTTAAATAAAATTTTTAAAATGTGTTACAAACGTGTTTAAAAATTTTTTTAAATTGAATACACAACAAGAATAAATAAAACAAAAACGTATTTGACATAAAACCAAGGCTTAACATGCCTTAAAATCCAACCAACCAACCAACTAGCTATAAAACCATCAAACCCTCTGCTAACGTTATCTCGCCTTAGTAATTATTTAATTGTCATTTAAGAATTAATTATTAAGTTAATCTCGGGGACAATTACTGTTACGTTCTGTTCAATCCTCATTGATCACCAAACTAATCCAAGCCGATGGAATTATATACTTACTTCGTGTTAAGTAAAACATTCATAAGTTGTATAACATAAATTATTATAAATTTACAAGTTGACGTATCTACGCTAGACAAAAGGTCGATTTATTCAATGATTCATTCTAACGGCACGTTAACTTGTTTGGGATCATTTCCTGCCGAGAGTCTATTGAATTGCGTACATGTATATCTTTTTTTTCATGAAGTTTCTTATGATGTGTTTGCAAACGGTTAGTATTATTAATATAATATGATATATATAATATTATGATAATGATAGTATATATGATATTTAATAGAATAATCTTATTATAATAGAGATTGTGTGTTTTTCTGTCTGTAACCGAAACTATATTACCACTCAAGTCACAATTCCTTTACTTAATTACGTCACATTCTCCATGATTTTATTTTTATTTAAACCTCAATTATCAATAAAACTGTTATACATTATTAATACTGTTGGCCACATCTGCATACTAATAACATGCAATTGTATTTATATATACAACAAAAATAGCGGTTTACAGTGTGAACAGGAAGGCTAATTTGCATATTGATATTTAAAATATGATTTTAATAAATATATGCTTAGTATTATTGATTTCTAATTGTCTGGTTTTATCTTAATAAATAAGAGCGAAAATCTCGGGGATAAATCTTAATAGAAATCGATTAACAAGAAGAAATAACTGTAATTTTATTCTTTACTTCCTATTTTAACTCAATAGTTAAATTAGGAAAATTTAGCAATGAAAGATGGGAGTGGTGGAATAGTAAGTTTCAGTTGTTCAATTTTTCGATTATACCCCCCTCTGTTTCAAATCTTTTTATCTGCATTCTTATTTAGTTTCATTGGCCTTTCTAATTTAGTATAATATTTTATCACTTTAAAACTATAATACTTGCACCCGGAGGGTGCATATAGTTGCTAGTTCATATAATCCAGTATTATTCTCTAGTACAAATAATTGAAAAACAGAACTTTTTGAACC
>CM042141.1:32909074-32956574 GCA_023376005.1 Doryteuthis pealeii | reverse complement strand
AACATTATGCGAATTTCCAATCGAAAATGGATTAAGGTTGCCATGACCTTACATTTAGACATGAGGGGGTGAGGAAAATATTATTTTTCAGCGGTTTCAACCAATTTAATCCCTGACATCGCCAAAAGGCATTTGGGCAAGAACACCTTGGAGATTTCAAAGACCACAAAATTATATAAAAAAAACTAGCAAATATATGCACCCTCCGGGTGCAAGTATTTAAGTTTTAATGTAATAAAATATTGTATTAAATTAGAAAGGCTAATGAAACTAAATAAGAATACAGATAAAAAGATTTGAAACAGAGGGGGTATAATAAAAGATTTGAAACAGAGGGAGTATAATAAAAAATGGAACAACTGAAACTTACTCTTCCATCACTCTCGTCTTTCATTGTTATTTTTTCTAATTTAAGTATTTAGTTAAAAGAGGAAGTAAAGAATAAAATGACAGTTATTTTATCTTGTTAATGGATTTCATTTAAGATTCATTGAAGAGACTTTTGCTTATATTCATTAAAATAAAACCGAACAGTTAGAAATCAATAATACTAAGCACATATTTATTAAATTCGATTTTTTAATATTAATATGCAAATTAGCCTTCCCGTTCACACTGTAAACCGCTATTTTGTTGTATATATAAATATAATTGCATGTTGAGTAGTATGTAGATATGGTTAACAGTATTAATAATGTAGGACAATTATATTAATAATTGAGGTTTAGATAAAAAATAAAATCATGAACAATGTGATGTCAATAACTAAGAGAATTGTGACTTGAGTAGGAATATAGTTTCTGTTACAGACAGAAAAACACACAATCTCCATTATAATAAGATAATCAGTGATCTTACTTAGTGACGTCACAAACATGAATTCTAAAATGTGTATCTATTTTTGTACATAATCGCTATTTCGGTAAATGATACGAGAGTAATCCCAGAGGTAAGGTCTCCAAAATATTCAGAAATCACAGAAACTTTTATTGAGAGAAGACTCCGCAGATAAATCGGCTCTAGATTTGATCCCCGACAATTTCAAGATACCATATACTGATCTGAAACCTAGGATTAATAGATTCCTTCATACAAAATGGGAACAACACTGGAATATCAACATCCACAATAAACTCTTCCTAATCAAACCCACTTTGTGAGGCTGGAGACCAACTTTAAGGAAGTCTAGAAAGGAACAAGTCATTGTGTTCCGATTACGCATTGGTTACACAAGATTAACGCACTCCTATATACTCAAAAAGAAACAACAACCACAATGTGGAACATGTCAAACACCTTTGACAGTTAAACACTTTCATAGAATGCAGGGTTTTTTTTTTGCTCACATCATAAACAGTTATTTTAAAGCAAACATTATGAAAGATCTGTTTGAAAATATCAACATGGAGGATATTCTCTCTTTTTGAGGGAAATAAAATTATACTATAGAATATAGACATGAAACAAATCAATACCATACAACATAATCCTCAATAATGCTAACACTTTATTAAAACCAATCACTAAAAAGTATAAATATAAATACACGATATGTATAACTCCCTAACTGTTAGGCATGACATAACACCAGAAGGGTTGATATGCCGTTAAAATCAATAAACAAACAAACAAGCATTTCAAATTTTAAATATCTATATATATTTCTACAAAATTTATGTATTTCTCTGGGCACTGTTGCAGTTTTCGTATGCCCTTGTAATATCAGCTCACCGGCTTGTCATTGAGGAAGCGTTGAACCTCGTCATCGTTGCAAACATACTACACCATTTGCGCGCGTTTTTCACATCCATGCATGACTAACCATACACTTCCGTTAATTGGCGATTGATTTCGATCGGTTTAATGTCTTTTGCATTTTGAAATTGAATAACTGAGCGAAATTCATACTTGGTTGTAGCATCAATCGGTTGCTCCATCAGAAACAACTGCTAAGCCAAGACACTAAAGCGCACACAGAAGCATATGAGTTTTTCCAAGAGCTGCACGAACAGTTTCCCTGCATATCCAGTGCTTTGGGGACATTACTTATTGGATTGCGCTTGTACAATTAACACTATAATAATTATGACTGTTAGTTTGAAACCAACATTAAGTCCTTATAATACGTTTGTACATTCATGGATTCATTAGCACATTCTGTAAGAAAAGACAAACAACGTGAAAATCTGTATATGAATGTTAGTTATACATAATATGTGACAAATAGATAAAATAATACATATGGAACAAACAGGTTAATTGTACATGTACCAGGAATAACCATAGATTAATAAAGAAATACCAAAGAATGGTTAGATAAACAACTTTCTGGGACTTCCAAGGTTTTTATGGTGATATGTAATATACGCTAAGCTGAAGTTGGAGACTGTCTATTCTGTTCTACGAAGTGAGCTGAGAAATATGTCATTTTCACTTTACGAGTGAGGACTGAAAAGAAATGGGTTTTGTCCCTTCGAAGAAAGAGAACAAAGGAGAGTATTCTAAGGGGTCGAGTTGTCATGTGACAAAGGAGACGAACGTGGGTATCCTGATCTATAATCCATGGACAGACAATTATTCTTTCTCCCTACAGGATGAGGTTTTCAAGATGTTAACTTCAGTCAGTGGTCGCGGGTAGTGACTAGCTTATTCTTTTAAAAGACAGGAATCGGAAGAAAGGTGAGTTGCAGCTTCCACATCTCGAATGGTAAGATAAGTGTAACAAGTTATGATTGATCTTGCACCTGTGTCTATAAACAGCAGTTATTCAAAATTTGCTGAAGTCGTCAGACCCGATCGGTCATATAAGTAGTGACGGTAACTGCTCAGACGATGAGGCCAGGCAAACGTGGAAGTGGGGATCGGATTTATTTGAACAAAATATAATGAAACTGGGATTATCAATTCTCTTTTTGAGAGGTGGGGACACGAGTTGACTGATGTAGGGGAAGGTTTGTTTTGTTTTGTTTTTGTTTTTGTTTTTTGTTTTACAGCATATCAACCCTTTTCTTGTCATTTAATGCCGAAACAAGTTATTTTGATAAAGGGTTCTGTGTTTCAAGTTCTTGATATCTTCAAATTGGTATAAGTAATTTTCATTAACTTTATTTGGTTTGGCTTGTTTGTTTTACGGGTATCAACCCTTTTCGGGTCATTTAATGTCAGAACAAATTATTTTGATAAAGGGCTGTATGTTTCAAGTTCTTAATATCTTCAAATTGGTATAAATAATTTTCATTAACTTTATTTGGATTGGTTTGTTTGTTTTACGGCATATCAACCCTTTTCGGGTTATTTAATGTGGAAACACGTTATTTTGATAAACGTTTCTCTATCTTAAGTTCTTAATATCTTCAAATTGGTATAGATAATATTCCTTAGATAAGCGTTGTCATTAAAGTTTCCTTAACAGGTGTAATTTTTGTAGATGTATTTCGTGGATGTACTTTATATTTGATTTATAATTTTTCATATATCTTTATTTCTCTCACAAAGGATCGAATGACATCCATGTCAGTATTCTTAAACAGATCACTCATATTATTTGCGTTGAAATACTGTTCATAAAAACATGAAAATATTAAACGTTTTTAAACCAGTCAAAGATATGAGATCTGGTTCTACTAGAACAAAAATCTAGCCAGATATTGCGTCCGTTAGACATTTCGTCTTACATCCACGGTCTCAGAAACTGAACAGATGGAATAAAGTAACTATGTCCTATGATATTGGCGAGTTACGTTTTTTTGAGATTCCTTTCTCCCATCAGTCGATTAGCTATTATCAACAGAGTAGGTGCCGATTACGAAGCAACATACCAGAAAACAATTCTGATAAAATTCTGTAGAATCATTGTTTGATTATTTTCTTATATAAGGTTTACTGTGGCCCACTACTTAAACTTATAAACTCTGCGTGGTAATCAGCCAATCAATACGCTCGAATACGGGGTCAGTTGACTATTTAATCGCCGATCCTGAAACCCGTACATTTACACGTATTCGAGGCGGACGAACGGAACTGTAACCAAGGACTCTGCTCAATCAAGAGATTCTACCCAACACTAAGGAACTCCGAGGAACAACAAAGGATTCTGCCTAACACTAAGCAACAACCAAGGATTGTTAAATAAGAAACACAAAGGGATTTCCACTGTAAAGTGCTCTCATCTGTAGTCTAAAAATGGCGACAAAGATTGTATTTGGTTTGGTTTGTTTTACGGCATATCAACCTCAGTGGGTCATTTAATGCCGATAAAGTTTTGAAATAAATCAATTCTTAATGGATAATACAATTTTTTTATAAATACATTTTTCTATTTAACCCATAGATGGGACCCTAACAGGTACTACCATTCCGGTTCAGAGTGGACCAGGGAGCAATGGTGATGAAGTGGTGCTCCACATTCCCCAAACCTCCAAAACTGGAACCTCACCATCAGATAGAGTTTAACGTCATTCCCAGGACATGTAGACCCACAGCCACCGCCTTCTAGCATCCATATGATAAAAAGGGGTTGGGGCTTGCCATAAGGGAAATAGGGTTGGGAAAATCATATAGGTGCTAGGGCTTGACATGACCAGCCGATTGATCAGAGGGGGCCTCTCTGACCACCTGTCTAGCCCAAGATAGGACCAAAGTGGAGTATTGCAAGTCAGGAACTGCTCATCCACCTGGGCTCTATCCTTAAGCATTATGGGTCGCCACCCACGGCCAACAGGTGCCCTATTTGGGGAGTATTCCCCTCTGCGTAGGTGCAGTCGGTGCATTCTAACGCCCCAGCCGACAGGGCAAAAAAAATTGTACCAATCATCTCTGGGTTCTTATTGTGCCGGGTAAGCAAAACATGATGAAGGCGCTAAAATTCATAGATTAACTCATATCAATTGCTTGCAACAACCGTGAGTCATGTTAGGTGAGAATGAACATGGACCACAAAAAACAACAACAAAAACAACGTTCTCATCCTGCACCACCCCTGGTTAAAAATGAGACCGTCCAATTTGTTCAAGATGCAATGCAAAAATATAAATTCAGATTATCTACAGTCGCTTAATCGTAGATTTCTTATTTGTCCCATTTTATTTCAGCCAATTTAAAAAATTAAACATTCCAAATGTTCTTGCGTCGCTTAAATGTCCAATGTAAAATTAAAAGGAATTGAAAAAATAAAAGAAGTTACACGTTTTTTTTAAATTTGTAATATTGAAATTGTGCCTTACGGAATACATTTTTGTAATTTTTATCTTATGTCATCCTGGCCTCCTATCCTAATTTACGATTTTACGATCCAGCGTCAGGTGAATTTCCGGTCCAACTTAGATATTTTTCTGAGTCGTGTTTTTGTCACTTCTTATTAATTAATGTAGATATTTTAGACCACCCCTGATTTTAAAAGCAAATATGTGTAAATATTTTACAAACGTCTTTTAAGAAAGAGGGGGATAGGGTTAAATCACCGAATTCTTATTTCGTATGTGTGTCGTCACCTCAACTAATGGACCATTCTGTTTTTATTATAGAGAAAGAGAAGACAAATGTCACGGAAAAATAAAAGAAAGAAGAAAGAAGAAAGAAAGTTGGGGAAAATATAGAGAGAGGAGTGAGCGCGTGTAAGCAATAAAGAAATCTGTATCAATCGAACATAATGAAAAAGGAAAAGAAGAAAAGAAAGAAAAATATGAGAGAGAGATAGAGAGAGAGAGAGAGATAGAAGGAGCGAGGGAGAGAGAGATAAAGAGCGAGAGAGAGAGAGAGAGAGAGAGAGAGAGAGAGAGAAATCAAGATTTTCATACTTTTTTACATATTGAACTATTTAGCAATAGCTCTTAAGCATACATATCAAACGCTGGAATAATTAAATTATCATGCTGTGGTATACCCACAGGTCCTGCTAGTACATTTTATTGTGATATTCTTTCTTTCTTCCTTCCTTTCTTATTTCCTTTATTTCTATTTCTCCTTCATTTTTCATTATCATTCACTTCATCAATATTTTAGCTCGTGCATTTTATTATAGTATTATTTCTTTCTCTTCCCTTTCTACTATTCAAATCATAAAGACTAATAAAACGTTGTATTACCCTCGATTTTCTCATCAAGCACATTATCAATATGTTTTTGTGATCATATAAATCATGAAGCAATATCCCAAGAATAATACGCAAATCAATAGCAATGATTTAGATTTATGCCCAAGGATTTAAGACAAATGGCGCTTCAGACAAGAGGCTTAATCTTTTTTTTTTAAACACTAAGCCATGGCAGAAAGCCAAACGTTGATTGTGTAATCATTTCGGACCAAAGTAAGTGAGCTTTTGTAGTTCATTAAAAGGATTAACGGTTAAGTATCAGGATTATATCACTTACATCTCTTTGCCTTGATGTACGTAAATGATTCCAAATTTCTCTGAGAAATATCCTCTATTGTTTTCGTTTATCACTGTGAATGACCATAATTGTGGAGGCGCCAAATGTGTAATGGTTACCGTCGTTGGAAATGGACACTTTGACACGAGTTCAAATCCTGGCTGAGGCTGTTAGCATTTAACATGACACTAATACTCCTGAGAAAAATATGCATTCCACAGTTATGGGTAAATGGGAGAGTAGATTAGGCTCTTTAACCGTGGTATTGCAACCGGTCTAGGAGTAGGAAAATTCTGAATTCAAACAGCTTGAACTCTGCTTAAAACATGACCTTGTGTCCCCTCCTGCTCGTGCGGCGATTTGGGTACACGAGCAGGATGCGACACAAGGTCAATTTCTTAAACGGAGTTCATCAGGTTTGAATTCAGAGTTTTCCTTCTCTTAGACCGGTTGCCTAACCAAGGTTAAAGAGCCCTACTATTTACCCATAGCTGGAGGGAGAGTAGGATTCATACCTTTCCCAAGGGTATTAGCGCTAAGTGAAATGCAATTACCACGTCCAGGATTTGAACTCGGGGCGACGAGTCCATTTCACATGACTTTAACCATTACACCACGCGCTTCCTAAAGAACATCATCAGGAATTCGACTAAAGTCGCACACCACATGGCTTTAGAGATTCAACTATATGTACCCGAATTCTTATTTCTTATGTATGTCTGTCCTCACCTCAGCTAATGGACCACTTTGTTTTTATAATAAAGAAAGGGAGGAAAAAGTTCACAGAAAAATATAATAAGAAAGAAAGAAAGAAAGAAAAAAAGAAAGAAAGAAAAAAGAAAGAAAGAAAGAAACAGAGTACGGGAAAGATAGAGAGAGGTGTAAGCGCGTGGAAGCTATAATGAAAATCTGCCTCAATCGAACATAATGAAAATATGAAAAGAAGGGAAGAAAGAAAAAATGAGTGAGAGTTAAATCAATATTATTATGCCTTTTACATATTGAAGTATTTGGCAATAGCTTTTAAGTAAACATATCAAACGTTGTAATAATTAAATTATAATACTATATCTCAGTAAACTCTCAGCTTGCCTGTTTCAATCCATTGTTTATTTTTTATGCTATGATTTAAGAAGCAAACTAAGAAGAATCACTGATTTGGTGACAAATTTTATATTTTCTGTATTCAAGTGAATGCAATGTTTTTCTTAAAATTATTTTCAGTTATGTTCTATCGTATTAATAATGAAACACAAACAATATTGCTTAAGAGCTATTGCATAATATTTCAGTATGTAAAAAGCATAATAATCTTGATTTATCTCTCACTAGTCGTACCAATTGTAATTGGTGCCTTTTGGATAGTCCCCAAGGGCCTGGAAAAGAATCTGGATGAGTTGGAAATTAGAAGTAAAATCGAGACAATCCAAACAACACCATTGACAAAATTGACTAGAATACTCAGTAGAAGCCTGGAGACCTGAGGAGACTTGCTGTCACTCAGCCTCCATTGAAGTACTTGCTAAGGCAGGTGTGAAAAACTCTCATGGAGTCAAATAATAATATAGGTGACAATGATGCCAAACACGTTGAAAAAAATCCCAATGAATCTTTAAAATGTTGAAGAGGTGAGGAAGTATTGACACGGTCCAGACCACAGCACTCTTGAGATCGGCTTGAATACTTATAAAATACTTTTTCTCAATATTTTGTGGCTTTCTGTAGAAAGATATTCAGACGTGCTGGTCGAAATGAAGTTGTTTTCTTTATTCTTAAATCAGCACCTTGGTTTGGTTTGGTTTGGTTTGGTTTGTTTTACGGTACATCAACCTCGGTGGGTTATTTAATGCCGACAAAGTTGTGAAAGAAATTCATTCTTAATGCATAATACAATTTTGTTTATAAACTCATGTTTTTCTATTTAACCCCCTAACAGGTACTAACCACGAGTCAGAGTGGACCAGGGAACAATGGTGATGAAGGGGTGCTCCACATTCCCCAAACCTCCAAAATGTCAATAGAGTTTAACGTCATTCCCAGGACATGTAGACCCTATGTTACCGCTTTCTAGCACCCATATGATAAAAACACCTCAAAATTTTTAGAAAAAGTTGAAATATGGCAACATTTTTCTATATGTTAGTGTACAGATTGGTGTGACAAACTTACAATGAAGTAACAATAAAAAGAATGAGATCCAGACTCCCAGGAGCTGAGCTAGAATACTAAAAGGGTCTGGAGAGAGCTGAAGAGACCTATTTACTTCGATTTCTAGTGAACATCACCAATTACTACTGATGCAAAAAAAGTAAATTAATGACTAATGCGATATGTCAAAAAAGAAAAAAAAACAAGTTATTGACTTGATTTTATTGAGTATATCCTCCATGGGAGGTTCTAGTTATTTTTTTTATGTCTGCTTTTCTGGTAAGAAAAGCCTTTATCTAATTAACAATACCCCCCCCTAAAAAAGAAAAAACAAAAAAAATCTAAGCTTGCATAGAAAGACATCGTCCAATCCGGATTTAGATCTAGTTCTAATTAATAAAAAGAAAAGTACTTGCCAATTAGTCTATAGTTCCAGCAGATCACAAATTCATAATAAAATAAAATGGAATACGAAATAAAGACCTGAAAAAGTTACGAAACATGAAGATGACAGTAATACCAATCATAGTTTAGACAATTTGAATAGTCCTAATGTTACGTAGCGGCCTTCTTCGCTACTCTAAATCGTGTAAGTAAGTAGTCGTTGCGGGTATGTATGGTCACGTGGCGAAGTATGTGTAGCAGTCAGCTACTACCGACTACTGGACTTCAATAAACAACAGATACGTATGTACAAAGAGAGCACCCTTCTTTATTTTCTTCGGTGTGTGGGTGGTGAAGGCGCAGAGCTTACAATGAGTGCCCAGGGTTGACGATAACTACTACGCTGCTGCTGGGATGACTAGCGTTTGTGATGTGGAAGGTGGCTACGTGACGGCTAGCAGCCCATCGGCTGTGACCGTGAGTGCGGTCACTCCTTGTTCTCCGTCCGCCGTCCCTGTCCGACCGCTCTCGACTAACTGACCCTGTCGGCTCGACCCACTGGCTTTTGTATTGACAACACGCCTACGCATCTTTATCATTTGATCTGATAACGGACGTTTGTTTTATCTTCCCCCTGCTTCCTTGACCGGAAAGCCTCGCTTTCGTTTTCCCCTTTTTTTTAAAAATATATATTTTTATATTTTTCTTTGCCTTTTTGCCAGAAGCTTCGCTTTCCGACCGAGGACTATACAACACTAATCACAAACCCACACCACCCAAGCAGTACTTTACAATACCACCAAACTGGTTTTTCATTGTAACCTAATGTAATTCTTTGTTGTTTCAGAAATTTTCTGTCAATAAGGTGTTAATTCAATTATGTAAGATTTGAATAAACTGATGAGTTGTTGACAATAGGAAATATGGAACCCCCTAGAGATCGTGGTTGGTGATGTGTAATACCCGAGGACAGAATTGTTGTGGCTGAGCAGTCTTTGACCCAGGTATGACATGCAACACTCCACTTCAAACCATCCTTGAGCTAGATGGGCGGTCGGAGAGGCTCGAATCGATCAATCAAATGATCATGCAACTATATAATTGTCCCACCCATATTCATCAAATTACTCTAATAGCAAACACCCAACCGTTTTACACAAAATAGATGTTTAAATGCGCTTGCTGAGGGTCGACCACTAGTATCTATTAATACACATGAAGTTAATGAAAACTATTTCTACTAATTCATTAACATGAAACTAATGATATGATATTAACATGAAGTTAATGAAAATGATTGCTACCAATGTATTAATACACATGAAGTCAATGAGAGCCGGTTTAGCTCAGTCGGTAGAGTATATGGTACTATGCTGGGGGAACGGTATCAAATGTCGTCTTATAGGCGTGTGTGAGAGTGAAAGTTCTTTGATAAGAAAGTTCTTCAGGGATATAGAGAGAGATATTAGAGAGATATTAAGAGAGAGATTAGACTTACTTGGTGAGGAGATCTTATTTCTTTCTTGCTGATCCTTCTACCATCTACTACGGTTGCCATATTGTTGTCTAGTTGGGTTGACTTCTAACTAACATCTTCTTAAACAAGTGAGTTGAGTTCTTCTAAGTGCCTCTATTGGGCTTTGCTTGTTTAAATTAAATGAATTACAAAGACAACTTTTTGTTACTTGATCAAATAGTTTTTATTTTATCTTTATGCACATGATCACCGCGCGGGGTAGACCAGGCCTCAGCCTGTCTTAACTCTTCGTTGGCTAGGTTGAATCTCTCAAAACTATCACCACTCACTCTTCTTTCTCCCTTTCGCCACGTCATACCTCTTCTAATCAAAAACATTGCCACGCGTCTTTTCTGACATCATCCTTCAAATTTCTCTGTTACCTATTCAAACTTTTCCCTAACTAATGACTCAAACCACCACCATGGTTCTCGGTCCAAACCATTGTGTCACAAGTATCCACTTTGGTAAGCACAAGTTTCCAGGTTTGATACCAGCCCTTTCCATCCTAGCGCATAAGAAGCACGGCTTGGATCTGTGCGGTAACGTTAGTAACTGACTGTTGGTGTGGCGCACATCCAATGACACAAAAACTATCTCTCTTAAGAAAGGGTATTTCTTAAAGAAACTGTGATATATTGCCTGGTCGACAAGTTCGCAACTAGGTACTAGCAGCACATGGTTGGCACGTGGGCACAGGAAATGCGTGGGTGCCAAACATGGGCCTGAAAACAAAAACAGGATATTGGCTTGAAGGCATTGAACCGGCATTTGATACCCGGAAAATATAAATTGTAAATTGACAATGTGTAGGCATAGAAAATTTGTAGCTGTAGCCCATGATCAATAAAAAGAAGTAATGTCCAGCCTAGCAGACATAAGAATAAACCCCAGCAGAAGATCTGAAGAGAAGTCAGCCCAGAGAAAATAGCGATGAGTTAGAACCAGTAAGCAGAAGTGTAAACAAGTAAGACCATCATCTAACATCTATTATCATATCTACTATATCTACTCTCCTGTTTTCCTCTCTCTCTCTCTCTCTCTCTCTCTCTCTCTCCTCTCTCTCTCTCTCTCTCTCTCTCTCTCTCTCTCTCTCTCTCTCTATATGCCCGACGTATTATGTGGGTATATAACAAAAGAAATATATAAATGAAAACAGATTTAGCATTAGATAACCACAGCGTTGATATGCCATTAAACTAAATGGACCATATGACCTTTAGGCACCCCTTTTTTGATATCGATTCGTGGGACATTTTTTCCATTTACACCGTCAAAATCCGGTTAATTGTTACAGATGATTTTAGAGGGTTTTTTAAATTATAAAACTAACCCGTAACCCCTACACCCTAACCCTTAGCCTAACCCCTAATCCTAACCCCTAATAAACAACAGGATTTTGACGGTGTAAATGAGGAAAGTATCCTTGCAAGTCGAGATCGCGGAAAGGGTGCCTAAAGGACATATAGTCCAACAAAACAACCAAGCCTATAGTCCTAAAAACATCATAAATAGACTAGAGGAAATGCAGCCCAGAAGAAGAATTGTGAATTGAGACTACCCAGAACCCAACACATTTAAGATTGGCTATGATACTGAGGAAAGTGCTGTCACTCGGATTTTAGAAGCACAAATCTCTAATGTGAATTCAAAAGCTTTCTTTCTCCCACCACTGTGGTCATATCTAGGTTAATCATTCCCTACCAAATTCCACCCGCAGCTGTATCGAATTTTTCCATTCGACTAGTTCTCTTTTTAAAAAAAAGGATGAAGTACCAGTCTCGGGCTGGTTCACAGATAAAACAAAAGATGACAGGGATGTTCACGTAGTAGTATTTCCAGTGTAATTAAGTTATGCGCACGAAAGCCGCTGCCAGTGGTTACGGTAGTCGTGAGAGGCTCTTGTAGATGGTTTAAAGTAAACAAAGAATTAAAGAGCCCAACAGCCCTAATAGTTATCAATACCAGAAGGGAGAATAGTTGTATTCGTACTTTCCCAATGGTATCAGCGCTATCTGAAATGCAAATCTATTTGTTTGGATTTGAATCGGATACGCTTGTCTATTTCCTCCGATGATAAACGTTACGCAACGGGCACCTCCAAATTGTTTAGAAAAAGTTGAAATATGGGGCAACATTTTTCTATATGTTAGTGTACAGATTGGGTGACAAACTTAAATGAGTAAATCATAAAAAGAAGAAATGAGATTATCCAGACTCCCAGGACAGCTGAGATGGTCTAGAATACTTAAAGGGTCTGGAGAGCTGAAGAGACCTATTTCACTTCGATTTCTAGTGAACATCACCAATTACTACTGATGCAAAAAAAGTAAATTAATGACTAATGCGATATGTCAAAAAAGAAAAAAAAAACAAGTTTATTGACTTGATTTATTGATATATCCTCCATGGGAGGTTCTAGTTATTTTTTTATGTCTGCTTTTCTGGTAAGAAAAGCCTTATCTAATTAACAATACCCCCCCTAAAAAGAAAAAAAAAAAAATCTAAGCTTGCATAGAAAGACATCGTCCAATCCGGATTTAGATCTAGTTCTAATTAATAAAAGAAAAGTACTTGCCAATTAGTCTATAGTTCAGCAGATCAAATTCAAAATAAAATAAAATGGAATACGAAATAAAGACCTGAAAAGTTACGAAACATGAAGATGACAGTAATACCAATCATAGTTTAGACAATTTGATATGTCCTAATGTTACGTAGCGGCCTTCTTCGCTACTCTAAATCGTGTAAGTAAGTAGTATGTATGGTCACAGTGGCGAAGTATGTGTAGAGTCAGCCACTACCGACTACTGGACTTCAATAAACAACAGATACGTATGTACAAAGAGAGGACCCTTGTTTATTTTCTTCGGTGTGTGGGTGGTGAAGGCGCAGAGCTTACAATGAGTGCCCAGGGTGACGTAACTACTACCTGCTTCTTGGGATGACTAGCGTTGTGATGTGGAAGGTGGCTACGTGACGGCTAGCAGCCCATCGGCGCTGTGACCGTGAGTGCGGTCACTCCTTGTTCTCCGTCCGCCGTCCCTGTCGACCGCTCTCGACTAACTGACCCTGTCGGCTCGACCCACTGGCTTTTGTATTGACACACGCCTACGCATCTTTATCATTTGATCTGATAACGGACGTTTGTTTATCTTCCCCCTGCTTCCTTGACCGGAAAACCTCCTTTCAACGTTGATTGTGTAATCATTTCGGACCGAAGTAAGTGAGCTTTTGTAGTTCATTAAAAGGATTAACAGTTAAGTATCAGGATTATATCACTTACATCTCTTTGCCTTGATGTACGTAAATGATTCCAAATTTTCTCTCGAGAAATATCCTCTATTGTTTCGTTTATCACTGTGAATGACCATAATTGTGGAGGCGCCAAAATGTGTAATGGTTACCGTCGTCGGAAATGGACACTTTGACACGAGTTCAAATCCTGGCTGAGGCTGTTAGCATTAACATGACACTAATACTCCTGAGAAAAAATATGCATTCCACAGTTATGGGGTAAATGGAGGTAGATTAGGCTCTTTAACCGTGGTATTTGCAACCGGTCTAGGAGTAGGAAAATTCTGAATTCAAACAGCTTGAACTCTGCTTAAAACATGACCTTGTGCCCCTCCTGCTCGTGTGGTGATTTGGGTACATATATATATATATTTATTTACCAACCCCTCCACACGAGCAGGATGCAACACAAGGTCAATTTCTTAAGCGGAGTTTATCAGGTTTGAATTCAGAGTTTTCCTTCTCCTAGACCGGTTGCCTAACCACCTTTAAAGAGCCCTACTATTTACCCGTAGCTGGATGGAGAGTAGGATTCATACCTTTCCCAAGGGTATTAGCGCTAAGTGAAATGCAATTACCACGTCCAAGATTTGAACTCGGGGCGACGAGTCCATTTCCCATGACTTTAACCATTACACCACGGACTTCCTAAAGAACATCATCAGGAATTCGAGTAAAGTCGTACACCGCACGACTTTAGAGATTCAATTATATGTACCCAAATTCTTATTTTTTATGTATGTCCTCACCTCAGCTAATGGGCCACTTTGTTTTTATTATAAAGAAAGGGAGGAAAAAGTTCACAGAAAAATATAATAAGAAAGAAAGAAAGAAAAAAGAAAGAAAGAAAAAAAGAAAGAAAGAAACAGATTACGGGAAAGATAAAGAGAGATGTGAGCGCGTGGAAGCTATAACGAAAATCTGCCTAAATCGAACATAATGAAAAGAAGGGAAGAAAGAAAAAATGAGTGAGAGTTAAATCAAGATTATTATGCTTTTTACATATTGAAGTATTTGGCAATAGCTTTTAAGTAAACATATCAAACGTTGTAATAATTAAATTATAATACTATATCTCAGTAAACTCTCAGCTTGCCTGTTTCAATCCATTGTTTATTTTTTATGCTATGATTTAAGAAACAAACTAAGAAGAATCACTGATTTGGTGACAAATTTTATATTTTCTGTATTCAAGTGAATGCAATATTTTTCTTAAAATTATTTTCAGTTATGTTGTATCGTATTAATAATGAAACACAAACAATATTGCTTGAGAGCTATTGCACAATACTTCAGTATGTAAAAAGCATAATCTTGATTTAACTCTCACTAGTCGTACCAATTGTAATTGGAGCCTTTGGGACAGTCCCCAAGGGTCTGGAAAAGAATCTGGATGAGTTGGAAATTAGAGGTACAATTGTCAAAATTGACTAGAATACTCAGTAGAGGCCTGGAGACCTTAGAAGACTTGCTGTCACTCAGCCTCCATTGAAGTACCTGTGACAAACTCTCATGGAATCAAATAATAATATAGGTGACACTGATGCCAAACACGTTGAAAAAATCCCAATGAATCTTTAAAAAGTTGAAACGGTGAGAAAGTATTGATACGGTCCAGACCACAGCACTCTTGAGATCGGCTTGAATACTTATAAAATACGTTTTCTCAATATTTTGTGGCTTTCTGTAGAAAAATATTCAGACATGCTGGTCGAAAAGAAAGTTGTTTTCTTTATTCTTAAATCACCACCTTGGTTTGGTTTGATTTGGTTTGGTTTGGTTTGTTTTACGGCGTATCAACCTCGGTGGGTCATTTAATGCCGACAAAGTTGTGAAAGAAATTCATTCTTAATGCATAATACAATTTTGTTTATAAACTCATGTTTTTCTATTTAACCCATAAACAGGTAATACACGGGTCAGAGTGAACCAGGGAGCAATGGTGATGAAGGGGTGCTCCACATTCCCCAAACCTCCAAAACTGTATAGAGTTTAACGTCATTCCCAGGACATGTAGACCCTCAGTCACTGCTTTCTAGCACCCATATGATAAAAAGGGCTTGGGGCTTGCCATAAGGGTTGGGAAAATCCTATAGGTGCTAGGGCTTGACGTGATCAGCCGATTGATCGGAGGGGGCCTCTCAGACCGCCCGTCTAGCCCAAGATCGGGTCAAGGTAAAGTATTGCAAGTCATGAACTGCTCATCTACCTGGGTTCTATCCTTAAGCATCACGGGTCGCCACCCACGGCCAACAGGTGGCCCCATTGAGGGAGTCTTACCCCTCTGCAACAGCACTTTGAAATACTTATTTATTTAAAATATTTATTTACCCAACTCTTCCGCACGAGCAGGATGTGACACACGGTTAATTCTTAAGCGGAGTTCAACAGGTTTGAATTCAAAGCTTTCTTTCTCCCACACTGGTGGTCATATCTAGGTTAATCATTTCCCTACCAAATTCCACCCGCAGCTGTATCGAATTTTTCCATTCGACTAGTTCTCTTTTAAAAAAAAGGATGAAGTACCAGTCTCGGGGCTGGTTCACAGATAAAACAAAAGATGACAGGGATGTTCACGTAGTGATTTTCCAGTGTAATTAAGTTATGCGCACGAAAGCCGCTGCCAGTGGTTTACGGTAGTCGTGAGAGGCTCTTGTGAGTGGTTTAAAGTAAACAAAGAATTAAAGAGCCCAGACAGCCCTAATAGTTATCAATACCAGAAGGGAGAATAGTTGTATTCGTACTTTTCCCAATGGTATCAGCGCTATCTGAAATGCAAATCTATTTGTCTTGGATTTGAATTCGGATCGCTGTGTCTATTTCCTCCGATGATAAACGTTACGCAACGGGCACCTCCAAATTGTTAGAAAAAGTTGAAATATGGGGCAACATTTTTCTATATGTTAGTGTACAGATTGGCGTGACAAACTTATAATGAGTAAATCATAATAAAAGAAGAAATGAGATTATCCAGACTCCCAGGACAGCTGAGATGGTCTAGAATACTAGAAGGGTCATGGAGAGCTGAAGAGACCTATTTCACTTCGATTTCTGTGAAAATCACCAATTACTACTGATGCAAAAAAAGTAAATTAATGACTAATGCTATATGTCAAAAAAAGAAAAAAAAAACAAGTTTATTGACTTGATTTTATTGAATATATCCTCCATGGGAGGTTCTAGTTATTTTTTTATGTCTGCTTTTCTGGTAAGAAAAGCCTTTATCTAATTAACAATACCCCCCCCCCCCTAAAAAAAAAAAAAAAAAACTCTAAGCTTGCATAGAAAGACATCGTCCAATCCCGGATTTAGATCTAGTTCTAATTAATAAAAAGAAAAGTACTTGCCAATTAGTCTATCGTTCCAGATCATAAATTCAAAATAAAATAAAATGGAATACGAAATAAAGACCTGAAAAAGTTACGAAACATGAAGATGACAGTAATACCAATCATAGTTTAGACAATTTGAATTGTCCTAATGTTACGTAGCGGCCTTCTTCGCTACTCTAAATCGTGTAAGTAAGTAGTATGTATGGTCAAGTGGCGAAGTATGTGTAGTAGTCAGCCACTACCGACTACTGGACTTCAATAAACAACAGATACGTATGTACAAAGAGAGGACCCTTGTTTATTTTCTTCGGTGTGTGGGTGGTGAAGGCGCAGAGCTTACAATGAGTGCCCAAGGGTTGACGTAAACTACTTACTCTGCTTCTGGGATGACTAGCGTTGGTGATGTGGAAGGGGCTACGTGACGGCTAGCAGCCCATCGGCTGTGTGACCGTGAGTGCGGTCACTCCTTGTTCTCCGTCCGCCGTCCCTGTCGACCGCTCTCGACTAAACTGACCCTGTCGGCTCGACCCACTGGCTTTTGTATTGACGACACGCCTACGCATCTTTATCATTTGATCTGATAACGGACGTTTGTGTTATCTTCCCCCTGCTTCCTTGACCGGAAAACCTCGCTTTCGTTTTCCCCTTTTTTTTTAAATGTATATTTTTATATTTTTCTTTGTTTTTTTTTGCCGGAAGCTTCGTTTTCCGACCGAGGACTATACAACACTAATCACAAACCCACACCACCCAAGCAGTACTTTACAATACCACCAAACTGGTTTTTCATTGTAAGTAAGTAAAGTCGACGGGGCGGCCTAAAGTCGGTATCAGCCAGTCAGCGAGGGAGGCTATCCCCTTTTCAATAGCGCTAGACCAAGGAGATTGTTTTTAGCATCTGAGGTGTAGCGCCACACCTACCATCAGCTCCTTACTTTACCGCACAGATCCCTGTGCTACTCATACGCTGAGTTGGCGGGGACCGGTATCGAACTAGGAACCCTGTGGTTTCTAGCCGAACGCTCTACCGACTGAGCTAACCCGGCCTAATGTAATTCTTTGTTGTTTCAGAAATTTTCTGTCAATAAGGTATTAATTCAATTATGTAAGATTTGAATAAACTGATGAGTTGTTGACAATAGGAAATATGGAACCCCCTAGAGATCGTAGTTGGTGACGTGTAATACCCGAGGACATAATTGTTGTGGCTGAGCAGTCTTTGACCCAGGTATGATATCCAACACTCCACTTCAAACCATCCTTGAGCTAGATGGGCGGTCGGAGAGGCCCGAATCGATCAATCAATTGGTCATGCAACTATGTAATTGTCCCATCCATATTCATCAAATTACTCTAATAGCAAACACACAACCGTTTTTCACAAAATAGATGTTTAAATGCGTTTGCTGAGGGTCAACCACTAGTATCTATTAATACACATGAAGTTAATGAAAACTATTTCTACTAATTCATTAACATGAAACTAATGATATGATATTAACATGAAGTTAATGAAAATGATTGCTACCAATGTATTAATACACATGAAGTCAATGAGAGCCGGTTTAGCTCAGTCGGTAGAGTATATGGTACTATGCTGGGGGCACGGTATCAATTATGGTACTATGCTCTGGGCACAGTACCAAATGTCGTCTTATAGGCGTGTGTGAGAGTGAAAGTTCTTTGATAAGAAAGTTCTTCAGGGATATAGAGAGAGATATTAGAGAGATATTAAGAGAGAGATTAGACTTACTTGGTGAGGAGATCTTATTTCTTTCTTGCTGATCCTTCTACCATCTACTACGGTTGCCATATTGTTGTCTAGTTGGGTTGACTTCTAACTAACATCTTCTTAAACAAATGAGTTGAGTCTTCTAAGTGCCTCCATTGGGCTTTGCTTGTTTAAATTAAATGAATTACAAAGACAACTTTTTGTTACTTGATCAAATAGTTTTTATTTATCTTTATGCACATGATCACCGCGCGGGTAGACCAGGCCTCAGCCTGTCTTAACTCTTCGTTGGCTAGGTTGAATCTCTCAAAACTATCACCACTCACTCTTCTTTCTCCCTTTCGCCACGTCATACCTCTTCTAATCAAAAACATTGCCACGCGTCTTTTCTGACATCATCCTTCAAATTTCTGTTACCTATTCAAACTTTTCCCTAACTAATGACTCAAACCACCACGATGGTTCTCGGTCCAAACCATTGTGTCACAAGTATCCACTTTGGTAAGCACAAGTTTCCAGGTTTGATACCAGCCCTTTCCATCCTAGCGCATAAGAAGCACAGCTTGGATCTGTGCGGTAAAGTTAGTAACTGACTGGGGCACATCCAAAGGGTATTTCTTAAAGAAACTGTGATATATTGCCCGGTCGACAAGTTTGCAACTAGGTACTAGCAGCACATGATTGGCACATTGGCACAGGAAATGCGTGGGCGCCAAACATGGGACTGAAAACAAAAACAGGATATTGGTTTGAACGCATTGAACCGACATTTGATACCCGGAAAAGATAAATTGTAAATTGACAACGTGTAGGCATAGAAAATGTGTAGCTGTAGCCCATGATCAATAAAAAGAAGTAATGTCCAGCTCAGCACAAAGAAGAATAAACCCCAGCAGAAGCTCTGAAGACAAGTCAGCCCAGAGAAAATAGCGATGTTAGAACCAGTAGTACCAGTACACAGAAGTTGTAACAAGTAAGACCATCATCTAACATCTATTATCATATCTACTATATCTAATCTACCTGTTTGTCTCTCTGTCTCTCTCTCTCTCTCTCTCTCTCTCTCTGCCTCTCTGCTCCCCCCTCTCTCTCTCTCTCTCTCTCTCTCTCTCTCTCTCTCTCTCTCTCTCTCTCTCTCTCTCATATGCCCGACGTATTATGCGGGGATATAACAAAAGAATATATAAAATGAAAACAGATTTAGCATTAGATAACTACAGCGTTGATATGCCATTAAACTAAACGGACCATATGACCTTTGGGCACCCCTTTTTCGATCTCGATTCGTGACGACATTTTTTCCATTTACACCGTCAAAATCCGGTTAATTGTTAACAGACGATTTTTAGATTTTTTTTAATTATAAAACTAACCCCTAACCCCTAAACCCTAACCCTTAGCCTAACCCCTAATCCCAACCCCTAATAAACAACAGGATTTTGACGGTGTAAATGAGGAAAGTGTCCTTGCAAGTCGAGATCGCGGAAAGGGTGCCTAAAGGTCATATGGTCCAACAAAACAACCAAGCCAATAGTCCTAAAAACATCATAAATAGACTAGAGGAAATGCAGCTCAGAAGAGGAATTGTGAATTGAGACTACCCAGAACCCAACACATTTAAGATTGGCTATGATACTGAGGAAAGTGATCTCACTCGGATTTTAGAAGCACAAATCTCTAATGGTATGAAAGAGTTAACAAGTCATTGGTGGTGTGAAAAGTCACTAGTGATGCACAAAAGAGTTAAGAATATGAATTATCAATAATGTAAATTTATATCAATTGAAAATCTGGAAACAATACTGTAAATATATGCTTATGTTAAATCCTAAGAAAATCAATAGAGAGAGCTGAAGTACGTGGGCATTTACGTAGGAGTGAACACTTGTGCAAACAGTTTATTTCATAAAATGTTTACAAAAAAAAAATTCGATAAGGTGTGATGAAGAATCTCGCACGTCTGAAAATCTCACATTTAAACAGACGGTTAGAAAAAATTGTTTAACTCTCTAAGTCACTAATATATATATATATATATATATATATATATATATATATATATATATATATACTTTGGTGCAGTACCAAGTTTCTTGGTACAAGGTGATTCTAGGTTTAATTATTGTAAACAGAGCAAAGTTATTTGGGAATAAAAGGCCTTAAATACCATGGGTATCGTGGTTATGGACCGAGTTTCTGATATTAATTCCTTTAATGCAAATGACCAAACCTTATATATGTACCTCCCACAAACGGAGACATATAACAAAATAATCTCACACACACACACACACACACATATATATATATATATATATAATATATATATATATATATATATATATTTACTGATAGATAAAGCACACTGTTATCAATATATATATATATATGAATGTATATATATATAATATATAATAATCAAATATAGAGAAGCATACGGAGACCCCTAAAATACAACATGAATATATATATATATATATATATATATATATATATGTGTGAATGTGTGTATATATTGTATAAATGAATGTATATATATATATGTATATATATATGAATGTATATATATATATATGAATATATATATATATATATATATATATATATATATATATATGAATATTGTATATATATATATGAATGAGTGTATATATATATATATATGAATATATATATATATAAATGTATATATATATGAATATATATATATGAATATATATAATAATATATAATATATAATAATATATATAATATATATATACATATATATAATCAAATATAGAGAAGCATACGGAGACCCCTAAAATACAACATTCATATATATATATATATATATATATATATATATTATATATATATGAATGTATATATTTATGTATATGAATGTATATATATATGTGTATGCATATATATATATATATAAATATATATATATGAATGTATATATATATGAATATATATATATATGAATGTTATATATATATGAATGTATATATATATATGTATATGAATGTATATATATATATATATATAATATATATTGAATGTATATATATATATATATATATATATATATATTGAAAATATAGTGTGTTACATCTATCAGTAAATAGTGCTCAATATCGGCATGTGTATATAAGTATGGTGGACATAGTTTGATTATCATATAGATGAGAAACTGCCAGTAACCAAGCACAATTGAATGTATGTACACGCTTCCCTAACTTTAATAAATGTAAAATGAAACTGGAAGTGAATCCGACGGTATGTTGAAAAACGAATAAAGGAAAGAAAGTATAGAATAGATAATATAGATTATTTTGATCAATTTTACTTACACTTGTTTCGGTCAGGAGTTTATCTATATGTACATTATTCAAACTATTATTATTTTTAAATAACCAAATGAAATGAAATAGTAATACTAGAAAAGTGCGGAACATATCTATATTTTTTCTTACCTTCATTCATTTATATATATACATATATATATATATATAAGAGCGGTGAACTTATATATATATATATATATATATATATATATATATTTACCAATCCCTCCGCATGAGCAGGATGTGACACAAGTTCAATTTCTTAAGCGGAGTTCAACAGGTTTTGAATTCAGAGTTTTCCTTCTCCTAGACCGGTTGCCTAACCAAGGTTAAAGAGCCCAGTCTGCCCTACTATTTATCCATAGCTGGAGGGAGAGTCGAATTCATACCTTTCCCAAGGGTATTAGCGCTAAGTGAAATGCAATTAGCACACCAAGGTTTGAACTCGGGGTGACGAGTCCATTTCCTATGACTTTAACCATTACACCACGCGCTTCCCACTTCCGAGTGATAGCGAATAACTCGGAAAACTCGTACGTTGGGCACTCGTCAGTCAAGGTACGACACTATTAAGATTTAGACTGATGCGATATAACGCGAGCAAGGTCGGGAACATATAGATATCATATAAATAATTGTATGGAATTGTGCTCGGCGGAAGAGTTTACAATAAGATTGAAATCTTCACTACATTAGATTCGATGACACCTCGACGGAAGAACGTGATTTCGCTTGAATCGAAAGAAAAGAAAGCAAGTTGGTTCTTTTTTCGTGATCACCATGGCAACGTGTCATTTTTTAAAAAATCAGTGATAACCTTTCGCTTATTATGTGACATTTTGACATCTGTTGGCATACAATAAAAAAAAGGCGTAAACAATTGAAAATGACATGTATCACGTGTGTTGATATTTTCCTTCTATTATTTTTTTTCAAATGATGCCATGTTCAAAAGACGCGGTATTAAAAGGAACACAAAGATGAAGGAAGGGGGGAACTGTACAAACACGGTGGGGGGGGGATAGAGAGAAAGATAATAAAAAGAGAAACGATTCAAAGATAATGCAGAAAAAATGATGAAAATATAAAACATATACTAATCAGAAAAGTACATATGTATATATACACAGGGGGGGTGTGCAAAAGTAGGTATACAGCTAAAAAAAAAACTTAAAATACCCAATGCATTTATTAAACAAATAAATGTAAATATCTTATTATAATGGAGATTGTGGGTTTGTCTGTCTGTAACCGAAACTATATTACTATACAAGTCACAATTCCTTTAGTTATTACATCATATTCTGCCATGATTTTATTTTTATTTAAAACCTCAATTATTAATAAAATTGTTTTACATTACTTACACTGTTGACCATATCTACATACTAATAACATGCAATTGTATTTATATATACAACAAAATAGAGGTTTACAGTATGAATGGAAGGCTAATTTGCAATTGATCTAAAAAAATTGATTTAATAAATATATGCTTAGTATTATTGATTTCTAATTGTTTGTTTTATCTTATTGAATATGAGCCAAAAATTTCTTCAGATGAATCTTAAAAGAAATCCCTTAACAAGAAGAAAATAACTGTAATATTATTCTTTTACTTCCTATTTTAACTAAATAGTTTAAATTAAGAAAATTTACCATTGAAAGACGGGAGGAACGGAAAACGATGGAAGAGTTAGTTTCAAAGTTTGTCTATTTTTCAATCATACCCCCTCTGTTCAAAATCTTTTTATCTGCATTCTTATTCAGTTTCATTAGCCTTTCTAATTTACTATGATATTTTATTATAAAATCTAACTAAAATACTTGCACCCGGAGGGTGCATATATTTGCTAGTATGTATAATAACATTAATTATTATTATTATTAACATGTTAATTATTAGTCGCAATTAAATATGGCTAATGACCCCCAAATTTTACAAAATGAGGACAGTTAAGATAATATGCAATTAATTTAATCTGTGTGATACTGTTGTATACCTACTTTTGCAACCGCACTATATATATATATATATATATATATATATATATATATATATATATATATATATATATATATATATACATTTAAACATCTACTAAGATACTCTAAAATAACTTAATATATATTTAAATGCATACGCTTTTTAAAGCAAGTCTTAAATTCTATACGTACCATAGATTTCTCATATATATATATATATATATATACATACATATATATATATATATATATATATATATATATATATACAGGTTGTGTAAAAAAAGTATAGAGATTTTTTACACTTTTTGACACACCTAATATTTCTGAAAAAAAGTTCTATTCATTCTTCATTTCTATCTTGGTAAATACAGCTTTAAAATTTGTACTTTTTTTACACACCTTGTTTTCTGAAAAAAATCATGAATGGAACGTTATTTTTTTTCAGAACAGAAGGTGTGTCAAAAAGTACAAAATGTTGATACTTTTTTGACACACCTTGCATATATATATATATATATATATATATATATATATATATATATATATATATATATATATATATATTATTATATATATATATATATATATCACGTGAATAGTATATAAAATGTTTCCGTGATTGTATTCAACCGAAATTGAAAACACAAGCGTACATTTTAAGGTTTTCGTAAATACTTACAAATATCAGCGTAGATACATATATTATAAATGAATAAATAATTAAATAAATAAATAAATAAAAGAAACCCTTAATTAATCAAAAATGAATTTAATTCGACTACATTTGCCTCTTCAAGTCTACTTTTCTTATAGACGAAATATACGTATGAGGACTATTTAATATGATTTTCCAACGATTAGGAATTTAAAATTCCTTTCATAGTTTGTTTCTTAAAATGCCAGCTCACAGTCACGTGCATACTTGCTATGTTTTAAAAAAATAATAAATTAAATGCATTCAGATTCGTAACATTTGTATTTTCAAACGTTGTGTATATAACAATAAGTAAAGTAAAAGTTGTCGGGTCGGCCTAAAGTCGGTATCAGCCAATCAGCGAGGGAGTCTATCCCCTTTTCACTAGCGCTAGACCAAGGAGGTTGTTTTTTGGCACTTCGAGGTGGAGCGCCACATCTACAATCAGCTCCTTACTTTACTGCACATATCCCTGTGCTACTCATACGCTGAGTTGGCGAGGACCGGTATCGAACTAGAAACCATGTGGTTTCTAGCCGAACGCTCTACCGACTAAGACGAGTACAATAGTCCGAATAACACAAATAATACAAATTATCAAGCCTCGTCTAAAAAATTCAGACTGATACTATTTTTTTATTTACAAAATCGTATTTCTGAAGGGTAGAACGAAATAACGGCATTACTGTTTATTTCAATGCGGAATACTGATTTGATATACGAGGAAATTGAGTTACGAGCGGAACGAATTAAACTCGGAAGTCAAGATATGATGGTATGTAGGTGTGTTGGGGTTTTCTATGTAAGAACAATTTTATTTAAATGACTGGATTCGGCATTAAATAACCCGATAAGGGTTGATACAAATTAAAACAACGAACCAACCAATCTTATTTTGTAAAAAACAGATCAATAAGAAAAAATCGTATCAATGGATTCGCACCTTTTATTTATTCATCCCCCGTTTGACTTTAATTCACACTGTGTGCCATTTCTTTATTCAGGCAGGTGTCAGCTTAAATTGCACTTAAGTTCTACTAAAAATGTGCGCTCAACCAAAAGCAGACCCCAATAAGAAAAGAAATAAAAAAGAAAAGATCATATTCTCTGAGTTATTCATCACATACTATTAACACCGCCCCCAATAATCGAATTTCTAAGAGACGTTGACATGAATATCAGTCTTTTTTTGTATACTCTTTTAAGTAATATATTCACAGTTTCTCTCTGTCTCTCTGTCTCTCTGTCTCTGTCTCTGTCTCTCTCTCTTTATCCATTCGAATTTCTAAAAAAACATTGGCAAGAATATCATTCTTTCTGTGTATCCTCTTTTAAATAATTTTTTACTCTCTCTCTCTCTCTCTCTCTCTCTCTCTCTCTCTCTCTCTCTCTCTCTCTCTCGCTCTCTCTCTATTTTATTATTTATTTATTTCTCGCTCTCTCTCTCTCTCTCTCTCTTCTCTTACTGACTCTCTCTCTCTCTCTCTCTCCCTGTCTATTATTTATTATTTATTTCTCTCTCTCTCTCACTCACTTGCTTACTTCACTCTCTCTCTCTCTCTCTCTCTCTCTCTCTCTCTCTCTCTCTCTCAATCTCTCCCTGTCTATTTATTTATTTCTCTTCTCTCTCTCTCTCTCTCTCTCTCTCTCTCTCTCTCGCTCACTCACTCATTCACTCACTCACTCACTCACTCTCTCTGTCTTTCTCTCAATCTCTCCCTGACTATTTATTTATTTCTCTCTCCTCAATCACTCACTTACTTACTTCTGTCTCTCTCTCTGTCTCGTCTCTGTCTCTTCTGTCTGTCTCTCTCTCTCTCTCTCTCTCTCTCTTTCGAATTTCTCAAAGACATTGCAAGAATATCATTTTTTCTTTGTATCCTCTTTTAAGAATTTTTTTACTCTCTCTCTCTCTCTCTCTCTCTCTCTCTCTCTCTCTCTCAGTCTCTCTCTCTCTCTTTCTTTCTTTCTTTTTCTCTCTCTATCTCCACGTATTCTCTCTCTCTCTCTCACCCTTTAGAATTTCTAAGAGACATTGACAAGAATATCATTCTTTCTTTGAATCCTCTTTAAAGAATTTTTTTACCGTTTTTATTCCCCCCCCCCCCGTCTCTCTCCCTTACTCTCCATTTTTTTGATATTCAAAAGATTTGTCAAATCCCTTTTAATGGACTCTTTTATGCAAAAAATATAAAAAGCTTCCAAAATACAAATGAAAAAAAAAAAACAAGATAAAATAAGTGTTATTGCATTTCCTGTTTTAAGAAAACATCTAAATTGATGTTCCGAGATGAATAAATTTAAGCTTTTATCATAGATAGAAGCATTGATTTTAAAATGATTAAAGCGAGATATCAGTGATAATAAACTTATTTCACAAAGGCTCCTTTTCCCACCCAGAACCCACACACACCCTGCAACAACAACAACAACAAAAAAGAAGAATAAAAAAAGAATAAAAAGCGCTTAGTGGCAACAATTTTTCATAATAGCAGAAACACAACGAACTTATTTTATTTTTCTGTAGATTTTTCCTGTATCAACATTAAAGAGCGATTCAGCTGTGTTGGTGTTGTTGGTTGGATGGTTGAATGTGTTTTACGGCATGTCAACCCTTGCTGGGTTATTTAACACCAAAGACGTTTTGTTTTATTAATTTTTGATGGAAAATCACTGGTTTAGCTCAGTCGGTAGAGCGTTCGGATAGGAATCACAAGGGTCCTTGTTCGATACTGGCCCTCGCCAACTAAGCGTATAAATAGCGCAGGGATCTGTGCGGTAAACTGAAGGAGCTGATGGTAGGTGTGGCGCTCCACTTCTAACGCTAAAATGATCTCCTTGGTCTGGCGCTGGTGAAAAGGGGATATACTCCAACGCTTTCTGGCTGATACCGACATTAGGTCACCCCGACGACTGTGCTGGTAGATGGCGCATGAAAAAATCGTTGCCTTGGTGGTAGATATCGGTGACAATGCTGGACGAGACGGGTTGCATTTCACGTAATGCTAATACCCTTGGGAGAGGTATGAAGTTTTATGCAGATAACACATCTTCAGGGTGCTCTGAAGATTCGTTATCTGCGTGAAACACGAGTCGGTCTGATTTTTGACCATTCGGATGTTAATTGTATATTTAGTTTCTTTCTTTGAGCACTTCTACACATTTTTATGCGAAACCCGAATTTTAGATTTATTTACTCTTTCTGAATTTTAATCGTTATTACGCTACACACACACACACATACAAAGAGAGAGAGAGAGAGAGAGAGAGAGAGAGAGAGGGAGAGAGAGAGCGAAAGAGAGACAGACAAACAGGCACACATACACATACATACAAATATATATATATATATATATATATATATATATATATATATATTATATATATCAACCCATCCGAACAAGCAGGATGTGAAACAAGGTCAATTTCTTAAAAAGAGTTTAACAGGTTTTCCTTCTCCTAGAACGGTTGCTTAACCAAGGTTAAAGAGCCCAGTCTGCCCTTCTGTTTATCCATAGCTGGAGGGAGAGTAGGATTCATACCTTTCCCAATGGTATTAGCGCAAAGTGAAATGCAATTACCACATCCAGGATTTGAACTCGGGGCGATGAGTCCATTTCCAATGACTTTAACCATTACACCACGCGCTTCCATACATATACGACCTTACGAGAAGGAAATCTCTCAACTGAAGCCAACTAAACTTCATCTAAAAGTTTAATATGTGTTGCATCTGCTTATGTGGATGTGGTTAGTAAATACATATACGTGGTGTGTCTGAAAAGCAATGAATACAATTCATTTCAAATCCAAACAACAAACTATATGTTTTCTCCACCAAAGTAGCCCCCTCTTGAATCTAATGCACTTTAACATCCTCATCTGACAGGTTTCTCTGGCCTTCTGGAACGATACTTGGTAAAAAGAAAAAAAGTCTCGATTTGTCGTACAACAATTATCGTCGCTTCCGGCGCACTTCCCAAGCTGAAGGAGCTCTTCAAGGAGAACCGTTTTGAATGCGTTGAGGCCATCTTGAGGTCTGTAACGACGAAGTTGAGAGACATACTAGAAGAATCCTTCCAGCTGGGCAGAGAAATCTTGTTGTATACTCTTCTTTTTGCGTCTCTTCTAGCGTCTGGACTTCGTCTTGGAGACTTCGTGCCTGGTCTTCCATTGGGGATTTCTCTTTATCAGAAGCCCTGTGTCATTGATAGTTTTTAGATAATAACACAATACTTCGATTTAACTTAGATCATATTTTATTCTGAAATCCCCACCAGACTACCTGCGCAGATTCAGTCGGTAGCGTGCATAACACGACTTACCACCGTCGTGGTTTTGGCAGATCTCTAAACTCTCTTTCTAAACCGGAAGAGGGTCTTCTCCACCGATTCTCACGGTATCCACCGGAAGGAGGATCAGGACTGAGGTCAAGCCTTGTCATTCAATCCTTCAAGGCCGCCAGCTGAACTTATAACAGCCATTTTGGTTTCTACACTACTGTACATAAGTATTAGGAATCTAATAATCATGTAACAATCTGACAGAGAAGGATGGGAAAGTGCATTAGATTAAAGAGGGGACTACTTTGGAGGAAAAAAAAATGTAGTTTGTTGTTTGTATTTTAAATGAATTGTTTGTGACAGCAGTTTCATAACTTTTCAGTAACACCTCCTATTTTCCGAAGATAGTTTATTAAAAAGTAAACGAAACTTTTCCATTGGCACATTATCATATACAAATATACATCTTCTCATTATATATATATTTTTATTTTATATTTACATACCTCCGAATTTATCTTATATATATATATATATATATATATATATATATATATATAATATATGATAATGGTACATAGTAATGACCTACTCGAGTTTCACCATGAGGATCTTCAGGGTTAAATCGAAAAATACACACGTGCAATCAACTGCAATTAATCAATATCTTGAATAATACAGTGGATTTAACCCTGAAGATCCTTATGGTGAAACTCGAGTAGGTTATTACTGTGTACCATTATAATAATGAATTTGCTCTACCAACGAATTGAGCACTTTATATTTGTTATATCGCTGCCTTGTCATTGTGAATCTTGCACCAACTAACCATTGTGACCTGTCTCACTGGTAAGTCACCTTTTCCACAAATACCATATATATATATATATATATATATATATATATATATATATGTGTGTGTGTGTGTGTGTGTGTGGAGAAAGGTAGACAAACACGGGATGTTGTAGAAAATGGATGTTTATTGTAGGTAGAGCTGTCGACGTTGTAACGTTTCAGTCTGTTAGACCTTCTTCAGGACTTGGATATAGTTTTTGCTTCAGTAGTGAACATTTTCAAACTGGTGAAACAGGAGGTTATGGGTAAGGGGAGGGGTGGTCGGGGTTGGTAGTGGATATTCCTTTTCTCTAGTTAGGGGGGGGGGTGTATCGAAATGGGGTTCTGGTAACGATGCCCAGGTGTTAGGTGTTTGGCTTATATATACTGGATTTGTAAGGATTGGTTATGAGTATCTGTGTGAATATGTGTGTTTATTTTATATCTATATATCTATATCTATATCTATACTATATATATATATATATATATATATATATATATATGAGTAAGAAAAGGTGGAATGAAAACATCACACAATGCTGTTAAAGAAGAAAAGAATTTATAATATAATCATAGCTGATACTGATCAATATTTCGATTTTACAAAAATCATCAACGTCTTTCGTTTTTTGCAGTATTAAGGTTTTTTGTTTTGTAAACTCATTTGACTTTCCTCTCCGACCCAAACAACTACGGGAGTGAATGTGCTCTGATGATGATTTTTGTAAAATCGAAATATTGATCAGTATCAGCTATGATTATATTATAAATTGTTTTCTTCTTTAACAGCATTGTGTGATGTTTTCATTCCACCTTTTCTTACTGATATTGTCGGATTCATTTCCTTTCTTTTAACTTATATATACATATATATATATATATATATATATATATATATATATATATATATATATATATATATTCATATAATCTAGCAAAGTTTTAGTAACACCCTAAATTTGTTCATGTTAATGGATAAATGTGTGTACATAAAAACCCTTATATAAAAGTCAAACAAGATAATGATCCTAAAACACTTTAAAACTTTGTTCTGATACTAATAAACTTAGAGAAACAATTCAGTGTTGTCCCAAACTTTTATTCGCTACTATTCCATAGTTGATATCCTTGTATATATATATATATATATAAATATATATACCCACCTATATATAAATATGTTCACACACATGTATATATATACACACACATATACACACACACACACACACATATATATATATATATATATATATATATATATATATATATATATATATATATTATATATATATAAACCTAATCTCTTGAATTCATGACTGGTTCATTTACGTACAGATCTTACCTCCGTTCATTCAGTTAAATCAAGTTTCTATAATTCTCCGTCCGGATTTAGAGTTTCAAGAATGTAAAAAAAAAAAATCCAATCTTTCTTAACAAACTCCAAATCACAAACACATCAGCGTCTTAGGAAGCGTCCGATTGCTTCCCGACCATAATTGGCTTTGGTCCGTCTTCTGGTCTGTAGAGGAAGCCTATTGAGCTCCTTCTAATTTAGGATTCCTAAATGTAATCTTGTGCGGGCGGAATATTCACTCGCCTTTAAATCCCAGAGGATGACTGACGAAAAAGACTTCTATAAGTTCCATCAACTTGGATCCCTCGGTGAGCGAAAGCTGGCATGGTAACCTCGCAACCAATTAAACAGTCCATCATCACTGGGTGTCCTACATTTCTAACCTCATGCTCTACGAAGATGAGGTTGTTATATATAAAGACGAACTTTTTTCTTTTTATTCGATTTTTTTCTTTTTCTTTTTTTTTTTGTATAAAGAAGAAATTGCATAGATGGCTTGGTAATGGGAATCTAAGATTATGACGGAGAAGGGAATGCTTCAACTCTAAGTCTCTCTTGTTTATATGACCCATAAAAAATAAAACTATTAGGAAAAAAGGGGTGATATTCTTTATTTACTTTCGGTTATATACCGATCTGCTGGCCAACATTTGAACACTTTTTGGGTTATCAAAAGTTTCTCCCCTGATATATATATATATATATATATATATATATATATATATATATATACTAGGTGTGTCGTAAAAGCATCGAGAATGAAGCTGCATTTACCAAGATAGAAATGAATAATAAATGTAACGTTGATTTTTTCAGAATACAAGGTGTGTCAAAAAATAAAGATTTTAAAGATGTATTTACCAGAAGAGAGAAGAGAGAGAAGAGAGAGAGAGAGAGAGATAGATACACACACACACATACAAGGTGTGTCAAGAAACAGTCGAAATTGAAGCTGTATTTACCAAGATAGGAATCAACAATAAATGTAACGTTGATTTTTTCAAAATACAAGGTGTGTTAAAAAGTACAGATGTTAAAGCTGTATTTACCAAGATATACCACATACAAAACACACACACACACAGATAGAGAGAGAGAGATAGAGGGAGAGAGAGAGACACACACACACACACACACACACACACACACATACAAGGTGTGTCAAAAAAGAGTCGAGATTGAAGCTGTATTTACCAAGATAGGAATTAACAATAAATGTAACGTCAATTCTCTAGAATACAAGGTGTGTCAAAAAGTACAGATTTTAAAGTTGTATTTACCAAGATAGAAATGAAAAATGAATGGAACGTTAATTTTTTCAGAATACAAAGTGTGTCAAACGTACAAAAATCTTGACACTATTTTAACACAATTGTATATGTAGCTTTCCAGACACCATGTTTCGGTGTATCAATTCCCCACAATGTTTGGGCACACATTGTATTCTAATCTGCTGGCTAATATTTAAACACCTTTAGATTATCAAAAGTTTCTTCACACACACACACACACACACACACACACACACACATACATACATACATACAAGGTGTGTCAAAAAAGTATCGAGATTGAAGCTGTATTTACCATTTAAGAAATGAACAATAAATGTAACGTTGATTTTTTCAGAATACAAAGTTTGTCAAAATATACAGATTTTAAAGCTATATTTACCAAGATATAAATGGACAATGAAAGGAACTTTTTTTTTCAGAATACAAGGTGTGTCAAAAAGTACAAAAAAATATTTACACTTTTTGACACACCTTGTGTTCTGATCTTCTGGCCAACAGTTAAACCCTTTTTTTATTATAAAAAGTTACAAAACTACTTGTTTATCCTCCCCAACACACAAACACACATATAAACAAGGTGTGTCAAGAAGTGTCCAGATTGAAGCTGTATTTACCAAGATAGGAATAAACAATAAATATAACTTTTTTTTTTCAGAATACAAAATATATATATATATATATATATATATATATATATATATATATATATATATATATATATATATATATATAAATCGAGAAATCGTAAGTATGCATCGCTGATGAGACTTAACGAAGTTAAAACAGATGTTCTACGTGGCGCGCGTTATTTGGCGAGTTCGCTTGTCATGATTATTTTCAATAATTATCGAATTTTATACGATATACGCATTGTAATTGCCTTCAAGCAAAACATATAAATAATAATATACTTTACTCAAAAATGCTTCCAAAGCAAATTATCAAATCTGATCATATATATATATATATATATATATATATATATATGTGTGGTGTGTATATATATGTCTGTGCGTGTTGGCATATATGTGTGTGCGTACTATAGTAATTCCTATGCATGCATATATGTTCATATGTACATGCATAGGCTGTCTTATAATTGTATGTGTAGTTACATAGAACACCAGACTGTTTAAATATCAAAGCGTTTAACACTGTTTTATTTATGTATATGTAAATTTAGGTTAAGGCAGCATGGTCATGGCGAAAAAGGCGTAAGGTTACTGACAGTGTCTCATGCGATCTACAGACATACACGCACACATAAACACAAACACAAACACACACACACATATATATATATTATATATATATATATATATATATATATATATATATCATAAAAAAGAAGGTTTTTTTTTTAATTTTATTAACTTACATATGCGACACGTGTTTCAGATCTGTTATCTTCTTCAGGCATTGAATTATTATTTTGGCAGAATATGTCCGATATTTGATAGGTTATGTGTATTTTTGTAATTTACTTTTTTATTATAATGGTTGTGTAATAACGGTTGAACGCTACGTTATTTTTCTCAATCCTTACGTGCGACTTGCGTGCGACTTGTACGTAAAAATTGAGAAAAATGATGTAACGTTCCTCACGTGCATTCATTTCTCAATTCTATCTTCAGTATTGCTATCAATTTAATTATAGTTATAAATAATGTTTAGTAAAAGCAGTTACTATTCTGTGTTTTTAATATCTTGAGCACTTTTCGATTATTTACTGATGCTACCGCGACGGAAAAGTTAAAGTGGTAATACTATAAATACATACATGCATATATATGTATACAAATACACCTACATACATATATATGTTATATTACATAATTTGCGTCTTTCATTATGTGGTTCAAATGTTTGTGTAGTAAAGTTGTTGTTATTGTTGTGTGTGTATGTATAAGTGTGTTTGTTTAAGTTCAGTTTAGTTGTGTGTTCTATTTGTGTGTGTGTGTGTTCCTATGTATGTGGATCTCTGTTTATGGTTGTGTTGGGTGTATTTTGTATGTATTTACATATATTTCATAGTCTCTGTGTTCTATTATGTAGATAAAGTTATTGTTGTGTGTGTGGTTAAGTCCGATTTAGTTCAGGTTTGTATTTGTCTATTAAATGTTTTTCTTTAATTAGGAGTAGCATATAGTCATCGGTTTGGTATATTGGCATCACCTTAAAATGTCCCTGGTTACATTCATGGATATGTTTTGATACATATGTATTTCTATTGCTTGTTAGTTTAATATTGATTTTGTGTAGGGAGATTCTTTTATTCAGTGATGAAGTGCATCCAATGTATATTTTCTTGCAATTTGTACATTCTATTATATAAATTACGTTTTTCGAGGTGCAGTCTAAATTTCTATTTATTTTGAATATTGTATGAGGGTTTTTGAATGTATAGGATGTTCCCTCTATGATTATGTTACACACTCCACATCTTCTGTTTCCGCATTTTGAAACTCTGTGAGTATTCCAAATTTGGATGAAGTAAGTATTTGTTTAAGACTTTTTGATTGTGTTTTTCTCTTAATTATTTTTGCTCCATTTAATATGGTTTTAATTTTTTCATTGTTTTCGAGTTGGTGTAATATATTTGTGAAAAATTCTTGGTTGTTTTTGTTATATGTTGAAACATATGTTCGGTGTTGTTGGTTGTTGTGTTTTTTAGGGGCTCGTAGTTGCTCTAATGGAATTTTTTGTGATAATTCAAATCCCTTGTTAATTAGTGTTGTGGGGTAGCGTCTTTAGGGGAGCGTTTTATGTAATTCTTTTAGAATAATTTGTTGGAGGTTGTTGGAGACTATGGTGTATATCCTACGTGCAAGTGCGTAAGGGATGGATTTTATGCAGTTTTTGGGGTGGTGGCTTTTGAAATATAGATATTGTTGGGTGTCTGTGGATTTATGATAAATGCCTGTGATAATTTGGCCACTTATATTTTTAATCATTATGTCTAAAAAGGGTATTTCTTTAAAATTGTGTTCAATAGTGAATTTTATTTTGGGGTGTATTTTGTGTGTATATATATATATATATATATATATATATATATATATATATATATATATATATATATTCATCGCAAAAAATGTATACACACACACACAAAACCGCACACCTAAAAAATGCACAATGTTTCCTTTCGATACACACACCTACACCGTCCCATACTCACGTCTTAAAAGGAGTATTTGACGTCATATTTCAAAACCGTCCCTTTTTTCAAACCTCAAAAATTTTTAAACAGACTGAATAACAATAACTACCACTTGCTTTTCTCGTTATTCTGTGATAAGTAATTTCTTATCACCTTCCATATACCAACAAATGCCCTGAAGATGGTCTAATTAATAGATCGAAACACTGCAGCGTCGGACAATAAACTCACTACTTAACCCATTTAAACCTGTGTTTTTCATTTTTCCTAATATACTACATACCGTCTGATTCACTTCCTTTCTTCACACACACACACACACACACACATATATATATATATATATATATGTGTGTGTGTGTGTGTGTGTGTATATATATATATATATTCAAATAAACGGAGAGAGAGACATTGACAGGGAATCAGACACATCAAATCTAATATAGCTTATATGATTCTCATATATATAGCGTGTAAACTATTTTCACATTGTCTCCGCTCCACATGTCTATATAAATGATAACTTCACAAAATGCGATATTGCAAGAATTGAATCTTTCTTAATACAGTCATACCAGTCACACCAGAGGGAAATTGGACATATTATTTGATTGACTAATATCATAATATCTACAGTTTTGGTCTATAGTCAATTGTATTTTTGATATATGATATAAAGGCAGGCCTTGACCTTTGGTGCACAAACAAGATAAAATACAATCCAGTTTCTGTTGATATTCCTTTCAAATCAATTGAATATATTGGACTTGAGCGCGAACAATAACGCATAAGAATTCTTAAAGCCAAAGGCAATAATACAGAAAGCATAGCAATGTCTTCAACGTCTCCATTGAGAGTGAGTAAAATGCATGTCCAGAATATTATATAGGACACAAGAAGGAGGCGCGTTCGTTGTAGTTATCGTTGTGTTATGGTTATCATCGTAGGACATGCGAACTACGATCATATATATATATATATATATATATATATATATATATATATATATATATATATAAAGATTTTTTGTTTGTTTTTATAGTGTGATAGAAGCATTATTTATAAATGTAATAAATTTTCTTTTTCTTTTTTTGAAAGCAAAATAATGCAGATTCATGTTGAAAAACATATTTATTCTTGTACTCTTAATTTTCGGATTAAAAATCTATTTTCAGAGAGTTCATTATAGAGTTGAAAATATTCCATCTGTGTTTTTTAAATTCAACTTGCTTCTAATTACATTGAGCTTGATGGAGATTTGAAATTTGGAAGAGATCGTAAACTTCCGTTAAGATTTCAAATTCGGCAGAGATCGTGCAGTTCCGTTAAAACCCGAAAATTAAGAGTACAAGAATAAATATGTTTTTCAACATGAATCTTCATTATTTTGCCTTCAAAAAAATAAAAATAAAATTTATCGTAGTACACACACACACACACACACACACACACATATATATATATATATATATATATATTATATATATATATATATATACTGGATTGTATTGTATAATTTTAAGTAGAAAAACACAGAAATTCTCTAGAACAAAAAACAAATTTCAAACACACACACCTATCATATCAAATGAACATCTGATGAACTATACCTATTAAGAGAGTAATGAAAGCTCAGTTAATAAATTTATTACTAAGCCGTGACCTGCGTGCGACTTACGCGCAAAGATTGTGGAATTTTACATCACTTTTTCTCAATTTTTGCGTGCAGGTCGCATGCAGGTCACGCGCAAATCGCACGCAAGGATTGAAACAAAAAATAACGTAGCGTTTAACCGTTATTAAACAGCCATAACAGAAAAATTGCAGAAACACGCACAACCTATGTATATATATATATATATATATATATATTATATATATATATATATATATATATATATGTATATATATATATATATATATATATTATATATATATATCAACATATGTATTGATCAAAGCCTGAAGAAGATACCAGAGTATCTGAAACACGTGTTGCGTATGTAAGATAAAAAGAATAAAACATTTTTCTGAGAACAATACATTTTGCGGGGCTTCTTCTTTTTATTATATATATATATATATATATATATATATATATATATATATATACGTTTTTTTAAGAGAATGTTATAAAATTCCAACTGCAGTTTCTTGCCGGAGCAATTCTTCAGGGAATAATCACTTATTCTAGTCGTCTAATCTTATTAATATCCCGGCTGTATCCATTCTCAAGTACGTGGGTGTACCACCCTACGTAATTCCAGAACCTACCTGGCTCAGTCTATGTTTATTCAAATGCCTACATTTGTTTGTTAACTCAGATCGCGAGTTCAATATCTTCCCTGGGTCTCTGCATTCTGCTATTTTTAGTTTCTAATTTAAACACAGCATACAGCGGCTTTCGTTTACATTATGTAAAGGTGCCCTTTTTATGATTCTCCACTCTACCCCTGGATCTCTACCATGTTTTTCTTTTAGTTCCCACACATATTTTGCAAGTGTGGTTGTTTCTCTGTATTTTCTATCCCTAAATGATAGCTTGTACTGTGATATCCTATGCTTTACAGGTTGCTGGGTGGCCCCTACATATATTTTGCTTTCCTTTGGTTAGTGATTTTACCACTGCCTCATAATATATATATATATATATATATATATATATAATAGTTTTTTTTCCGTAGTTAGGGTCTTTCCATGTGTGGTTTAACCAAGCTGATGCAGGTAGACCATATATATATATATATATATATATATATATATATAAGAAGTTCCGCAAAAGGGATTATGTTTTTAAAAAAATATTATTATTTTACATTTGCGACACGTGTTTCAGATCTTCTAATATCTTCCTCATGCGTTATTTAACCACTTTCTAAGTCGGAATATATATATATATATATATATAAAGCAGATATCGGAATTCTCCGTTATTACAAATATTTCACAAACGCTGCCACTGTCGATAACAACAGAGACAAAGAAACCGTTTAACAGTAACATTTGACAAAGGGTATCTAACGAACCTGAAAATTTATGAGAAAAAAATAATTAAAAAATAAGTGAATCCAATACTCCATAATATCGAGTTCATTCATTTATTTATAATGCTTCACAATAACGCCCAATTAAAAAAAAAAAAAACATTTTTAAAATATATATATATATATATATATATATATATATTATATGTATATATGAGGAAAATGGGTTGGAATGAATTCGACAGAATGAGGTAAAATATATAAAGAATGAAAAAACAAATATCAGACAACTCTCATCCCATCTGATTTCCTTCTCATCACCCCCAAAGAATTCCCGTATAACCAATCAAATATTTCCCTCCCCACAAGACTTACCCACCTACCTACTTCCCCCTTTCTATAAAACACTTGTATGATCCGATTATGTACATAAATAAGGAATACAACACACACACACACACACATTTATATATATATATATATATATATATATGTAAGTGTGTGTGTGTGTGTGTGTGAGTGTGTGTGTGTGTGTGTGTGAGTGTGTGTGTGTGAAAAACCCAAATAGGATTATTTCTTTGTCGTTATTTATTTTTTTAATTGGTTATCGTCAAGAGTAAAAATTGTACAGAAAATCTTTACTTCTTTTGTAGTTCTTGAATATTTCTTTCTCACAATAGTGGATATGGTACGGGGAAATATGTATTGATAATTTAGCATATTCATTGGTTGAATGAAAATTCTACTCACACCTCCTTTTGTCCATTGATAATAAGTGCACAGTCACCAGACGTACTTTTACACGCTTACCAATCGACATGTCGGATTCTTTCACAAGAGCAATTAGTCGTAAAATACAATCCATATCGATATATGATCAATAACCCGTAATTTGTGCGTCTAATCAATAAAGTTTTATAGATATGCACTTTAGAAGTGCAGGGGAAAATTTAGGTCTTTATTTCTATATTTGGTTTGGCTTGATAGTTTTATGGCACGTCAACCGCTGTTGGAGAAAAAAGTTACTTGATAAGTAACGGAAATTCACCAGAAAGCGAGCGGACTTTTGAATGCTCCTCGTTACAAAAGCAAAACCGACGGGAAGTTTAATTCCATGATTGTTTTGTTTTGTTTGTCATTGATTTGTTATGTATTTGGTTTTGGGGTCATCAGGAGAGAATGTGCACCGTTTTGGGGCCTTCATCTCAACAGTTTTATATACGCACACACACCCATCACTGATGTCAGGCCTCACAAAATATATCTAGTGTATCGTACAATAAAAAAATATACAAATGAATAACGGCGAAAAGATGTTTCTAAACAGAGCGTGTTATGGAAATGTTGCGTTAATCACGTTACGCTTTCGCGAGCAGGTGATGAGAAGACGCTTTTACTGCGAATTGTTCCACTGGACATTTCTTTTGTTCCACAACCATATTGAGCTGTTTTCCATTATTTATGTTAGGCGTTTTACGCACTTTGTTCTTTTGCACCTTTTGATTCCTACTTGGCCCAGAAATTGGTATAGGCTGCTCGCGACGAATCCTCTTGTTACAGCCCCAACAGCTCTAACAAAAACGCTATACCCTTATTTTTCCTGCTCTGTTTTAAAATCTCCATACTTGCTGTTTTTTATAAACGTGGCTTTATTCTAAATATTGTATTGATAATTCTACCAGGATAATCTAAGAGTTCGCCCTTGAAAATAGAAAAATGTCTGGTTGCAATCCTTTATTAGTTATATTTTCGGGTAACCATTACGTCAGTCTGGGAGGTCTAAAGCCGGCATATGCCTTGCACCCCCCAGCCTCCCGCCCGGCAACAAATTTCTGGGTTAAATCAGATGTTTCAGCCTTCATTAAGTTCTGAATAGAACTTACAAGCTCGCTCAATACACTGTTGTGCCTGTAAGTGTATCTTCCGTTAGCAAGAACTGTTTTGCAGGAACTGATGACATGTTCTAGTGTATGTGGTTTATCCTTACAAAGGGGACAGGTTGGATCCCTTTCTTTTTTCCACTTGACAAGGTTGCTCATCGATGGAAGCAGGTAATACATAGAACGTATTAAAAAGCTTAACTTGATCGGAGCCATCTGCCAGATATAACTCTACGCGTGTTTGTGGTTTTTAAATGTGATTTCTTTTTACCAACAAGGGCAAACTATCAAATTTCGAGTGACTTGAGTTCGAACTCACTCACTAGGATGTCACAATCCAGCACTTTATCCACAACGCCACGTTTCTCTTCTTTTTGTTTTCTATTTTTTGTAAGTATGCTTTCTATGTCTTGAAATATTGGCGTAGCATAAACTACCTCCTATGACTTCTCTATCTTTCAAATCGTTGAAAAAGTATTTAACACAATCCAATTGAACCTCCTCTTTTGTTTTGTTTAGTTTGTGCTAATTTTGTTCTTGTCTTCAATATTTTTAAAGTCACACACACGACTATATATATATATATATATATATATATATATATATATATATATATATATATATATATATAAAGAAATAACAAAAGACTTAGAGATTTAGCTTATAGTCTATTTCAGGGAACTTAGACAAATTGTCTAATTCTCCCGACTCATCAGATGCGAATGATGAATTCTTTATTACTTTAAAGGGATTTGAAAACAGATTTATATTTTTAATTTCTAAAAATCTTATAGTCCTGTGATATGAATTCCAAATTAAATCCTTGATGTTGCAAAAAAAAAAAATTATGTTGTAGTTTCACTTCCGCCACAAAAAACTCGATATATAAATAGGTGCCGTTATAGTAAGTGGCCTAGCTTTTTGATTCTGTTATAGTATGTGGCCTACCCGGTTTGAATGTGTCCTACCTCAGTAAGAGTATATTTATAGATATAAGTTGTAGGCGGTTTATTGAAACTACCGTATTTGACGGCATATAGGACGCACTTTTTTCCGCAAAATTTTGGATAAAAAATTGCCCTGCGTCATATACATCGTAGGGGAAGTTTTCTTCTCTATGATGCTCACTAACCCAGCTTACGCTCAGTACTTTTACCTACCCTAAACTTCCTGCATCCTTATTTTACTGCCAAATTGCTTTCATACAACTATGTTTCTGCTTGTGTAATGCACAGCTAGACTGTTTTCAACAATATATACTTAAATACACTAAATACATTTTCTCCTGAATCTGACCTGCTGAAATGGGGGGGGGGTCTTATATGCTCGTGCGTCTTATGGGCCATCAAATACGGTAATTATTTTTAACATATATTCAATTTCAAGAAATGCAATTCAGTCATAAGCTGTATATAGTAATTAAGAATAATAAAAAAAAGGATTATATCCATAATTTACATGAATCAGAGATGTCACACCACACGCTACCTCCTCTGATTTTCCTATCTTTCAATTCCTTGAGTGGAACTGAGCTAAGCTCAGTGAATATCGATTCTACCTTACCTGACAACACCAGATCTGCGATTTAAACATTCTACGAGTAAACAGCCAAGAGATCCAAATATACAGGTTGTTCTTTATCTGGCATATTTGCAAAGTTTATTTCTGTGACTGTTTGTGTGTATTAGTCGCTAGAGAATGTCATTTCCTACGGTTGAAAAGATTGATTTTTTTTCTTTACGATGCCATAGAAATCTGTTTCACAGCTAAGCTGAACGCTCAGCAAAGAGGAGAGAGACAGAGAGACAGAGACAGAGACAGAGACTGAGAGAGAAATATAGACGGGAACAGGAAGAAAGATACACAGAAAAAGAAAGATACAGAGGAAAAGGTGTGTGTGAGAAAGAGAGAGATAGGGAAAATAGATATATAAAAGATATAAAGCTATAGAAAATAGAATGAGAGATATAAACGCGGAGAAAGAGAACGAGAAAGAGAGAGAGAGAGAGAGAGAGAGAGAGAGTGTGTGTGTGTGAGTGAGGAAGAACAAGAAACGGAAACAGAGAAAGAAAGAAAACAAAGAAGAGAGATATACAGAAAATAAAAAAGTAAGAAATCGCGCGCGCGCACACGAGAGAGAGAGAGAGAGATTGAGAGAGAAAGAGAGAGATAGAGATAGAGAGATTGAGGGAGAGAGAGAGGGGGAAACAGGAATAAACAAGAAAGAAATAGAAAAAGTTAGAGAGAGAGATAAATGTAGCGGGAAAAGTATAGAAAATAAATAGAAACGGCACGTGAGAAAGCAGAGAGAAACAGAGACACAGAGAGAGAGAGAGAGAGAGAGAGAGAGAGAGAGAAGAGACAGAGAGAGAGACAGAGAGAGAAAGGGGGAAGAAGGATGCGGGGTAAGAAAAACAGGAATAAAGAAAGAAAATCTAAAAAGAAAAGAGAAAGGAAGAGTGATAGATAAAGAGTGGGTGGAGGAAGAAAGAAGAGAGATATTGAAACCAAAGAGAAAGAGCGAAATACATGATAGACAGAAACTATAAGAAAAAGAGAGAAACGAAATAAGAAAGAGAACGAGAGAGAGGGAGAGAGAGAGAGAGAGAGAGCGAGAGAGAGAGCGAGAGAAAGAGAGAGAGAGAGAGAGCGAGCGAGAGAGAGCGAGAGAAAGAGAGAGAGAGAGAGAGAGAGAGAAAGAGAGAGAGAGTGAGAGAGAGTAACAGACAGACAGAAAGAAAAAGAAAGATAAAGATTGAGAAAAAGGGAAGACAAGAAAGATTGACAGAGAAAGATAGATGAAAGTAAGAAACAGAGAGAACGAGAATGAGAGAAAGAAGAACCAGTGAGAACGACGGAGAGAAATAGAAACGGTTAGGGAAAGAGAGAGGGTGAGCCGAAGAAATAGAATAAAAACAGAGAGAACTAGTGAGAAAAAAGAAAGAAAGAAAGAAAGAAAGAAATAGATATACAGAATGCGAAGGGAAGACGAGAGAGAAACAGTGACAGCAAGAGAGGGCGAATTAAAAAACAAGAGAGAAGAGAGATATCCAGACTCTCTGAGAAAAATGTATAGAGAGAAATAGAAATATAGAAATAAACAGTGAGAAAGAGAGAAGAAGAAAAAAAGCAGATGGTAGAGAGAGAGAGAGGGGGGAGAGAGTAAGAGAGAGAAAAGAGATGAAGAAAAAAACCCGAAAAGAAGCGACAGGTTGTGAAAGAGAAGCAATAGGAAAAAAGTGATAGAATTAGATTAATAGAAAGAGCAGACAACGAGCAAGGGGGATAGAGAGACGGGAAGAAAATACTTGAGAGATAGATAGATAGAGAGAGAGAGAGAGAGAGAGAGAGAGAGAGAGAGAGAGAGAGAGAAAGAGAAAGAGAGATTGGAGGGACGTCTGACTGAACCTGAGAGCGAACCATTCAGAAAAGGCTGATGGGAGCAAAGGCGAGCCTCGATTTGAATTTAATTCGTTTTTGATTCTTTTGGGAAACATGAAAATTGAAGTCAGTGACTATTTTGCGGCATTGAACTCCCACTGGGTCTTTATAAGTTCGCTGGAATAGAAAGAATGTAATGACCTTCTCTTATAGTCTACGCATGGACACTAAACCGTAACGCATTAAATACATCTACGTATGTATAAGTATAAATGGAATAGTATTGCAAAAAGAAAAAAAACTTAGTTTGTCAGTTGGTAGCAAATACAAGGCGATCCATAAGTAGCTAACTGTTGTGTTTCGATTTTTAGTTGGCCGGTTGTGGTTCGATTTTTAGTTGGTCGGTTCGATTTTACGGCATGTCGACACTTGATGGGTTATTTTATGCCGAAGACATTTTTTTTTTTTATTCTTGATGGATGCACATTTTTTTCTCTTTAAACTCAATTTTTCAAACACATTTTCTTTAACTAATTTTTTCTATTTAACTTATAGATGGGACCCTAACAGGTACTACCAATCTCGTTCAGAGTGGTCCTATGAGTAATGGTGATGATGAAGTATTCTACTGGCAGTGGTTTCTCACTTAAGAGGTCAAGTTTTTATTTTAATCGTGGTACAATGTCAAGACAAGTAGCACGTAGCTTGCAGGGTGGCAACTTGAAGATGCCGGATTCAAGTCGGGGTTGCTATCGGAGACGATATGATACACAAGAACCCGTTATAAGCGATGAAGACAGTGCATCAATGACGACCACCCCGTACGCATTCAACTGATGTATCTTTAGACCACACACTCTAGAGGTCCAGTATTAGAACTTCACCATCAGATAGAGAAAAACGTCATACCCATGACATTAGGAGCCTCAGCTACTACCATCTTGCACATATATGATAAAAAGGATTGGGACTTGCTATAAAGACAATAGCGTTGAGACAATCATATAGGTGCTAAGGGCTTGATGTGACCATCTGATTGGTCAGAGGAGGCCTTTCCAGCCGCCCCACTAGCCTAAGTAAGGCCCAAAGAGTGTTGCATGGCATGGACTGCTCAGCCACCTGCTTAAGCATCATGGGTCGTCACCCACGGCCAACAGGTGGCCCCATTGGCGGGGTCGGACCCCTATGCACAGGATGGGTGGGTGTATTCTAAAGCCCCAGCCGAGAAGGTTTTTTTTTAAAATGATACTGGCTAGATAGCGCTGTATAGGTGAAACTAAGCTGGATATTAAATGTATGATGGGATATTTCAAAGTTGACTATCTATTCGGCTCAGAATTTATTCTGTTCAAATTAAATTCTATTTTTATTGTAATCCTTAGAATAGAATTAAAAACAAAGGGTTAATTATAATGAAATAACCATCAGTTTTTGTACTTTAAAGGAAAAGCCGTTGTGAGTGGTTTAAAGTAGGCAAAGAGTTAGACATCGAAACCATTCAAAGTTTAATTTTGATTTTTCGGTTTATTGTCCACACCTTAATTCTGGTATATAAAAAACACAACGTTTCGGTCTTTTCAGTTGTTTCTTGTTTATCCTGAAGAAGACCGGAAGGTACAACGGTCGAAACGTTGTATGTTTATATACCGCAATAAAGATCATCAGCATGTCGGGCATGCAGCGCGGGTATCCATGATAATCTCTCGCCAACCTTCCCTATCATTCATTGCACCTGGGAGGTCGTCTGCGGAGCAATCAGTATCTTCACATAGCTGGTCAATGTAGGTCCTTGCTGGGCGCCCCACACTTGCATGTCCATGTTGGCTTCCACAGGAGAAAGTCGCTTATGAGCTCATCCTTGCTTCTCCAGCAGTGTCCTGCATGCCTCTTCCGTCTCACTCGGATAGTTTGTAAGATGGGGGGCGAGTGACCGTACAGCTGCTTCCTTCTATGGTGCTGTTTCCACGACTTGTTCAAGACTGCACGCAGCATTCTTGTGCAGCTCCCATCTAGCCTATTCTCAAGACGCTTCGTTAGGGTCCAGGTGATGCAGCCATACATCAGCACTAATACAACCACAGCTTGGAAGAACTGTCGCTTCAGCTTGTCAGGGAGATAGGACCTCCATATGACTGATAATTTGTTTGTGGCCGACCATGCCTTTGCTATTCGTGTATTAACATCGCTCTCTGTGGAGGAGATATTACCACCGAGGTACGTGAATTGTTCTACTGGCTTCTTAAGCTTGCCGTTGAGTGTGGAGATGTTTCCGTTCTTTCTGAAACTCATGAACTCTGTTTTACCGAAGTTCACATAGAGGCCGACATTCTTTGTTGCCTCCTCCAAGCTATGTAGTAAAAAAAAAAAATCAAAATACTAAATCTCAATCCTCATGTCAAAAATTCAGACAAACAAGCATTTTAGTTATTCAGATTTCTTTAGAAACCTGAAAATATCTCAAGAGATTTGTTTCCATTTGCAAAATTTAATCAATATTTGCTATATTCAAATATATTCCAGTTATTTAAGTGAAACATTTGAAAAATCCTAAGTAAAACAAAATATATTTCACTTACTGATCTACATAAATTTGTCTATAGTGTATCATGTGGTAAAGATATGTGGAACAAAGGAACAAAACTCAGACAAGTGTATGTCGGAGAGATATTTTGCTAAGCATTAAGCTCAGCTTCATCAGTAGTTTATGAAACTCGAGTAGGTTATCTATTGTACCCATTTTATAATACCATTACGAGTTGTGTCAAAAAAGTATCGAGATTGTTTGTACTTATTTCTCGATACTTTTTTGAAACACTTTGTATATATATATTCTACATATATGCAGAAATATATACATATATATATATATGTATATATACATATATATATATATAAAAGATGTGTCAAAAAAGTATCCAGATTTTTTGTACTTTTTGACGCACCTTGTATTCTGAAAAAAAGGACGTTCCATACGTTCTTCATTTCTAAACTTGGTAGATTTTTGACTCAGCTTGCATTTTGAAAAAAAAATAATGAATGGAACAGGGTTTTTTTTCAGAATACAAGGTGTGTCAAAAAGTACAAAAGATGACGATACTTTATTGACACACGTTCTATATATATATATATATTATATATATATATATCGAAAAGTAAATATTATGAAGATATGAAAAGTCTCTCTCTCTCTCTCTCTCTCTCTCTCTCTCTCTCTCTCTCTCTCTCTCTCTCTCTCTATCTATCTATCTATCTATCTATCTTTTCTTTCTCTTTCGGAAGATAGAAAATAAAACAGGCAAAAAGTCTCCTCTGTCTGTCTGTCTGTCTCTCTGTCTCTCTCTCTCTCTCTCTCTTTTTCTCTCGAAAACATAAAAATCTCTCTCTCTCTCTCTCTCTCTCTCTCTCTCTCTCTCTCTCTCTCTCTCTCTCAACAACCAAATGCAAATGTGATACTTCCAGATTGTTCAACTAAGGTTTCCCCTGTATCGCTTGCCTCCTTATGACAATTAGCATATATTTAAATCTTT
>CM042141.1:32891574-32906574 GCA_023376005.1 Doryteuthis pealeii | reverse complement strand
TTGAAAAATCAGTTATTCAAAATCAGAGAAAATACCAGCATCATTTTAATATAGGAATATGTTTTATCGAAAACTTTGTTCAAAATCCAATTACCCGGTTTGAAAGATCCAGATCAGTTGGTGTTCTTGCTGGAGATCCTAAACACAAAAAATGCATTTTAGTTTTATATCATTCAGTCTTTCACTGGCCATGCTGAACATATATTAAAAACGAAACAAAATTCGGCATTTTAGCGATTGTCTGTCCCTTCAACGATGGACTTCTGTCGAAAAGGGTTTATCTTCCCTTGTCACCAGGGTTTTGCCACTGGATGACACTACTAGTTTGGTATTTAATCTCAGTTTGGAAATCCCACGGTCTCTCTCTTTTGGTTTGGCATGCACAAAAGATGGACCAGACGGCTGGTGTCTCTGTCCAATAATTAGGGGGCGGCTTAAGTAAGTGACTCTCATATTCCTTATGAACTCTTTCTTACTTCCAAAGGACTTATTTAATTATGTATATATTCATCTACGTTGGAAGGTTACTCTAAGTCCTTTAATGTATTATAAGAACCACACTTTCAATTCTCATAGCATGAAATAATCGATAAGTTTGTAATATTTAAAAGTTATTACAGTTAGTCATTGATGGTTGGCTTAGAGGCCTCCCAACGTGGGTACATATCAGTACAAACAATATTCCGACTAGGGTGTGAAATCTTACAACGGAATTTAATGAGCACGTACAGAAAATACATATAACAGGAATACATATATGAGACAATATGCATAAGCAACACATATATGAATAGAAGTCTACTATAAAGAAGTTATGGTGTATAAGGAATATATGGAGAGTCCGTAAAATAATGTCACTTACAAAAGACAGGATGGGGGGCGAAAGCCACCCACATGAGAGGGTGTAGACGCGAACGTCTAACCCATCTGTGTTGGTTGAGTACCGGAGACAAAGAGAGCTGAAAATTGGCACTTCCCTGATTAAATAGTCAGGAACGCCTTGCGGTCAAAAACCTGAAACAAGGCAAGATAACTCTTCCAGCCATAACAGGGGCAGTCAATCGTTACAAGTGTTTATGGCAATAAACAAATAACCTGACCTAACCCCAATCGATGGGTTAAATATAACCACTACTATTTCTTCTAGAATGCCGGCTTTTACATAAAAAGGTTAATATGGCATTATTCAAATATACCTGACCTGACCTAACCTATCATATCCTTAATTTTAAGCCAATTATTTTATCTGCAAAACCGTGTATATGTTTTATCTTACATTATATATATATATATATAAATATATATATATATAAAAGGCTCTCCTGTTAACGGATGTGAGTTCTCTGCTGACCTTGATATATATACCTATGTATGTAGTTATCAGTTACCGGCTTGTAGGTGCTGACAGCTGAGTGGTTACGGACTGACGGAAGAAAAATCGGTCGGTTTTTGAACCCAACTGAAGATAGTCTGCTAAGTCTAGCCAAACGGAAGAGAGACGTGATACGTCGAAACACGGTGTCTGTCGATGACTACACACACGCACACACACACACACACACACACATACATACACACACACACACACACACACACACATATATATATTATATATAATATATATATATATATATATATACTGTAGAAACTGTACGGTTGCACCCCTTGGACCGAACAATGCACCTAGAGAATAATCTAGATTGTAGCTGCACAAGAATGCTACGTGCAATCTTAAACAAGACGTGTAAACAAAACCCCACAAGAAAGCTTTTCGGTCACTTGCCCCATATCACACAAACCATCAAGACGAACAATAAACGTTCGACACTGCTGGACGAACTCATAAGTGATGTTTTTCTGTGGGAGACAGCATATAGGCAGGCCATCGAGCAAATAAGTATATTGACCAGGTCTGTGAGGATACTGGTTGTATATATATATATATATATATATATATATATATATATATACATACATATATATATATATATATATATATATATATACATACATACATACATATATATATATATATATATATATATATATATATATAGGATAAATATACACACAGGATAAGTTACAAGGTAAGAGTTAGACGGCTTTGGGACCCATAAAGATTTGAAACAGTAAGCGGTATAATCGAAACATAGAACAACTGAAACTCTTCACTCATTTTTTTCTAATTTAACTCTTTAGTTACGATAGGAAGTAACTAATAAAATTACAGTTATTTCTTATTGTTAATGGATTTCTTTTAAGATATATCTCCGAGATCTTTGCTCCTATTCGTTAAGATAAAACGAAACAATTAGAAATCAATAATACCAAGCTCATATTTATTAAAATCAAATGTTTAATATCAATATGCAAATTAGCCTTTTAGTTCACACTGTAAACCACCTTTTTGTTGTATGTATAAATACAATTGCATGTTATTACTACGTAGATAAAACCGGCAATATTATTAATATAAATCAATTTTATTAATAATTGAGGTTTAGATAAAAAATAAAATCATGGAAAATGTCCAGTACATAACAACAGAAATTGGGACTTGGGTAGTGATATAGTTTTGGTTACAGACAGACAAACACACAATCTCCATTATAATAAGAACATATAGTATGCCGACTGCTATGGATATTTTCTTTGTTTCAGAACGGTCGCAGAATCTCCTTTCCAAACATAGATTTTCCTTGGTTAGGTGTATCAATGCTTATGGACCCCAATTATTTCATTTCTGACACACCCAGAAACTTCCAAATCCTCCAATTTTTCTGCCTTTAGAAGAAGGGAAAGGCAAGATTATTAATGACCCTTAGGAATCAGTAACAATTTTTTTAAGTCCAATCCCACCCGTCCCTCAGTTCGAAGAATTTTTTCCCCAAAAACCATTATAACAACACGCACTCCCTTTTTGGAAAACTGAGCAAGTTTTCTCGGTCCTCAAAAAAAGCACCTCCCCCAACAACAAAAAAACAGAAAACGGTCGAGGTTCTCACACTAATTAGGGAAAGGGGTTAACAAAATTCTCCACAGCTTTGTTTAATTGTTCTTTTGATTTGAAGTCTATTTATAACATTTTTCCCGTCCATCCTCACTTCCTATATTCCTTGTAAGTAGGAAGGGCGTGGTGTAATGGTTAAAGTGATAGGAAATGGACTCGTCGCCCCGAGTTCAAATCGTGGACGTGATAATTGCATTTCACTTAGCGCTAATACCCTTGGGAAAGGTATGAATTTTACTCTACCTTCAGCTATGGGTAAATAGTAGGGCAGACTGGGCTCTTTAACATTGGTACGGCAACCGGTTTAGGAGAAGGAAAACTCTGAATGCAAATCTGTTAAACTTCGCTGAACCTTGTGTCACATCCTGTTCGTGCTGAACCTTGTGTCACATCCTGTTTGTGCTGAAGGGTTGGTATATATATATATATATATATATATATATATATATATATTCCTTGTAAATAGAAACCCCCTTTTTAATCAATTGGTTTTAAGTAGAACAGAGACATGTATTGCCTAAGGTATTTATGTGGAATCAGGCTGCTAAAGGCGAAGAAAGCAAGTCTTTTTTTTTTTTTAACTATGGATCGGTCAGCGAGTGGATGTAGCTAGGGAAGAACACGACCTCTTTCCTCTTTCCCAAACAACTGACTTCGAGCTAGTATTCCCAGGACTGGTTGCATCTCTGTAAGTGGTTGAAATAAAATTACTTTTTGGCAGGTTTTTTTTTTTTAATGTGTAGCGGATGCAAGGGCGTTGCTGGCCCAAATAATAAGCCCCTCTCCAAACACTTAACTGATAAAGAGAATATAAACTCATGCTAGAGACTGTTCTAATTTGAGAGTGCGTATCGCACTAAACGTACCCAACTCTTGGACTCTTTCACGTCTACCTATAAGTGGTTTGAAATAAAATGACTTTTTGTAGTTTTTTTTTTACCATAAGACATTTAGGCACCCCTTTTACGATCTCGATTCATAAGAACATCTTTTTAATTTACACCGTCAAAATCCGGTTGTTTCTTAGAGGTTAGGGTTAAGGGTTAGGGTTAGGGGTTAGTTTTATAACTTTAAAAAAATCTTAAAGTCGTCTGTTAACAAACAACCAGATTTTGACGGTGTAAATGAAAAAAATGTCCTTATTAATCGAGATTGCAAAAGGATGCCTAAAGGTCATATAGTTATTTTTTTAATGTGTAGGAGATGCAAGGACGTAGCTGGCCCAAATAATAAGTCGCTTCTCCAAACACTTAATTGATAAAGGGAAAATAACTCAAGCTAGAAACTGTTCAAATTTCGAGAGTGCGTATAGTACTAAACGTACCCAACACTTGACGTCTAACTTTTCACGTCTAACTGTTTCTTAGGATGATAACCATTACACAGTAAACACCTCAAAATATTTGTATATAAGACGTAAGTGTCTGTTCGAATATGAAATTCTTATTTTCTTTGTTGTTCCATACATTGCACATTGTTCTGGTGATGTAAATATATTCATCAGTTGTTGTTTTTTTTCTTATTTCTTCTGAAGTTGTTGATAATGTTCTTTGGTGTTATTACGTACATATTAGTATTTGTGTTGTCTTTCATGATGGTGTTATCACATTCGGCTGTTTATTTGCTGTCCCGATAATATACCAGAAGAAGACATGTACATTGAAAAGACATTCAAAAGCCTGCATTATTCTAACTAGCAAATATATGCACCCTCCGGGTGCAAGTATTTAAGTTTTAATGTAATGAAATATCGTATTAAATTAGAAAGTCTAATAAGAAGGCAGATAAAAAGATTTGAAACAGAGTGGGGGTATAATAGAAAAATAGAAATGAAACTTACTCTTCCATCACTGCCGTCTTTCATTGCTGAATTTTACTTATTTAACTATTTAGTTAAATTAGGAAATAAAGAATAAAATTACATTTATTTTTTCTTGTTAATGGATTTCATTTAAGATTCATTGAAGAGATTTTTGCTTATATTCATTAAAATAAAACCAAACAGTTAGAAATCAATAATACTAAGCACATATTTAATAAAATCACATTTTTAATATCGATATGCAAATTAGCCTTCCCGTTCACACTGCAAACCGCTATTTTTGTATTATATAATAAATAGCATGTTATTAGTATGTAGATATGGACAACACTAATAAAAAGGGGAAGCAATTTTTTAATAATTGAGGTTTAAATATAAAATAAAATCATGAAAATGTGATGATGAAATAACTATGTTAATTGTGACTCGATTAGTAATATAGTTTCGGTTACAGACAGAAAAACACACAGTCTCCATTATATATAAAAATTATTGACAAAAATTGCAGTGTAAAAGTAGTATAGAATTTTTTAAGAAAATTATATTCATCTAAAGTTATATTAAACATATCTCAATATTGAAATAAAGATTTTTTATTATTTTTATTGTGAGTTAGAAGCATTAATTAAAATGTAATGAGATTTTTTGAAGGCAAAATAATGCAAATTTATGTTGAAAACATATTTATTTAATTTTTTTTCCCTTCTTTCACTCTTAATATTTTCGGGCAAGGCCCATCTTCAGAGAGTTGAAAAGCTTCCATCAGTGTTTGTTAAACTCAACTGTGGTACCAATCCGTTGAATCTTCCAATGGAAACTCAAAATGTTCGGCAAAGATCGTAAAAAATCCGTTCGGCAAAGATCGTAAAACTCGCGTTAAATCAAAACAAGACGCAGCACGGGATTTAACGCAATTTTACGATCTTTGGCGAACGGAATTTTTACGATCTTTGCCGAACATTGAGTTTCCATTGGGAGATTCAACGGATTGGTACCACAGTTGAGTTTAACAAAACACAGATGTAAGCTTTTCAACTCTCTGAGATGGGCCTTGCCCGAAAAATATTAAGAGTGTAAGAAGGGAAAAAATTAAATAAATATGTTTTCAATATAAATTTGCATTATTTTGCCTTCAAAAAATCTTATTATATCTCAATATAATTCTCCATAAGATTTACGTTACTAACGTAAAATCTTATTCAATGAACATACGTGTGATCAGCTGCAATTAATCGTAACTCGATTAATTCAGTGGATTTTAACCCTAATGATTCTAGCGATGAACTCAAGTAGGTTTCTATTGTATCCATTTCTTCAATAAATTTGCTCTACTTTGTATGAGCACTTGTATTTGTTTTATTACGGACATCGTGACGGATTTATCGTGCCCATATCACCGGTAAGCACCTTTTATATATATTATATATATATATATATATATATATATATATATATTCGTAATTTTTTTTTTTTTTTAAATTACGATTAAGCCTACGTAGAACAAAAAACAAAAACAAGTAAACACATACGATACGACTGGTCGACACTTGCTAACAGCGATATAGGCAATCGCTACGCTGTAGCAGTAAGAAATAAATTCAATATCCTCCAGGAGTCATCTGAAAGCTTCACACCAAACGAAGAATACGAAAACTTTGTTAGTGCACACCTAGAAGCAGCAGCCGAGTGCGTACCAACCAAACAAAGTGCTAAACACACTGTTCCTTGGGAGGACTGAAGCAGTTAGACAAAGAGAAACATGTAAAAAAGCAGCCCAACGCAATAAAATAAACCCAACTAACACCAATCTACACAACTTAAGAAAGCCCATATAGAACTAACCAAAATATACAAAAAAGAACAAATAGAATATATCCCAAGCACAAATAAGTAATATCAGACAATCAGTGGAAGACAGACGATCGAGTTAGCCTGGCAAATAGTGAACGAAATTAGCGGTAGGAAAGGTACCTCTAGATCAAAGCTAAAGGCAACCAGCAAAAGATAGACTTCAGAAATGGAAAAGACCACTTCCAGAAACTTCTGGGGACCCACCTAAAATCATAGAAATAAACATCCAAAAAATCATAGATAGACAATTAGATATCAAACTAGGGGATTTTTCAACAGAAAGAACTCAACGAAGTCCTAAAAAACTAAAAGGCAGAAAAAGCTGCAGGACTTGACGAAGTACCCCCGATGTATGGAGTCAGGTAAGTTCAATGACATACTTCTTAGGCTATGCAACGCAGATATAGGCAAAACAGAATAGATAAATGGACGAAAGGATGCATTGTCCCATTCCCCAAAAAAAGGGACCTAGGAATAGCTAAAAACTCAGAGGCATAACCCTTACTGCCATTGCAGCTAAGATATATAATGCCCTTCTTCTTAAATCGAATCCGACCCGAGATAGAGAAAGTCCTCAGGAAAAAAAAAAAAATGGCTCCGCAGAAATAGGTCACAACCTCTCAAATCCTGACTGTACGACGCATTCCATAGAAGGGGTTCGAGCAAAGAATTTGAGGCAACATTACTATTCGTAGATTTCTCCAAAGCATTTGATTCTATACTAGACGGAAAATGGGAACCAAATACTACTGGCATATGGTCTCCCCAAAGAAACTACTGACGCTATAATGATGCTCTACAAAGGATACTAAAGCAATGGTACGCTCACCTGATGGCGATACGGATTTCTTTGGACATCGTCGCCGGAGAGGTCCTACAAGGTGATACATTGGCACCATATTATTTATAATATGCCTAGACTATGTACTCCGAACATCTTAGATACCATAAAGAAAAAAGGTTTTACACTAAGAAAAGCAAGAAGCAGAGATATCCTGCACAAACAGTCACAGATGCAGACTATGCTGATGACCTCGCACTTCTTGCAGATACATCGGCACAGGGCTGAGACAACTACTGCATATAGCCTGGAGGACAGCAAAAAGCATCGGCCTGCATGTGAAACTCTGCAAAAACAGAGTTCATGAGCTTCAGAAAGAAAGGAGACATCTCCACGCTTAGACGGTAAGCCCCTTAAGCCAGTAGAACAATTTCACGTACCTGGGTAAGTAATATCTCATCCACAGATAACGATATTAACCACGAAATAGGAAAGGCATGGATGGCCAAAAACAAATGTCTGTCATATGGAAGTCTGATCTCACTGACAAGCTAAAGCCGACACTCTTCCAGGCTGTAGTCATATCAGTACTGCTGTTATGGCTGCACTACCTGGACCCTAACGAGGCGCCTCGAAAATAAGCTAGATGGGGAGCTGCACAAGAATGCTGCGAAGTTCTGAACAAGTCGTGGAAACAGCATCCACAAGGGGAGCAGCTGTATGGTCACCTGCCCCCTATCTCACGACTATCCGGAGTGAGACGGACTAGGCATGGGGCACTGCTGGAGAAGCAGGGATGAACTCATAGTTGATGTTCTCCTGTGGAAGCCAACACATGGACATGCCAGTGTGGGCCGCCAGGCCAAGGACTTATATCGACCAGCTATAAAGAATGCTGGCTGCAGCGAAGAGGAGCTCCCTGTGGCGATTGAATGATAGGGAAGGTTGGCGAAGAGATCGTCGGATATCCGTGCTGCCTGCGCGACATGATTGATGTTGATATATATATATTATGAATCTTTTAGGAGGTCTGTCAAGCATTATAAAATTCTGTACCCCCCAAAAAATGTATAATATATATATATATATATATATATATATATATCATTATATACTATATATATCTATACACTTTTACATATTTACACTTATTTCACATAACTCTACAGCAGACTTTTTTTAGTCTTATTTTATAACTATAATGCTTCTGATTATTTTTAAAATTAAATAAGATCATTTTATTTTAAATAAAATTCATTTATTTTTAAATAAAATTCATTTTATTTTTAAATACCAATTCATTTATTTTTTAATAACGACACGCGCATTTTTTGCTTAATTTCCAACGTTTGACTAGCAGCGTTCCTGTTTTTGCTAACAGTCATTTTTCCACGTTCTTTATTTTGTTGGATCTCTCCCTTTATTGAGAGAAGAGAGAGAGAGAGAGAGGGAGCGAGAGGCGAAAGAGAACAAACAGGCACATCATACACATAGACATACAAATATATATATATATATTATATAGATACTTATATATATATCATATCAATGCCCATCCGCAGAAGCCAGGATGTGAAACAAGGTCAATTTTTAAAAAGAGTTTAAAACAAGGTTGAATTCGGAGTTTTCCCTTCTTCCTAATCGGTGCCTAACCAAAGTTAAAGAGCCGTCTTCCTATCTGTTTATACCATAGCTGGAAGGGAGAGTAGGATCATACCTTTCTCCAGGGGTATTAGCGGCCAAGTGAAATGCATTACCACATCCCAGGAATTGAACTCGGGGCGACGGGTCCATTCCCATGACTTTAACATTACACCAAGCCTTTCCATATATATTACGACCTTGGCAGGGCAATGCATCTAAGAAGGAAATTCTCTCACTGGAAGCCAACTAAACTCATCTAAAAGTTTAATTGTTTGCATTCTGCTTAATGTGGATTTGGTTAGTAAATACATATACGAGTGTGTCTGAAAAATAATGGGTTTTCTTAACGGTACCTCAGGTGTTTAGGTGTTTTGGCTTATATACTGGATTTGTAAGGATTTGTTATGAGTATCTGTGTGTAGACTGTGTGTTTAATTTAATCTATATATCTTATCTATATCTATATTGATATATATATATAATATATATGAGTAAGAAACGGTGGAATGAAAACATCACACAATGCTGTTAAAGGAATGAAAACAATTTATAATATAATATAGCTGATACTGATCATATTCCGAATTTACAAAATCAATCAAACAGTCTTCGTTTTTTGCAGTATTAAGGTTTTTTGTTTTGTAGAACTCATTTTACATTTCTCTCCGACCCAACAACTAACGGAGTGAATGTCTCTGATGAGATTTTTGTAAATCGAATATTGATCAGTATCAGTCTATGATTATATTAAAATTGTTTTCTTCTTTTAACAGCATTGTGTGTGTTTTCATTCCACCTTTTCTTAACTCATAATTTGGTTTCCGGATTTTTCCAATTTTTTTTTCCTTTTTTTCCTTTAACTTATATATATACTATATATATATATATATATATATATATAATATATTATATATATATATAATATATGCCATATATATATATTCCTAAAATCTAGCAGTTTTAGCAACACCCTTAATTGTGTTCATGTTAATGGATAAATGTTGTCACACGATAAACCTTAAAGAATTAAACAAGATAATGATCCTGAAACAAGCTTTAAAACTTTTGTTCTGATCAATAACTTAGAGAAACAATTCAAGTGTTGTCCCTCAAACTTTTATTCGTACTTCTATAGTTGATATCCTTGTATGTGTGTTATAATGAAAAATATAAATATATAATATAATTATATATTACTATATATATATGTGTGTGCTGTGTGGTGTGTATATAAAATATATTAGTATTATAAAATAATACATATAATAAATATCACTATATATAAATATATATCTATATATACGCACCTATATATAATATATATACACACACATTATATATACAAACAAATATATTATATACACAACACACATATTATATGATACACACAAACCAACAACCTCATATACAGCACATCACACACACATCAGTACACACACACACACACCACAGCATATATATATATATATATATGTATATATATATTACTATATATACAACCTAATCTCTTGAGATTTCATGACTGGTTCTTTACCTTACAGATCTTACTCCGTTCATTCAGTTATAATCAAGTTTCTTATAATTCTCCGTCTGGATTTAAGAGTTTCAAGAATGTAACAAAAAAAAAAATCCAATCTTTCTTAACAAACTCCAAATCATCAAACACATCAGCGTCTTAGGAAGCGTTCGATTGCTTCGACATATTGCTTTTGGTCCGTCTTCTGTCTGTAGAGGAAGCCTATTGAGCTCCTTCTAATTAGATTCTAAATGTAATCTTGTGCCGGGCGGAATATTCACTCGCCTTTAAATCCCAGAGGAATGACTGACGAAAAAGAACTTCTCATAGAGTTCCATCCAAACTCGGAATCCCTCGGTGAGCGAAAGCTGGCATGGTAACCGTCGGCAACCAATTTAAACAGTCCATCATCCACTGGGTGTCCTACATTTCTAAAAAAATTTTTTTTTTCCTTAAAAACCTTTTAATTGCTCTAAACCGAAGATGAGGTTGTTATATATAAAGAACAACTTTTTTCTTTTTAATTCGATTTTTTTCTTTTCTTTTTTGTTTTTGTATAAAGAAAATTGCATAGATTGGCTTGGGTAATGGGAATCAAGATTATGACGAGTAAGGGAATGCTTCAACTCTCTTGTTTTAGATCCCATAAAAAATATAAACTATTAGGCGAAAAAAGGGGTGATATTCTTTTATTTACTTTCGGTTAATATACCTGATCTGCTGGCCAATTGAAAACACTTTTTGGGTTATCAAAAGTTTCACCCCCGCATTATATATATAATATATAGTATATATATATATATATATATATACTAGGTGTGCGTAAAAGCATCGAGAATGAAGCAAAGTGCATCTTACCAAATAGAATGAATAATAAATGTAACGTTTGAACTTTTTTTTCAGAATACAAGTGTGTCAAAAAGTACATTTTAAGATGTATTTGCCAAGGAATACCACACAACACACACACACGAAAGAGAGGGAAGAGGGGTAGAGAGAGACATTAACAAGGTGTCCAAAAAAAGAGTTGAGATTGAAGCTGTATTTACCGAAGATAAGAAATAGCAACAATAATGCTACGTTGATTTTTCCAGAATACAAGGTGTGTCAAAAGTACAGATTTTAAAGATGTATTACCAAGATATACCACACACACGACATCACCCAGACATACTCAAGTCGCACCAGATATAGAAGCAGAGTAGATGACGAAGAGAAGAGAGAGATGAGAGTACACGTCAACGCACCCATATACCACAGACTGGTTAAAAAAACTGTCTGAGACTTGAAAGCTAGTATTTAGCCAAGATGGGATCATTAACTAATAATGAGTAACGCTGATTTTTCTAGAATACAAAGCTGTGTCAAAATATAATAGATTGTAAAAGCTGTATTTTACCGGAGATAATAAATGGTACATGAAAGTGTGAACTTACTTTTTCTTTCAGAAATACAAGGTGTATCACAAAGGTACAAATCATATTCGAACTTTTGACACACCTTGTTCTTCTGACTGCGCAATCGTTAACAATTCTTTATATATCTAAAAACGTTACAAGAACCACGGTGTTCCCACCCCCCCAACACACATAATAAACACATCTATACATACCGCGCGTGTCAAGAAGATGTCCAGCACTCTGACGCAGTATTTACCAATGATAGTGATAAACAATAATAAAACTGATATATATATATAATATAAAATATAGTATAGTATATATAAGAGAGGAGAGAGATGAGAGAGAGATGTTCTATCGCGGCCGGCGGTTATTTTGGCGAGTTTTGCTTTTGTCATGAATTATTTTCAATAATCATCGAATTTTATACGAATAGCATCTGTAATTCTGCCTTCAGCAAAACAATATTAAATAAAATATATATTTACCTCAAAAATGCTTCTGAAAGCAAATTATCAAATTGATCATATATATATATATATATATATTATATATTATGCGGTATGTATATATAATTGTCATTGTGCGTGTTGCAATATATGTGTGTGCGTATATTAGGTTAAATTCCTAGCATTGCGTATATACTCATAGTGTAAATGCATAAGGCTTTCTTATAATTTATGTGTAGTTACATAGAACACCAGACTGTTTAATATATCAAAGCGTTTAACACTGTTTTATTTATGATAGTAAATTTAGGTTAAGGGCAGCATGGGTATAGGCGAAATGGCGTAAGTTACCTGACGTGTCATGCGATCTACAGACATACAACGCACACATAACCAAACACAACACACACACACTAACACACATGTAATAATATATATATATATATAATAGTATATATAAAAAAAAAGGTTTTTTTTTTTAAAATTTTATTAACTTACATAAGCGGAACACATGTTTCAGATCTGTTATCTTCTTCGAGCATTGAAATTATTATTTTGGCAGAATATGTCCGATATCTTGATAGGTTGTGTGTTTTTTTGAAACTTACATTTGATTATAATGGGTGTTGTGTAATAACGGTTGTACGCTATCGTTATTTTTCTCAAGTCCTTACGGTGCGCTATTACTGCGTTGCGGAACTTGCGCGCTGACTTGTACGTACAAATTGAGAAAAAATGATGTACGTTCCTCACGTGGCATTCATTCTCATTGTATCTTCAGTCATTCTATCAATTTCAATTATAGTTATAATAATTGTTTTAGTAAAAGCAGTTAGCTATGATGTGTTTTTAATTTAAATTTGAGCACTTTTAGGATTATTTTACTGATGCTACCCAATTTCGCGGAGGGCGGAAAATTTAAAGGCGGTATTGGATACTATAGTATACATACATGCATATAATAATGTATAATCAAATACACCTAGCATACATATATTATGTTTCATCAGATTACAATAATTTCATCTTTCATTATGTAGTTCATATTGTTTTGTGTCATGTAAATGTTTTTGTTATTGTTTGTGTGTGTATTATAATGTGTTTGTTTAAGTTCAAGTTTTAGTGTGTGTTCAATTTTTTGTGTGTATGTTCCTATGTATGTGGTATCCTCTGCTGTTTTTATGGTTGTGTTGGGTGTATTTGATTATTTACGTACATTTCAAATGTCTCTGTGTTCTAATTAGTGTAGATAAAAGTATTGGTTGTGTGGTGTGTTAAGTCCGATTTAGTGCTGTATTTTGTCTATGATTTGTTTTTTCTTTTAAATTGGAGTAGCGTATAAGTCATTCANTTCAGGACGTTACGCGCTATAGTCATCAGTTTGGTATATGGCATCACTTTAAAATGTCCCTGGTTACATTCATGGATATGTTTTGATACATATAGATTTCTATTGTTTGTTAGTTTAATATTGCTTTTGTGTAGGGAGATTCTTTTGTTCAGTGATGAAGTGCATCCAATGTATATTTTCTTACAATTTGTACATTCTATTATATGAATGACATTTTTAGAGGTGCTGTCTAAATTTCTATTTATTTTGAATATTGTATGAGGGTTTTTGAATGTATGGGATGTTCCCTCTATGATTATGTTACACACTCCACATCTTCTGTTTCCGCATTTTGAAACTCTGTGTAGTGAATATTCCAAATTTGGATGAAGTAAGTATTTGTTTAAGACTTTTTGATTATGTTTTTCTATTAATTATTTTTGCTCCATTTAATATGGTTTTAATTTTTTCATTGTTTTCGAGTTGGTGTAGTATATTTGTAAAAAGTTCTTGGTTGTTTTTGTTATATGTTGAAACATATGTTCGGTGTTGTTGGTTGTTGTGTTTTTTAGGGGTTCGTAGTTGCTCTAATGGAATTTTTTGTGCTAATTCAAATCCCTTGTTAATTAGTGTTGTGGGGTAGCCTCTTTAGAGGAGGGTTTTATGTAATTCTTTTAGAATAATTTGTTGGAGGTTTTTGTCTGTGACTATATCCTACGTGCAAGTGCGTAAGGGATGGATTTTATGCAGTTTTTGGAGTGGTGGCTTTTGAAATATAGATATTGTTGGGTGTCTGTGGGTTTATGATAAATGGCTGTGATAATTTGGCCACTTATATTTTTAATCATGATGCCTAAAAATGGTATTTCTTTAAAATTGTGTTCAATAGTGAATTTTATTTTGAGGTGTATTTTGTATATATATATATATATATATATATATTATATACATACACAAACAACACACACACACACATATATATAGGTCATCCACAGACACGTGTTTCGACTTATCAAGTCTCCTCAGTGTGGCTAGACATTTTGTAAGCTACCTACAGCCGGAAATGAAATCCGATCGGTTGGGTGCCAGTCCGGCACCGTAACCATTAGGCTGTCTTCACTTACAGAATGGGAAGGGGATTTTAACTGTTTTAATACACACATCGCTTTGCGTGTAAAGGCCGTCACAAAGTGCTCC